>JANHMN010000006.1:22823322-22904708 GCA_030674055.1 Rhabdomys pumilio | reverse complement strand
AGTAACATTCCCACATCTAATGCAGTGTGGGTAGGATCAGTTCTGGTCACAGAACACTCTGGGGAGCCTGTTCTAATGGGATTAATTCTGCATGTTTGATGGATGAGTGTAATCCTGAAACAGAAAAGTAGTATCCAGGTGAGTGTGGACTAGCTAAGAAATCTGTGCAAATCCTAGAGCACAAGGTTTCTCAGTGCTTGAAGCTTAGATTGATCTCTTTAAATACCTAAAATTCCTTTTTTGTTTGATGTCTTTGGAGGACATTTTAAGGATGCATTCCCTTCGTGTCTCTCTGGTTATGACTCACCACCCTCTGTCACAAACTTCACAGGAGATTATGATTACAGTTCTTTTCACACAACACTGTACTTTATGTTGCAGAAATGTTTAATACTTTATACACTTTCCAAAGTATAATTAAGTCAAGATTACAGTTAACCCTAGCCTTGTAGTCATGGTTAAGAATCCAAAGGTTTGAATTTGAACAGTCTTCTGAAGCCCATGCTTTCATGTTAAGTATGATTTGACAGGCAGCATGATATCATTCTGAGCCCAGCTCATTTTAAGACACTAAAACTTATTGCCTTTGAGCATTTTCCAGCACTATTATGACACTGCTCATCTGGGAAAATGAAGAGCAAATGGTATATTTTTTCAGGTTAAATCAGGTGGCTGTACATTGTTAAAGATGACAGGCGTGGCAGTCGGTTCTTCTGTTATATACAATCCTGTTGTTAGACTGACTCAACCCTACCCCAACTTCAGTGAATTAACATGCTAATACCTTTGCCTTGTGAGAAGAATCTCAGGAGTGACTGTGGAGAAACATAAGCAGCCAAGGCATGGACAAAGAAAAGCATGCAAAACAGAAAAACGCCAACCAGGTGAGGCAGGCTTGTGTTCTGCATAGTTCCCCCACGGTTTTGAGAGAGTTATCCTTTATTGTGAGTTTACTCTGAGTGGGTGTGGCTAAAGCATTGCTTACACACACACACACACACACACACACAATGTATATGAGTGTATGCAGTACACATATGTACGCACATTCACATGGATTTAGGCACATGATGTGGAGTCAGAGCATGATATTGGATGTCTTCCTAGTGTCCCTTTAATCACTGAATCAGGGCATAGAGTATGTTGATTGACCTAGGCTAGCTAGTAAGCTTGCCTGGGAGTGTGTTGTCTCTACCTCCCAAGAGCTGGAATCACAGGCAGACTGATAAATCACTCAAATAGTATGTGTGGGTGTGCTGATGATTCAACTTCAGTCTTCATAGTTATATGGCAATTGGTTTAAGTTGTTTTATCCATTGAACCATCCTCAGCTCCAGAGATCTCCTTCTTGTACAACTTGCTTCTTGCACAATCAATCCCTCATACATAGAGATTTTAAAATCAGTAGTCCAATGAATTTCAGCAGAAATGTCAATAACTTGTGTGTGTGTGTGTGTGTGTGTGTGTGTGTGTGTGTGCGTGTGTATTGGTAACCCATCCAAAGCAAAACTTTGAGGGACCTCTACAAACACTTTCAACAGTGATTCCCAAGGAGCTTCCTTCCTTAAGCTTCCAAGTGAGATTCCATCCTTGATACCTCTTGCCCTGAGACTAACAGGTTGAGCAGCTGGTTTCCTCACTCTTCAGCCTGCGTAAGCCATCACAGCCTCTAATCCCAAAAGAAAGGGAGTTTAACAAATTCTCCATAATATAAACATTCTGTAAATCCTTCTGAAGGACCCTGACTAACCCCTCTGAGTCAGCACTCACAATTCACCAAGCACTACTTTAAAGTTGTTCCAAATATATCATTTGTTGCTTTCAGAGTCTAGTTTAAGCAGTACAGTCATAAAATAGAAGAATATGATGAAGATTTCAAACATACAATAATACTGAAAGCGAATGCCATCACATTCACAGCATGCATTTATGGCTGAAACTTCAATGCAGTGATTTTATTGTGTGTGTATCCATTATCCATTTCCCCACGGAGAGCTTAGTGTCCTCTTAAATATTCAGTGTGGAAGTCAGTGGAGCTCAGTGTTTGTTTACCATTCTTACTTTCCACTATGAAATTTACCACAGAAGAGAGTTGTGCCGTTCAGCACACATTCACTGGCTCTTAATGGATGCACACATGCCAGTTACTTGGACTTGTGCCCATGTCATCAATGGTCTGAATTTTCATAGCTATTGATTTTTTTTTACTTATTTCATAAATATATATAATACATATACATAGTATATATGTGTTGTGTATATGCATGTGTGTGTGTGAATTTCATTAATGTAAAGCTTCTTTAATTTGTCTTAATATTTTTGAGACTTCTATGCTTTAGGTATTAACAATTGATTGTTTTCACCCAATAGCAGTATTTCATTGTAGGAATCCATTTATTCATTTTCTGAATAGACATCTGGCCTATTTCCACACCTTCTCTGTCATACATAAAGCCAAAGGAATAGTCATTTACAGTGTCCCAATGATCATATGAACATAAGTATTCATATTCATACATAAGTATGCTTATATGACTGCTTTAGAATAACTATGCCATATGATTGCTTTACTTTTAACGTTTTAAACTGCTAAGTAGACTTAAAACACAGCTGTGCTAGTTTGCTCTTTCTTTAACAATGTACTAGAAAAAACTCTTGGTCCATGTCCTTGCCTACTTGTATTGTCAGCCATTTGAACGTTAGCCACATTGGGTCAAATGACCTGCATCTCTCACAGTGATGGTGACTCAGACATTAATGAGAACTGGGTTTCCTCAGTTTTCATGTATTTATGGGACATTCATTGAATGTCTATATAAATCATTCCAGTGCTTTCAGCTTTTATTGATAAGGGGTAAAAGTTAAACATACATCTATTTGTTAAACTAATATTATTTATTAGGCCTTTGCTTAATATTATTTTCAAGTATTTCCTTCTAATTATTATTATTCTAAATATTCTATAATTCTATATTCTAAACTCTGTATTCTATATTTTGTATTCTATATTCTAATTATTCTATAATTATTCTAATAAATAATTCTGAATTATTTACCTATTTTTCTCATCAGTACCATTGAAAATCTGAAACTTATTTCAGACTAAATATAATTTTATTTATGCTTTTCTTCTTTTGAACTGTCTTTGATTCATTTGCTTTTGCCAAGTTTGTAGTCTTACCTTACATATTTTCTAAAAGTGACTCATTTTCAAGTACTATGTTTCATGATCTGCCTCACATTAGTATTTTTTGTAGGGTGTCAGATATTAATATTTGGTTTCCAGCACAATGGGTAAATAAGGTGAACTTTTATCCCCTATGTTCTGGTGGTCACTTTGTAGAAAATAAATATGTAAATATATCTATTTCTGGGTTCTTGACTCCCCTAGGTTAACTGAGCCTTTGATTTTGGGGTCTTTTCTACAGTTTCCTGGGCAGGAATTTCTGAAGTCATTTTCAAGACAGTCCTAGTCTGAATTTGCATATCACTTTTGAAATTAATTTGGATTCTGTACAAACCCTTATGCAAGGAACAGAAGAATATGTTAGGAAAACAGTTTCTTGCTTTCACCCCAAATTTCACACATTGCTATATAAATTGCTCTTTTCTAATTTTGATATTTTTGAGTTATTATTTTCTAAATGTATGTGGAAATATGTACCTAAATAGTTTTATTTATTAGAGTCATATTGTAAGAGATGCTAAATTCATTAGCTGATTCTTAAAGCTACTTGAAAGGGTTCTGAGAATTCTCCAACTACACAATCATGCCTTTGGCAAGTAGAGTTCTGTTTCTCTCTCTCTACCATTGTACAGACAGTGGCTTGCTTACATAGCTGTTACTGGATTAGGATAGTTAATTAGAGATTGCATAAAATAACAAAAAACTCTTTCCTTTTTTTTCCCAGTGTTTTTGGAATTCTGCATAATGGATAACAGTTACCTGTATTATTTATCTTTTATTAAATTGAAGAGATCCACTCTTATTCTCAATTCTTGAATATGATTGGCAGTGTTTAGTTACATATTTTCTTACACTTAATGACATGCTCATGTGATTATTTTTTGTCATGATAATAGGAATAACTGCATTAAGTCTGAACATTAAGTTGAGCTTTAATTTCTGAAACTAACTCCCTTTGTCAGTGTCATACTATCAAGAATGTACTAAATTTCGGAATACTTAGAAAGTACATTACTGAGAGTATCAACTTGTGATGTTCTACCTGTACAACCATTTTCAAGCTTTGGAATTAGAATTATTCCTTTTTCACAATACAGTTAAGATGTCATTAACCTTCTGCCATCTTGCTTAAGATTAGTATCCTGTAAACAGTCAACAATATTCATCAATGAATATATAAGGCCATCTGTGTGCATAGATGTTTGTGTGTGTGTATGTGCGTGTGTATTGAGGAATGTATTAGGATGTGTGTGTTGATAGTAATGTATGTTAGGTTGTGTATGGGGGAGGGGTGTGCTGTTTTGTAGGGTGTGTGTGTGTTGGTTGTGTATATTGGGCTGTATTGTCTAAAGGTGAACATTGTGTATGTGGCACTATAGATGTCATTAAGTTTTTCATCGTATTACTTTTTAATTGCTTAACGTCAACAGGACTTTCATCTCTGATATTGGTTATTAGACTTTTGTTGATATTTTTAAAGATTAATTTTGGCTCTGTCTAATTTCCTTTTTATTTAGGTTTTTTATTCAATTCTGTATTTATTCATATTGTTTAGGATCTTCTTTGCTCTTTTCTCCTCTATATTAAAATAAAACAGAGTGGATGGATTTTAGGCATCTCTTCTTGCAATAGGACTTTAAAACTACAGATTGACTTTTACACATTAGAATCCTGATGTTCCTATCTTAATGGATCTATGTTTTTAAATTCTGTTGAGTAAACTATATTTGTATAGATACTAGCAACAATGATATGACCACGACATCTTTTCTTTCAGTGAATCATTTGACTTTTGATTTAGATACATGACAACTTTTTATAGTTACATTGTATACTAGAGACACAGGAAGTTGGATGTGTTAGTAGGTTATCTTCCATAAATCTTGTCACATTTTTTTTTAGTTTCAGAAGAGTAGGAAAACAAAGGGCAATCCTGATAGTCAGTGTATGTCTGGTGAGAGTCTTAGATTCAGTGATTCATTCATTCATTCATTCATTCATTCAATAACATTATTAATTATTTAGCATGACATGCCATATTCAATGTTGCCCACTATCAAATCACTGTCTCAAATGTGCACTGCAGTTGTAAGGGGCTAAGAGAAGGTGAATATGGCTTCAAAGTCATCATAAGTAGTGCTTCCCAGACGACCCAGAGGGTAAGGGCTCCATGCACAAATAAATAAGTATAAAAAAATCAAATAATTAAAAATCCACCAGTGCTGAGCTTGTTGGTTTAACACATATTCAGTATAAAATGACAGAGTATATTCAGGACTTTTCCAGAATTTGTTGGAAGTCCTGTCCTAATCCAAAGGCAAACTTCATTTTCAAATTTCTATGAAATTCAAGTGAATAATCCAAACAGCAATTTTTAAAATCAAACATTCTAACAAAATGTAATCAAATATATGCTAATTTGATACATGCTGGGGAAAGACTAAGAAAACATAAATATCTGTGTTTTGTGTAATTCAAGTATTACATTTCTACATGAGGGGAAAACTTGCAAGCCCTGCGGGCTGGAGAGATGGCTCACTGGTGCTGCTCTTGAAGAGGATACAGGTTCAGCTCTTGCACCCACATGTTGGGTCTCTACCATCTTCAGCTCTAGTTCCAGAGGATCTGATACCCTCTTCTGGTCTTTGGTTGCCAAGTATGTTTGTGTCATAGATACATACATACATACATACATACATGCAAGAAAGGCATGCACACAAACACACAATAATAAGTAAATCTTTTAAAACAAAATCTCAAGATTATGTAATCACTTATATGATCCATAGCTACAGAAAGATTGTTGAAGTGCGTGTAATTGGGGCAAATCAACTTACATCTACCTGAAGAAGTATTTAATTTAAAAACTGGTGGCTATTTTTGAAAAATAATAAAAAGATTGTATCTAGGTGCCTCTATGAGAAAGTGGAGCTATCTATGTAGTGTTTGCTATGTGTAGAGGTGACTAAAAATGATTCAGGAATCATTGTTTATATTCATATGTAGTTAATTTCTAATGTTAATATCCATATACATTCATACACATGTGGAGAGAACAATTGGGAAAAGAATATTTTGATTTCAAATTCCATTACATAAAAAATAATTATAGAATATTCTAAATTATTTTCTTTTTATCAGGGAATTGAAAATGTGTTAGTTCTAACCATGTAGCTTTGCACAGAGTTTTCTCTCTTCAGGGAAGGGTCATGCTATGAGCATTTTCTGTTTTTCTTCCCTTTTGGGGGGGGTGGGAAACATTTCAGACACACAAACCATCATTCATTTTAACCCAATTACTTTAGGTAAGTTTGTTTCCACAATTTACCACTGTGAACACTGTAATAAATGTTTTTGCCTGGGATACTTTGTCTGTATCGTTAATCATTTCATTAGAAGAGATAATTCAACTGAGAGGGAAGCTGGGGATAGTGGGGACAATTGAGGCCGCAATTTTCTGAAGGTCTCAAAGGCTAACAACAGTGCTCTGCAGAAAAGTTCTATGAACTCATTTGCTCTCGAGCAGTGCTTGAGAATGCCCATCACACTACGCATGCTAACATAGAATATTATCAATTACATATTCTTTCAACTCAAACTATTTTTACCACTCTATCATTAATGATTTGTGATTCATCACAAATAAATCCTATTTTATAACTTCATGTATATTTATAAAAGAGAGGTGACAATCATTTCCTCTATTGTGTCTTTGAATTCCAAGGACCGAATAAACTGTTTCTAATTAATCCAGGCAAACCAAAGTCATCTCTGTTGTGGTGTCCATTTTCAAGGCTGAAAGGAAGAAAGAGGGGATTTTTGGATACATGCTCTGTATTCTTCATCAGTTGAGGGGCTTGTAGTTTTGTTGATAAGGAAATGGATCTCAGAAACTTTAAGATTCTCGTGACCATTGGCAGCAGTGCAATTTAAACTTAACTTTGCTAGTAAATTCTTACTACATTGTCATAAGCAAATAATTCTATTCTTATTTTAGTAATAAGAGTTGGGATTTGTGGGCATCATTGTCTTCTCAAAAATGTCACCTTCTTGGAAATACAATAATGAGAAGAGAAACAAGCAGTTAATTCATTCCCCGAGCCTTTCCCCACAGAGTTGAGAATTTTCTATGTGTATTTAAATCCTATCCACACCTCCCTCTTCTTTTTCAACCCCTCCTCTGCACCCCACAACTCTCAGCAAACCTTACAAAAAGTAACAGAGATATTTGCCAAATATTTAAAATATTATTACAAATTAACAGGAGGAAGACTTTTACATTTTAGTGCACTGGAAACTGTAAATGATTTGAACGTGGTGAAGGACAGCGAAGACTCTGAAGCATTGTTTCCATTTCAGTGCAAAAGACATTGCTTTTAGTTTGAATTCTTCTCAGAATGTGAGCTGACACACCACAACAATGCTCAGGCCGGTCTTGATCATTAATGCTCACAAGTCACAGTAAAATCTGATATTACTAGATTCAAGTGAACTGAATTGTTCATTAGGTTTCATACTAAAATTTCAGCCTGAATCAAAGAAGAAAAGGAGTTTTTTCTTCAAACATTACTAAAACTATTTATGGTTTTATATTATATTTCATATGATTATATATTATACGTGAACACACACACACACACACACACACACACACACACACATATATATATGGATGCTTAAGACTAAGTTTTACTTTATAAGCCAGGCTAGCATTAAATCTACATCAATTACCCTGACTCAACCTACTTTTCTTTTAGAATAAGAGAAATTTTATTTTATTTAATATGTTAAGTTATATCTTTATTATCAGGATTGTATGTGTGTGTGTGTGTGTGTGTGTGTATGTGTGTGTGCATATATGCTTGTGTGAGTGTGTAGGTTTATATTCTAATATATTGTTTTTATGCATTTGATTCTAATTCCATACATTAAAATGGAATACATTCACACATACACTCAAATACACAGAAATATATTACTTCCTTTGTACTTAATCACAGTACTGTGCAAGCCGTAAACCTGACGTACACAGATACATAACATTTTGTATGCGATGAATCTAAATGTTGTGTTTTCAATTAAAAGACGTAATACATTTTACTGGAACACTACACTAGCACTGGGCTTTCTTTTAAAATTAACATGAATTAAAGATGAAATGGATAAAACATAGTCTGTAATCATAAAATATAAACCCTACAAAGCAAGATGCAAGCAATAAAATCTGAACACACTCATAAGTCAGGCAAAGGCTGGTGTGCTTCAGAAAGACAAGAGAAGAGCAGTCTGGAGCTTTGGTGCCTGAGTTCCTATCATTTATTTTTCCAGGTGTAAGAGAAAATGTAACAGAGAAGTCTAAGCAGAAGCGGGACCCTGCAAGTTACTTCCACTCTTCCAATAACTTGAAATATCAGTAGGAAATATCAAAGGGAAAACGGTACTTTCCCTTTCACCTCGTCAAATGACTATAAAAAGTCACTAAAATGAATGGACATGATTCAAAACTATTTGCAAAACCTCTCAGTCAAGCCAACCAGGACATGGTGGGAGTCTAGAACACAACAGAAGTCAGGACCCTTCTCTTGGGTGGTTCTGAACACCAGGGTGACTCTTCCACACTGGGGTTAGTCTGGTTGGTGGCAGGTTGTTCCTACTGAGCTGATGGTTTACACCACCCAAGTTCCACACTGTGGTTATTAGATAAAGTCTTTTTGTTTAGAGTGTGCTTAGTTAGTGTTACAAAATGTGTCTTCTAATACTCAGAAGCCTCACATCCGACTATGTGCAAGGCTAAAAACACAGGGTGGAAGGGAGAAAAAAAAAGGAAGTCTTCTTTTTCTTTAGCCAAACTGTTAACAGTAACAGCTCCAAAATTATTATTTACCAGGTTTCTTGGATGCCTTTCGCCCACAGGCCATCCAAAGTATTAAAACACAGACTGAAGAAACCTCAAAGAAGTGATAAATTCAAAGTCCTGTGCCTGAAGAGAAGTGCTGTCTGCTTAATTAACATGTCACTGCCTGGACTGTCAGGTGTCCCTTAGAAGTCACCTGTATAAGTATTGATCCGTCTAAGCTGCATGCAGCTTGACAAGATAATGGAGATACCAGCTCTGGGCAAAAAAAAAAAAAAATTGTCTGAAGACTTGTTTAAGAGAGGAAGGTCTGGGATACAAGTTGGTACTTGTGAAACGTTTCTAGTTTCTAGTGAGGTTATTTGTTGTTAATTATTTAGATATATGGATGAGAAGCTACCAAAGAGTTTCAAGCTGTCTTTACCCACTAAGTACAGAAAAAGTATTTAAATACAATAGAATTGACTTCAGAACTAGAGAGCTGTGTGTGGCTGTCTTTGTGGTCGCTTCCTTAATCATAAAGACATATAAATATACAACCAAACGTATAGTCACACACATGTATGTGCATTTAAATAGGTTTCCACTGGGACCTATAAATGCAGTAATGTTGTTACTGAGGAGGAATGGCAGATTCCTTCCTGTTGGGTAGCTTCTAGAGAGAAACACAGCATACACTATGACGTACCCACAGTTCTCTTGTCTTAAAGATGCATAAGGGTGAAAATGATTTCATAACTGAAACAAGAGTGAGAGTCAGAGATGAGAATCGGCTTTTGTTACTTAAACAAACATAAAGATACAGCCAGCAAGGTCCATTTCTCAAGAGAAGCCTAGCAAGGTCTCAGTGCACTGGGGTAAACTACTCTTGGCACACACCACACAAGACAGACTCCTGGAATTGTTACTTTATGCTTAAAGTATGCTTGCTTTCCATCGCCTGGCAGAAATTCTTCAAAGAAAACAAAAAATAGCGTAATTTCACATTTCCCAAGAAGAGGTGAAATCATGTTGACAGAATCTGTCAGGAACCACTGGATTGACTGGTAAACAAAGCCAAGAAGAAATCCAAACATCTGATGGACCAGGTATAAGAAAGATGCTGGAGTGGGCACACATTTTGGCAATTAGCAGGATTTAATATAGAGCAAAGAAAGGACACTTTTGTGGATTCTGTGCCATCATGAAGAGAATATTTCCCTTTATTAATTTTTTAAAGTTTCATGATTTCTTAGGTTGAAGTCTTTTTCATTTCTCTACTGCTATGTAACAAATCATCCTTAAACTAACTCTGTGGCTTAAAACAATTATGGCTTTAAGGTCTTGCAAGATTTTCTGTGTTGTCATAGTTTAGCCTGGAGGATTTGTTTCCATGAGGTCACCTGACTCGATTCAGATACAAGATGGCTCTTGAGGCTGGTGGGCAGCTGAACTTGAAGATGTTAGGAAGGAATCCTCACAATGTTCTCTAATCCTTGTCATTTGGATTTTCAGAGGCAGTAACTAGTTACCAATAAGGAATATTTTAGTGAATGGGGATTGCTCAGGCTGCTGCTGATATTTGCTTGTTAATATTCATATTCATAGAATAAGAAAAAGCATTGATTCTCTGGGAAGACACAATAGTATTTTAATCTGAGATTTATCTTTATGCTCACCTCAGAAACAGTTTCCAGAACAGGGCAGCAAAGGACAGAAGGTTAGAAAAATATATCCTTTGGCTATATGTAGATTCCTAAGAGTCTCATGTGGATTCTGAAGCTAAAGCCCATATAAAGTTGGTCCAACCATAAGGAACACTGGGCATGAGTCCGTTGTCCCCAGCCAGTCAGTTCTCAGCTGAGCTCTATTGTAGGCAGAAGAGTATTGGGGGTTCTGGGCCTTCTGGAAAGATAAGTCAGTGCTATTCTTCAGAGAATGAGATCACTTTGAGTTTTTAGCAGATAGCCCTCACTGATAAGCCCAAGAAAGAGAATTTCTAGAGAAAGGACTTGGAGAAAGGAAGGACTAAGGAGGATTCCTGCAGAGTGGAAATGGAGAGATTGTCAAGCAGCAAAAACACAGTTCCCCAACAAATCCTTATGGAAAGCCATCTGACAATGTGTTTGTTCCTCAAACACCAGCCAGATGACATAGTCTAAAGCAATACAAATTTTATATTTTGACATTTTTAAATTCTGTCCTGTTTAAGAGAATGTAAATCATATACATTAATGGCTTCAACAAAATGGACATTTAATTCATTATGTGGTAGAGTGATGAAATTGAAAGTAAGCCATTTTAGAAAGTTGAGATATATATATATATATATATATATATATATATATATATATATATCCACTAGAAAAGAGTCAAAGAGTTACACGTTTCAAAAATCTGGTAATGACCTATCTCAGGTCAGGTTCATATTGTACAAAATGAGGAAATTTTTCTAAAATCAAACTCTAATAATAAGATTCAGTATTTTAATTAATCTAAGTGTATATGTTGTAACTGATGTCGATTCTTATTTTCTGGTATCCACCTTTATTTCCAAAATACAATGCAAGCTAGCCAAGAGCTTTATAAATCGCATCCACTGTAGCAATGGCTTCCTTTCTGCTTTACACAAAGATCAAGGAGCAACAGGACCTTGAACAAGACCGACACACTTACCCTCAGACATTCCATTCATTTGATAGGAATAGTCTTCGAAGACTCCATAATTTCATGCTTTTGTTTGCAAAATCGATTCTTTTGTGCTTCATTTAAGTCTATGATACTTGGCCCGTGATCTAGTCCACAAAGATGTAATCGTTCATCGTATGTGCACCAACATTTTGAACAAAACCAACTCTAATGTCTTCCAACAATTGTGGTTATATTTAATGTACTGATTGAAAGATACAGGTCTATTTACTTACGTAAATTTACAAACACTTAGACAAGTTTGTGTTGATGAGTATATTTTGACATGATCAAGCACTGAAGGTATTTAATTCTTTCTTTTTCTCATCTCTGATTTAAACTTTTATCATGTCCCTGCTCAGTGGATCTGAGGTACCTTTATCTTTGACTATAATACCTTTGACTATAATACTACTATAAATTTTATTTCCCAAAGAGATTGCAACCATGTGATTACCATTTTAGATAAGTGTATTGGTAACTATTTTGTTCATTAAGGGAATTCACCATCAGTTGATTTCAGTTTTCAAGTAGACACTTGGCTATCAGATTTAAGGAAGGAAGGATACAAAGAAAAAAGAGACATGACCTGACCACATGATCAGGTGACTATTTGAGAACATGTTATTGAGAACTCATCATTCCTTTCTAATCGTCTATATATTATTATAATTTTTTTTACTTAATAATCTTAAAGCATTTAAAATGTTTTAAGTCAAGACACCTGCAGTGAAATCAAAATTAAAAAGGAAATCTTCAGCTAACAGCGATTTCATTAGCAGTGTAAAATGTCAATATTTCTAGAGTGAATTTTGTCGAATTCCATCTCTCTGAGAAGCTGATTAAAGGTTCCCACCCCTTTCCAGGTGTGGGCAGTGTGGGAGCAGGCATGTACTGACAAGGTGATGGACCCTTTGATGCCAATAGCTTGTCAGAGTGTGTGGAACACTGCTCAGTCTCACAAGGAAACTCTTATTTTATCTCATCAGTGGAGGGAACTGAGACCTGAAACGCACAGAGATTGCCATGCACAGGCATGTTCATTAGGAACTGGCTTCACACAGCTAGCCTGAGAAGAAAAGGAACAGTGATAGAGGCGAGGAATCCACACTGAGCACATCGATTCAACAATCTCTGGGCTTCTCTGGTTTTGTCAGAGAAAGACATGGGGCTAAGACATACAGAGACAATGCCCCTGTTCTGCTGGTGTCTTGTGGCCTCACTTCTTTCTGCTGCTTCTGATCAAGCGACACAGTAACTGCCTGTCCTCCGCTCTTATCATTCTTAACACCTAGGAGGATATTTCTTCTTGGACTTTTTTCTTTAAATTTTAACTATTGGTTAATGAGTGTGTGTGTGCAAGCGCACACATTTGTGTGGCAAGAAAAGAGTTTAAAGGTGAGAGGAGAATTTCATGTTGATTCCATAAACCAACCTCAGGTCACCAGGCTTGGCAACAGGTATGGTTGTCTACCATGCCATCTCCCTAACCCAGAACTGATGGTTTTTAAAATGAAAGCATCAACACACTCTGGAAAACCCTGACGATGAGCTATATCCTACAGTATCCCACACTGAGCCAAGATTCCATTCTTTGTGTAAAGATAAGCAAGCACACCCATGTCGTTAACATGACCACTTTGTCTTTGACAAATTGTAAAAATACACATATAACAAAGAATCATTTTAAGGCAAATTTCTTTTTAATTTAATGTCAGCAAATGTTTAATTGTGTTCATTTTTTATGTACCATATGTCTCAGCTCATATTAAAATTCCTTGGATGAAAGTGGCTAAATGGAAAAAGCTTAACCAGCCTGACTCAAGATCAAGCACTGGGTCATTACAGTCATTCAGGGAGAGAGAAGGAAAAGGCCTCCCTCACTGCCCAGCAGAACACACTCCTCCATCTGCAGATTGTCATGCTTGTCACGGTCTTTCCTACAGAAACCCATGAACCAACTCTTCTTTGCTTCCACATCTCTATAGAAATGTCTGCCAACTATGTAAGTCAATTTTAAATTACTCTGACTCCTGTGATAGAGTTTTCCGTCATTATTATCAAAAGGTAAAATATGAAGACAGCGAACTGTCCCTTAGTACTTACAGAAAAATAAAAAACAGAAAATCAAAAAATAAAATAAAACCCCAGATATGGTGTAGCTCAACTCTCCGTGTAGCCTGTATAATTTGTGACTTTTGACCACTTTTGTTTTTAATGAGAGCTTTATTAAAACATAACTCATACTCTGTAAAAGTTTATACACTTGGAGCATAAAGTATGCAAAGTATCAGCACCATACCTCTGTATACTCAGCATGTTTTAATATATTCACATATAGGAAAGTCATTACGGAGAATTCTAGAGCTTTTCATCATGTCAGGAGGAAAACCTGTTCTGCCCCTTACCTATCAATCCATTTTTCATAGGCCTCTGAGATTACGGATTTTACTGGCTTGGACATTTCATATTCACATGGCCATATAATATTGGTCTTTTTGTGAATGTCTTGTTTTGTTCAGCATGCTGTCTTAAAAGGAGATCTGCTGTAATATATGTTAATGCTGTGTTCCCTGAGTTGAGTGAGTTTATCTCATTGTATGGATGTACAACACTTTATCCACTTATCTGCTGGTGGACATTTGGATTTGTTAAGCATTTTAACTACTGTAATGCTAGAAAGACTCTCGTATTCCTTTTCGGGCATTGCCATGGATTGCTATGCCTCTTGACTGTATACCTGGGGGTGGAGTTTCTAGGTAACTGTCTGACGAACTACTTGTCTTCTAGAACAACTGCTCTGGCAAGCTCACCTTTGCCAATCATTCCTGGTGCTATTGCCTCTTTTCCTCTTGATGAAGAGCCTGGGAAACTGGCATGATAGAGAGAGAGGCAAGGCTTTGAGCTTTCACATGAGCATGAAGTGTTTGTGGGATTTATATAGGGAGACCGTCCCAACGCAGATATAACCATGTGTCATTGACTTAATGGGTAAATTCACACATGAACCTACTGGGTACACATTTTATGACCAGCTCTCTGCTCCCAATTGACATATAAAGTAAAAAAAAAAAAAGACTCTAGAACAGACCACCTAAATGAAAAGGTGGGAGTAGAATCAAGGAGACCATACAACTCATTTTTACCGACTTTGTAAAGGCCATAGTAGTATGAGAGGGAGGGAGGGGGGGAGGGAGAGAGAGAGAGAGAGAGAGAGAGAGAGAGAGAGAGAGAGAGAGAGAGAGAGAGAACTTATTCTAGACCCAGCATACTATGGAATCATTTTAGTTCTTGAACACAGCAAAAATATTTTCCAATTGTGTTTCTGCATGTAAAAGAAGGGAAGGTTGCCATGATAGAATCCTATCTCAATGCCATTTGCTTATGAGCTTCACTTAAATAAATACATATTTACTTCAGAACAAGGACTGCCAAGTAAGTCATGGGTCTTTGTTCTCTTGGCTGTCACTTACAGGCAGAAGTTTTCAAACTTGGGAGATCTTTTCTTCTTAAAAACAAGAAGAAGTAGGAGAAAGGGGAGAAGGAAGAGGAGGAAGAGGATGGGGAGAAGAGGGAGGAGGGGGAGAAGGAAGAGGATGGGGAGAAGAAGGAGGAGGGGGAGAAGGAAGAGGAAGAAGAGGAAACAAATACTGCTGATCTATCCCTTGTAATGAATCTCTGAAGATAACAGAAATGGTGACAGGTTATCTTAAGAGACTACAACATACGTGGAATTCCCCCCACAGTTGAATGCTCCTTTTATAATTGACTTTAAAAACTTAACGTATTCCAACCTTTTTGTTGCTAAAATGGGAGGCACTATAAATGAAGTGATCAACAGTAGCCCACTCAGTTGGCAGATGTCACCGTCCTCTGACGTCAGATCTCTATCCCCACCTGGTACCCCCATATTTTTATTGTATGCTCCAGAATTCAGAAGTATATACTTGGAATGCCATCACATGTGCATCGGGAGCTTTCAAAAGCCATGAGGATTTTAGGATCCACCTTGGAACCAGGTGTGGTGGTTTAAATTTGCTTGACCCATGGGAAGTGAAACTATTAGGAGGGGTGATTTTTTTCAGAGTAAGTGTGACCTTGTTGGAGAACGTTCTTCGTTGGGAGGGGGGCGCAGAGGTTGAGATCCTATGCTCAAAATCAACCCAAAGTAGAAGAGAGAGCCTCCTCCTGGATGCCTGTAGAAGATATTCCTCTCAAGATGTAGAACTCTCTGCTCCTCCAGCAGCATGTCTGCCTGCATGCTACCATGCTTCCTGCCTGATAACAATAGACTGAATCTCGGAAACTGTAAGCCAGCCCCAATTACATGCTGTCCTTTATAAGAGTTGCCTCTGTCATGGAGTCTCTTCACGGCAATGAAACTCAAACTGAAACACCAGGCTTGGACAAAGGATTCCTGAACGACAGTTGGAGTGTGGCTAATTGAAAGGGGGTGTGGTCAAAGTCTGTCTTCAGAGCAGCATCACCTCTTAACTTCCGCTTGCCTTCCCAGGACAGAAATCCCAAGTTTAATTTACATAAAATACGAGTAACTGTATCATCGTCTCACCCAGCAAATAAAAAGTGCATTGTTAGCTGTGAGTAGAAGGGCCCGTTTATGAAGATGACTATCGTGATAACAAGTGTCTTACTAGGCACTATGAATTTTGATTTCAGTTTTCTATCCTACACCATAAAGAAAACAAACCATCTTTTACTATGAGGTAATTTGAAACTCTAACTCTATTCTTATGCAACAAACCTTCATATCGGCTCTTGTGTTTGTTTTTGCTTTTTCTCTTTATACATCTGTTTTCTTTTAGAAAGGAATTCTTTCCGGTGCTTGTTCATAGATAGATTTATAATTTCCAATGAAAATGTACTCTTAAAATACTCCATCTTCATCATTCATTAATATTTGTTCCATTTCCAACGTCTTACTTCTGAAATCACCTCCTTTGGATGGGGTACACGGGATGATAGGCAGTCCAGGTACCTGTTAGGAAAGCCTGCATTCTTAGCTCTGCTTCAAGCCAGTGGCCTTTGAAGTCACTTCCCAAGGTCCTCTCCTAGAGTAAAAATTGGGTTTCCTGGTTAGCAGCCACCTGCACTGAGGGGAGCTAATCCATTAGGGTTCCCAGCTCTAAGAAGGTGCCAAGGTGCCTGGGGCAACCATGAGTTTTATTCCTGGCAGCTGCTGGGGGATGGGTCTTGGAGGCTCCTTGTTACAAGACATAAACTCAGGCGCCTTTCATCTGACTGTCTATGGAAGCCAGGGGCCGGGTGTAGGAGGGAATTCCTTTTCTAATTACTTTACGGGTCACTTATGAGACTTATGTCAGTGTTTGACACTCCTAATTTCTGCAAGAGAAAGAATATCTCACACCACTGAAGCTGCCTTTTCCCTTCTGTAGATGTGCATTCGTGATCTTAGGTTTGTGGTCCTGCAATTCTGGTCCTGCTCAGCATGCTTTCCTAGAAGAGGAAAACCTGGGGTGCTCTTCTGTCCTTTTGACATGCCCCCTCTCCTTAGTATCTCTTGGATTGTTTGGGGGTCTTCTTACTTTTGAACTCTTGAGGCATGCATGTCTCAACTGCTGGATTCCAACAGATTCCATCTTTTTGTGTTAACTTCTCAAAATTTAGCCACACTGAATAGTTGGTCTGTACCTTTTAGGAACAAGACACCAAGGGAATGAGAGCTGCTGCTGTTCATCTGCTGGCACAGTTTCAGGAGGGCTAAGGGAGGGAGAGGGTGTGAGGTCTAGGTGAGATCAACTTCCACAGTCAGCTCTGGACAGAGACCCCAGACTTCAGTTATCCTTGCTCATATTAAGAATACTCTTACTCCTATGCGGTGGATTTCTCTTTTCTTCTGACTTCACCCTAAAAGCAATCATTAATATCTCTGGCAACACAAACATCAACATATCTGTTTTCAATGAAAAAGCCCAAACTTTCTTTTTTTCTTTTTTTTAAATACATGATTGTAGGAGGAGCTAAGATGGAAGGAGTAAGGAGAGGAAGAGGAAAAGGAAGAGGAGGAGCTAGAGAGGGCAGAGATGTAGGAGGATGAAGAGCAACACAGGTATGGAGAGCAGTCGCGAGTAACAACTTATATTTAGGTTAGTTAATTGGGAAACAACTCTAATTGTATGGGCATACTGTTATTGAGCATTATCAAACATATAAAGCCTTTGATTAATATTTAAGCATTAGAGTCTCATTTTCCTACTGGGCCCGCATGGATAGTGGGATGGTCTGGGCACTGCCCAGCCTTTCAGAGCCTGTTGTCTCGTGGGTGGCAGGGCTGGTGTTTCTGGCTGGCCAATTCTAGCTAAGGCGTGCACGTGGCCTCTGGCCAAGGATCATGGCAGTTAAGCTAGGCAGAACCACCGCAGTTTAGATAGTGGGCTTGACTAGTGGCCATTTTAAATAATTACTTCAACACAGGGTTTAGTTCCTTAAGAAAAATGTATAAAAGAAAAGCAAAACAAAATAGACAAGCTAACTGAAAACATACTCATTTTGATATTTTATTTTTAATGTATTATCATTTTTCTAATGAGATACAAATTTATTTCAAAATGATATCATAAGTAGATGCTATATTAAAATTACATTTTACTTAGCACTAAATATAAACACCATCATGCTTAAATGCCTATTATACCGATGTTTAACCTACACTATTCTGGACAGTTTAGCATGTAATTTCCTCCAGGAGAAGGTATGTTGTCTCCTATGCCCTGTTCTGACTTGAATCAGAGGGAAGCATAGTATCGATAGTGGCATATTCTGTCAGCTTATTGTTTATTTCTTAAAATGTAAATTTACTTCACTCTTTCCATATATTGTTTTTAGGTCAGAGATATGAAAACATTCTTTGAAATGTGATACCAGTGAGATTGATTAAGAAGGGCAAAATACTCCGAATTAAAATCAATGTCTCCTTCCAATAGCAAAATGGTGTCAGAGGTTTTCAGAATCTGACAGATCACCTGCCAAAGGCGACAGAATTGGTCCACACCTTCTGTTTTCTATGAGAAACGCAGACTTTGAAGGCAATATTTTATTTGCTAGACAAGTTAGTTTTTTGAGTAAAAGTTTGTCAAATTAATATCAACATTCTTAAAGCTGAAAATATTTATTTCAATAAAGAAGAAGAAGTTTTAGAAACTAAAGACAATTTTTAAAAAAAAAAAACTCTGAAATTCTTTGAAAAGCTATATTCATTCTGGATGCAAATGGACCCTGGACCCTGCTGACCACTAAAGATCGAATCAGCATCTTATGAACTTCTTGATAACCAAAATTTGATTAATGAAACACAATTTGTTGTTCCACTGCAGAAAATGAATATTCAGTCAATTTCAAGGTCCATACCCTCTTTCTCTTATTGTTTAAATTACTGTATATACATTGTATGAAACAATGTTTCACTAAAACATTTATAAATGTAATGATGTACTTTGATCATATTCAGCTACCATCTTCTCTTTTGTCCCCTTTTCCTCCTCCTCCTGGTCTCCTTCTCCTTGTCCCCTTCTTCCTAAAAAGCTCTCTCTAGGTCCAAATTTCTAAAAGTAATGTTCACCATCTTTTTACCTGGTTCCTTTCTGAGTGTTATAAGAATGCAGTTATGTGTAAACTATCTCAGGAGATGCAGTGGTCCATGAACCGCCCTCTAGGCGCTGATGTCAGTTCCAGCAAGTCATACTGGTCTCATTCTGTTTTCTTCTATGGTTCCTCCCATGATGGTGTATTCATGAATCTTCTCCACCCAATATCACGCATGCTCAGATGCCTTGGCCAACTCACAGCTCGTCATGCATATTTTTTGACCAATTTTTTCTCCCTTTCTGTTTTTCCCTGAGAGTAACCTTAGGTCTAGCCTGCTTGATTCTGAGTGTGGGGCTTTAGGGGAGTGTGGGATAAATACAGGGTATTTACAGGACTGAGCAAGGAGAGGTGCCATTCTCCCTTCTCTTCACACTCATCTTCTTGTCTCTCCATAGTTTAGATGAAGATCTAGCTCGGTAAAAGCTTAGTTTCATTATGGTTCATGACCTTGACTTCCCCCTTTCAAACCCCTCTCTGGATTTTTTTTTCATGCTAGGTCATTTTCCCTTTCATATGTGGAAGCTATTTCATACCATTACCCCTCTAACAACAGCAAAAAGTAAAGCTGGACACAGGGGTCATTAAGCCTTGCTCTTGATATAAAGAGAAAAAGTGACTTGGCAAGATTAATGTTTTTGTTTGTTTGTTTTTGTTTATTTTTCTCTTTTAATAACTTCATTCTTGGGGCTGAGCTTGTAGCTCATGATAGACCACATGTATAGCCTTGGATTTTAAAGTCAGGCTCTAATTAGAATAGGCTTCCCTAGAACTTACTATGTAGCTAAAGATGGCCTGGAGCTTTGCATCCTCCTGCGTGCTGTAGTTTTACTGCTGTTGTGAACTGTAATGTAGATATCTGATACACGGGATATCTTATATGCGGTCTCCCACTCCCCCCCCCAAGGGGTCGTGATCCACAGTTGAGAAGCACGGTCTAAAGTACCTAGATTACAAGTGTGTCCCACCATACTTAGGTTTATGAAATTCCGGGACTACAATTTCAGGCTTCCTGCATTCTAGGCAAGCATTCATTCAACTGTATTGCAACCCAAGACTGACTTTTTAAAAAGTCAAACATCTCATGAAAAAAAATATTACCTGTGGGTTCTGAGGTCAAACTTGAGTGCTAGTACTTTCTTTTAAGTGTATCTGGTTTTCCCCTAAATCAACACATCTGATAGTTCAATGAATGGAGATGTATGAACAATAGAAATATTATGAAATAAAGGGAGACGATTGCCATGGGGAGACGTGGCAACCAAAGGATTTGAAATTAGCTTGGCTCACTGTTACCAGAAAGCTTTAAAATGAGAAAGACATTAGGCTGGTTGGAAAGAGGTATATTTCTTCCTCTAAAATGAACCCCTTCCTTCTCCAAGATAACAACTGAGAGCGGGTTTAAAAGACATATTTTTATATTTCCAAATGCAGTCTATGATATGATTAGGTTTAGATCACATTGTATATATTTAAAAGTATTCTTAAGCACAAACCCATGTACTATAAACAAATGCTCATTAGTATTTAGAATTGACCCTGGAGAGGGATGCGTTGCCTATGGGGAGAGACAATCTGGATGAGGACAGGGAGCAGAGTTGTGGCTGGTGACATCATGACAAGCAAGGTGATTGAAGATGAGTATTATTTGAACAGTATTATTCGAAGGCCAAGACCTGGAAGTAGATCCCATCCAGGGTGGACCATGTTCTTATTCTTATGGGGTATGCCATATCTCCAACATAGGAACTCAACAGCTCCAAGAAATTTCTGCAAAGATTTTTAAGGGAAGGCTCGAACAAGGAAGGGACTTCCTGTGGTCTGGACTGTGGCACTGGCATTGGAAGGATCACCAAGTGTCTACTCCTGCTGCTCTTCAGGGTGGTAGACATGATGGACATAATGGAGAACTTTCTGGCTAAAGCCAAGACCTACCTGGGGGAAGAGGGCAAGAAGATGAGGAACTACTTCTGCTGGGGCTGCAGGACTTCAGCCCCAAGCCCAGCTCCTATGACGTGATCTGGATGCAGTGGGTGATAGGTCACTTGATGGCTCAGTACCTGGATGAGTTTCCACACTCCTGAAAGCAGAGACTGCCCCCCTCCTCCCGCATGGCATCATCATCATCAAAGACAACATGGCCCAGGTGGGTGTGACCTTGGACAATCTGGACAGCAGCTTAGTCCCTGACCTGGAGCTGATCCACTGGACCATCTGAAGAGAGCCTCAGTTTCCTGGCTGAGGACTCCAGGAGAACCTGCCGGATGAGATCTACTATGCCTATAGCTTTACCCTGAGATGAGGCCAGGGGCAGAGCTGAGGGTCAGCAGCTGGCAGCCAACTCCCCACAAGGCACCTGGGAAGCTGAGTTGCCACTCACAGAACTAGCTGCCTACAGGGAGCAAAACACTTTTCACCTGGTTGTCAAGAACCTAAAGTGTTTAGACTGCTGTTTCCCAGGACAGCCAAGCAAGCCACACGAGGTATAGGAATGGTCATAGTTGCACATCCTCTTTGGTGATACGCCACAGCAGCCTGTAGCGAGGGGAAGTTCGCTCACCTCTTCAGCTCCTTGGGAGTTCCTTCTTGATGAGTATATGCAGTTAATAAAAGGGTGAACCTAGTTTTCACAAAAAAAAAAAAAAGAATTTAGAATTAATGCCTACTAGATGTATCTTAGAGTTATAGTCTTCCATGTGTATGCTTTTCTGTACCTTATTTGTTGTCTTTTAGAAAGAATTAAAGCTATTTGCTTGCTGCAGCCATGCTCCAAAGTACATTTTATTTATGGTATCACGGGTGTTTTTTTCTCTATCAATGAATGTTCAGTTGTATAATTATTTGTAATGATGGGACTAACACGTCTTTAGCAGAATGTCTTGTAATTTAGCATGAGTTCTCGGGAGACTGCCCATTGTCCCCAAATACTTGTAACAGAGTCTATGAGGTTTTGACATGCAGCAGTATCTACCCACAGGCTATAAGCACAGTGACAGAGACAGATTCATATAAACACAGCCCACGCATACAAGGTCATGGAAACAGGACCAGAACAAACTAAGCCAAGAACGGTACTGTGGAAGACTCTTATCTTTTGGTAATGAAAGAATGGACACATTTTCTATTTGTGGCTTTTCTGACCTGTGTGGAGTATTACTTCAGAACCCTGTGTTGCTGTGTTGTGACAGGGGTTTGTCTCACTTGCCTTGTAAATACATATTCTAAGGCACCTAGTTGGGAAATACCATTGTTTTCTGCTTTAAATTTTATGAATGTAATGAAAGTATGAATAGATCCTCTAGAGAGCAGGCAGCTACGTAATGAAGTACCTCTTGCATCATATTTGTGCAGAGATGGACCAAGATGGGGTAGAGGGTACTAAAATAAATCAGATGACCTTCTGATGAAAGCTCATGACTCCAAAGAGAAGTCTTTGTATTAAGATACTTTAACTTCCGCTATAAGCTAGGCACCTGATACGTCTGATACGTGCTCTAAAAGAATCTCAGAAAGACAGCAAGAAATCTATCAAGAAGAACTGTTCATGTTTTGGAAGGCAACCAGCCTATATTAAAAACAAAACAAAACAAAACAAAACTGAATCATCGTGCTGTTATACATGGATTCTGAAAATATTTAGTCAATTAGAATAAACAAACAAACAACAAACAAACAAAAATCCCCAGCAGACTGGACTGCAACAAGCAGAAAGGGAAAACCTCCTGCACACACAGACTGATACCAGGTCCTGTGAGCTTTTACTACACATGTCTGATGGCCTGAGTTCATTCCCCAGAACCATGTTTTCTGAGTCCTGAGTACTATAACAGTATCAGGATTTGTACATACAAATTAGTGCACACACACAGGACGACAGCGTCAATGGCGATGATGATGATAATGATGACAAAATCAAAGCATACTTCTTCTACAGTGTTAATTTCCCTTCACTGGATGAAGTGAGCTTTGGTGTCAGCATTATCAGAATTTAATAATGGATGAATATTGTTATTTTATTCTTGGAAAGATTATGCATTCACTTTAAGAGGGAAACATTTATTCTCTTTGATTATGACGGTGCTCATCAATTTTTCATTTCTCTCATAAGTGCTCCTGATCAGGATAATGAAGCTGAGATGAGCAATTCATCAGCCCCTGATGCAGATCAGTCCAGGCTTTCCATTATTCTAGAAACTCACACTCATTTACCCAGTGCAGTGCAGATATTAATCCTGTCTCCTCCTTAGATTTTTCTTCATCTTTTAGAGATTGATAAATGAAAAAGTGCTTTGTAAAAAGGATCGGGGAACTCTGAAGTGCTACACAAATGTTAGGTAGTATTATTTAAAATTATGGTCCACGCTTGGTGTTTAGAATGGTGCTTTTTGTTTAATCATGATGCCTGGTTCTTCTCAATTGCTTGGAGGATCAACCAAAATGGCTCATTGATTGGTAAATGAATGTCACACTCTTCTTTTTATGTAGGCAACTGAAATGATCATTATTCCTGTCTCAGATGGCATGCAATGCAGAAGGGATGGGAATGTAGCTCTTTAACATTTCATGATTCCACTCTGTCAAATAAATGGCATGACTTTTAGGTGTTCTCTTGTACCCATTCTGTCCCCAACTGCTTGCATAGTAATGGACATACAACCCCACTTCTTAAAACTCGTCTCTGACAATTCCTTGAATCTCACTTTTTCTTGCTTTCCTTTTAAAATATTCTCAGTTTAGTAGTAGAAACACAGAGAAACTTCTAGAATAAATTCCCCATGCTCTTGTGTCCCAGATGGCCTTAGGTACTACAAATTAACTTGCCTTGAAATCCTTCAGTTGGATATAATCAAGTTACAAACAAATAAACTCTGCCTTAATTTTTGTTTACAAGTAGGAATTCTTTCTCTTAGTGCCTCTACCTTAGCCACTCTGTTAGGACATGGGCTCCATCTTGTGTTCTGAGTCCTTGATGGATGGAAAAATGGAAGCTCATGCAAGATATTCTTAGATATAAGCATCTTTTCATATTTTTTTAATACAGGACCCATAACAACATGGTTGGCCTTCAGAGTGGTATAATTCAGCCTTCCATATTGTAAATGAGGAACAAGAAGCTTAGCTTTACTTTAAAGAAGGCTAATAACCAGGAAGTAGACTAATGCTTGCCTTTTAAAGAACTGGTTTCATCCTCATTTAAGTATATGTGTCCGTGTTTTTGTGATATATTAATATTTGAGGGTACCCAAGGTGGCCAGAAAATGGTGTCAGAGCTCATGGATCTAGAGTTACAGGCAGCTGTGAGCCACTCAAAGTGGGTGCTGGCTTCTGAATTCCAGGGGAAACTGTTAAGTGTTCCAAAGTGCTGAACAGGTCTCTATCCCCTGTGCTTACATTTTACATTTGAAGAAATGTTCATTTGAATAGAACGGAGCAATTTAAAGGGAGGAATTTTTCTATGACAAACCAACACAGCTCTAAACTGACTAAAATCAATTTGTGGTTCTTTGGCCAGGTCTGACTGTCTGTGTGGGACTTTCAATATTGAGTGTTTAAAAGCCTTTTAATACTGAGTGTTTAACCTTACTTACTTAACTGGACACAGATTCTGGCATTTATAAGTAAGCCAATAAACTTAAATTACCATGAAAGGGCTCTATGAAGGTTTTGAATGTATGAGATTATCAAAAGAGGGTCTGTGTGGTGGTTTGAATAAGAATGGCTTTCATGGACTCAAACTCTGCATGCTTAGTCACCAGATAGTGGTGGAAATTAGGATTAGGAGGTGTGGCCTTGTTGGAGGAAGTATGTAGGAATGAGCTTTGAGATTTCCAATCCCATGCCAAGCTCACAGTCTCCGTCTCTCTCCATCTCCCTCTCCCTCTTCCTCCCTTTCCTCTACTCTCTTTCCCCTTCCTCCCTCCCTTATCCCCCCTCCCTCTCTCTCTCTCTGCCTGCACATCTGGATATAGCCCTCAGCTCTTGCTTCAGCACCATGCCTGCATGCCACCATGCTCACCACCTTGATGATAATGAGCTACTCTCTGAAATGGTAAGCAAGACCTAAACTGAATACTTTATTTTGTAACAGTTGCCTGAGTCATGGTGTCCCACCACAGCACAGAGACAGCAACAAAGACAATGAAATAAAGGGAGAGACTCCTTTAGGCATAAGTATCATCTCAAATTGCCTGAGAAAAATTACATGCTAAAGAAATGTTGCTCATATTTGATCTTGGTGATGCCCTATTATTTATGCTTCCCACAAGTGAGCTTCTTCTAAACTTGAAAACCAAATCAGGGCTAAGCAGATTCTAAAAGGAGTGAGTTTCTTCCTTATTAAACTCTTGCTACAGACTCCCTTTGAGCCAATACAGCCCTGATGTGTTGTTTTCTTGGCATGTACATCTCAGAGAGGAAGAAAGTGGGGCATATTTATTGTGAAAATGAAGCAGTTTGTCTTCTGACTGATGGAGCCATAGGATAAGTGAGTAGTTAGGGACACGGGTAGAAAGAAATGGTGTGACATAGCTGAGAGGACCCTGTCAGAAGGGCAGGGAATCAAAGAGCACCCCGGAGCATGTCAGAGTGGCAGAGGCATATAGTACAACAGCAGACTGCATATCTTGTCAAGCTTGTCTTTAGTAATTATTTAGGACTTTTCTGAAGATGTCTACCTGGGCACATTAGTGGCCTGTTCATACTGATTCCTATGGAGTGTGATCCGGTGACTGGTTGACCATGGTCTTCTGACCACTTGCATATCTACCATTTTTTTGACCTAATGTCTGACTGGATACCCTTCAGGAAGGGGGCAGGTAGAAAAAATTAACCTTAACAATCAAAGAAATTATTCTTAATGATAGATCCAGAGTGAGGTGCAATTCCACCAGGCAACCTCAATCGCATGGTCTCAGAAGCCATATAGTCCTGAAAGATGGAGATATCAGCTAGAAACACAGTGAGACCCTTCAAGACAGCTTACATCTTCTGCAGAGAGTTAGCTGCTGAGGTCCCAGTGGGCTCTGTAAGGGCTTATACTTTTTTCAGCCCCAAACAATCTGGCTCTAAGTGAGAAAACCAAGTCAAGATTTCATGTGCTAAAGACTCTTTAAGGAAGGAGTGATGCTAGCAAAACAATGTGACCCTATCAGAGCTTAGCTTCAGCAGGGCAGGGAAAGGAGTCCATAGGAGAGCAGCATCCTTGGAAAAGAGGAAAAAAATGATCCAAAGCGGAGGCATTTGGTCAAGGACATTGCGACTGGGGAGGCTGAGCACAGAAGGGAAAACGTGGGGATGCATTGCTTCATTTGTGAAGGGTTTCAGAATAGAGGCTCAGAGATGGACAGTGATGTTCAAGTGGGAGACCAGAGCAGTTGGTAGCAAGAGGAAATGACTAGCCATATTTGAGGAACAGGAACTGGAGGTCTCCAGCATTACATCTAATGGGTGAGAATTGACTTCCAGGATTTGAGTGTGGGACAGTTGATTACAAAACACCCTCCACTCTTCACATCACCAAACTTTCAGTTCGCTAAGTCTTTAGCATATGTTCCCATTGTAATTTTTTTTGTTTTAGAGATTTTGTTTCCTGATATTCTTATAGATGTTCCAGTTGCCTGATATGCTTATATTCACATCTCTCTTTGCTTTCAATCTATTTGAATCTCAGAATCTACATATTTCTCTACTGGACAGTTGGATCTTGTTTTTTGATCCAGTCTTTCCATCTCTACCTATTATTCTACTGTATTCTTGTCTGATATTGCAATTATTTAAGATAAGGTTGATAATTTCTATTTGTTCCTGTATGCTTAATATTTTTGTTTCATCTGTATTTTTTAATACAAATTCCCTCTACATCTCCTAATTAGTACTCTCAAATGATGTAATTAAACCTCTGTGCCTTTTTTTTTCATGTGATAAACAAAAGCAACATTTTGTTTTTTTTCTCTCTGGAGTACCACCAGCCCTTAGAGATTTTGCAGGTACAGTATGCCTTATGACAGCATGCGACTGAATACAGCAGTTGTTTCTCATCACAATATGCTACTAACGTTTCATAATCTAGTTGAGGCTAATGCTGACTTTGTCAAAATATTAGAATTTTGCTATGATGTACCTCCTTTTTTTCCCTAATTCTTACAGTTCTGATTAACATATATGAGGCAATAAATGTAACATACTCACTGTCCATGACTTTTAAATAAATTGCAAAATTAAGCTTGAAAAATAACAGCACATTTCTTCTAGATTTCAATGGGATGGGTCTTTGTCATCTGTAAAACTCTTTACCTTGCAAAACAATTCTGCTGGCAGTCAATTCTCTCAGGCAACTCTTAGGACTTGAGTGTACTATCTTTTCTGTAGGTTTAAGCAAGTTAGTACACAGGGTATTCAGTTACTGGTGATGTTTTGTGAGTCATTGGACTTGAAGGTAAAGTGACCAAGCTAACAGATGTGGGCCACTGGAAGCAAGGCTTGAAAGTGGTATCTGCTTTTGTTACTGTCCTGAGCTGTTTCTACTTCCTAGTCCACATATGTCGGTGTGAATGGCTACTGAGTCAGACCTCCTGCCAGGCTCCTGCCACCACAGATGGAAATGGTGTGGCACCTCAGCATAGTGGACTCAAATAGCTCTGAAGTCATGAGTTAAAACATACCTTTATTCACTTAAGTTTCTTCTGTCAGCTATTACAATAAGGGAGGTAACTAATACTGCAACCGCCTCTACAATCAGATTGCTTTCTCTGTAGAGCTTTGACCAATTGTTGATAGGCTTGCACTTGACATACAAATTTCCAATGATCTCTTTTTTATTCTTTGGTACCTGAACTAGCTAGCTTAATGCCAACTTGGCACAGGCTAGAGTCATCAGAGAAGAGGGAGCCACATTTGAGGGAATGTTTTCATAAATTATGGCTTTGTCTAGCATATAGGGAATTTTCTTAATTAGTAATTCTTGGGAGAGATCCCGGCCCATTGTGGCTGGTGGTCCTGGATTCTATAAGAAAATTGGCTGAACAAGTCCTGGGAAGCAAGCCTGTAAGCAGCACCCCTCCATATCTGCTACATCAGCTCCTGCCTCCAGATTTCTGTCCTCACTACTTTTGATGATGAACTGTTATATGGAACTGTAAGTGAAATAAATTCTCTCTTCCCTATAGTAACTCTATCTACAATCAGTTGGTACCAGGAGTAGGGTATTGCTCGAATAGACCTAGTCATGCTGTTTTGGAGAGGATTGCAGAAGAATTTTGGAACTTTGAACTAAAAAAGCCATCCAGTGTTGAGACTTCAGTGAGATGGTTTGTGGGAGCTTAGAAGGTAAGAATGTGGAGGACAAAAACAGACGAAGGAGGCCTGGCTTTTGCAGTTTCAGAGGGAAGTGAAGATTCTATTGGGTCTTTCCTGTCAAGAATCTGTGTTGTCTGGTTAGCTAGAGTCAAAGGACTGGCTGTGATTAACAAGGGGAAATTTTTGCACTGCTGGGACAATGGATGCTGGTCACCTGGGGCTGAAGAATCAGCTGTGATTAAGAAGAGACCATCGAGGTGATGTACTCTTGGAAGGATTTCCTCAAGGTGAACATGAAGAAGCTGTGGTTCTGAGCCAAGGTTGCACCTTGTGCTGCCAGCCAAACTTGATAGTATAAGCATCACCCAGGTGATGCTGGTTTTGAAGGTATTAATGGTTTATGGAGAACAGCTGACAATTAGCACTGTGTGGCAGTTTTGGGGTACCTGAAGAGAAACCACAAGAAGCTGTAGATGAAAGTGCAGCCTCTTTGCAACAAGGGACCCCAGCAATTTAGGAATACCAGTACCATGGAATGAGCACCAGGAACAGTAATAGCAGAAGTGTGGAGCTACCTGGAGCCTAGAAGATTCTAGAAATATGTTCTGCAGAGGGCAGAGCTGAAAAAGTGACCAGAGCCCATTGAAAAAGCTCAGAAAATCTTGAGTCAGCCTCAGATATTTAAACATTGAGTTACTTACAGTGTTCAACTTCGGGTTTGTTTTGTTCAGATTGGAACTATTCCCTCTGACTCTTCCCTCTTGAAGAAAGTATTTAACTCAATTTTACAGGAGTCCACAGCTAGAAGACTGAACTTTTAAAGGATATTTTGGATTTTTAACGAGATTAGATATTTTAAAGAGACTTAACATCTAATGTGTTTGGAATTGTAAAACTGGAACTTTTAAAGTAATTTATATTTTATATTGTGATATTAATATTAACGTGACATCTTGGGGATAAATGAAAAGATTCTAATTGAAAAGCGTTGTGTTTGTGTGTCAACTTGACAAGGGGTCAGTTTTCCAAGGTAATTTTAAAAAAAGTCAATTTGACCCAAGCTAGGAGTCATTAGAAGAGGGGAGTCTCAATTGAGAAAATGTCTTCATAAGATTGTACTATAGGCAAGCCTGTAGGATATTTTCTTAATTAGCGATTCTTGAGGAAGAGGCCAGCCCATTGTGTGTGTTGCTGTCCCTGGGATGGTGGTCCTGGATTCTTTAAGAATGCAGCCTGAGCGAGCCATGAAGAGCAAGCCATCCAACAAGCAGATTCCAGTAAGGAATTCCTCCAGATTCCTGCTCTCTGTCTGTTCCCGCCTTCACTGCTTCTGATGATGAGCTGTTATATCCAACAGTGAGTGAAATAAGCCTTTGCTCCCCAGGTTGCTGTTGATATCTTTTCCCATGACACTGTTTGAACAACTAACAGGTGTAGAGTAGCTTACCCTTCAAGTGTCCAGACTCCTTGCTTCTTTCCTGTGACATCTGTTGTTGGGTGCATGCAGTGACTGTTCTTCTCGACTTCAAAATTTCTGTCTGGTTCAGTTTTATAGTTTCTCTTTTACTTGTGATCCCTATTTATTGGGTCATAATCATCGTATCTTCCTGGAGATCTTTGAAATACATAACTACTTAGAAGACTTTGATGCAGCTGACATCTTTACATGTTCACAGCCACTTGGTTTTCACCACTCATCTCTCTATCTATCAGTCATATGTTTCCTTCTGTGTGTGAACACAGTCACCTATGGCTGACAACAGTGAAATTTTAAGTCATTTATTGTAGCAATTTTGGATTCAGATTATCTTACCTAAGGGTTATGGTCTCTTTGGCTTAGTTTTTAGTAAATTGTTTGGATTGTGATTGTATGTTTTCTTTCCCTTTATAAAACACAGCCCTGGTGCTTCTGTGTACTTTCTACAATTCTTTTTGTAATTTTTATTGTTTAATTTCTCCATCTCACATCCTACATATCACCCCCGTGAGTGAATAGCAGGGTAATTAGCCAATCATTTGGCCAACTGTTTTTTTTTTTTTTTTTTTTTGCTCTAATACTTTATACCAATTAGGCTTCTATTCTCTCCTGATAGGGAGATCTATTTAAATGCCAAGCAGATTTCACTGCCATACAAGCAGATTTCACTACCATGTTTTTTTTAATGTTTGCTGGGCCTTCTCGGAAGTTCCTGGACCCCTTCTTCAGTCAGCCACATGTTAGAACTTGCTTACCCAGCTCCATCATGGCTCTCTCCTTCCGGTATTCTCACATTAGAATTCTCTCCTGTCTTCTATTCTGACTGTTTCCCCAGGCAGGAGTCCAGTCTTCATTTCCTTCTACATTTGTTGTTTTCCTTGACAGTTCCATTGGTTACAGAAATTTGTCCTATGCTAGCAAAGGTAAATTCACTCTATCAACACAATTCCTCATTGTCCCAGAGTACCCTTCCCTCCTGCCATCAGGACAACTGAGCTGAGGGATGAGGAGAATGGAATCTCCCAGGCAAGAACATCCTGAATTCCATCCTGGATTCCTGGGAGCTGTAGTTTTGATGAATAACTCACCCTTTTCTGTTTTCGTTTTCATTTTTGTTTTTGAGAAAAGCAAAGTGGTACTTTTGATCATTCTATTCAGTTTGAGATTTGCTGAAGTTGGCAGTGGCAGAGGGGGGCGGTGTGGGTGCAGAGAACTGAACTCAGTTGTTCTGTATGAGCAGTGTCCCCTTCAAACTCCTGAGCCATGTTTCTACACCCTGCTGACATTTCTTTCTGAAAGATAAGAAATTATCTACCCGGCCATGAGAAAAAAAGGGAGACACATTGCTATTCGTGATCAGTTGATTGCTATAGCTCTTCATCACGACTGGACACCATCTTTGCAAACTTCTGTGGTGTTTCACTGATTTAAAAAAGTTATTTAATTAAAGTGGTGGTTATTCTTTCATATTTCCCAGGAGCTAATTTTTAGCCAATGCCAAAGACTTCAGATCCTGTTTGATGTTGGCATTTAGTCTAGGCTCCGCCTCACAGTTACCTGGCAACAGCCAGGTGTGCCTGACTCACTATGAAAGGGGCTGCTTGCCCCCTCCTCACTCTCTTGCTCTCTTACCCTTGCTCCCTTAACCTTTTCTCCCCTCTCCCCATTTCCCTCCCCCTCTCTCTCTCCACTTGCTCATGGCCAGCCTTTTCTCCTCTCCCCTCCCCTCCCCTCCCCTCCCCTCCCCTCCCCTCTTCTCCTCTCTTCTTCTTCTTCTTCTTCTTCTTCTTCTTCTTCTTCTTCTTCTTCTTCTTCTTCTTCTTCTTCTTCTTCTTTTTCTTCTTCCTCTTCCTCCTCCTCCTCCTCTTCCTCTTCTCTCTCTTTCTCCTCTCTTTCTCCTCTCTCTCTCTCTCTCTCTCTCTCTCTCTGTCTCTCTCTCTCTCCTTTGTCTCTTCTGCCCTCTTGACTCCTCTCCCCATGTCATGAATAAACTCTATTCTATGCTTTACCATCATGAGGCTGGTCCCTTGTGGGGAAGAGATGCCAGAGATGCCTCAGCATGGCAGCATGGGCCGGCAGAGTCACTCCCTTCCCCTACACCATACCATGCCTCCACCAAACATATCTCTGGTCTCTTTATTTTTTATAAAACACATAACATATGGGATATAAAAGTCTTGATTCCAACACTACCCTCATAATTATTTTTGGTAGTCCTGCCAGAGTGAAAAGAGACCTCTCCTCTCAAAATGGCTGACAATGCTTCTAAAAAACACTGCATGGTGGGAGGCTCCTTAAAGGACAGGTTGCTGTGCATGGGCCTGGATAATATTACCTTTGTCCTTGTGGAACATAGGGGTTGGGCTTGGAAAAAAATATAATAAAACCTTCTCAGGAAATGGGTCACGTCTACTACCGGACTTGTTGGTATCTCCTGAAGTCTTCCAAGACAGAGGAAAAAGTGCTATGTGAAATAACAGAAGGACAGGGGTGATTGCTGACAGATGGAGGCTCCAGAGGACACTGTGGGACAAAGTAAACTAGGGAGATGCTGGCAGGGAAATCGGAAAGTGGAGTGAGGAGCCTGTAAACAAAAGCATAACCCGAGGGTCTGACATTTGTGAATAAGGGGGTAAAGAAAATTGTTTTCCCACATAAAAGAGGAACATATGATCACAGGAGGGAAAACAGTGCTTTGTTGGGTATGTGTGCATTTCAGGAAATCTGCAGGCAAATCCAAGGTAGTCACTAACCTCCCGGCACCCGTAATATCATTGTTATAGTTACCCAATTGTATATATTCATGGAATCATTGTTTGGGAGCGTTCTAACAGCGGGGTGACTAATAAAATTTTCTTATATTTTGACGTGAGGTGTTAATGTGAAAATTCAAATGTGTATCTGGGAATTCTTCTCTCTCAGGTAATGCTTGTCTGCCACCTGTCTAACAATTTTGTGGTAGCCCCGGGGCATTCTGGGAGTCAGCTGTTGTGCTAAAAAGGAACTAATAGTTGATGTAAGTGGCACTAAAGATAGAGTACCATTATCGAAAGGTCCAGATGCTAGCTTATCAGATGCTGGGAAAGGGAACCCTTGCTAACTGGTGGCTCTTCTCATCCTGTCAGTTTCTCTTAAGGAGACATTAACACTGTACACAGATGGAATGTGGTCCTTTTCAAACAAGACTCTAGAAAACCAAGCTGGTCCAAGGGTCTTCTTCTGTGTCTACTTATAGATTCGCTTGTTTTGTTTGTTTGCGTTCTAGCTCGGATGGTCTACAGCATGACTGTTAGTAACTGTGCTTATTATTGGAGAATATCACTGGGCAAACAGAAAAAATTCCTAAATGACAGGAAAGCTTAGTAAGTTTTTACCCCAGATGAGAATAATGAAGTCGTGGTTCTGCCCAATCTCATTTTGCAATCGATTTGTAAAGGACCGTTAGTCTTCACTGTTGAAGAAGACTTCAGGTGTGCTCCGGTCAAATTCTCTCATTTTTGGCACCTCAGGAGTTGGTGCTCAAAGAGGTAAAACAGCTAAGTGATACAGGAAAGGTTCTCATGAAGATGGAGGACTCTTTAATTTTAGGTTCTTATCTTGCCCTCTTCCTTCTTAAGTAACAAAGCATTTGCCTCCTCTTGACTACCTCATTCTCTTTTTTAAATATTATTTTCAAAATTTTTAAAAATATATAATTATTTTAAATTATATTAAAATATAATTACATCATTTCCTCCTCGGCTCTCCTTCCTCTGGACTGTCATGTCCTCTTCCTCCAACTTCTCCACTGACTCCCCCCACCTCTGAAACTGATGTCCTCTTCTTTTGATTAGATGGATATGCATGCATAATACATAAATACAACCTGCTGGGCCATTTTTGTTGTTTGTGTGTACATGGATTCCTAGCTGATTGCTTTGTATTGGATAAGTAGCCAGGGGTCTCATCTTTGGGAGAGGCTGATTCTCTCTTCCTCAGCAGTCCTCAGCTGCTTGCAGTTCTTTGTCTAGCAGTGGTACCTACTAAGATTTTTCCCTCTTTCTCTTTAGCATGTCTATTGAGGAGGGCCTAGTTCATTGTGGATGGGGCCATCCCTAGGCCCTCCTCGATTGATCACTAATTGAGAAAATGCCTTACAGCTGGATCTCATGAAGGCATTTCCTCAAGAGAGGCTCCTTTCTTTATGATAACTCCAGCTTGTGTCAAGTTAACACAAAAAACAGCCAGTGCACTGACCAAGCACTGGAAAAGAGGTTTCTTGTGCTTGGGGTTTTTGTTAAGTCTGTCATTCTTGTGGGGAGCATAACTTTAATATACAAATATTATTATACATTATAATATTATATTTATTTATACATTTAATTTATTTTTATTTATAATATACATGTATATACTGTATATATTGACAACTTTATATCTTTATATAATGTAATTGATATAGGATTATATGTTTTATAATCATAATATATATTGGGTATAGTTTTAGTAGATATTTAATATGATTTCTTGAATCCTTCTCAAACAATCTCGATGCCATTTGTCCGTGTCCCCTCTTCCTCCTCCTTCTGTATTGACTTCTTCACTCCTCCAAGTTACATCCCTCTTTCCATTTTTCCATTCCAGCTGGAAAGAAAAATTAAATCATGACATTTGAAGATAAATGAATGGGTCTCCGAAATAGTATATCGACTAAGGAAACCAAGACCCAGGAAGACAAACTGTACGTGTTCTCTTTCATCTGTGATTACTGGTTGCAGATTTTCAGATGTGCGTATATAACATGGGGTAACTGCAGAAAACAGAAAATTGTAAAGGGACCATGAAGAGGAGTAGGACTCAAAAGGGGAGTTGCAATGTATAGGCAATATTTCATTCTTGTATATGACCTCCACATCTTCACAGGCTCTCAGGAAAACAGAATTTGTGGCTTCTCTTTTATTTGTGATTTTTGATAGTGCCGAAGACACTAACAAAACTCCACAATGCTGAAAATGGCGTGTCAAGAAAAGCAGTATAAATTCCTGCATGTGGTTCAAGTGTAGGGTATATACTTCAGCACCCGCATGGGGATGGAAGAAACATGTACGTGAGACAGGACTCTTGGGTGCAAATGAACACATGGCTAGAACTCCCTCTTGCCTACAGACAGATGACCCTATGTGATTTTACTATACTAATGCTCTGAATCAAAAGCACTTATGGTGCGCTAGCCTGTTAACCCCCAATGTATAGTCAATATGCCATGTGTCACATTGGTCTACCCAACCATTCACCTAAGCACAGGCAAGGGGATTTCAAGAGTGTTTTATGGCCTTTTTTTTTTGTTGTTGTTTCTTCTGATTTCCCTTCTCAGATTCTGAATTCGCTAGCCTGGCCACATTGGGAGAATGCAAATTTCATGAGAACGAGTGGACCCCAACTTGCTTGGATTTATCTTTTCCTCTTTTGATGATTATGGTCACTGTCAAGGATGCTAAAGTATTCTCATTTCAGACCTCAATCCCAATACACATACCTTTGGATGTTTTTATCTCAATGTTTTACATTTTTATTTTATTTTTCATAAAATCAAGATGCTGTTGCCGAAGTGAATGCTGAAGATAACTGTTAAAAACAAATAGGGAAAAAATAAAAAGCGACAATCACTTCTGGTTTGGAAATTATTTACTCCACAATAAAGAAAACTGAGAATTCTGCTGTATCTCTCTTAACAGCGAGGTTAAATTAGGTCAGAATCCTCTGACATTGCAGTTGTTTTGTTTTTGTTTTTGTTTTGTTTTGTTTTGCTCTGCCTTTTACAACTTTGCTGGTATGCCCCCAGAACAGTGAGACAAATAACTACTCCTCTATTTCTGTAAAGACTTGAAGGTACACCCAGCCTGGCAGCCAGCAAATAAATCTCAGGAAGTAAAAAAAATGTGGGTTCTGGGGGTCCAGTTAAGAGCTCAATGGTGCTTGTTGCCTGGTTTGTGGCTTTTGTGTAAATGAGAGATTTGTTTGCCTGCCTCACTTTTAGATGAAGTTTTAGGCAGTCCTTTGGTAGCACTGTACAGTTGAGAATAGAGGCAGGTTGGAGGAGGACCCCAGCTAAAATCCTCCTAGGAAAATCTTCTTTCTAGTTTCTTGATGTGTTGGGGTTAGGGGTAGAAATATGGGGTTTAGAAACACTGTTTCTTTGACAGACTACACAACCGAAAGCACACAGCTCCACCTTTTACAAAAATCACTGCTGTGTTGATTACTATTTCCGCGCTATTATTTGTACTAGTGTTTCAAAATGTCATTTATTTCCTTAAGTACTATTATCCTATGTTATTACCTTTCAATAATAGTCCTAAATGTTTCAGGTTTTTTTTGTTTTTTATTTTTTTAATTCTAGGTTCCCTTCAAACTAGAAGGCCTGCTGAAAATCTCAACTCCCATTTCCTACGGACTATAGCTTCCTTGGAAGGCTTTGCCAGGGAAGCCAGGATGTTGCAGAATGAGCCCTCTCTGTAAGCCAACACAAAACCATCCCCAGCCCTTCCTGACTGGGGGTGGGGTGGGGTGGGGAGGAGGGCTTGGACAAAAGAGACACATTCCAAAGCCGTTTTTCATTTAAACACATTAAAAACCAGAACGCATGCATTTCAGGTAAACACTACCACTTTACATTCCTGAAAGAATAAATAAATTCTCATGCCAAGGAAAATATTTACATCGAGCAATAAGCAATATAGGCCTCCACACTGTCCACTCCAGAAGGCCGTGTCTGGAGTGCGGGGCTGGGGGCGGGGGCGAGGTAGACCTGGAGCAGGTAGAGTTTGGGAAATCTTTACATTTCTAAGATGAGGTCTTGGTATAACATAACTTAGAAGGGTCAGAGTGAAATACGGGGAGCTTGACCTACCTTCTGAATTTGATTTCAAATAATGTAAAAACTGCTGAAGTGAAGGACCATTTGTTTTGGTAGCCTGTCAGAAGTAATTTCAGACCTGACAGGATGCCCAAACAGCAGCGCGGTATGTCTAGCTTTCAGCTCTCCTGCTGGACACAAGAGAATCTTCATTGCGGAAGCAGGGCTGCCAGATCCCGCAGCTAAGCTGCGCCAATAGCTGCATGCCCACATCCCTCCTGCGTGGTGCGTCCCTCCTACTCCCCTGCCTGCCCTCCCTGGGTGGGTATAGAATTCAGTCTTTTATGGAATCACAATGAGTTGATATAAGCAATTGCAACAAAAACAACATCAAAAGAAATTACACCACCATCAAACTATCTCATAATATCATTAGTGACCTAAATTAAAGCAAGATAATTGCCCGAGCAGACAAGCAGCAGCCACGAAGAATACTAATAACGTCGAAAGCCAGTTCCAACGCTCTGCCAGGAGCCCAGCTTCAAACGCTCTTGCAATTTGTGTTCAGAGCTCCTGACGAAGCTCTTTCTCAAGTTCAGAAAAAGAAAACAAAACCGGTCTCAGTCTCCTTTATCTCTGTTTTTCTCTAACCTTCTTCCAGGTCCTTATTAAAGTTCTAAAGCAGACATGGGATGCTCACAGCTCTGTGGAGTGTTGACTGAGAAGTGCTGACATAACTGTGGTTGTTGGTGGGGAAGATAAGTGTCTCAGGCGTGAAGTTGAGGCCAGTGGTGTATCAGCTGAAACACTTAATTTTCTGTAATAAATTGGATCAAAAGAGGAAAGTTTACCTCAGTAACTCCAGTCCTCTGGGAATACTGATTCCAACAATGTCTTTCATCAGCAATGTGTGATTGTACATGATACTAAAAATAGGGGGTGCTTGAAATGAGACTCTTACCCTTCTCCTGTTTGCTAGGGCCAGATGTGACAGGAATGGACTTGAATGGAGTACTTAGACTTAGCTATGACTTCATAGATCAGAACAAACCAGTTTTCTCAGTAGCACATGAACAAGATGGCGAGGTAAAGCCGCTCTCAGTTTTTCTCAGGTTCTCAAAGTTAGTTATACATGTCATGAAGTTAGAGTTGGAAGCCAGCAAAGCATCCTATAAAAAACCCACTGTAGTCCTGGACTACTACTAAGTTGGGTACAGAAACAGGTACCCACGGCCATCCCATCCCTGTGGGCAATGAAGAAAGAATTCAAGGGAAGATGCACTTCAAAACCTACACTCCTTGTTCTTTTCATTTGGAAGTGGCTAGGAAGTACATTTGAGCTCAGTGCAAACATCTTCCTGATTATTGTTTTACTTCCCCAAATATGAGTTTATATTCTCTACCTACTTCAGTAAGACTGAAAAATAAAGAGGTGTGCTCAGTGGGCCACTGGGTACAGCATTCTCCTCTGATGCTTAATGAAAAAGCAGCCAGGGTCTGCTTCCAGGTCCTGGATGCTGAAAGACTATGGAACCTCTTACCTTACTCAGGATCTAGATACCCACATAGGTTGGTTGGATAATCAGATACTCCACAGGCATTTGGGAATGAAAGAACAAACTTCCTGCTGCACGTCTGCTTCTTCTGTTTCTGATTCTTCTGCTTTTTTAAATTCTATTAAAAACAAAAATTCTTTAAAGATACCACTGTGTCTGCTTTTGTCCTCATTCCATATCATCTTCACATCTTAGGAGTCGTCAGCTTTAGTAGATATAAAATATTACAAAACAGCGAGAAGAGTTCTGGCCCTCACAAGGATGTTTAGACACTGCCATGTAGACTTTGAACATTATGGAGAGCTGCCTGGACCTCACTAATACTATTTTGAACAAACTGAGAGCTGATGGGAAACATTAAAGAGAAAACACATGTGCTTAGTGTGGTTCCCAGCTATTAACCAAACATCAATTAGACTGAGTATGACTGATATGTGTAACTTATAGGAATATAAAAAGCAGAGGCCATTGTAAAGATCATAGAGCCCACCCACCTTAGTTTACAAACAGTCTTTCTCTGCTTTAACACAGGGGTATGTTCTCAGAAATGCATTGCTCATGATTTTGTTATGCAAACATTTTGAAGTGTACTTATGTTACCAATCAACCGTCTGAGGATTTTTTTTTTTTTTTTACTCTACCCATACTGAGACTTTGGGGTAGACAAGGGGAAGTTCCTCATGCTCTGTTTTGGGCAGTTGTTGTTGCCCTCAGAGGTTGACAGCATCGATAGGAGTGGGTAGGTGGAACATTAGCAGGTGGTACCCTCTGTTGTTGCAACCCTTAGATCTCAGGAATCTGGACAATTAGCCATACATGTAAAGCAGCTCTTTTGTAGATCTAGGACATTAGGATTCCTCAGCCCTTGGTGGTGTCTGGACGTGCAGCTTCTAGACAGGCCTAGGTGTCAGGATTCTTGTGGATTTGGCAGCTCTCAATGTTTATTGCTCTCAGTATGCAGTCAGTTGTCCTTGACTCTAAAGACTCACTACACAGAACTCTTCTGGGGCCTGTGATCTCTCTTCTCTCTACCTGCTTTAGTCTCAGGTCTACATCTCTGTATCAGCAACCTACTTTGCCAACAGCAGTTGCTATTGTGCTTTTTCTCTCCTCTCTTCCTCCATGTCTGTAGTTCTGAAAGTAGGTAAGGAAATACCAGTTGAGAGTCTAATACTGAACCATTACAGGAGTAGTACAAGAGAGAACCTCCCAACAGACTCATCTAGTAAGCCTGAGCAGCCTGTTTCTATAGCCAGGGCTGGGCTTTGTATTCCAGTCACAGTGGTTTGTTATAGAAATACCATAGCTTTACCATTTAGCACCACTGGCAGCCATTGGACTAGTCACAGCCTTGTATTTTTAGCACTAGTCACAGCAGCCCCTCTACTAGGCCACCAAGGAAAGTGCTCTCCCCTCTGTCCAGGGTAGAAATGGCTGCAGGGTCATTTAGAGTTCACCAAGGTTGTGACAGTAGGAACTATGGTATAATCTATTTCAAATAGTCCTGGTAGAAACTTTGGCTTCACAAACTAAGATATTCAGCTGACATCATCATATCATTTTTCTCAAGGTGTCTGTGGAATGTTCCAGACGACCAGTGTTAATTTAATGATAGTAGATTTGGCTATTTGCAACTCTAAGGATACTAGATTTGGCTATCCATTCTGTGAAGTAGATTGTCAACCCCTTTACTCAAGGCCCATAAGGAAGCCAGGAAGGACCAAACAACTACCAATTAAGGAGTCAAATGGCTCTAATACCCTAATATCTTTGCTTATTTGTAGGAAAATGAACTGCAATAGTTCTTTTCATTAACACTAACAGTTAATAATGCTTGATAACTCTGTTCCCGTAGGGAGAGGTGGGTCTCCCTCTTCTGTCTTATGACAACCTAAGACTGTCATGACGTTACCAGAAATTATCTTTTGGGACAACCACTGTACATGGGTTGACCAATATCTGAATACTGTCATATAACTTATGACAATATTAGAAATGATATCTAATGATTTGGTGACTTTTCTAGGACATCATAATAAATTAGTACAAAGATGAAACATCAAGCCACAGCCACATTACTTAATTCATAATTATTGCTTTTTCTATGACAGCACCCCTATCTCTCTTAGGGTCAAGAGTGATATGAACAAACTTGGAAAAAATGACTAAGTTTGGATCAAGACAAATTGGTTTCCATAGTAACTTCTGAGAAAATTAGTTGTGTGGTGACATAGAATAACTTGATTCCAGATACAGAGCTATCTGGACACACTGACATTTCTATGCCAAAGTAAAGAGTGTCCTTATGCAATGTAGGTCCCTGCTTATATAGCAGGGTCCTAATTGACCTAGGAGCTTAAGTTGATGAAAAAATAAAGTCTTTTTTAATGATCACCTAGATCTGTGATTCTCAATATATGGACAAAGAGGACATTTGGAAAATTTGAATTTTCTGAGTAACAGGGAAAAGGTGCTGATCACCTCTGACAGGCAGGTGCCAGGGATGCTGGAAACAGTCTGGGATGTGTGTGATGCCTCCAATAATGGTCACTGTACATCTTACATATTACTGAACAGGAAGAGTCCTGGCATAGGCCTGCATGATCCCCATATACTTTTCAGTTAAAAGATAAATTTGTTCTTATTAATTTTGTTGTTGTAATTATTATTCATGTTGTATAAAACCTGTAAAGAAACAACCTATTTCAAATATTAATTAGAATTTGTTGTTGTTGTTGTTTAGTGAATTGAAGTTATCTAGCTCAAATTAAGAAGAAGAAGGAGAAGGAGAAGGAGAAGGAGAAGGAGAAGGAGAAGAAGAAGAGATTCTTGAACTTTCTCAGTTCAGAGAAAGACTAAGTATGTTTAAATCCAATGGTTCTCAAACTTCGATGTGCATCAGAAAAACCATGGTGGTTTATTAGTCAGACTTTCTTATACCAGAGGTTTGGTTTTGGGCCCCATGAGTTGGGCTTCTTAGGAAATCCCCAGTTGATGCGTCTGGTCTGAGACTGGAATTTAAGAGTCACTCTGTTCTTTGATTCAATCTCTAGGACAGGTGAGGGATGTTTGTAATTATTTTTATTTAATTTGAGTTTATTCTGAGCAAGCCAATAGCCATTTTATTTAAATAATAACATTGATGTCAGTCAAACTAGAGTCCAAAATAGTGTTTAAAATCCTGCCTTTTAGAGATTTTTTGATTTGTTTTGTTGGTTTGTTTATTTTGGTCACGTGTGCTAACAAAGTCATCTAGAGACACTACAAGAATCTGCAAGAAGCATTTTCCCACAAGCCCCTCACCCTTTCTCCTATCTAAAATGTGTTACTATTGATTTAATGAAGGATTAGGCATGTAGACAGCTTCCAGCCTGACATTAACAGGGTTAACTGTGAAACAGCCATGTAGTTTCTGGTTATTAAGTTTGCAATTGGATTTGCATACTATTGATGCCTAGTCCCAGGAGTGCATCTGTGATATGGACAATATAAAAACAAAAAGCCAGCTCTCCAACAAGTTTCTGCTTAGCCTACTTTTGCCTCTCTTGCTTCCAACATTTGTTTTCCTACACTGTAAGTCAGACGAGAGTAGGTGATGATAATGCTTACTCTGGCTGGAAAATGCTGGTCCCAAACAGCAGGCCTGGCTCTGATTACATCTCATAATCAAGCTGTGTACAGTATGACTTGACTTAATGTCTAGGCTGTGTTCATCTGCACATTGGAAAGCTCGATGTTGCATACTATAGCATCAATTGGCTTGGGCAAGAAGTTCATCAGCCTTCTATTTTCTCAAGGATGATGCTCCTGTTTTCTCTATAGAGACTCCCCAGGATAATTGAGTGCTCGTTTAGCAATTAGGTGATATCATTTTCTAGGCATAGTGGAGAAGTAATTTAAAAAGAAGGAAAACCAGTACTCAAATGCTGCTCAGTTAAGCTAGGTCACAAAACACCGCTGTTGCACACGAATTCAAAAGTACAGCTGCATTGACCTTGAATTTGAAAGAACAGCAAATGAAATGCCCTTAGACAATGGTTATTTAAATTTCTTAAATTGTGTGTATACATACAGGTATGTATATACTTCTATGAGTGAGATTTTCTTTGTAACAGTGAGCATTATCAATGTCCTCATCTGTATCAACATCTGTATCAAATGTAGAAAAGTTGTATTCTGTTGGGGGACAGGGCCCACTACTTTTTAATTTGCTGTGGTTCTCAGATCGATAGAAAGGAGATAGTTATTTGCCAAATTCTATGGGGTCCCACCTAGATGCTAACATGTGAACTCTGCAACTGGCCACTGTCTTATTCATTCACATCTTTGTCTTGTGAAAGGAGAATACCATTTTTCAGATGTACATTAGTACAAGGTGAAATTGGTATGTTCCAGAGAAATCACACAGGAGCTCTTTCAGAAGGCAGGAACACTTTACTGGAACGGATCCACACATATGCACATATGCACTTGCATGCCTACGCATACACACATGCATGAACAAACACACACATACACACATGCATGTATGCATGCATTCATTCACAATTATCTAATAAAATATATGATCAGGAGTATACACTGATGCTTTACTCTAATTGTTTAATTATGTGATTGCCATTTCTTTTGAAAATAAAATTATAATCTTGAATACACATAAATTCATTAGTTCATCAATCAGTCAATCATTCAGTCAGTCAGCCTTTTTTTCTTTTACTCATGTGCAAATGTATCTATTGAATAACATAGGCCAAATTCTACATACTATTCTAGTTGTGCCTATACAGACTCTTAATAACAATTGTTTCTTATACCTTAATATATATAGTAGTATTCTATATTCCAAGCAGTGGAGTGGTTTTCTAGGGTAAGGTTGTTTGCTTGTTGGTTGATTGGTTTTGTATAAGGCAAATAAAATGTCACAATGTAGAACTGAAATGGATGACTCTATGTAGAATGACAGAATACATTACTCCATGTAAGTTGACTGACCATTAGTTACAGTAAAAGATTATACATATATGACACAGGTACCAGGTGGTACACGTGTGACAGAGTTACCAGTAGAATCAGATCCTAGACATTGTTTCTAACATGAAAATTTCCTGGAAAAGGAGCTAGAGAGATGACTCAGTCGTTAAGAGCACTGACTGTTCTTCCAGAGGTCCCAAGTTCAATTCCCAGTCACCACATGGTGGCTCACAACCATCTGTAATAGGATCCAATGCCCTCTTCTGGTGTATCTAAAGACAGTGACAATGAACTCATATATAAAATAAATAAATCTTTAAAAAAAAGAAAAGAAAAGAAAAGAAAATTTCCTGGAAAACATATCCTGTGTGTGGAAAAAATGTTTCTTAACATACTATAAATCTCACAGAATAGCCAAACTAAGTTCTCAGATTTTTTTTTAATCTTCCGTAGGGATGGGTGTTGTAGTACATGATTTTAATCCCACATTCAGGAGACAAGTGAATGTCTGTGAGTATGAAGCCACTGGTCTATAGAGCAAGTTGAAGGAGAGCCATGGATACGTAATGAGTTCCTTTCTCAGAAGCAAAATCTTCAGTATTGATCTTCAGTATCGAATTATCTCACAAAGCTAGAAAGGTATATCTAAGTACATACGAGCAATAAATGCAACCGAAAATAAACTTATCTTGGTATAAATTTTATCAACACAAACCAAAGACTTGGGCGGGACAGATGGTAAGAAACTTAAGGGGACCTTTTCTCACAGAGCAACCTCAGGTGACACTAGCAAGGAAGTAAGGTGTAGCCAAGGTTGTCCTGGAAGCAGGGTGATGTAGCCAAGGTTGTTCCAGGATTTTCTCCTCAAATGCTCTGGCGAGTGTCTTCAGCAATATTGCTGACTCTGGTTAAATAAATACTTGATAATTTAAGTGGGGAGACTGACATTTCATCTCATTAAACCTGACTTGGAAATGAATCTTGGAGTTCAGAAGTGGGAGACATGGTCAATTGTTTGCTCTCTCCTAACAGGAGAGCAGTCACACAGTGACAGGACCTCAGCAGATCCAGGGAAGACATGAGCCAGTGCTAGTGGTTTCTTAGTGGGCAAGAAAGAGGCAAAAAGAATGATGGAAAAACATGACTAGAGATTCTTTTTACTCCAGGCTGCTTCTCGTACTCCTGAACAAAAGGGAACTGCATTAGTCCATTTTAATTTGATAAAAAAAAATTACCCGAAGCTTGGTAACTTTATGATCAAAAAAGGGCATGTTTCACTCATCAGTTGCAAGAATGAAACCTCAAGTTTTGACATCCCAGTTGGATCTCCCTCTAGTGAGAACCTAATGGCAAATGATAGCCTGGCAGGAAGACCATCCTTGAGAGTTACAGATGACACTGCATGGCAGGAAAGGGCCCAGTCTTGCCTCTTAGATAAGAAATCTTTTGCAAGAGCTACCCACACTCCAGTAGAAAAACAAAGACCTAAGACTTCCCACTAGGCCCCACCCCTTAAAGGTCCATAGCATCTCCCAACACTGCCCCCTCTGAACACCAAGTCTCTAACATGTGAACCCTTCAAAAAAATAACTTGCACCATCCCAGAAGCAAGGCATTTAGTAGTGACTTATGCATGGGGTACCAGTCTTTTGGCCCATGGGCTTCAGATGGGGTACATTCTATTTTATGGAGATGTCACCAGCAGCCTTTTTCTCTGGGAACTCCATGTGGCCCTGCCTGCTGAACAGTAGACATTTAGGGAATTTAGGGATTGGCTTGTTTCAACACAAATATTCTATCTCAAAAACCAACCAACCAAAAAGAAAAAGAAAAAGAAAAAAAAAGAAAAACAGATAAGAGAAACCCACTCATCTGAAAGTAGATCAGTATAACCTCTATCCTATAGTCCAGCCTCATCTGCTACTTTAGAGTCAAATCATGAACTACATTCTAAACACCCCCCTGATCCCAAGTAAGATGCATTTTGCTCTATCCTGAATACTCATGAGTGGGAAGTAAAACATGCCACACTCATCAGATTGACAGAAAAGACTTTCCATAGCAGGATACTTACACGAGGTGATGTAAGACAGTCTCAGACTTTGCTACCTCCAAGTAGAAACATATTTCACTCCAGAATTCCCTAGTTTAATATTTCAGGCTGCTTTGTGTGGCTTTGAACACATAGTTTTTGTAAATTTTTGGAGCTTTGATGCTGTTTTTCTCTGACTGTCCCTTCCCACACATCACTTTCTGTACCCAGTAGTTCTGGATGGATACATCAGCCCATTCCCCAATATGTTTTTAAACCATTCTGACAGAATCCTGACACACTCTCTCTCCCCACTCCTTCACTCTCTTCTTCATCTCCTCCTTTCACCTATATAGGTCTACTTTCCCAGTCTTCCTCCCATTCCACACAAAGGCATAGAATGTTTATTTTATCTTTGTTTTCTAGTTCATGTCCTGCAGAGGAACTAAGGAATATTCCTGTATGCAATGCTATTCAGAATGTACTGGGGTCTCCTGGGAATCAACTCTACTGACATGAGGTGAGAGTCATCTCCCACCATGTGACTTAAGAGGCAGCATGACAAGACAGTTGATGTTGCATTTATTGACTAATGTCCCTGATGGTCTAACCTGAACTCTTGGCAGTCTCACTGGTACAAATCAGAATTTCCTTCTGCTTCTATATTCTGTTTTTTTCTACCCTCACAAACTCTTCTGAGATGAACGAGCATCTACCGTCCACATATAGAATGGTAAGGGATTGTGCAACTAGTTGTCATGATGGTTGTTAAATGATCATAAAATATGACTGGAACAAAAAAGATTTCGGGTCATGTTTGCAATAGATTCCTTTATTCAGAATGCACAGGCTAAGAATGGAACCCCCACTCTTTCCACCTTCTCCTTGGCTTCTGACCTACGCCCGTGCAAACTGAATCTTTAGTTCAAACTAAGCAATGCAGTACTCTACTATCTTTGCCTGACTATTTTAGCTGAATTGAAACAAATGTGCCTCTAAAATAGATGCACAGCAGCCCACTGGGGACCAACAGGAAGCTTCTCAACAGCCTTTTATTCAAGTTAATTCTGCTACTAAAAAAAATGAAATAGAGAAAGACAAGTTATTGCACATGCAGATTACACACATTTTGTTTAATTGTGTATAAATGAAGCTAGAGGGAACATAATTCTGTCATTTTCTATGCCAGGAATGGAGGTGAGCAGGTTTTTGGGCGTTTGAGTAATACAGGCTGATGTTACTGGCAGACATTAGCCCACAGTTTTCTAGACACCGTGTGTTCTCCAGTCCCGCTGAGTACTGCATTGGTTCCTATATTGAAAAATGTGTTTTCTAATTCCAAGAAAATTTCTAAATGTGGGCTCTTGTTAATTGCTCAGTGCTAAATAGCCAAGCTATAAAAGGAATAAGAAATGAGAAAACACTTTTCTGTTGAATGTTAAAAGTGAGGTACAATTCAATCTATAGCTTCTTATCAATTGTTTCAAATGCAATGCACAGGTCTTAAGTTTTCATAATTTCCTCTTCAGAGACATGACATCAGCCTTGGCTGTGATCAGGCTCTAAAGGGCGTATTACAATTTGGCAAGGCAGCAGGAGTTTGGCTTGTGGTTGAGTGAAGTAGAAAATCATATCCACTAGATACACAGTAACATTCCATTTTTGTATACATTTTCCTAATTTTCTTTTGTTTTTTTTTTTTTGTTTTAAAGATTTATTTATTTATTTTATGTATATGAGTATACTGTCTCTCTCTCTCTTTCTCTTTAGACACACCGGAAGAGGACATCAGATCCTATTACAGATGGTTGTGAGCCACCATGTGGTTGCTGGGAATTGAACTCAGGACTGCTCTGGAAGAGCAGTCAGTATTCTCCACTGAGCCATCTCTCCAGGCCCTCCTATTTTTTTTCATTCTAAGTGGTTTAGAACATTCAAAGAAACTAAGGGAAAGTTTACAGAATAACATCTTTCAACTGATAAAAAACATCCACTCTTGCATATCTAAATGGAAACTTCCTAGACAGAATCTAATTTTCATGTTGCCACTGTATGTTAGGAAGGGAATGAGAAACCAGAAACAACTGTTCTCATTATCGGACACAAGAGAAACGTTTCCCATTGTACTCTCAGGCATGAGTTCAGTCTCCAGTATTTGCACCTGAATTCTGAGAGTCCTACTTACTCATTACTTTGCAAGTGCCAGTAGCAGAAACACAAAAAGAGTCCTGCTGTGGTCAATCCAGAGAGAAAACTGCCAATAGAAAAAGGTCCAGATATTCTTGAGCAGATGTGGATTTATAAAGCATTGTGTTGGTGCCTTTTATCTGGGTTATCTATTTAATCCTGCACACCTGCCTATCTGTATTCCATCAGACCTATTCTTGATACCTTCCTGTGTGAGAGTAGATAATTGAGCTTTAATAAAAGTTGACTCTTTTTTCCTTCTTATCAAAGGTTTGCTACTATTTCACTTCAACCAGCCTTTATGACATACCTCCTGTGCATCAGGCAACTGTTTTAAGATGAGTGTCTTATTATTATTCGGGCACGATGAGGCCAACAGCATAGGAGAACATTATGTTTGAAAGACTAGTTATTCAAATGTCCCTTGAGAAGGTGATGCATCATATCACTGGAACACAAAAGCACATACCAGGGATGGTTAGAGAGTAAGCTAGGACAGAACGTGACTAAAGTCTCACTGTGATTTTTTTGCTGCAAAAAGAGGACAAGTCAAAGTAGAAATGGTTGGGACTAGCACAATTTCAGTGTGCTCTGGAATGTACAGCTGTGTGACATCTGGCTCTGAAAATGATCCAGGATAGAACTGTGACAGAACTGTGTTAGTCTGGAGAATAAGCTCAGGATGGGTTGGTTTGCAATAAAATGATCACAGGTGAGTTAGTTACCATCCTTAAGAAGTAGCTAGTCTTTGCTCCAGAGTGAGCAAAGCCCCAAACATCATGGAAACAGAATAAAGGACAATGAATCGGGCACCAAGTTACTTCAGTTTAGAGGATATAGAAAAGAGTTTACATCTCAGACCAGCGAGTACTCATGGTGAGAATTTATATGTGCTGCTCTACTTAACTGTATGCTTTTCTCTTGTATATGAAATGTAGATTCTTTCAACTGTAGGGATTAGGCAATCAGAATTGTAGACATACATTGCACAGCTATGTGATGCCACTCAAGAGTGTCTAATGCATTGAGCATATGGATGCTTTCTACTCTCCTGGAACTTGTTGGAATCCAGGGGATTGTTCTTTCTTTCTTTTTTTTTTTTTTTTTTTTGGTTGGGAGTCACCACAACATGAGGAACTTTATTAAAGGGTCACAACATTGGGAAAGTTGAGAACCATTGACACAGGTTCTAGAAATTGTCAAACTCAGGTCCTTTTTTTCTTAAGACACAAGTACTTTACTGACTGAGCTATCTGGCCAACTCATCCTTTTTTATCTTAATGTTTTATTACACTTTTTGGTTTTTTGCTTTTTTATTAGATATTTTATTTACATTTCAGATGTCATCCCCTTTCCCCATTTCCCCTCCCTAGAAAACCCCTATCCCATGCCCCCTTTTCCTTTCTGCTTTTATACAATTTTTTAAAAATGTTAATCGAAGGCTTTATAAGTATGGTAATGCTCAATCAGAAGTGTAACCCAACACCCAACCTAGATATATAAACTATCTTTGACTGGTGGAGACACGTGAACATCTGCCTCCATGCCCCCTCTCTCTTTCTCTCTCTTTTTCTCTCTCATCACCTAGCTTCTCCTCTACTTCATCTTTTCCTCTCCTTACTCCATCTCTTCCTCTCGGTGCTCCTTCCCAGGGAATTGTTCATACTGTGGATCTTCATACATCGAGACGTGGCAGTGATAAGGCTGAGTCTGCAGTTCTGGGGACCACAGACAACAAAGGGATTCTGTAAGGCATCCCATCTCATCACCACTAGAACTCAAGGAGAATGACAAATAGATTTTATTTTTGACAGCATTTTTGAGGCATTAGAAGTTTGTGTAGTTAGCTACATTCATGACTAAAGATTAGATCGCCATTCTATATTTTTTTCTAAGAACTTTAAAAGCACAACTTTAAAAGCAAGATAAGAAATTAGAAAGTATTTAAAAAGAATGCTTTCAATAACCAATAAGACTAGTTTCATGAATACCCTGTCATCTATCCTTCCACCCAGGAAAATGTATGTCTATATTTTAATAAATTTACTTTTATCTGAATGCAAATTCCTGATATATATATATATATATATATCAGATATATTTATATTCATTTATATTCAGATATATTCATATATGTTCACTCATATATATGAGTAGTCTTGGCCATACTGGTCTCTGTACAAGGATGTATTGTATTTTTCCATCTCTTCAAATCTCCTCAACTCAGCACTTACTATAACCACCACTACTGTATGAAATTTTAAACAGGCTTTTCTTAAGCTTCCCCATGTAATTACTACAGACGTCACTCCAGACACAGGCCTGTTGCTTCTCTCGTCTCCACCTGGTGAGAACTTGCAACCGCTCAGTGAACTCTGCACGCTCACATGCACAACACACAGAAGTGAAGGAGTGAAGTCTACACTTCCAACTTGACCCGAAACTCTCAGCAGCTGGCATATGACCCTGCTTTCCCATGTGTCCTGGGAGTGAGCAGTTCTGGGGCACCTCAAGGAAGCCAGCAGGAATGAGATAATGCCCTCGATGGTGGTAAATTCTAGAACATGTCCTTGTATTCACTGCCATCTGTTCCCTGTGTCACTCTTGTCTTCTGTTCCCCTGATCCCTTTTCAGATGAAGGCCCCAGGCTTCTAGACCATGTGAGGCTATAAGGCTAAGTCTACTGGCATCGAGGATGCCCTCAGAAGACAGAATAGAGGTGCTGAATTGAAGTGCTAGCCACCCAGTGGTGATCCTGCACAACCGGGTGGTTGGTGGCGATCATCTCTGACAGGAAGTGGCAGAAAAATCAGTGACTCCTGCACCTGGGTGTCATTAGAATGAACCCCAAGGAGAAAGCGAAATCAGAGAAAATAGCAGCTGTGTCACCAACAGAAACAGTGCATCTTTGTTCATTTCTTGGCTCTGTGACTATACCGTCATTCCAATTGTCCACTCTTGGGCTTGATCTGGGATGAGGCTCTTCTTTAGTCTTTTTAAAGTACTGCCTGACTGGACCTTTCTTCCTTCTAAATCAGTTCCTAAAACAAGACACATTATTTCCCATACAGTCTTAGATACAGTCCCTAAAAATTCAATATTCATTTTCACTTTCAGTCAGTTTGAAATACTTTCCAATTTTCTTTTGATTTCTTCATTAACCTCTGGGTTATGCAAACATGTCTCTTATTTAATTTCTGAGCCACCTGTGGTTTTCCTTGCCCTGTGTGTTATTAAGTTTTGTGCTATTAACTTTTTGCTGTGACACAATAGATATCTGACAGAAGCAACTTGGAGGAAGAGAGGTTTGGTTTTGTTCACGGCTTCACAGGGCATGGCCCATTGTGATGAGGAGAGTATGATACAGCTCAGGGAAGTGAGAATGCGAAACCAGGGCTCTCACGTTATACCAATCAGGAAGCTCAGAATGGAACCATTCAAGGCCTACCTGGTGATCCATTGCCAGCTTGGATCCATGTCTCAAGAATTCTACCACACCCACTAACAGCATCGCTGGCTAAGGTTCAAGTACTCAAACACATAAGCCTGTGAGAGAGATGTCAGATTCATACTGTAACATCATTTCACCTTCCTAATGGATATCACTTTAATAACTTGTCAATATTTTGATTTGGGAGACTAACGGGTATTAAATGCAGGCCCCCATGTGCACTACGGATGTGTTTTACCACTGAGTTTCCTTTCTTACTCCTATATTACCCCTAACTTAATTTTACTGTAGTCAAAACACATGTTCTGCCCAATCACAATCATTTAAAGAGTGTTGAGACTTCTTGTGTATGGTCACCATGGAGTCCACCTGAGTGGACACACTAAGTGTTGGAAAATAGCTCATTTTCTTTCCTTTGTCTCTATAAAATTATCTATATATTCAACTACATAGCCACGATGATCTAAGGTATTTGTTTGTCTAATTATTTTCCTATCTATTTGCAAGTCAGTTGGTCTGAGATGTTACAATCTGTGCCTATGGTTCATTCCTTGGCTTCTGTCAAATTTCATACATGTTTATTTATGGTTACTGTATTTTCCTGAATCAAGCCTTTCATCACTTATAATGTCCTTCTTTGTCATTTTGAATCCGCTGCCTCGGTGTCTATTCTATTGTATAGTAACATGCCCCATTTCAGCCTTACGATGTTTGGTGTTCACCTACAGTGTCTTTTCCCACACATTTAATGTGAGTCTCCCATCACTCATGGTGAAACACTCACTGGGATGTATGCATCGGTTCTCACAGAGTTGCCCTCTACCAGGATAGAAATCGTGGATCCAAAATGGGAGAAATACACCCACCAGGAGACACAGTTTACTGTAGGTTTTATAGCAATGGTTTCTGTCCAATCTGTTTGGACAGAGAAAGGAATTGCTTTATTGTTGACTTTTTATAATACTATGACAAGCTAATATTTCTCTTGTACCCCGAAGACAGTGAAAGAGTAACTGTGACCAGTAGGATTCAGTGAGGTCTTTGGATGGTTTGTGCCTCGTAATAACACTGAAAGGACAGTGGCAAGCAACTGTGGTTTAAGAAGGGCAATAGATAATATTCTTAGGTTGTTGACTAGTGAGAGTCTGAATTTCCCCGTGAGTTGAGCCTCATAGACCAACATAAACACTGATGGCAGGTAAAGGACTTACATGGGGAGTAGTGGAAACTGGACATGACAAGTCCTAATTGAGTCCAGAAAGCCATCTTAAACTATCTCTGCAGCTTGTTCACTAGCCCTTTAAAAATATCCTTGCAGGAGATGAAGTTAGCCATCATTTTGAAGGGCATATAGTAGTGAATTGATTAGATCCGATAGATGGCCAGGCATACTGCTATAATGAGATGGGAGGGCAATATCTGCCCCTGTCATTCTCTATCCTTCTTCCTGTATTTTGAGGGTCCTCCCCCAATAAACATCCTACACATGAGTCTTGAACTCAGAAATTCTTGTTTTGGTTGAGGGACAGCAGGTGGAAAGATGACTAGACAGTATTATGCTACCGGCTCATAAACATAATTTTCTTTACCTCTAATAACAAATTGGATGCTAGTATGATACTTAAAGAAAAGACATTATAATGTAGTATGTTCTCTCTCAAATTCTTCCCTTACCTGAAATAAAGCTTTATTTAATGAAGACCCTTTTCCCTTCCTTGTTCTCAAGGGTGCCTGAATGCTCACACATTCAATTCTCTATCCCTTTTTCACCATAAATGGATATTGAGTGACCAGCAAATTCTAGACAGTTATGTGGATATGGGGACACAAGAGTCAGTGAGAATAAAGCAACCACAGTTTTCTCAGTGTTTATATTTTATCAGACAGAAACAGCCATCAGGAGACCAGGAATATGCATTTCTGATGGTAGTAAGGGCCTGGTAAATGCTATCAAGTGGTTTACCGAATATCTGCTCCAATGAGTTTCTCCTGTGTCTACCAACACTGCCAAAGCTGAGAAAACTGTAACTACTTATCGGGCTCACTTGTAAAAATGTTGATCTTGTAATTTACGATTTGGGAACAATGAAATCAGAACAAAGCAAGTGGGAGAAAGATGGGATACTGGGCATCCATTCCTTTGGTACAAATCAGAATACAGCAGTGAGCTTTTCCAGCTGGTAGCTAGAGTGCAGCCTGTGTTCATCAAGAAGCGTTCAGTCCTTACCTCCTTTGTGAATGAGGAGCAGGTCCTTCAGTTACTGTTATTGTTGCCGGTCCCTCTATGCTATTGTGGAAGCTACTACACCTCACTATTGTGTCTGTCTTAGAGTTTCTATTGCTTCAGTGAAATGTCCTGACCAAAAAGCAAGATGGTGAGAAAAGGGATTATTTGGCTTACACTTTTACACTATAGTCCATCATTGAAGGAAACTGGGGCAGGAACTCAAACAGGGCAGGAACCTGGAGGCAGGAGCTGATGCAAACACTATGGAGAGTGATGCTTACTGGTTTGCTCATCGTGATTTGCTTATCCTGTTCACTCACAATATGCAGGACCACTAGTCCAAAAATGATATCACTAACAATGGGTTGGGCTCATCCCCTTCAATAATTAATTAAGAAAGTACCCTCCAGCCAGATCTTATGGAGCTGTTCTCTCAATTGAGGCTTCTTCCTTTCAAATAACTCTAGCTTATGTCAAGTTGACATAAATCTTGCCAGCACAGTATCTTCATTTGAATTTATCCCTACCCATATTAAAATCACTCTCCATTTGCTAGGTCCTAGGTAAAGAATTGACTGTTAGAAAGGTGGTTAGGATTCAAAATGAAGCCTACATAGCCACTTGCCTTACAGTTTGAAAACTCACTAATAATTCAAGATTATGTACTTGATAAAGAGGATCCAGAGATCTGCCCCAGGGCAGCTTCCAGGGGTGAAATATTGCTTTGCTTCTGAGGCTCTGGGAATTTCTTTCCCTTTCCCTGAAGCAACATTTTCTATGGTTACCTTATTTGACAACAGAAAGTGAGTCTGACAAGTGATTGGTACACTGGAGCATCACACATTCATTTAGATATGCCAGCCCTAGTCCTGTGTGCCAATTATCCAAATGCCGTTCTTAGGAAGCCCTGAGGAAAATCAGGTCATTCCTTTTATTCGAGCTTACTGTGTGTTCTAACTGTCAGTGTTCTTAGGACAATTGTTATGACTCAAACCTTGGAATGTTCAGGTTAGAAAACTCTCCTTTCTCTATCCCTTGTTCTGCTAGCACTAGCAGGGCCCTTCCAAATGGTTTTTGGTTTATGAGCTCTCCGTAGCCTGGTGATCTGAGAAGTCAGAACTATTCCTACAGCTCCTGTCAAAGACAATAGAGGTTTTCACCCACTAGCTGTATGGATTTAATTTGCACCCATGACCTATCAGTCTCTAGAGATCACCTAATACCATGTCATTTGTGCCAGGAATCCACAAATGACCCATCCTCAGGCAGCCACTGCATCAAATCTGTCTACTTCCAAGGGACTTTGGAATATGAGTCCTGCTCTCACTATGACCATTTTGTCTAGAATGTTCATATATTATTAAAAATAAAGAGACATTTGTTAAAAAAAACCCATATCTTCCTTTTATTGGCAAAAACTCAGTGAGTTAAAAATCTTTCAAACAAAGTGGTTTTTTTTTGTTTTGTTTTGTTTTGGTTTTTTTTTTTGTTTGTTTGTTTTCTTTTGTTTTTTGTTTTTTTTTTTGCTTTGCTTTTTGGTAAAGAGATAAATTATGTGATGAAATTAGGAAATATAGGACCCAGTGTTCTTAATATGTTTTGGGTGATGACATCTGTGATAATAATTGACAGTGGCTATTAGACCTAGCCCTATGGATTATGGCAATTAATTACTTAACACTATGGGAGTAATTATAATCCCCACTTAGAAAAAGATTTGGATATAGTAAAACATACCTTTAATTTCAGCATTCAAGGAACAGTGGCAGGAGGATCTCTGTGAGTTTGAGGCCAGCCTGGTCTACAGAGGGAATTCGGGATATCTAGGAATACATAGAAAAACCCTGTCTTAAAAACAAGAAGAAAAAAGAAAAGAAGGAAGGTAGAAAGGAAGGGAGGGAGGAAGGGAGGAAGGAAGGAAGGAAGGAAGGAAGGAAGGAAGGAAGAAGGAAGGAAGGAGAAACTATGATTAGTCAAATTACCAGTAATGCACCTAAAGATACAGAACCAGACAATCCAAGGATACCCATCAGAAGCCTGCCACAGCAGTACCACGGAAGTTAACACCCTCCCAATGCCTACAGCAACAGAAACATCCAGGGACCAAAGCCATCCAGATGGCTAAAGGTCCTCAAAAACACAATCAACAAAAGCCAGGGCGATATGACATCTTTAGAGCATAGCTACCCTTCCACAGCAAGCCCTGGATATTCTAACACAATAGAAGCACAAGAAAATAACCTTAAATACAATCTTATAAAGATGATAGAGACCTTTAAAGAGAAAATGAATAAATCCCTTAAAGAAATACAGGAAAATACAAGTAAACAGGTGAAAGAAATAAATAAAACTGTCCAAGACCTGAAATTGGAAATAGAAACAATAAAGAAAACACAAACAGGAAATCCTGGAGATAGAAAGCCTGTGGAAGAAAACAATAACAACAGATGTAAGCATCACCAATTGAATATAGGAGATGGAAGAGAGAAATCACAGGCATGGAAGCTACAATAGAAGAAATTAATTCATCAGTCAAAGGAAACATTAAATCTAAAAATTTCCTGACTTAAAATATCCAAGAAATCTGAGATACCATGAAAAGACATAACCTGGGAATAATAGGCAGAGAAGAAGGGGGAAAGTCCCAGTTCCAACGTCCAGAACATAATTTCAACAAAATCATAGAAGAAAACTTTCCCAACCTGAAGAAAGAGATGCCTATAAAACTACAAGAATCTTACAGAACATCAAATAGACTGGACCAGAAAAGAAAATTTTCCTGCCATATAATAATCAAAACACAAAATCTACAGAACAAAGAGAATATTAAAAGCAGCAAGGGCAAAAGGGCAGGTAACATATAAAGGCAGACCTATCAGAATTTCACCAACTTCTTAATAGAGAGTCTAAAAGCTCAAAGGGTCTGGATAGATGTCTTGCAACCTCTAAAAATCCACAGATATCCACCTAGAGTAACCAGCAAGACTCTCAGTCACCATAGATGGAAAAAACGTGGATTAAAGCTGGCTTCAACAACAGCAGACACACCAGAAAGGCTACACACTCGTGTAAGTTAACAACTCCTTACTCCATGATATCTGGGTCAGGGAAGAAATAAAAAAAAAAAGAGAGAAATTAAAGACTTTCTAGAATTCAATGAAAATGAAGGCACAACATACCCAAATTTATGAAACACAATGAAAGCAGTGCTGAGAGGAAACGTCATAGCACTAAGTGTCTCCATGAAGAAATCAGAAAGTTCTCATACCAACAATTTAAAAGTACACCTAAAAGCTCTAGAGAAAAAGAAGGAGGCATACAAAAGAGGGGTAGAAGGCATGAAATAATCAAAATCATGCCTAAAATAAAATGGGGAAAAATGAAAACAATACAAAGAACCAACAAAACCAAGAGCTGGTTCTTTGTGAAAATCAACAAGTTAGACAAACCCTTAGCTAAACTAACAAAAACCAGACAGACAGTATCTAAATAAACAAAACCAGAAACGAAAAGGGAGACATCACAACAGACACTGAAGAAATTCAAACAATCATTAGATCTTATTTCAAAAGCCTGTACTCAACAAAATTGGACAATCTTGGCAAAGTAGATGATTTTCTAGGTAGATACCATTTACCAAAGTTAAATCAAGATCAGGTAAACTATTTAAACAGCCCTACAACCTCCCCCCCTCAAAAAAAGCAGTCATTAAAAGTCTCCCAAACAAAGAAAAGTTCAGGGCTAGATGGTTTTATTGCAGAATTCTACCAGGCTTTCAACTAATAACTAATATTAATATTTCTCAAGTTATTCCACACAACAGAAACATAAGGAATACTGCCAATCTCATTCTATGAGGCCACAGTCACCCTGATATCTAAACCACACAAAGACTCCACAAAGAAAGAAAACTTCAGACTGGTTTCTCTTATAAATATTGATGTAAAAATACTCAATAAAATACTCAAAAACTGAATCCAGAAACACATCAAAAACATCATCCATCATGATCAAGTAGGCTTCATCTCAGGGATGCAGGGATGGTATAATATACAGAAATCCATCAACATAATCCACTATATAAACAAACTGAAAGAAAAAATTCACATGATCATCTCATTAGATACTGAAAAGTCTTTGACAAAATCCAATACCCCTTCATGTTAAAAGTATTGGAGAGATCAGTGTAACAAAGCACATACCTCAACATAATCAAAGTAATATACAGCAAGCCAATAGCTAGCATCAAGTTAAATGGAGCAAACTTAAAGCAATGCCACTAAAGTCAGGGAAAGGCAAGACTTCCCACTCTTTCCCTATCTATTCAATGTAGTAATTGAATTTCTAGTCAGAGCAATAAAACAACTAAAGGAGATCAAGGAGATACAAATTGGAAAGGAAAAAGTCAAAGTACTTGTATTTGTGGATGATATGATAGTATACAGAAGTGACCCCAAAACTCTACTAGAGAGCTCCTACAGCTGATAAACAGCTTCAGTAAAGTGGCTTGATATAAAATTAACTCAAGGAAATCAGTAATCTTCCTTTACACAAATGATAAATGGCCTGAGAAAGAAATTAGGGAAATAACACCCATTACAATAGCCACAAATTATATAAAATATCTTGGTGTGATTCTACTCAAGCAAGACCTGTGTGACAAGAACTTCAAGTCCCTGAAGAAAGAAAATGAAGAAGATGAAAAGATCTCCCACGCTCATGGATCAGTAGGATTAACATAGTGAAAAGCAAATCTACAGATCAAATGCAATCCCCATTATAATTTCAACAGAATGTTTCATAAACCTTGAAAGAGCAATTCTCAACTTCACATGGAAAAATAATAAACCAAGGATAGCCAAAACAATCCTGAACAATAAAAGGACTTCAGCAGGAATCACCATCCCTGACCTCAAGCTGTAATACAGAGCAATAGTGATAAAAACAAACAAACAAACAAAAAAACAACATGGTATTGGTACAGAAATAGACATGTTGATCAATGGAATTGAATCAAAAACCCAGTATAAGCCCACATACCTATGGACATTTAAGTTTTGATAAAGAAGCCAAAAAACATAGGATGGAAAAAAGGAAGCATTCACCAAACGGTGTGGGTCTAACTAGATGTCTACACATAAAAGAATGAAAATAGATCCATATCATCCTGCATAAAACTCAAGTCCAAGTGGATTGAAGACCTGGACACAAAATAAGATGCACTAAATCTCATAGAAGACAAAGTGGGAAATACCCTTGAATGTATTGATACAGGAGGCCATTTTCTGAACAGAACAACAATGGCTCAGGCTTTAATACCAACAACTGACATATAGGAACTCATAAAACAGCAAAACTTACATAAAAAGCTTGCATAAGTAAAGCAAATGACAGTGTTAATAAGACAAAATGGCAGCCTACAGATTGGGAAAGTATCTTCCCCAACCCTACATCTGACAGAGGGCTAATATCTAAAATATATAAAGAACTCAAGAAGTTAAACACCAACAACCCAAATAACCCAGATGAAAAATGGGGCACAGAACTAAACAGAAAATTCTCAACAGAGAAATCTTGAATGGCTGAGAGCACATAAAGAAATGTTGAAAGTCCTTGGTTGTCAGGGAAATGCAAATCAAAACAACTCTGAAATTTCATCTTACATGGTAGGAACAGTAAAGATAATATAACTCAAGAGATAGTACATGCTGGTGAAGACGTGGAGCAAGGGGAATACTCCCCCATTACTGCTGAGAGTGCAAACTTGTACAACCACGTAGGAAATCAATTTGGCGGTTTCTCAGAAAACTGGGAACAGTTCTCACTCACTCATGGCCCAGCTATACCACGCCTAGGCATATACCCAAAAGATGCTACACCATTCTGCAAAGACACTTGCCCAACTATGTTCATAGCAGCTTTATTGATAATAGCCAGAAACATAAACAACCTACATATCCCTCAACTGAAGAATGAATAAAGAAAATGGGGTACAGCTTCACAATGGAATAATATTCAGCTATTAAAAACAAAGGCATCATGAATTTTACAGACAAATGGATGGATCTTGAGAATATCAATCATCCTGAGTCTCAAAAGGACATGTATAGTTATGGATTTACTTGTAAGTCTATATTAGCCATAAACTACAGGATGTCCATGCTACACTCCACAGACTGAAGGAGGCTGGACAGGAAGGAGGGCACCAGCAAGGATACTTGAGTCTCACTTGGAAGGGGAATGGTATGGTGGTGGAAAGCAGATGGCCAGAGGACAATGGATATAGAAGGGATCAAAAGAAGACTGGGAAGGGGGTTCAGAGTCAGATATTGAGAGGAACAGGGGCAATGGCTGGGTGCTCATGAGAATGAATGGAAATCTAAAACTGACAGGAGTAGGGAAGTAGGGGACATCTCCAGGAAGAGAATGAGACCTGGGATAGGGGAGGTGCCCAAGAATAACGGGGATTTCCTTAATTATGACTTACAACATTGATGATATGAAGCCTGAGGAGGCTGCCTCCAGTGGCCGGGCAGGGACCCTGGTGGTGTGATGATGACACCAACACACCCATAAATCTTTTGACCCAAAACTTACCCTGTCTACAAGAAGTGCAGAGATTGGAGATGGAGCAGAGACTGAGGGAAAAGCCAGTCCCTGACACTACTAATGATAATCTCCAATGCTAGCAGACAGGTGCCAAGCATGGCTGTCCTTGGAGAGGCTCCACCCACCAATTGTCTCAGAGATGCAGATATCCACAGTCAAACAGTAAATGGAGCTTGGGAACTCTTGTGGAAGAGAAGGAGAAAGGATTACAGCCCCTAAGGGGATAGGAACGCCAAAGGAAGAAACAGAATCAACCAACTTGGACCCTTGGGACTCTCAGAGACTGAACTGCCAACCAAAAAAAAATGTATGGGCTGGACCTAGGCCTCCCTGCACATATGTAGCAGATGTGCAGTTTGGTCTTCACTTGGGTCCCTAACAACTGGAGCAGGGGCTTTCCCCAAAGCTGTTGTCAGTATATAGAATATGTTCTTCTAGCTGGGCTGCTTTGTCTGGCCTCAGTAGGAGAGGAAGCGCCTAGCCTCCCAGAGACTTGAAGTGATAGGGTAGGGCTATACCATGAGGCCCCTACTCACTCAGAGAAAAGGAGGGAGACTAGAAAATGATTGTGGGAGGGGGTCACTGAAAGGGATGTAAAATGAATAAGTAAAAAAATAATAATTAATTTAAAAAAATCTTTTAAAAGCAAACAAAGGAGGATATAACTTAGGAATAGAAACAGTTTAAATCCCACTCCAAATATATTGGTATATAATATAGAGATTGCATGCACAGAATATAATTATTTGCTAAAAAGTATACCTGGTGAACTAATTACTGCAGTCAAATGAACCAAAACATCTCTTGACGTCTTGGTTGTCTGGTGAGTATGGAGTGGAGGAGAGAGAGACACTTAAGGTCTTTTCGTTAATTTAACATTTTTAGCATAACCATACATTTTGTGTATTATAATCGTTAATACATCAGATATTCACTTACTTCCAGGACTTTGTGTCTTATAAACGACCATTCAACACCCTTTCATTTGTTGTGGATAATGCCCTCGTGCTGTTTGTATTTTGATGCTAATTCAGCTTCCCCAAGAGATGGGATGAAAAATCAATCACATGAATCACTACCCAGGACTTATGTGACCCTTCTAATGAATGAAGAAACAAATCATTGGGCAAGTAGGCAGGACTTCCGGGTTGGACAAGGGAATGGAGAGAGAGGAGAGAAGTGGTGGAAGACAGACGGGGGATGGGGCAGAAATGTAGATAGTGGAGATCCCGTTTTAGGTGGTGGGTCTGCTTGGATCCACTACCAGAGGATTGAACTTAGATTGGCTTATAAATGAAGGTGTTAGTTGTTGCACTCAGCGATTGAGTTACCGTTGATTCTGAAGTTTGTGTGCTGTTTTCCTTCACACGGTGGCTCTACTGGGTTCCAGAGAGAAAGGTACAGCAGCAAAACACGGGTTTGTAAGAAGTGTACCCCAAAAGGCCATGTGAATTTTGAAGTATGGGACTGGCATGGTAATATATGTTCCCAGTGGCAACATAGCGAGCTGGGTGGAGAGATTTCGGAGCTCTGAGTCAGAGTCTCCACAAAATGAGAACAGGCCGGCCATGCCTGTCAGTGCCTGGCCAGTCGGCCAGCCTTCTGGGACCTGCCAGCATAGCGTGGTTTGATTTCTGTAATATTTCATACTACATTGAGTTACATCAGGTCATTTTCTGAACTCCAAACTCCCGATTAATCTCTATCCTTAATTTGACTATTGTTTGTTTGTTTGTTTGTTTGGGTCAACTTGGTATGCTTCCTGAACTAGCTGGGATCCTAGTTTTATCCGTTGCTTCTATTTTTTTTTTTAAAGCACCCAGGCTAGCTGAAGCTTACATAGAATTCTTCCGATGTATATGGCCTACTGATATACTTAGAGTATGTTGAAGAGTTATAGATGGAAATACATGTTGTAATTGAATATAGTTTGAGTGCCAGTGGCACCTAAGATAAATTCAAGTCGGCACTTTAATAAATGAACAAAACCACACAGATTCTATGCAAATGAGAGCAGACCACATAGCACAGTGTACTCTCAGGACTGTGACGGAGCCCTTCGATTTCAGACTCTTCACTTTAACAGCAGGCTAGATGGTGTTAAAATATGAGTCAGATATTTGTAGTGAATCATTGATTCTCTTACGAAGGAGTTGGTATGAAACAGTTTAGTCTTTTATCTGTAAATATTCTAGTTCTGTGTAAACAAATACAGAATTTTGAAAATGTTTTACATGGCTTTCACTGTTCGTCTATGTATTTTATAGTTATTGATCACGCGGTATTCTGATGTCTATATAATTTCTAATTGTTAATGACTATATTCGATGTGGATAGTACTCATGCGGTTATGTTCTTGCTGTAGAAAATGATGATGCTATTAAAAAGCCTATTCATTGAACACTGTGAAATGGCTATTAGGCTGATAATTACATGTATTTTATTACATTATTACTGGAACTTTAATAATCTCTAGGATGTGATCCAGAACTTGGGTGCTAACACACTACTAAAATAAGATGGACCTGGGTTCCTGGACTCGCTTCTCCTCCCTCAGTACAACAATTAACAGAGACTAACAACTATGTACAAACATATATATATATATATATATATATATATATATATAAAATTTTAAAAACTCAAAATTATTTTTGCACTTTAACATTTAGTGGGATATTACAAGTACTAGTTTAATTTAGTCCTACTTTATACCATGCCTAAATCACATATTCATAGACAAGTAATCTAATTTAATGGAATTTTCGTAGCACCAGCAGCAGATTGGGTCAGATCAAAGATATGGAAGATGAAGTCGTATGACTTGAGATCCAGTTTTTATATTAAGGGGAGAACGTTGAGTTAGAATAAAAGCACTCACTCATGATGAGCCCAAGAGAACCTGTAACTTTGCTAACATCACGCTGCATCTTACTGTGTAACTTTGCTGACGTCACTCTATCTTAGTCTGTAACTTTGCTGACGTCATTTTATAACTTATTGTGTTATAAATGACAAGTTATCAAGAGAGCTTCATTACATTTTACTGATAGGATAATTTCTTAAAAACACTTTTTTATATTTCAGGTGATGATCTTTTACCAATTAACCTCTAGCTCTGATGAACACTAAACCAATGAGCCTAAAAAAAAGTAGGATCAATGACTACTTAGTTACATTGTGTCAATGTGGAAGTCATTTATATGTTATATATACACAGATACTGAAGAATATATTTTAGCCTTTATATTAACATGTGTTTTTAAAATAATGACTTCACTTTGCTGTGACCTAATATCTTTACTACAATGCTAATTTTTTGATTAAAACATTTTTAGTTTTAATGTCATATGGAGGAGCAGCACCACGGTGGTGAACAAGAACAAGCACCTGACAAAAGGTGGCAGGAAGGGAGCTAAGAAGAAAGTGCTTGATCCATTTTCTAAGAAAGGCCAGGATGACGTGAAAACTCCAGCAATGTTCAATATTAAGAACATCGGAAAAACACTGGTCACAAGGACTCAAGGAACCAAAATTGCCTCTGGTGGCCTCGAGGGTCGTGTGTTAATAGTGAGCCTTGCCGATCTACACAATGACAAACTTGCATTTAGAAAATTCAAGCTAATTACCGAGGACATTTCAGGAAAAAATTGCCTGACTAACATCCATGGCATGGATCGTATCAGGGACAAAATGTGGCAGATCACGATCGAAGCACATGTTGATGGGTATTTTCTCTGACTTGTCTGTGCTGGTTTCACTAAAAAAACCACAACAACCAGATAAACAAAACATCCTATGCACAGCACCAGCAGGTCCCAGAGATCCAGAAGCGCATGATGGCGAGCATAACCCGAGAAGGGCAGACAAATGACTTGAAGCAAGCGGTTAGTAAACGGATTCCAGACAGCACTGGGAAAGATAGACAAGGCTTTTATCCTCTTCATGATGTCTTTGTTAGAAAAGTAAAAATGTTGAAGAAACCCGAGTTAGAATCGGGAAAGCTCATGGAGCTCCATGGTGAAGGTGGTAGTTCTGGCAAAACAACTAGAGACGAGACAGGGGGCAAGTGAGCTGGTGAAAATGAACCACCAGTCCAAGAATCAGTTTAGAATCCAGATTTTTAATAGCGACAAATAAAAAGTCCTATTTGTGAAAAGAAGAAGTCATGTGGATGCATTTTGAGATATTTCAGCACATTACTAATAAAATGAAAAGATTTTTAAAATTTTACTATTTAATAACATGAATTATGTTTGTAATATTCTGTGAAAAAAAACATAAGAAGAGTAAATACTTCTTTTTGTGTAAAGGAATTCTAGTTTTAATGCAAGTCCTTGAGATTTTATACTTAATTTTCAAAACTTTCTTTTCAAAGCAAATTGATACGAAGTATTTTGTCGTATGAAATGTTCTAGCCACATGAAGGAATGAAGTTCAGCTTGAGGTTACATCAAAATGGTTTGTAACCCTTCAGTTTAAATATTACTTCAAAGCAAGATTGAATTCAGTTAAATATATATATAATAATTTTAATTTATTAAGAAAAACCTTCATCTAACATTTATTTGAGTAATCAAATAAATTACCAACAAGAAATAAAAAAATATCAACAATTTTCAATTTTGACAAAAATATTAAGACAATATAGTCTCCGCCATATTATTACTTTGTATCAAAGAAACAGGCCAAGAATCATAATAATACCACACTCTTCTCTGAGGAATGTGAAATTATGTTGAATAATTACCAAATGCTAAGCTTGGTTAAGCTTATTTGAGTAGGCTTGTAATTGTCTAGATTCAGCAGAATAGAAACATGAATTATCACAGTCCCAGCTTGGAAACAAATTATCATGGGATAAAAAAAACTTGCTGAGAAATTTATTAATTTAAAAGTTTCCAACTAAGCCTCCTCAACTGACATTTGGTCATCCAGGTCCTCACCCTGTGCTCTTGTCCTGGACCCCAGCATTCTTCTTAAAATACTTCTTCCTGCTATGTTGCCCATTGGTCTGTGAGTCCCACAGGCTCCTGTGGTTGAATAATTTGTCTCCAGTTGGAGGCACTGTTTAGGAAGCTACAGAACCTTTATGGGGAACGGCCTTATTGGAGGTACTTATATGTCACTAGATGGGAGTTTATAGTCTATTCCTTGTGTGTGATGAATATGTGACCTGCCAGCTTCCTGGTGCTTCCATGATGTCTTATCTGTCTATGCCAATTCCTTCCCTCATCACATTTTACTTTATTCCTCAGAAATATAAGCCAATGTAAAAATCTTTTGTTCCTCAGTGCACTTGGGGCATGACATTATACAACAGCAACAAAAGGTAACCAATGTAACATAAGGACACACATTTGACTATGCTGCAAGGATGCTGAAAGGTTTCATTAAACGTACCATTCAGAAATGAGAGCCTCTTGCATTGTATTTTTGTGATCTTATTATGACACAATGGACCTTCACTAGGATGAAATGTCAGTATATAATTTGTAGAAGAGGTGTAGAGCTATGGAAGGTACTTAGCTGTTAACTTATAAATATTCTATCTACATTCCAAATAAGTAACTGATCCTTTTGAAAGTATTGTACATATGGCAGCGTGACTGTATTTTTTCCAGATTTCTTTGGCTAATAGAAACTTAAGCATCCTTTTGTAAATTTTAAGTGAGACCTGAGCTAGTGATTAATTTGACCCACCTGACACCTGTTCTGGAACAGGTCAGCTTTGTTACCCTCACTTAAGGTCAGAACACGAAAGCATGGGAAGACTGAAAATGCTGAGTTATTACTCCAAATCACTGGGGCTGATGAAGCCCCAGTTCTTCCTAAGCTGTAGCCCTTCTGACTCTCATCTACTAGTTCAGGTCAGAGGTATTATGAGCTGAGGTATGAACAAGTGAGTTTGCATAAGGCCTCAAGCAGACATTTAGTTCCTCTGAGGCAGTAAGTTGTCAGCCATATTTTAGCCTTATCCCAGCACTATCTATGTCTTCAAATACTCAGCTTTAGGGAATGGAACCAATCTGAGGGTGCGTGTGAGAAAATTCCCAGGAGACACACAATAATAAATGATTGTATAAAGTAATTGTACTTCTTAAAATAAGATACTCATTTGACTGTTCACATGGTAACGCTGAAAAAATTTGCCTCAGTTTTGATATGACAGTGTGAAAAATATCAGATATCAAAATGAATGTGAGACACACCCTCATGTGTCGTTTGTGGAGCTTTGTTTGGTCTTCATTCCAAATGGAAGGTCATATTAGGTTTCTCTTTGTGTGTATCTGTGTGCACATTTTATTCCCTCTGATTTCTCTCTGACTGTTTTCTAGAAGTTTGTCTTGGTTACTCTCATTAAGCCAGTTGCTATGGGACTAGTAGTTTGGGGAGAGGAAAAACGTTGTGTTGGTTTAGTTCTTTTACACTATTTATGTTTTGAGGCTTGTTGCGTTGGACTTGTATAGTAGCAGACTGATTGTTGGTGTATTATTATTATTATTATTATTATTATTATTATTTATTATTATTACTTTTATTTGCTCACTGGAAATGTTTTCAATGTTCCAGAAGGACTGTTATAGTAGGGTTGAGGTGTCATTTTCCTCTGTAAGACCTGTGTTTGGGGCATAAGGCTTTCTCTACAGTACTTTCTCGAAATAGAATATTGTCTGAAAAGAAGTCATTATCCGAGAATAACCCCGCTATAAAAATAGAGTAGTAAACTACAAAACATTCACCTTTAAATACCAATCATTTCAAGGAATAAAGGTACATTGGTAGTAGTGTGTGCACTAATATAAAGAGGAAAACACCTTCAGATTAGTGATTAGTATTGGGATTATAGGTTAAGAAGAAGGTAAATACAATGTAAATTTTGTCTTTTGTAAGACACAAAAAGGTGGTACGGATTAGGGAGTTTTGAATAGAGGTAGAAGGAAGAGAGAAAAAAATTAGCAGATGTCATGGAACATTCCCATCTCTCAGTAGGCATAAGTAAAGGGATTCTGCATGTCAGGCAAGACTACTCTTAGGGGGAAGAAAAGGAAAAAGTTAATGAGTAAGAAAAAAAATAAAAGACTGATATAAGGCAAGAAAACTTGTTTGCTTTATTTGCAAGATTCAATTTGGCATCTCTGTCATTACCTCCTCAGCTCTTATAAGCCTGTCCTACTCCTAGGAGGTGCATTTTGATGGCTGTCCGAATTCTTATATTTTTATTTTTTTTTCTCCTGAAGGCTTCTCCTTTCTGACTCAGTTGTGTTTAGTGTACAATCAGGTTGGTGCTCCCCATTCTTTCTGCTTAAGTAGTCTCAGCTGGGCTAAGTACTGTGCGTGTGTGTGTGTGTGTGGGGGGGGGGGGATAACTGGCTGGGGTTGGCTGTCTCCTGTTGCCTGCGCGGGGGGGGTGGTTGTTGGGGGGGGGGGGTGTTGGGTTATAGAATCTTGTAAGATGTTTCTGACAGTTCTCTTGGCCCAGCTGGGTTCTTCTATTGTATTTCAGCTACATCAGATCATACAAGTCCAGCATGTGTGAAGGGCACATTTTAAGTAAGCCAGATGATATTTCCCTGGGAAGTTGCTGTGAACTGGAGTGCTCAATTGAAACCAACTCCAATTGGGAACACAGCGGCACGCCTCTGAAGGGCTTCTTCTCTCTCACAGGCTCCTGCCAACAACAGAGGTGCTGGGAAGGGCTTCTTGTCTCTTGCAGGAAAATAGACCATTGTGTATCATCCTGAGTTATCAATAGAACATACATGATCTCTGAATCACCACAAAATGACCAAATATAAAATTATGTAATACAGTCAGCTGTCTTTAACTACTTTGTGGGTTTACTCTCTTCTACACTCTTTTTCCTTCACCTTTTCAAGCCCCTAACACTAGATAAGAGAGAAAAATATCAAACAACCAATTAACAACTCAACAACATCAATCCATCAACAACCCAACAACCCCACTTATCAAGGCTCTAGTATTTATATACGATCTGAAAGTCTCCCAGAATTCCAAGCATCACATAATCATAGAAACTTATCTGTTTTTGTTATCATACACAAGTCAAGAAACATAATATATCACATGAATAAGCCCAAGTACAGAAACCAACAGTTCTGGGAAAGACCTGTCACAAAATTGAACATACCTTCGTGATAAAAGTCCCGAAGATACTAGGAACATATTTATACAACAAGAGCTATTTACAATAAATCTACAGTCAATGCAGTGCCATGCAAACTATATAAAAACCCAATGTATTTTTATTCAAATTTGACTTAAGACAAGGGTGCCCATAAGACAAATGACTAGGGGTCAAATGTATAATAATCAGACCATTAAGGTCAAAGGTCATAGTTTGCACATAATATTTGGCTTGAATAGCCTAATGGCTGCTTCTCACTAGAGTTCAGCTCAGCAAAGTTCATTCTGCACTCTCCTATCTGGGCCTCAGTCTCTTTCTCCCTCCATCCCTTCCTGTTGCTGCTTCTCTCTTCCTCCTGTCTTCCTTCCCTCCCTCTCTCCCCTTTCTCCTCGGCTTCCTCCTCCCTTCCTCCACCCTCTCACTTTCATTCATTCTCACAGGAATCCAAACACACGCAGAGCTCCAGTGGTATGCTGCTTGCTATGCCTGGTAGCAAGAACTAAACTAGGAGTGTGTGCTCTTTATTCATTCTGTCTGCTCACCTGCAGATCTGCTAAGATGCTGGTATCTCTTATGTCATTTCTTCATAACTTCTTTTAATTATGCTGACGACTGGGTGTTTCTTATATGGCAGGCACCAACTTGTTAAGTCATCATAACAACCTTAGAGGCAAGCACAATTATTTCCATATTCCAGATATTGTACAGAACTGAGATACACAGATGAGATTCACTGCCCAGTATTGAACAGGTGGGTATAAGTTAAGGGAGTCATGATTTGAAGTTAAGTGATAGGAACAGGCACTTTTAATCACTACCCTCTCTTCCTCTATAACTTCTCATCTACATCATTGGAAGAACCTATTTTTCATTTGCTTGTTTTTTGGTTGCTTTTTGGTTTTGTTTGTTTATTGTTTTTTTTGTTGTTGTTGGTGGTGGTGGTTTTTTGTTTTTGGTTTTTTTGATACTGTCTTTGTAAGAGAATGTTACACAGCTCTAAAGTATCTTATACTGAGGCAGGGAGCTTCAGATGTTGAAGTCAACAATATTTCATATGTTTCTGTAGGTTTTTTTTCCTGCAAGAATAAACAAAATCTAATACCCATCTATTTTGCAACACTCATTTAATATAAAAATTGTAAAAACTCCCAAATGATAATTTTTTTCAGTAAGGTGATAATTTTCCTTACCTTAATGTGACAGTGATAATTTCTGTGCTCTAGTAAGCAAGAGTTGATTAAACCATCAGAAGCAGCACTTGGCACCCCTGAAATTCAATTTCACACTCAAGTGCAGAAACTGGAAACTCTATGGCTGTAGAGGTGCAGTGAAAATCTTGCTCACACCCATAACCCACTGGCTGCCTGGGCTGCTCCTCTCAGTTTGTATGTATTACTTCATGTTTATGTCTCTATTGTTTCCTTCTTACATAGCGTCTCCACTAACTCCCAGGGTGCCTCTGCCAAATAATCCTTAACCAATGAACATTTTGAAGGTATACAGTATTCAGTGATGTCAGAACTTCATAGCCATTCATTTTTCAAAGGGTGTATTATATATTCTAAAATTTCTAACTACAGGATGTGTTAGGGTTTCTGTTGCTTTGAAAAGGCAGCTTGACCCTGGCAACTCTTATAAATGAAAGCATTCCATTGATGTTGACTTACAGTTCTGAGATTTAGTCCATTATTGTCATGGCAGGAAGCATGGTGGCATGCAAGCTGACATGGGGCTGGAGAGTAGCTAAGAGTTCTACATCCTGGTATGCAGGAAGCAGGAAGAGAATGAACCATACTTCCTCCAACTAGACCACTCCTACTCCAAACAAGACCACACCCACTCCAGCAAGGCTACACCTTCCTAATAGTGCCTAAATGGTATTCATTTTTATTTAAACCACCACAGGATGTAAAAAGAAAGATAGGGTGTTTAGGAGCATGCAAGATATAATGAACTATATAACCAAGAGACAACGCTGTTAGATAACGAATTATAATGTTAAAGTATGGATTCTGAGAGATAAGTGCGTTACTGGGGTAGATCACTCAGAACAAGCATATCACACTGTTGGGAAGTGCTGATAACAGGGAGGCTATGTGCAGGCAGGAGTAGGAAGACCCAATTTTTCTTCAATTTTCTTTGTAGTTAAACCTCTTAAAAAATAAGATATCAATCTGGGCATGGTGGTGCTGGCCTTTAATCTCAGCACTTGGGAGACAAGGGCAGTCAGACATTTGTGAGTTTGAGGACATCCAGGGCTGCAAGCAAGAGTCTATCTCAAAACAAACAGACAAACACTATAACTCAGTAGTTTGGATGCATGGACATACCTTCAGATGAGCCTAGAGCTGAAATTTATTCTGCCTTTGTGATAAAAGCAACTCTAAAATATTAAACGAATCTTAGGCTGTTTGTTACTTTAGGGTCTGTCCTGTGCAACAATCGTACTTGTGGGCTAGCAGCCAAAGCAAGTGCCAGTTACCTCAAAGTGAATGACCTGAAAGCTGCTTCAAGCACTCATACAAAAACCCAATCAAAAATGAACTTGCAGTACAAAAAATCATAAGATATAAGAAAGTGCCTAGCCATCAACAAAATTCAGTAGAATTGGATACTAAAGAATCATGCAGCTCAGTTACACGTCCAGAGAATGCATATTTTTTAAAACATTAGGAAATCAATGGTGCAGTAACTTTTAAAATTTCTTTCAAACTTATCAACCACTTCCCAGTAGTTCACTGTTTGAAGAAAAATGAAGCAGATAACTTGAGTACAACCAAACTGCATAAGAACATCGTGGCATCCCTGGCAACATGATAATCCTCATTTAGACAATGATTACAAGGATGTCCCCTTGATACCTATTATATGTTATATATAATTTTAGAAAAAAAAATAAAGGCTAAAACATGACTAGTTGTCCAAAGTAGCAACCTCCATAAATAACACAAAGCAAAACAAAACAAAAGCAGCAACAAGAGCAGCAGCAACCAGAAGATGGCCCTTAAAGAAATCTCAGAATTGAACACGTAGTTCCAATCAGCCAAGATAAAAGTTGTCTCGTTATAAAGTCAGTTAGAAGACAAAACTGTAATTAGGTAAAAAGAGAGATGGCACAAGTATACGGTTAAAGTATTAAATTTAAAATGGTATGTAATGATGAAATTATAAGAAAACAGTGTAATATACTGCACTTCGAGAAAGTAATTTGAAAACACTTGAAGTAGTTATTAAAGTGCAACTTCCCAAAAATTTCTTAGGGAAAAAATAAAAATACTGCAGAGAGTACTAATGAAATGCTTAATTAGCTGTAAAACACATTGAGAGACCCTATCCACTTTCCAGGAACACTGAAGTTTCACCTCATACAAACTGCCATAAAACATAACAGGCACTGAATAACTCATGAAGATTAATAGCTTTGATATTAACACTATTGGGACAGTGTGAGGAAACCTTATTTATAGACCAACCTCCCTACTTAAAATAAAAAATCACTGATCTCCAAGTATGTGAACATAGATTCATGTTGAATGGTTGTGTTTTCCTCAGAAACTCAAGAAGATGGGAAGATGTTTCAGATAGTGAAAAAGCCTATCCTAGTCTCTCACAGTGCCAAGCATCAGCTGCTATCCCTCCATGTTTCAAAACCATTACCACCGGGATGACTCTTACACATTAACAAGATCGGCTGCCCACAGGAGGTACAAATGTGGCTGTCTCTGGAATATAGCTTCTCTACTCTCAGGAAACACTTCCCAGAAGATTTCACCTTAGTGATGCTGGTCTCTTCTTAATCACGACTAATTTCTTAGCCCCTACTAACCAGTATCAATTGTCCCCAGGATGCAAAGGTCTCTCTTAGTAGTTCTGGTATCTTATTAGTCACAGCTGATTCTTCAGCTCCAGCTAACCAAAACCACAGAATCTTCACAATCAAATTAGCAATGGCCCTGATAAGAGTCTTTAATCTTCTCTCTGAAATTTCACAAGTCAAGCCTCCATCATTTGCACTGTTCTCATTGTCTTCCAAGCTCCTACAGAACATCCCACAGAGCTCTTAACACTCAATGGCTCTTGTAGCCCAAAGGTCCAAAGTTTTTCCACAGTCCTCGCCCAAACATGGTCAGGTTGTCACAGGAATATTCCACACTGCTGGTACCAATTTGTCTTTGTCAGGGTTACTATTGCTATGACAAACACCATAACCAAAACAACGTGGGAAGGACAAGGTTTATGTGGCTTACACTTCCGCATTGCTGCTCATCATCAAAGGAAGTCAGGACAGGAACTCAAGCAGGTCAGGAAGCAGGAGCTGATGCAGAGGCCATGGAGAAAGTTACTTACTGGCTTGCTTCCTGTGGCATGCTCAGCTTGCTTTCTTATAGAACTCAAGACTACTAGCCCAGGGATGGCACCACCCACAATAGGCCCTCCCACCCTTGATCATTAATTGAGAAAATGGATCTCATGAAGGCATTTCCTCAAGGGAGACTCCTTTCTCAGTGATAACTCCAGTTTGTGTCAAGTTAATACACAAAACCAGCCAGTACACCTTTGGTCCTAGCACTTGAGAGTGAGAGGCAGGCAAATCTCTGATTCTGAGACTATTCTGGTCTATAGACCAAATTCGAGGACAGCCGGGGCTACACAGAGAAACCTTGTCTCAAAAATACAAAATAAAACAAAATTAAAATCCTCTTTAAATTATAAAACAGGAGACAGGAGGAATTATTCTCTGACAAGCAATACCTACAGGAGCTTTTTGTTGCTGTTTTGAGACAGAGTCTCACTATGTTATCTGGCTAGCCTTGAAATTCAGGCTGGAATGTACAGTGATCCCTCAGCCTCTGCCCTTTCCTCTCCAAAAACTGAGATTGAAGGTATGCATGCAGGACCACACCTGGTCCTTACTGAGCCTTTCTTGATTAGAAAGACAGGAAAACTCCAAAGTAGGAGTGACACAGAAATGCTCATAAAAGCCCATCTTTTCCATGATTTGAATCACTTTACCTGAGCCATAAGACAGTCATCCATCCAGCACTAAAGGGGCTAAGGCCACACCATCTCCACATCTGCTCAAATGTACCTTGAATTATTCCAGGCTTTATCACTTGAGGGACTGTTAACTGCAGGAGGACTATTTGGCCTGACTCTTTTTTTTTTTTTTTCATGCACCAAGAAATAAAGATTCTTTGGGGAGGGACATCCTTCCTACACAATACTGGCAAATGGCCTGGATCACCAATAACTGGTAATTGGGACTGCAATGAGCATACCAGACAAGCTTGAAGTCACCCTTGCACCCCATTAGCTTCTGAACACTCCGTGCATCACTTAGTAATGTCCCTGGAATTACCTAGCCTCACCCACATAGCTATTTGTCTCGCATTGCTTCGCAGATTTATTGCTTTTATATAAAAACCCATAATAGCATTATGTTCTGATCATCTCTTCAGATGTCACATTCCTGTGCAAGTCCTTATGTGTATGTAACATTAACAAAGACCTCTATGTTTTTTCTCTTACTAGTTGTCTCTTTTATTCACTGGGCTCCAAGATCCATCCATTGACCAAAATGAAAAATAAAGGAAGTAGAGGAGACTCATTCACCAATCCATGTAAGTGGTAAAAAGAAAGTGACATAAACATTTGCAATTTTATATTATACATGTTAGACATGTATAATAGCACTGCAACTTCCAAAATACAGCAAAGTAAACTTAACGTTTTGGTGTTGCTGTCCCCTCTCAAACTTCTCAAAAGAATTTTTCTGCAGAGTACTCCTGTGTCTTCCCATTCACCTTGCTCGGTTTCCATATGTTCCTGTCCCATTCTTAATTGGTATTTGCTTGTTTTGTTGTATTTGGGGTTTTTTGTTTTGTTATTTATTTATTTATTTATTTATTTATTTATTTATTTATTTTTCAAAACAACCCTGGCTGTACTGGAACTTGCTCTGTAGCCTAAATTGCCCTTGAACAGAGAGCATGCCTCTGCCTCCCCCGTGCTGGGATTGAAGACGTGTGCTACCACCACCCAGCTTCTTTATTGAGATTTTAGTTTTTGATTTACTTAACTTCTTGGTTCCCCTTGCCAGTATTGCAGATTGCTTCTTAGAAGTACTCGTGGGCCTCCTCATGTCCATTTTCTCTTGCGCTCTTGTGCTTTTCCTCCTGCATCACCAGGCACACTGCTCTTCCATCCTTTAGAACAATGGTTCTCAACCTTCCTAAAGCTTCAACCCTTTGATACAGTTCCTCACGATGCAGTGACCCCCAACCATAAAACATAACTGCAATTTTCATACTGTTCTGAATGAGAATGTAAATATCTGATATGCGATCCCCATAAAGGACATGAGCCATACTGGTTGAGAACCACTCCTATAGATGGAGAAACCACTTCTCCTCTGCTCAGTTCTCCATCATAAGGGATACAGATCCCAAAGATTTAAACACCATACACTTAACTCAGTAAAGGCTCAGTCTTATGAATTTGGGAAGGTTTATGAATAAAACGAAGGGTAGCTCATTAGATTTTTATAACCTAGTAACATCCATTATAATCAAGTTTTAGATCAAATGAGTAAGGTTGCAAAGGAAAACAAAGTTACCTGTCAACAAACGAATGCTTGCAGTAAAGTGGAACAATAGAGGGGCGTGTTGACACTAGGATAGAACACATATTAGAAAAGCAGAGGCATTAAAAGTCATATGCAGAGACTTATCTAGGAGAACTTTCACTGCAAATTAATGAGGAGTAGATGGGAGATTCAGCCAGTACTACCTCATTAGTTAATTACTATTGTGACCAAACACATAACAAAACCAATTTGAGGAAGGAAGAGTTAGTTTTGTCTCATGGCTTGAGGTTTCAGTCCACAGTGAGAAGGGATGGGAGCAAGAGCATAAGGAAACTATCTCACTTCATCTTTAATCAGGAAGCAGTAAGCTCTGGATGCTGGTGCTTTGTCAGCTTTCTCCTGTTTCCTCTAGAGTCTTGGATCCCAGGCCACGTTCAGAACGGGTCTTCCCTTCTCCATCAGTTCTCCATAGTAACAGCCTTACACACATGCTCAGATGTGTCTCCTAAGTGACCCAAATTGTGTCTTGTTGACAATGAAGATGAACCATCACAGTCTACACCACACATTTTCCAAAAGAATCAAACTGTTGCATATGAAGCCTGACTCTTCTTTGCTAGCAGAGCAGGCACTGATATAAATTGCATTTAAACAATGGGATGGCATGTGGCAGTACAAGTGTCACAGCACATGGACAAATCTCAAAACAAAAGCACTCAAATGTCAACATACTCTGTTACAATAAATAATATGAAGCTTAATGCACAAAAATAACCACATATTTGATTAGAAATTTTTAAAATAATTGTCAGTGTCACACAAGTATTAAAAAGTATGACAATAAGGGACTCTTGCACATCTAGAACAAGTGGCTTCTCCTTGGGACCAAACCAGAAGAAAAACAAAAGGCAGTTAACTTGTTTACATATTTAATATTGAACTCTTTAAGTGGGTTGTTAGCTTGTACAATATTTTCTAATGATCATTGTGTCTCTGTTTTGTGGTCTTCAAAATGATCTTAAGAGGGAAAAGGTGCGGAGAGTGAGAAAGAATTCTGTTAGCAAAGTCCTGGACACGTGTGTGTTGTTGATGTGGGCAGAGGCATGGTAAGGATCCTAGCCTCAGACATAGAGGGAAATGGTGAGGTCCCCTCTCTCCTTCCTCTGAGGCTCTGAGAGAATGGGTAGAGCCTTCCCATCTGGTTTGTGTGTAGATGCTGAGAGGATGGACTTAAAATGTCCATCACTATTCTCAAACCCTGCCATGTTCATGGCCTAAAGACTGCCCCCTAGGAAGATCATTCCTAGATCTTTCTACAGAGCTAAGTTAAACCTGCCACCTTGACCTTGTAGTATACCAAATACCCCATCTCTGTGTTTCCATTCCCGTATCCACCCACCTCTTTCTTCCTGTTCATTTACATGGAACAAACATGCTGAGCTTCTGCACAGCTGAGGATTCTCCTTCCAAGATCAGAGGCCACCCAAGCCTACCTATTCCTGTGTGTCTGTGTTTCTGTCCATGAATATGTCTGTTTGTACTCTGTCATTCCTTTACCACTTCCAGCTAGATTATTCTTTGGAAAGTGAGCAAGAACTTGCCAAGAAGGAGACATGAAGAAACACACTTGGTACTAAGCCTGAGGAGGAAAACGAATGGGCTTATTAAAATCATTTAATAAAGTGTCAGTAGGAAGAGAAGTAATGAGGTGAAGGCAGTGAGTTCTGCAGTTCGGAAGTTCTGGTTAGAATCTTGGTTCTTTCTATGTAGTGTTGATTCATAGTTTTAATGTCTCCGAATCTAAGGTGTTATAAGGGCTATCATCTAGTGAAGAATGTGTACTAGTATACATTATTTTGAAGCATTCTTCAAATCTAATAATTTACATCTCCATTTACTATTCACTTACTTACACATTTAATGTGTGTATATATTTGCTGTATGAGTTTATGTAACCATAGAAGCCAAAGGAAGGTATCTGATCCTCCAAGAACAGGGGTTATACGTGGTGATGAGACATTCTGTAGGTTCTGAGAACTGAATCTAGACTCTCTCTAAGTACAGTGAGTATTCATAACACGTGAGCCATATTTCCAAACCCAAAACTTATACTTCTAGATATTTTAAATATTAACTGTACCTTTTTTTCTCTCCTAGTAATTATAGTATATTAGAAACAAAAGCTGTCCAGCATCAATGAGATTCTGCAGCCTGAAGAGGAAGGAAAAGGCCTGCAAATGTGGGCTGTCACAAGTAACTGAATATTGTATAAATATTTTATGTAGTAAATTTAAGCAAGATAACTGAATCCTGAAAACTATCGTTAAACGTATGGAAAAACAGAGTTGCCATGGTTTTCCCCCTCTGAGGGGAAGATTGACTTGTAAGAATTATGTCTTGTCGCCTTCGTCATGTCAACATGCTCTTTATTTATGTCTCCCACTTGTTCTTTTATCCCTCAGAAATAAGCCGTGACCACCAGTACCTAACTGTGTAAACACACCCCAGTGTCCGGGGCTGAGAAGCGAGGACCAAGTTCCTCTCCATGGCTCCCCAGAGCTGATTCGCACCTGTTGGGCAGCAAATGCCCGCGGCTTGTTATTGAACTAACGGACTTAGTGGGAAGCTTCCAGATGCTGAGTAGAGGTTGAATCCTAGTTCAGCGTGGAGGTGCTCTCCACACTTTGATAACTTTAGCAGATGGCTTTCCCATAGTGCAGGAACACTCCTGTGGAAACACGTTTTCTTCATAACAGGCTACTGAAACCAGCAGAAATTCTAAGAGAGAAAAGTAAAAAGCCACAAATCAACACACTCACACCTCAGAGTCAGTGTAATTAAGAAACAGCTCTTGTAGCACGTCTTCCCGTGGAAGCAGCCGCCGATCACATAACTTCAGGTAAAAGTAAGGAAATATGAGGCCAGCTATTTGCACTGAACGAGGGACACATTTTCCCTCAAATACAGGCTGACTTTTAGGCCACAGGTGTCTTGGTAATTGCTGGGCATTAGGAATATATCATATTTAACAGGCCTTGTACACACATTTCCACCTGGGTGGAATTGAGTAGTCCAATCTATACGCTTCCCCCTGACTATAGGGTATACAAGAGTCTGCAGGGTTTAATAAGGCTTGGCACATGGAGAGAGCAGGCCTTCCTGCCCCCTCCTCCTCATTCTGCTATTGATTACTTGTAAGAAGAAGGTAAATCATTTGACCCGGGCATGTGTGTGTTTCCTGCTAAGTGAAAGCTCAGTGCCCCTGAGCAGGCCCAGAGTGAAAGGGAAAAATCTGAATTCTGTCCCTAACCAGAGGAACAGTAAAAATGTAAATGTAGACTTTGTAATTCAAGGGGGAAAATAGGTTGGGTTGGTAAGATCTGGACCACCCTCTGGAAACTGGAAATGGATTAAAAAGAGCAAAGCAGGTCATTAGAACACACTTACCCTGACTCCCATGGGAAAGCCAAACCTTCTCTCTCTCCTACCAGAAGATGAATGCCAGGGCAAATGGTAGAACACGGCCTCACATGTCACAATGTCTTATTATAGTAAGCTGTCTGCTTATAAAGCTAAAATCCTCCTAGTTTCTTGAGTGATTTTAAAAGAGTTTTATAAGATAAAAGTGGTGAGATTGTGCAATTAAAAGGCAAACTCAGAGCTGTGAGAAATGGCTCGGTAGGGAAAGATTCGTGCCAACAAGCCGAGCATCCTGAGCTGGATCCCTGGGACATACCTGAGAGAAAAAGAGAAGAGATGGCCATAAGTGGTCCTCTGATCTCCACACACATGAGCACTTGAGCGCACACACACACACACACACACACACACACACACACACACACAGTAATAAGATAGTAAAGGTAGAAACTCAGAGGCACATAAAGGGAATAATACCTCCAAAAATATAATTCTGAAAGTACATTGTATTTTAATTTGATGCTCTTGGTAACTAAGAAGTAATGGAAGTAAAATGCTTTAAAAATTCTTACTATCAAGCCAAGACAAAATCTTACTGGGAAGCCAACTCAAACTTTTGTGAATAGTATCACTGGAATGTCTTTATACAAGAACAATAAAAAGATTTTGGAAGAAGCACTGATTGATCATGACAGTGAAATCCTTATTTTTAATACCCCATGAGTTAGCCCAAATTCCCACCCTATGGCTAGCCCCTGCCTCTGCTATGTAAATGTGATGTCTTTATCTGTCGTAGTGTTGGCTTAGCATTGCAGTGTCCAAGCCACACATACAGTGGCTTCAGAAACACTGGCATGTGCTTTGTCGTATCTTGACCTCTCCTGTTGCTTGAGAATAGTCTCTGTGGTATGCTGGAACGTATGGGATGTGAGATGTGGTATGCTGGAACGTATGAGATGTGAGATGTGGTATGCTGGAACATGTGAGATGTGAGATGTGGTATGCTGGAACGTATGAGATGTGAGATGTGGTATGCTGGAACATATGAGATGTGAGAAGCATGCCAAAAGGTTCTATTCCCCCAAGCCTCATGCTCTCCGACAGGAAGCAAATACTGGATCTTTGGCTAAACATTCTCAAGGTTAGCAGAGCAGTCCAGGCTACCGTGTCTATACCATATAGATTAGGACCCCAAATGGGACTTTGTAGAAAACTGTAGGGTTTGGGGAAAAATTGGCAAGAGTATAAACTTTCTGAAGATGGCAGAACCAAAAAAGTAACTGATCCCATCAGCTCTTGTCAGACTGTATGACTTTGCCGCAGTCTAGATCCAGAACACACTTACATACTAAATGGGTATGTTGCCACACCATGCAACATCAACATGTGTTCCCTGAAACACCTCATTTCAGACTTTAGAGTATTGTATGTTACTAACTAGAGTAAGTTCACTGGGCAAGCAAAGTTTTCTATGTCTATAAAAGTGTAGTGGTACAGTTATGGAATGTATTTTTTTAATATTTCCCTATAGTCATTCCTCAGCATGTAGGGTATCAAAACAGTGTATGTGTTTGCCTGGCAATAGAATAACTTTGAAAATTATTATTTGAATTGCTGACTTGAGTTTCATTTTTAAAAAATCAAGATATGAATTTTGCTCGAGATTAGGATAGAATTCCCGACCATTTCTTGAATGGCCCCAAATTTGAGTGCGAAGTAGTGTTCTTATAATCTATGGTTACAAAATCAAAATACTGATCCCTTCAGAAAAAAGACAAGATTTTCTACATCCTGCTGTATCAAATATTCAGCCAAGATTTACTCCTTTATGAAAAGTACACATGCATATTCATCTCACTACTTTGTACATTTTCTTCCATCTTCAACAAGAAAGTAAAATTACATGTAAACCGTGCAATTATTAGATTTCTTTATTATTTCTTCTCAGTATTTGATTGATATAGCTACCTTATATATCTATGTGATTGTCATTGCAAAAAAATACCTTTGCAACAGTGGATTGTGAAAGGATAGAGTTGAAGAAGCCTTGCTCTTGACAGCTAATGTATGCTGAAGCTAACTTTTATATACTGCTAGGGTTTAAGGAACTTATTCTGTAGTGAAAACTAACAGATATACTTGTGCACACCACTGATGAGTTTTTTTCCCATAATCACAAATACAGCTTTTAATATTTAAATTTATAAAAGTACCTGAAACACATTTGTTTTTCTGCCATCCAAATGAGACACCATGTTTAAAAGACACTTGGAGATGCCACAGCCAGGAGCATCTAAACCAAACATACAGAGACGAAGGACCATAGGTCACGATTTTATGTCCCCACTTCGTTAAAGTATTGCATTCCAGCATACCCATAGGCCTGGCTTAAACAGAAATCTGGACCAAAGTGTATTTCAAGGTAGTGTGTTAAAGAGACCCAGGAGCCATTTACACATTCTCCAGCCATATACCATCTCACATGAATAAGAAGAGGAAGGTTTCGGGTCAAAGAAAAGGACCTGGACAAATGGACGCTGTTAATTCTCCATCTTCCCTACGACTGAACTGTTTAGCAGGCACATCAAGTGGAGTGGGTGACCACCACTCAGCTATAAAGAGTATCCTGTGTTAGGAGGTATGGTGAAACAGATTAATGTCCCGACTTCTCTCCTGTTGCAGCACATATGGAAAATTATAATATCCATACAATGCACTGAAAGAATCTGTTAACATTTAAAGCCCCTTTGTCCACAGGGTCTAGAGACATCAGAACATACCCTGAGGTCACTGAGGAGGAAGAAATTCACAATGTTTTTATGGCATCCATTTGTGGCCTTTGAGGTGAGGATCTCAGGGATCGGATCGGGTATTCCAAAACCTTCCTGGATAAGGACCCTTGGACGTGTCCTCGTGAGGTAGTTTATAGACAAACTAAGGGCATCTGGATTTTTGGCTTCTCACAGTGTAACCCTCCCCCGGCTCTTTTTAAAGTAAATTGTTTAACCTTTTGTATTTTATAACTATTGGAAAACTAGAGAAAATAGTCTTCTATTACTTATGTTCACTATTGTAAGGTTAGTATGAATATTAGTGCATGAAAAATTGCTGATTATGCTTGTATATTTTGGAAAAGAAAAATCATTTATATAATCTAATAAACTATTATATAATAATAACTATTTTATTTTCTGGAGTTCTTTTGTGCCAAGTTCATTTCTTCTTCTTCTTCTTCTTCTTCTTCTTCTTCTTCTTCTTCTTCTT
>JANHMN010000006.1:22772065-22816669 GCA_030674055.1 Rhabdomys pumilio | reverse complement strand
TCTTTCTTTCTTTCTTTCTTTCTTTCTTTCTTTCTTTCTTTCTTTCTCGTCACACCTCTTCAATGGAAAGTGAGACACAAGATGGGCTCCCAACTCGGGTTTCTTTCCCAAAAGCCACTGATGGAAGATTGCAGACAAATGACCCCAGAGAACATGAAAACAACCCAGAAACGGGTCATGGCTTTAAAAATCAGTTTTGTTCTAATTGAGGTGAGGTCAAACAGGTTCAGTTTCTGCAGTCTTTTCCTGTGTTACCAGCTGACACTTGTTAGAGCAGATGACCACTGTATTTTCCCTAAATTCATTAAACAAAAGACAGAAGTGAAGAACCAGTCTATCATACCTGTGCGTTCTGTGTCCAGTCAGTCACAGATGGTAAATGCAGTCAGGTCGTCGTAGTTGCCTGTGGACTAAGTGTGTGGACTTTTGTTATCTTTCCCTAATAAGTAAGGATAACGGCCATTTAAACAGTATTTGCATTTTATTATATATTTTGAAAGTTGGTTTTAATATCAACTTGCCATAAATCAGAATCACCTAAACAGGGAGCCTCATCTAAAGAATTGTAGTAATTGGTGTGGGAAGACACATTGTGAGGGTGATATGGACTTCGGGTAGCAGCCCAGATGTAAAGAGCATTGGAAAACTTTGTTCTTAAACCTTCAGAAGTCCCAATAGTGGTAACACACAAGGAGAGTCTGTAATAGAAACAAGAACTACACCAGGCCAGAGATGTTTAACTTCAGCTACAGCTCTTCATCTAACCAAGGCACAGGCCTGACAGATAGGTTGTCTGTGGTGCTTTAGAACAGTGTGAAACCATTTATCAATCTATGAAATTCATTACACATCAAGTCAGTTAGGAGATGGCAATAGCAATTGTCTAGCGTTTGGGGACGGGGACAGGCATGAACTCAGGCTTTGAAAAAGGAGGAAAGGAGAATTCTCAAAATCCACTAGAGAGCTGGAGTTCAGAGCCGCCATCTGTCTCATTTTGTTTCTATTGGGGCGAGAAAACACTCACCAAGAACAACTTGGAGAAAAATGATGGATTTTTTTTTTCATCCTATAACTCTCAGGTCACAGTTTATCACTGAAAGTCAGGACAGGAGCTCAGTGCAGAAACATGGCAGGAGTGACTGAAGCAGAGACCATGCAGGAACCCTGAGTACTGGCCTGCCTCTACTGGCTTTCTCAGATACTTTTCTTATCCAACCTAGGGATGACGCTGCGCACAGTGAGCTGGGCCCTCCTGAACAAATAGGGAATCAAGAAAATATCCCACAGATGTTCTAATAGGTCAATCTAACTGTGGCAATCCCTTAACTGAGGTTCTCTCTTCTTGGGTTACTCAAGTTTGTGTCAACAAACTTTAACTAGCACACAATCCTGATCAACCTTTGGGGGGAAGGGGGTTAAAGCCATTTCCTTTTACTTTAATCCCTCCTTTCATATTACTTCTTTACAAAATTCAAGACAAGAATGGCATCGAGGTATCAAAAGGAAAGGAAGGAAGCAATGATGGAAGAAAGAAAACGGAGAAGAGAACAGATGGTAACCAGAAGTGGGCATCAACACGGTGGTCATGGCTGCCAGTGTTCACCTTGTATTATTGGAATATTCTAGGTTGCAGAAACAGATGATCATGTAAGCTATTTTAGCTGGGAAATTTGTCAAGAACTCATCCATTCCTTATTTCTAAATTTACCATGGAAGTCTTCTTGTCTTGACTAAAATGTTTCTCGGGACAATGCTATGACATTATTTCTGTTCCAATATATCATCTTTATCCGTGTGAGCATTGTGTGTGTATTGGCTGCTTAGAACAAAATGTAGACTGTGCTTTCCAGTATGGCAAAACAAAGAATATAGGGCCTTGATCCTGCTGAGATTTTATTTGTAAGTCACTTACATCTGTGACTAAACCATACCCAGAAGTCAGTGCAGTCTGGTCATTCATCTCTTCAATACTTATACTATATATTTTATATAATGCATATTACATAGTACAATATAAAACTATATGCTTATAGCTTAATAGAAGTTACCAGAATAAGAGCAAGCAGATATGTTCAGAATCCATGCTGAAACATAGAATTTTTTTTCCCCAAGAGATTATGTGAGCACCATGAGGTAAGATGGTTTATTTGGGAGGTTTCAATAAAATTTTCATTGAGTGAATTTGCTGCCAAATTCCAAAGTAAAGCGACTTTGAGACAGTCAGCAAGGGCATTTGTGGCAGAAAGAACAGATTTACACATAACATGTGTCATTAGAAATAAAAAGGATCTCTCCAGCCCTGAGCAGCTGTAGAGGTGTGGTGGGGATGGTAGCTTGTGAAGAGCGGATCTCCCAAGGGCTCCAGGCACAGAGAACCGACCTCCCAGGAGCTGTATTGCGTGCAGCTGTGCCACAGATGGGCAGAGTCTTGCTCCAAGAAGATGATCACAGACAGAATCAAGAGACAGATGAAGAAGGGCTGCCACTGTCTCCCCTTGGATAGCCACTAGAATCACTTTTGCTGCCCTGCCTGACTCTTTGGTTGCATTTAATGGTCCTTATGTAGGCTTCAATTCTGTCAGAGGTGCTGGGCTCCAGAGGGTCTCCAGGGTCTTCTACTTGGCTTTGTGATTCATTGTCTTCTTTGCCTTCTTCAAGAATAATCCCTCTACTCGTGCTTTCATCTGCTACCAATAAGCATGGAAGACCTCATGCCCAATACTGTCAACAGCAAAAACTGTATTTGCTGTTCTAATGAAGCACATTTAAGTAATTTCTGATTATAAGTAGCATTTCCAATACTCTCAATACTCAATATTAAATACTGGTAAAGTATTTTGAATTGTGCAAAAACATCATACACATTACACATTCAACTCCCCCCCAAGCAATACTGTTAGAATATTACCAATTTTATTAAATGAAAATCTAATACGACTAGGAAATTAAATAGTGCCTCAGGTCATACAGTTCATGAACAGGCTAAGACTCAAACCTTTAACTGGCTCACAGTAAATACTATAGACTTTGCCACCTCTGCCCCTAGATGGCAAAAATTCATTTTGCCATATTAATCACTGTGATGTGGTTGGTATTCTGTATCCAAACAGTAACCGTGGCTAGCTGGATTCACTCCAATCCTTTTCATGTAAAATATTTTTACTGTTTAATTCAACTCTAAACAGAAGACTACATGATAATAAATAAATGGTTTAATGGATATTGTAAGTTGAATTCTCTTGTGACAGTCACCAGAGTCTTTAAAAGTGGTTTTGTTAGTCTCTCAGATCTCTCAGGCCTTCCTTTCCCATGACAACTCACCCTGTAAGAGAGGCAACTTTCTTAATTTTTGTTCATTCTTTTCTTCTCATTATAGTGGGGTTATCCACGTATAATATATGTTTCTTCTGAAATTTTATATTGACATGATCATTGTATTAATAAGTTACAAAAATATTAAATATATGCCCCATTCTCATTTTTTTCAGTGATGACATCTTCCATTACCATTCGCAGTATCGCCAAAACAGAGACTGTCTTGTGCTTCTGCGTGAGCAGGCGGAAAGCCTTTCCTAGACTGCCATTGCACCTGTCTCCTAATATCCACTAACCGGTCACATTCAATGGGTGTATAAGGCTGTAATATAAGGCCAAGCATTCAGCTATGTCCAGCTAATGCCAGCTGTAACCCAAGTGACTCAGTGATAGGAGAGTGAATGAATGCTGTCCTAAGACTTGGATAGCATTATTACATTTCCCATCCATGGTAATATCTAACAGATGTGATGTCTTTGCTGAGAAGACTTTCTACAGGAAAACTTTCCACACCTTCCATTTTATTTCCTGATGGATGCATGTTGTAAAGGATGAGTAAAAGAAATTCATAATTGAGTTCCTTTATTTACTGTACTTCAAACTCCTTGCTAACGTGACAGTCAGGTGTTGAGACGGTAACAAACTATTGAGGTTATCACACTAGAAAGAATAGAAAGCTTTGTATTAGTTCATGGTTTCAGGTCAGAGTTGGTAGTCCCCATTGGTTTAAAGCTTGTGATGAGTCATCTCATTATGCTGGAGAGTGTATGGGAAAGAGAGCTGCTCATGTCATGACTAGGGTGGGTCAAAGAACAAGGCATGCTCTGTGGATAGATAATTTGTAGCAGGAATGGAGGGGTTGCCTCTATGTAAATGCTGGGGTCCACGCAGCCACAAAAGCATCTGCAGGAGAACCTAATTGAGGACTGCCTGAGAGACCAATGGTTGCTGGTGCAGGCAATGCCAGCCACTCAGGAACTGCTGTTTAGAAGAGATGATTTCTTGGGACCAATGGAGGCTCAGGTGGAGGATATTAAAGGAGGTTGCTGCAGTGTTCAGAGAACTTGCTGCAGCATTTCTCACCTGCTCTCAGAGGAGTCTTGTGTCATTGACTCTGCACCACCTCACCTCCAACCCCCAAGGGCTGGTATGCTCAGGAAGAGTTTAGTCCAGGGTACAGGCAACAATAATGCATGGACCCTAATTACTAACTTTTTCCCTAGAGATAATATACTAAAGTTTTTACCTTTTTCCAAAATCATCATGGACTAGGGCCCAAGGTCTTGACACAGGGCATTTGGAAGTCTTTTCAGATCTAATGTATAGCATTAGTCTCCTCTGAATGGTCAGCTATTGATCTGTTTACTTTGTGTGTATGTGTGTCCCTATGTATGTGTGTGTTTTTATGAGTTTATATACTTAACATATATAGTGAGCATGTGCTTCCTTATTCCTAGTGAATCTATGCTACATTTTGCTCATAAGATCCTTGCAAAGGAGACTCATATCCTTTCCATGATTTCTGTTTTTTTTTTTTAATCTAGTGCAATAATGTTCCCCCTGCTTCTCACATGTACATTTCCTGCCCCAAGTGTGTAATTGGTCATGTATCCAAGAACATGTCAAATGGACAGTGGAAACTTCATGTTTGTTGCCTCTGGGTTGGTTTCCCTTTGTGTTCGAGTTGTTTTCAGTGAACTGAATCTCTTATACTTTTTAATTTAAATTTGAACTAGAAAACATGTGGCTAAATATAGCCACACACTTATACACAGGACTATGAGTTATAGCTTTTTATTTTGTTGCTTATAGGAGCAAACTGCATTTCCTTCACAATGATGATTTTGCTGAGATGTGGAAGTGTACCATGTTTCCTTTACTTTTTCTTCCTCACAACTGTAGTTTCTTATTCTCATACTGTATTGATTAATAATATACTCAAGGTAATAGAGTTGTGCTACTGTAGAATACATTATCAAGGTAAGATGTCAGCCTAATAACAGACAATAGCATTACTGAAGATAAATTTTTCTCCAACCTAGCCTGTGTTTTCTCTCATTAGTTTGCAGTTACACTGTGTTCATACCATTCTTTGTTATTAAACCTCACCAAGTTTCAGTTCTGTAGGGAAATCTGTATTTAATGCTTGCTTTGCCTTTGTGGTCATGTCTCTACAGTCATATGCTTATCTGAGACTGATTTTCTAATTGATCTCTAAGGAAGATGGGCTTTCCTTTAGACTATTGCTTGCTTGCTGTTACTACCTAGTCCAAGCTGATACCAAACTTGTTGCGCAGCCCACATTGGCTTCACCCTCAGCAGTCCTCCTGCCTCAGACTCCAAAGGGCCATGGTCACTGGTATGCACTGTTATATTGGGTCTCTAAATCTTCATGCCTCTCTGCAGTTTGGCCATGGACTCTAGCCCTTCCTTGACTGGGCTGCAGGGGAAATGGTCATGGGTGTGTACAAGTGTCCTTCATAGGGTAGCATTTCTTTATCCTTGCAGACAACCCGGTGCTGACGTTTTCAATGTGTAGCTCCATGTCTTTCCACAGTCTTACACTGCTGGACTTGTCTAAGCCATGTTTATCCTACTGCCGTGGAGATAATTGCTCCCAAGACGAGACCTAATTGGATAGAAGTGAGGTTCTGGGGTATAGGTAGAGTGGCACTTGAGGAGATAACACAGAATATAGGGTTCTGACGTAGAGTGAAAAATTATAAAGACCATTTTATAAAATATATATAGGCTCACTAGTTCCAGGAAGGCGGAACTAAATGTAGGATTTCGGGCCTTCACTGCCCCATACATTCCTCAAGCCTCAGGGAAGAAAATCCACCTGTGGGTGGGGTAGGCCCAAAGCAGGAAGACACATTCCTGGCCACAAAGAAAGATGCAAGACATCTGGGTGGTTCCAAGAACTAACTTTCCACTGATCTTGGTTACCTCCCGCCCCTGAGGTCTTTTCCAGTGTTACAGTGTAAAAATAAAATTTGAAAACAGCTTAAAACAGACATGCCCCCTCCAGGGGCAAGGTGACCAAAAAAAAAAAATAAATAAAAAGGCATGCCCAGACAAGTCCTAAATAGCCCAAGTGAATAATGAGCCATCCATTATTTACTTCTCTCTCCCTCCCTTTCTGGGAGGTCCGGGATACTAGCCATCCTGCTGCCTCTGCAAGGTGCTGATATTTGAAATAACCAATTGTGTGTAACCGTACCAAACTTTCCCGCCTTTCCCTACCCCTACCCATAAGTAGCCCCCCCTGCCTCTGGGGTTGGGGTCGAAATCCCTTGTCTCCTGCGTGGGATGGGTTTCAACCCAAGGGCCCTTGCTATTAAACTACCTTATGCAAATGCATCAAGGAGGTCTCTCGTGTGTCCGTGGGTGAGCGCAGGTCCAGACTTGAGGTAGGGTCCCCTCGGGGGGTCTTTTACTATATGCCCTATACTAGTCCTAGATTCCAGAGAGATGAGGGGAGCACATCTCACAGCAGCCCACTAAAGGGCGAGCTTCTGTGACAAATGCTCAACCAGCAGGCGTAAGGAAGAGAAGATCTGAGGACTTTTGGGCTCTTGTACAAAAGTGAGTTAATTAATAGGGTGTGAGTTCTAAAGAGTGACATCATGCCTGAGAAGCAGTCAGTGGAGCATTTCTGGGTGATCAGTGTGAGTTGGGGGTGGTGTGGTCAGTGGAGGAAATCCAGAAGGCTATATCTAGCTGTCCCACAGCTGGAAAGGGGTCAGCAAGAGGTGACTATAGAAGGTACACAGGTGGGTAGACACATAGAGGAACTGGAAAGACATGAGAATAGGGAACTAGTTCAAGAATGGCTCAACCCTGATCTTAGTATGAGGAAGAACAGATAATTCCAGATGGACAGCAAGACAACGTAAAATGACACAAATCCAGTGCAGATGGAAAATGGAAACAGTAGTGTTTACGTTTTTGTGTGATATTAACTGGGAATCTTATGCATGTGAAAGTCAACATCCATGAATCCAGAATCTTACATTCACGATATTTTATTGGCTATTTTATAAGTCATACTGTTTTCTGATATAATTGGTACATAAAATCTGAAGACAATCTGATTATCTCTATCTTACATATGGCTAGAGACCCATATCACTTTGACCAATATAATACTTTCACTAGACTATACATCATTTTTTGTGATTCTGGGTTCATTTTCTCAGATATGCTTTATGGCCATTTGACATATAATTTGAAATTATTTTCTTTTCATTAAACCTCCCAGAAAGATAGTTTTATGGCTCTTTATAAAGAATTGCTTGCTTTGTTCTTTTAGGGACTTGAGAGATTAGTTTTCTTATGATTCAGCTCCTTGCTATCTTTCCTGTAGCTTACACACCATATCTTTTGAGTCTATTTACTCCAGCAAGATATTCTAATCCACTGTTCATTTTTGAAGAGATATTATGTTTTCAATCCTATCTGGAATTCTGCTCCTTTTTTGCTCAGTACACCTCTCTCCCAGTAGCGCCTACTGTTTTATTTTGTTTTGAACTTTTTATATTTGTATTGATTTTTCAATTCTTTCTTTTTCTGGAAAGATTTGGGTTTGTGACTTTATTTTCAGAAATATTTTGTTATGGACTTCCTTGTTGTGAGCAGTGATTTCTGAAAGATTTTTACTTGTATTAAGATAACATTGTATGATGTTGGCCTTAATTGTTCTATTTTTGCTCTTTTTTTTTCACAAACATAATTTTCAGGAGAAAGTTCTTGGATGGCTTTAGAACTGTGTTCTGTTATCCTCGTGAAATGTCTGAGGATGTACACTACCCCAGTACCACCCCCAACATACACAATCATAAACAAACCTCTAGATGTAGTTTGATTAAGGAAGAGAAAACATAATCTCAAAATAGTTTTGGAAACACAAAAGTTCCAAAATAGCCAAATCAAAGCTAAAGAATAAGAATGCTGCTTGGGATATTACTACCCTGATTAAAACTATACTACAGAGCTGTAGTAACATAAACAGCATGGTACTGACACAGAGATAGACACAAAGATTAATGGAATAGATTTTCACCCCTAGATAAAAGCTCCTGCTACTATAGTTACCTGACTTTCGACAAAGAAGACAAAAATACACACATATTAGAGAAAAGACATCTTCAGCAAATGGTCAAATGGAATAGTTACACATTCAAGAAGGAAGTTAGAAATCCATCTTTCATCCTTTGTAAAACTAACTACAAACTGATCAATGACCTCAGCAGAAACACCTGATAATCTGAATATGATTGAGGAGAAAGGAGGGAATATTCTTCAAATTATTTACACAGGAAAGAACTTTTAAAACAAGACCCTGGTAGAGTAAGGCATTAAGACCAACAACTGACAGATATAATTTCATGAAGTTAAAAAGCTACTGTACATTAAAGAACATTATCTGATGAGTAAAGAGGCAGTGGACATAACAAAAAGATATCATTACCAGTCATACATCTGACAGTATCTAGAATATACAAAAAACTCAAAACCAGCTTTTGTTTTACAGAACATAAAGCTTGCAATTACTGGAAGAAGTGGGTTAGGCTTTAAGCAGAAGCAAGAGGGTAGTGGGCTTGATTATTGATGATATAACAGTTTTAATTACATTAATTACTAGCACCACTGTTTCTGCAGTTGCTTTGACACAAGAAGTTAAGACAGCTACTTTTATTAATCATTTAGCAAAAAATGTTACTAATGTGTTGAATATACAAGAGAATTTAGATAGGCTTTTGGGACAATGGATTGATGTTCTTTATCTTATTCAAATTATTGGAAGGAGGTTCAGAGCTTAAGAATAAGAAGCCATCTTGAGTGTCATGCCAAATACCATTGGAATTGTGTTACTTCTGAAATTTACAATGGTAATCATTTTAATTAGGAAAAAGTTTAAAGGCACTTGCAGGGTATTTGGCATAATTCTAACACATTTCTGGATGTTTTAACTTTGCATAGTGAGCTTATGAATTTAAAGAATGCTGCTCTGCTAAGCATTGATTTGGCAGATGCTGCTGATAAAATTACCCATGACCTGAGGTCAGTATTTCTATTTTGGTCAAGCTTCAAGAATGGCATATATAACTTGATCATGCTAGCCCCTTTTGTCCTGGGAATACTTTTATTTCTGCTCGTTGTGTTAAAGCATTTCTTTAATAACATCAACATGTTGGCAGCCAAAGTACAAGGCTTCAAACTGAAAATGGACTCCTAGACAGAGTTATTAATTTAACAGGCTGGCAAGCCAAGGACAGGTAAGAGTTGCACAGAGCCTTACCAACCTAAGACAGAGATACATTGCTTTTGATAAAGCATATTCCATGACACGTAATGAAGGCATTCTTGGCAGAATGACCTAAGACAGGCTCAGTCTTGTTTATGAAATAAAAAAATGTCCTTGACATTGGCCAAGGACAAGGAAATTGGCTGCTTGGCAGGAATCTGACATTGGCCAAGTACAAGGAAGTGGGCTTCAGGCAGTAATCTAAATCTTAAGCTTCAGAGATGAAAATGACTTTGAGCTAGGACAGGGAAGTAGGCTCACATAGCTTGATCATCATGATAAGCCCTCAGAAATAGTAATCATGGGAGTGACCATAAAACTTTGTCTATTGTCTTGCTTGTTCTTTGACTATTTGTGTTTATTGTCTTGCTTGTTCCTTGACTATTTGCATCTATTGTATTGCTAGTTCCTCAATCTAGAACTGACCTTAATACTTCCATGTAATTAAAATGGTATAAAATCAAAAAGGAGGAGGGGGGATGGGACAGGGACTTTTAGGAAGAAGAACTGGGGAAAGAGGATAACATCTGAAATGTAAATAAATAAAATATCCAATAGGAAAAAAGAAAAGAAAAAACTGAACACTAAGAAAACAAACAGCCTAATTAAAAATTGGAGTATAGATCTAAACAGAAAGAAGAAGGTAGAGGAGGAAGAAGAAGAGAAGGAGGAACAGGAGGAGGAGAAGGAGAAGAAACAGAAATATCTGATAAATATTTCCTTTTAAATATTTTAACATTATTAGTATTCACTTTCATAGTGCCAAACATGTTATGTGCAGACTACCAGAAAATAACAGCAATCAATAATTTTATCTAGTGGTGAACACTACAATAACAACTTGCTTGGCAAGATATGGCCACCACTGCAACACTGGATGAATGTTATGGGAGTAACCAACTACTTTCTAATTGGATTTAAGTCTCTGTACAATATGAACATCATATCTGCAACCATTAATTGGACCAAAAAAAAAAAAAAACATGGCTTGTTTGGTCATAGGATCTAAAAGAGAACCCAGTACTATTATTCTGCTGGGTAAACATTGCCAAAAACTACCCCTACCACCAAGTTCACCATACATTAATGCATCTATCAACATGCATCAGAGAAGTTTCTTCTTTTTTTATAGCAGAAGGCAATTAATTAATTAAGAATGGTCAAAATGCAGATAATAAGAGACTATAGAGTACTATCTTACAATGAGACAGCTATGTCAAACAGACACTTTATCCCCCAGACACAAAGCTTTGGGAATCATCCTGAAAGAGGAGGTAGAAAAAATTTTAAGAACCAGAGTATGATGAGAATGAGAACATCTCCCATGGGTTCATAGATGTGAAAATTTGGTCTGCAAATTTTGGTGGAACTGTTTGTTGAAGGAAGTGTGTCAGGTGCAGGCTTTGAAGCTTTAAAAGCCTCCTGCCAATCTTTCCCTCCTTCTTGCTTATGATTTTGAGATTTGAGCCTCCAGCTGACCCTGGTACAGTGCCTTTGCTCTGCCATTGTGGACTGTCCATTCAATTCAATATTTTCCTTTGTAAGTTTCCTTGATCATGGTGTTGTGTCACAGCAATAAAAAAGTAACCAATGCACACATGTATGGAAAGCTGCAGTAAAACAGCATCCACCCAGCATTAAAGAACTGTCATACACATGAACAAATTGTAGCTATGACTCCACACACAAGATATGTGCAAGATTAAGCCAGCCAAAGATCCCAGCACAGTCAGGGGAAGATCTCATGAAATACTCTATCCTCTTTCAGGAGCTATTGGCAATTAATGGCTGTTGGGGATGGATAGTTTGCTTTCCTCAAAGATGAGGTCTCTGAAAGGCTGCCCATGTTCTAGTTGGTGGTCATATATTTATCCACATAGAGGCAGCACTAATTGGACAATGTGGTTAAAAAAAAGCACATGAAGGTGGGAATATAAATTGGTAAGGGAGATAAGAGAGAAATTTGAAGGGGCAGATCGAAATGAATGACATAGATTTGTGAAATTCTCAAACAAAAAATTAAAGTTAAAAAAGAAATGTATGATTTCATCATTGTTCTAATATCAAAACATCCTGATGCAAATTAAGACAGCTACCATGTTACTAGGTGAAACATTTCGTGGTCCTGCTATTGCATCTGTGATCCCTTGTGGCTTCAACCTTCATGTGGAGGGTGGACTGTTTAGTTTTTCTTTTCCTTTCATTTTTCTTGTTTTCATCTTGCCATGTTTCAGTTTTATCTTTACAGATTGTATTTTAGTGTGGGACCTTTCTCTGGACTAAGTCTTCAATGGTTGGTGGTAGGGATGTCTAAGCTGGCTGAGCCTATTTCTGAAGGATGTGACCTCTCAAGCCACCAGCACTACTCAGATAGCTCACTGAGTTCTTTCATAAGTATCTCTATGTTGCTTTCTTAATTCATAGTTTCCAAATACAACATATTTTCTTAGTTTCTCTTGCACACAGAGGGGAGAATGTGCAGATTTATAGTTGTCTGGAATGTCTTAAGCATACCCTGGCATTTTGTCATTTGTGGGAAATAGAAACCACACACAAGAGTGACTGAGGTAATAGCAACAGAAATATGACAATTATTATCAAGATCTTACCATACGCCCACAATTTAGCTTATATATTTCCCCAAGTCCATAAAACCATTCAAAATTATGTAGTTTATTTCTTATTTCAAAACTATATATTTTCAGATCAATTCTCCACAGAGTTTTCTTAGGATTTTATGCATTGTGCACTTAAGTTTCCACTGTGATAGCTGGCTGATGTCTCTCAGGATTGTCTCCATGATGATCTGTTTAGGGTGAGCTCAATCACAGCACTGCACGCCATTTGTGTGAGTTCTGACTATAGTTACTGCATAGTTCAGTATTACATTTCAAGTTGAATAACTGCCTTTAGAGTTAGAAACATATCTTTAAGTACACATACACTTACCTTTTCATAAATAGTGTTAGAAACATATAAACACACACACACACACACACACACACACACACACTTTATTCTTCACAAATAGCATCACTTCCTAAACCATAGCTTGTTAAAAGTGGATATGTGTGTAGCAAAGGCTCGTCATTTAGTAGATTCCTTCTTTATAGCAGGTTTATGCTGTAAAAAAGGGGAATACGTTGCGATACTTAAGGGATGTAGCCAGAAATTGGTAATGTTTCTCTCTAGCATCCTTTCACTGGTGGATATTTGAAAAAAAAATGTTAAATTTTAACATGGGAAAAGATTGTGTTCATGAGCACATTACATATGAGAATCACATATGTAAACAGCCATATTTATAATTGCAATTTCATATTTAAAATAAAAAATATACACAAGTCCAGCTACATAGGAGTCTCTGAAGTGTGTAGATAAGACAGAGAAGAAGACAGTGTGGAGACTGCCCCTGCTGAACCTTATGCCCTTCTGTGTTCACAGTAGATGGCGCTACTTAAGGCTGACCCGACCCTCTACCTTCCCCCCCCCCCCCACTTCCCCCCCCCCCCCCGTATGGATCCACAGAATCATAATACCTCCTTGCAGGTATTTCCAAGAATAGAGTTAGCCAAGGAATCCCATTCCATTTTTGCCCCAGCCCCTACCCATACTAGACACGGAAAAAAAAACAAAAACAAAAACAAAAACAAAAACATTGCCCAGGCACATCCCTGGTGCATCCAATGGGCCAGCCCAGCCCAATGGATGCCTTTTTCAGAATCAGCCTGTTCCCCAGCACTCGCCTGGCTTGTTAAACAGCCTGGTATCTTCACCCATGGAGACAGCACTTGAATGGCAGGCACTGAGCCAGTGTTTACCCTGTGGGGCTCCTGACACACACAATATCTGTCAACACTTCCTATCACTCTCCCGTTTATGCAAACCGTTTCTCCCCACCCCCCACCCCCACTTTTTTCCCTTTTGGCTTGATGCATTCATCGCCAGACTGCAGACACCTAGTTAATCCATTTAGAAGCTATCAGCTCTGTTCATCGGCTCATAAACCTATTACCTTGGAGGCGCAGTTCTGAGGGACACAGGTGCCAGGCCAGGACACAAAACCCAATTGAGCTGTGTAGCAGGCAGTGTGGGGCTCCTAATCACGGTTCTGCCTGCACGGGGACCTCCCCGTGTTACGCCGTAGCAGGCACTTTATTAAATATCGATTTAAATCACGTCCTTTAATCAAATCTGATAGAGGACCTTTTTCACCTTCGCCCCTTCTGAGCTCCTCCTCCACCCTCCTCCTTTTCCAATCAGCCGGTCTGGTGACATCGGAGTCCAGGAATGAATAGTTAGCAAGCCTTTCCCCTGCAAAACCCTCTTCAGCAGTAATGAGGCATTTGTGGTAATCGGGTGATGAAATGTAAATGGCAGTAATGAGCACAATTACATCCACCAGGGAGCCATCGGCGTGGCTTCTTTCCTCAGATAGATGAGGTCTTTCTCTGCCATTGCCGGCTGAGACTTCTCGGGGCTGCTGGATGGAGGCGCGGCTGGCAGGAGGGGGAGCCCAGCAGCCAAAGCCGTGGCCTTGAACTCCAGGCCAAGATGCTCATCTACCAGCGTAGTCTCCCCTCCACTGTTTACTTCCTCCGAGGCACTCAGAGCCGCAGGGTTTTCAAACCTCGCCTTTCTTCCCGCTTAAGGAGCTCAAGGTGAGCCCCAGGCCTGATGGCTACACGGAAAACCTCTCTACACGTCAGCAGAGCCCAAAGCCAAGTGGTGGGACCCTTGCCAGGGAACACAGGGGCCATACTGCTGTTTGTGCAGGCTTTGTAGTCAAGCAAGGAGAGCCGACAAGTATGCAAGCATCTCCAGGAAAGGGCGCTCAGCACATCTGGGCGGGTGGTACCCGGAGCTACAGACTGATGCTGTGTTCAAGGATAAGATTTAACTATAGATCGAGAGTGGCTGACCAGAGATCTGATCTTGGAGTAGAGAGAATGTGATTTAAAACAAACAATCAAACAAACAAAAACTCCAAACAATAAAACCAATGGAAGTGAACGCGATGAAACACACATTATTTAAGTGTTCTTGGACACATAGTAAATGAGCTTCCAGCTTGCTAATGATTATAAGACACATATCTAGGAATATTTCAAATTACATGAATTTCTCACGGACAATTCTACTGAATAAAGAAGTAAAATGTTAACGTTCAATGTGGGACTTGGAGTAAGCAATACTGGTATATGATTTTAATGATGTTTCCTAAAAGCTTATGACACTTAAATTAGTAGCTTCCAAACTCAAGAGAAGTTAGTATATTTTAAGATTAAGATTATGTTATCAATTTCATGGCAGAACAACCATCTGACTTCTGTTTTCTCCTTTGAGCTTTTTGTCATTAAATAGCTATCTAGCTGGAGTTAACAACGTATGATAGAATACTAGGTTAGATTTTTATAAGGAGGATAATTTATTAAATTTGCATGGTTATTGATCAATATGAGAAAAATATTTATCGTTTAATATTGTTTACTTTAAAGGGGAACAAGTTTGGTCATTTATATTAAATTTTCAAATGCTTCATTTCATTGTTTTCATAAAATAATTTCAAAGTATATTTACAGTTCTGCTTTTTTTTCTCCTTTTTCCTCCATATTCCTTTCTATTTGTTTTTTCCTCTGGGTGAGGGATAATAATTCATTTGAATTCTAGCACACCTCTCTCTAATTACTTTTAAGAGGTGCGCTCTGTTGACCATGGTGGTGCTTGACTTTAAGCCCAGCACTTGAGAGGCAGAGATAGGTGAATCTCTGGGACTTGGAGCCTAGTCTATAGTACAAGTCCCAGGACAGTGACACAGAATAACCATGTCTCGAAAAACACAAAGCAAAACAATGAATCAAAAAAAGAAACATATTCTCACCTTATTGCCCAGGTCAGCTTGGTACTCAGTATGTAGCTTAGATACCTGCAACCTCTAAGTGCTGGGTTTACAGGCATGAGTCACTACACCCAGTTCTTTCAGTGTTCTGGGTATATTCGGAGATGTTAGTGAAATGGGTCACTCTTGGGAAGTTGAGGACAACTCCTCAACTTTATGACTCTCACCATTATGCTTATGGCTTATTCAACAGCAGACTATCTGCAAACTGGCCTTGTTCATTTGCCTTTTAAAAGTCTGAATGCTCATTAAGAAGCCTAAGTGATCGTCAAAGCAATGCCAATTTGACCCAATTTATTTTTCAATATGGGGAGTAAAAAAAGAAATAAAAGCAATAGGTTTATACTCACTTCTTTCAAGTCTATAACTGGTATCTCCTCCGGGTCATTCAAATGTGGGTATTCCCTATAAATGTGAATTCCACGCCTCTGTGTGTGTGCAGAAGCCAGAGGACTGCTTGGTGCTTTGTGTTGCTTCTCTTCTACCTCTATGTGGGTCTCAGGGATCGAACTCAGGATATCAGGCTTGATATCAGGCACCTTTGTCCACTGAGCCATCTCTCCCAATGCTCTGGGCCTTTGCTTAGGAAAACAAAAAACAAACAAAAAAAAAACAAAAAACAAACAAACAAACAAAAAACAAAAAAACAAAAACTGTCATAAGGATTCATCCTTGGTTCCCTTCTTGGCCTCTCGTTTTTTCCCAAGGTTTAATGCATTTCTATGTCCCCAAGGCTACAGGCTGTTTGCTTTCTATATTTTGAGTTTTTGAGATAGTTTCTCAATGTAGCTCAGGGTAGTCTCAAATTCACTCTGCAGCTGAGCGGCCTTCACCTCTAGATCTTCCTGTCTCTGTCTTCTTAGGTGCTGGAATTAAAGGTATATATCACGGGACTGTTTTCCAAGATTGAAATCCATTTTTTTTCTAGACATCAATTATTATTTCCCTTTTAATTTTCTTTGGCATATTTTATTCATAGGAGAGAGCCTTAGAATGGAAGCTGTTAAGATCCAATTCTAGACTGTGTCTGTGCGTTATTGCTTGGGATATTGTCGTCTCTCAATACAAGCTTATTAGCTGGGAACACAAGTTTTAAACGACCCACCCAACTCAACAAGTAAAATTGTGTTTTCACTTCATCTTTTTAGGTCTTAGCCCCTGCCCCCACCCCTGCCCCCTTCTCCCTGTGCTTAGGAAATTTTTGAATAATACTTTATTTTTTAAAATCCACCCTCCTCTGCTAGTGGACTGAAGTGGTCCTAGAATGCTGGATAATCTAGGATAATGCAGGCCTGGCTGTAGTCCTTATATGGGGTTTCTTTATTATGATTTATTTTCCTATCAAAAGCAGTTTGCATTTACCCTGAATGTAAAATTTGCAAGAAATAACAACAAGAGACTCTCTGACCTACTTAGAGAAAGAAGCTGCCGTTTCCAAAACCAAGGAGCTCTGCCTCTGAACTTTAAGCTGTCTAGTGACAGATCCCCCGGATCTGAGCATCAAAACAGAACTCATTCAGTAAAACAAAACAATTACATCTAAATGAGTTTTTAAAATCCTGGTTTAAAAAAAAAAAGTCCCACATGGCAGCCATCCTCATTCAGATAGCATTTGTCCACAACTCGTTCTCAATATAAGAGTAGCAATATATGAGACTCACATTGTTTCCTCTGCTCATTTTTGGTGGCTTTTTCCTCGCGATGGCTTGTTTTAATGTTTTTTGTGCATTGCAGCTCTAGCTTAGGAAAATATGGAGACTTAATTATTAATTGAGTATTGGAAGCATCCCGTAAGAATGAATTGGCAGAATTAGGGGAAATTTTGTGATTATTTTTTCCCAGTTATTTAGATGTTTTCAGCTTGCTATCTTATTGGTAATTCTGAAGTTTACCTACTTTTAAATGTGCGTATACCTTTATTTTAATCAAACACTTCTTCATACATTTTGTGCGTGCGTGTGTGTGTGTGTGTGTGTGTGTGTGTGTGTGTGTGTGTATGTGTGTGTGTGTGTGTGTGTGTGTGTTTTAAGCAATCAACAGTAAACCTAAAAACTGGACTTAGGATTTCAACATCCTCCCAACCAAAAATATAAAAGAATTCATTTGAGTCTTTTGGAAACAACATCAATTTATTTCACTTTTAACCTATCACCTAACCTGGCCCGCAGTGATTCATGGCTGCAGGTTAGGAGAGCTTATTTTCCTCCTGACAAAAAGAAAATGGGCCATTTTTCCCTGTTTAGCAAAATCCGGAACACATATCATTACGATGCTTTTGGCAGCTAATTTGAACATCAGTGCCTCAACTTTGAGAAGAATCTTTTTTTCTGCCCTAAAGAATCTCTGAGTTTTCAGACTCTAGTAATTGAAAAATCCCCAAACACTCACTCACAGAGGAGATACACATTACTGCAGGAACAGTCTACAAATTGTAAAGTATTCAATTTACATCCTCAGCACCTCGGGGCAGTGCTGAAGAATTTATATCTTTGGGAACCTTTGAACTAACAAAAGATAACATTTCACAGTGAAGTCTTCTCACACAAAAGTTTTTAACTCCCTTCTCTCCTCTTTCAAGGAGATGCTGCCTTCTCTCGCAATGCCTACTGGGAAATGTTTATATTCACTAAGATGCATGCCTGAAAAGGGTTGGGGAAGAAAACGCAAAACAAAGAAAAGAAAAAAATCAGAACTGTCTTTTTAAACAGGAATAAAAAAAGGAAAGAAAAGAAGCAGGAAGAAAACTATATCCTAATTTATGTGCCCTAGTTAGTCAAAGCCTACCTCCTTAGATAGCAATACCACCCTCCAATTTTATTTTTGTGAGGCCGTTTTCAATTTGAAGGTTAAGAAAACAAACAAAAAAGAGTGGGTTATGACTGTAATGTTATCGCTGTCATTGGAGTGTATCAATTTTGAGGATCTGTGAGATGAACCCTTACTTAAATGGTTCTAACAAATACAAATTCGTCTCCTTGTTCACCTCCAAGGAATACTTCCACAATGAACCTAAAATTATTTATGTAGTGAAAGAATATGGTTACATCCTATTTGGTTTTCTTATTTTCTATATTTTATAGATGAAGGCAGAAGAAATTTGTGGTGGATTATATGGAGTCTATATTTTTCTAGGTAGGAAGTGGTATTTCTCCGGCAAAGATGATTTCACATACAGTGATTACTGATCTTCTGACATCTGTGGCTCAGGCCAATTTTAGCATCTCAATTGGAGAGGAAAATTCTGCTAGAAGACCTTCCTCAACTCCATGCCTAGCGTGCTTGTTTCCAACACTGCGGTTCCAATAATGAAACCATTCAAATGAAATAATTCGGTAAGCCTTTCCTTTAAGGTTAAGAATTGATCAATGCTTCTGTTCACTAATAAGCCAGGAATGGGCAATCTCATAAAACTGGTTTATTCAGTCTAGAAAGTTAGGCAATCCATCATGGGTGATTTGTTCAAATTTCCCCCTGCAAATAAGTGAAATGAAAACTTTAAAACCAATAAGATAATGCACTTTACAAATTCAACTGAGAGAGATGGAGAAACCAAGATGCCACTGGCATTGGCCACGGAAAAATCTATTGTGTTTCCAATTATTTGAGCAGATTTTTGCATCTCGGTTAGCTGCCAGGCAGGCTACATCCACCACCTCCTCCTGTTCCCACCCCCCTCAAACCAAATCAAGGGATCTTCAATCAGAACAAGCTCATGTCTGGAATGATGCTATGAAAGGCCATCAGGGGATAAAGGACAGCAGATGCTATATGAGTTTTCTTTTAGGTTCTCATTTCAGCCTCCCTGCATTCCCCACGCTGCCTGTTACTTGTCAAAAAGTAAAATGTGCTTTGATAGATAACAAGCCTATTTTCTTCACTGGCTGAGCTTAGAGAATACCATTAAGTATTGATATCTAGGGTGCTTAACTAGGGAACACAAACACAGCAGTCCCCAAATTGGGGTTCTGTTGAATTATTTCACATGCCAAGATTTTTGTAAGACTCCAAATTAATTTCATTTTTCCTGAGGAGAAGAAAAAAAAATCTCAGCTTTCCTTATGAGAGATCAAAGGATGGGAGGACCCAAGCCAGGTCCCTGCTTGTGCCCCAACTTCCCTGGTGCTGACTGGTCACTTATCTGAGTTCAGATTCTCCAGGAGTTGTGCAGAGATTAATTTTGGGAATGGACCTATGTTCTCAGTCTGTTAAAGCCAAGTGTTCTGTGCACTGGGAGTTTTTTATATGCATAACATTGGCCATTAACAAAGAAGGGAACAAACAAAGGGATCTTTGATCACCTATTGACTTTCAGAGATGTTCTCACCAGCTTTAAGGATGGATACCTGCAGCTCCTATGTCATCCACAGTGCAGGCTACTTAGAACTGCATAGGTGATGAGCCAGTTATAAACACAATAAGGACAAATGACTGGCTCCTCTAAGGTTTCTAAGAAAAATACTTATAGAAAATATTTTCTTAAAGATTATAATGTAGTTTATTATTGTGAGGTGATAATACACAAACCTTTATTTTGGGGAGAGCTAGTCTGAGGCAGGGTCTCCTAGGTGAGTCTGTCCTCAAACTTGCTCTGTAGTTTGAGCCTTCAGTCCTCCTGTCTCTGTTTCTGGGGTGGTGGGAGTCCAAGTGAGTTATCACCTTGGTTGGATATATACATGTCAAATGGATATCTTGCCTGGAGAAGCAGGCGAATGAAAGGTGAAGTCAGCTTGAAGGGAGATTTATGTTACTCAGGGGACCTCAGGTCAGATAAAATAGCAAAACTCTGCCTCATAGTTCATAGGAAATTATGTTTATCTTCTTCTGGAGGTGATTCCTCTCTGCCTTTTGGGAAATATTTGGCAGAACTTGGACTCATTTTTGGTTGGCAAGATAGGAAGATGCAGAAAGATGGGAGGAGTTGTGTGTTCTGTACCTAGCGTATAGATACCAAAGATATTGATACACAGCAAAGCACAACCCACTCACTGAACATATTCCTAACCCTTCCAAAGTCAGCAGTAACAAGGTTGAAAAATCCCATTGTGAAAGTTGCGAATTAAAACCTGAGCATGTCCTGGCAAAGTACTGGGACAATGGAAGCGAGAGATGGTACCAGACTCTCTTGGGAAGTCAGAAAAAACTCAGATGGCTCATCTACATACAAGATCAAACTTCAAGAAATTTCTGTGACACCTCTATGTGCCTTGCAACGTTCTGTGATCAGTGGGATGCCTGGGAGGAGTCAGTCACTCTTCCCTACTGTATTTAAAACTGGCATGTCACTTATGTAGTTATAACTAGCATGACATTAAACTAGAGGTTATTAGAAATGACACAATAGTAAGTGATAAAATCAAAGGCATCCAGCTCCTCCAATTAAAATCTGCGGTTGCCTGTGAACCAGACTCAGTAGCACATGGTGGCTACTAGAGAAATGTTCACTCGATGAAGAAAAGAATAAATAGATTTTAATTGAAAGAACAAATAAACACACTATTTCTGCTTGTCCACACTTGGAGTGGTTCTCTGGCTCTTCCCTAGCCACTAATCCCAACCCACTTCATTTAATGATCCTTACCAAAGGGAGCTGAGTGGGTGAGTGCAGACCTTTGAGCTTTTCAGAGGCACCCAATCAACTGACTCACCTGTGCAAGCCTGTCCAGGCAATAGGTGGTGAATATTCTTCCTTATGCATATATTAATACATTAAAGACCACTAGCATTTTATTATTCATGATCAATAGTACATCCAAGACCTTTTATACTAACATAATATGACCATATGTACCTCGCTTTACTTTTTGTGTTGTTTTAAAAGGCTAAACATCAAGAATGTGTTAAAAAATAGTTAAAGTCATATACAATTATTAGTTTTTGACCGGTGAGAACTGATTTTACGATTCAAGCTAATTAAAAGAAATTTCTATACCTGTGTGAATGTATATGGGTGCACATTCTTGTGTGTACACATACATGTGTGTTTGGATACATATTTGTGCTTATGCATATAGAGGCTGGAGGAAAACCATGGTTGTCATCCTCAAGGATGTCATCTTCTAACTTTTGTTGTTGGGCTAGCCAGTAAGCCCTGGCGATCTTGCAGTCTTCACATCCCCAGTACTGAGATTATAAGTGCACGCCACTGAATCTAGGTATTTATGTGTGTGTGCTTAGGATCCAGATTGAGGTCCTTATGACTCCAGCACAAGTGCTTTCTAGCCTGAGTCATCTAGCCAGCCCTAATAAAGAAATCTGAGAATAGTGCAGTAGAGCAAACTTATTGAGTTCATACAGACTACCCCAAACAGTGTCCCTGGTAGAGTCCTGAGAAGCCACTGTTAGTTTTGCCTGAAAGATCATTATATTTTAAAGAGACTCAGACCAACACTATCAGAAACAAGAAAAACAGTATGTGGAGAAGGAAAGAAAAAGTCTAACACCAGCAGGAGCTCGAGGTAATGGGAGATAGAAAGAGAGGCAGGAAATGAAGACAAGGCATCTTGAAAAATGGTTTATGCTCACCATTTATAGTTTCCTAAATATTTCTTACAGAGTGCACCGTGACTTCCTGGCTACTTCTAATAATCAGGCATATATTTGTGCTTTTCTCTGGTAGACTTCTTAAAGGAAAGCTCAACACTGTGTCTAATACTATTTACCTTTATGGATGTCCAAATGCTCAATGATATTACCTCAGACCCTTCTTGGATCTTAACCTGTTGAGCCAGCCATAAGTTGACTTTATCCATTCCCTGAATGAAAGTATTTAAAGATTAATTTTCAAAAAAAAATTATGTGTGTGTGCATGCATGAGTGAGTGCCACATGAACACAGTGCCTACAGTTGCCAGAAGACAGTGTCAGATACCCTGGAGCTGGAGTTACAGATGATAAATGTGAGTTGCCCAGTGTAGGTACTGGAAATTGAACCTGTGTCCTATGGAAGAACAAGCAATCATGTTCTGAGTCATCTCTCCAGTTCCTTCCACAAATATTTATCACAGCTCCGTTCTGATATTCTAAAATTTAACCTTTCGCACTACATTCCACACCATCTCCCATCTTAAGGATATCCTACCTTCACAATTTTCATTTATTTGTATATCAGTATTAATAGATTAGTGTTAACCTTTAATAATAATACTCTGCTTGTCATCTGGAGAACTCCTACTAATACTCCATGAGACATCCTTTCTCCCATGTAGCATCTATGAACACCTTTGTTTATACAATGTACTCATCTTCTCTTACAGCATCTGGGACCTTCACTAAGTTGATGGTATTTTGGCCATTGTCAAGCAACACAGATAGCTCACTTCTCTGATGTTTCACCAAAGACAGTAACAAGGAAGAGAAGCCGATGGAATTCTGGAGCCAATCTTACCTCAAATCTGGAAAAAGTGACTTGTTTTAGAATGATAGTCCAAGGAAAGATTTATTTAAAGAAATCTCTCTGTGGCCGCATAGACAAGAACAACTAAAACAGTGCCTTTATTATAGGAAGTATCTTCCCATCGTCCTTCAACGTCTTTACTGTTTAATGTCATACATCAAGCACCTCTCATAGAAACAAAAAGGTGTTGTTAAACTGGACAGATTTCACCCGTAATAAGCAGTGAACAACTGGAAGGTAATGAAAAAAGAAATGTTGTTTCATACGAAATCATATTTGGTTCATTTTGACCGAATAACATTTGCATATATGTAAATACATAGTTAAATATAGATAACTTTTTCTGAATGTAATTATATACATATTTTATATGTTTGCATATTTTATGCAGATAGGTACATGTAATCTGTTTATAAAAATCCTCTGCCTGTGAAATTATAAAAGATGCTGAGTCTCCTAACCGTGCCTTCGCTGTTTCTGTTCAGCCAAAGCCCGCAAAGCTACCTTCTAGGAAACGGTTCACAAATAATGTTACTATGAGAAATCATCATAATTATCCATTATCGTAAGAGCAGACATGGAGGGGTAGAAGAAATTCTTGTCGTGAAACTCATGCTGCATCCTGGTCACATGGGCATCCATATGAATATCAGACTAGGGAAAGGGGATTTATTGATTATACAACCTGAGCCCTTCTAAACATGCAAGTGTCATCATCAGAAACGGAGGAGATGGCTCAAAGGCAACCAGGAATCATCACTCAAATGATCGGACGGGATTTTCATAAAGGCAGTGAGAGTCTGCAGCTGGACTCTAAACAGAGGAGCCTCAGAATAAGTGACATGTAAGTGCAATCATAAATACACAAAGCCCAGAACCTCGTGTTTTAAGAAAAAAAATGATCTATGACCACCTGAGCAGGAGACGCTGGATAGAAAATTCTGTAATATCAGAACTCATCAGCCTAAAATAGGATTCAGGGAGAAATTAAATGGATTTTTAAAAATCAGTTAACATAATGTATTACTTATTAAATTCTTTCATGGAGCAAATAGAAGACTAATTTCTCTGGAGCCATTCATGCCCCCAAAAGTTATAATTAAAGACACAAATTGAATGATTTTAATAATGATGAACGTTCACCTTTTCAGTGCTTAGGTATGGTAATATGATAGTCACAAAAGGACTCTGCCTTTCATTTTCATTTAACTTTCCCTCCTGAGATTTTCAAGGATACGCTCTATTTATTTATTTAGTTATGGACAGAAAAATACCTTGAACAGTAAAACAGCTGAATATCAGTTTTGGTTTTCTTTTTTTATTTAATTAATTTATTTTTTATTGTTTTTTGTTTGTTTGTTTTTAAGATAGGATTAGTTTCTACTTCTCCAAACATAGTAGGAGCTCAAGGCTCTGGAAGGATTTCTGAACTTCCCAGCATGCTTAGCTATGGACGTTTCCGTGTCCTGCCTTTTCTGCTTTGTGGGGTCTTGCCAAGAACCTGGATTTGTAAGTCTTCTGGCACGCTGCCTCTCTTGTTTGTTTTCCTTTTGCAGCATATAATTAATGATCGCCGATGCCTTTGTCAACGCCCTTATCATGCAAAATGGAAATCAAAGATATTCTTAAGAGGTGCAGGCAAAATGCAGTCTTAAAGTTCACTGGAAAATAAGCAACCTCCACAAGCCAGTTGGTCAGAATATTTGTATTTTTTCTATCATTTGGGAAAATCCTATTATGGCTTTAGCCACAGACGCATCCCTGGTGTGCAAGATAGAGGCAGATCATAAAACACACAGCATTTTCAGCCTGAAAATAGGGCAACCTATTGCTTTCTGTAGATGGCTGTTACACCCCAGTTGCCATCAATAGAACATAATCTCATCGAGGCAGGCAGTACCAGGGATCAGGGAAGCACAGAGTTTCCTAGCTCTATGCTGCCCACTCTTACCAAAATGACAGAAAAAAAGACTTCGCAGTTTTGCAAAGATGGTATCTTTAGAACATATTCGTGAACCAAGACACTGAAACTGCAAAGAATACAGAAGTTAAACACGGGTGCTTGGAAACGCCTGCCTCCTTCCCCGCTTTCCTCCTCTATGTTTCTTTCCCTTTCTTACAGGAAGTGTGAATTCTCCAAATGCCATTACAAAATGATTTGAACCACAGTGTCAGCTACATAATTAAGCCCCTCCATCAGCGGATGCCAAATTAGATGTCTGTTTGCAGCATGGCTCTCACTGTCAGGGAAAGGGGACCTATGTGTGGTTGACACTTGATTGGGTTAATTTTCCCAAAAGAATGGGAGAGATGCCAAATTCCAAAGGTCCCTGTATTTAATGGTAGGTAGGCCACATGCCCCATTTGGTCAGTTTTTAGCCATGCCACATAAAGTAAGTTTTGCTGTGCTGTTATCAGAGTGATTAAAATATAATAAGCTAATGAGATTACAATCGCTGATTGTGAACAAGACCAATTGTGCTAATTGGAAGCTCCTGAATGGCAATTTTAGCTGCTGCTGAGTTTTGAAATATAATCAGTTTTACTAATTTTATCTGATTTCTTAATGAAGCTTGCCCTGAGCAATTGTTCTATGTGTTCTTTAGCAGACAGTGTGTGTCATAACTGCTAACATTAATCTCGATTACTTTAGTTAAAATAAATAGTTATACTTGGGTGGCTTTCAGAAAATACATCACAATAGATGCAATGTTGGAAAGCAAAGGGCTTTGGGGCACCCCCCTCCACCATGTTTAGCTACATTTTATGTGCAGTATTTCAACCATAAAGATTTCTCTCCTTGATGCCACCACATATTTCCTAGTACTGCTGTGAAAGACTAAAGCAAAGCTTCTGTTTGTTCTTTTGTAATATTCTTCCCTGAGTAAAGATGAAAGATGAGATTTATACAGAGGAGAAGTCAACGGACACCAAATGTATCTTAAAATTCTTAGGCAGAGTTCCTACCCACAGGCCATTGTCTGGGCAGTAAGCCGACCAATCCCATCACTATCAACCGCCAGCATTTATGACTGGCATTGCCACAGAGCAAGCACTCAAGGTATTTGTTTTTACAGTGGATTAATATACATTGAATGGGTTCCCCGGACTTTTTAAGTGCCTTGGAAGATGGCTGTGTGATGTAGCCAGTCATAAAAGACTGGAAATGGGAAGAGAAAATAAAGTTTGGGGAGGCGAAAAATGCCATTCACATGAGCTAAGGAAACATCTTTCATGACATTTTTTTTTTCTTCCCGCAATCTTTCAACATCAGCAATTAGGATTGAATATTTACACTCTTTGATGCATGTAAGCAAATATTAAATGGCTTTTGAGAAGAACAAGTTAGAAGCAGGATGAAAGGTTCTGAGAGCTCCCAGAGCATCTGATGTATTGCTATATCAAGGAGTTTTAAAGACCACATGGGTAAATCAGCCAAAATAACTACAACTTCCCTCATCCACAGAAGTATTTGCAAGCTGTTCTATTGAGCGGTCACATTGTGTGCAAGAAGGCATACAAACCATACAATTCTCTTTTAAAAGTATGGTTATTTATTTATTTATTTATTTAGTGTGCGTGTGTATGTGTGTGAATGTGTGTGTGTGTGTGTGTGTGTGTGAATGTGTGTGTGTGTGTGTGTGTGTGTGTGTGTGTGTGTGCCTATGCCATGGCATATGTATGAAGATGTACTTAGAGAACAATCAAACTTTCTCAGTTCATTGGATTTGAAAGCATATGATGTCAGTCCAAATATAAGTGACAGAATATTTGGAGACCAACTTAATGTGTTCTGCTAGGTTTCTATATTATAGAGTGTATACTTGCTGTGTGATGAATAACTAAGCTGTTGGGAGATACTATACTTCCATGTGAGTATCTTATTATTTATTAAATTTTTTACAGTTAGTTTATTTTATTGGTGATTTTCTAAGTATTTATTCTGTATTTTTTAGTCTATTAATAAATCTACTGCAGGACATTTTACTTTTGTTTTTGATTTTTTTCATTTATATTCATGAGAGTCATTTCTTCTGTTTTTCATGTTGTCTCACCTCTGACTAGTTGACATTTTCTATACACTCAGTGTGTCCTCCCAAATCCACATGTTAGAAATGCAACTGTAAGGAACCTCTTTGTACAATGGTAGCACTTGTCTGACTCCAGAAAAGCAACTCTAAATCCAACAGTACTGGGAGATGAAACATTTGGGGGAGTGTGAAGGTGATAAAAGCCGAGAAAGAGAATTTGACCCTTTTATTGTCCCATCTCTTCTTTCATGTGTAGAACAAAGATTTCTCCCTTCTAGAAAACTACCATATTACAGATGCCATATTTATTTCTATTTATTTATATATTTATTTATTTATTTATTTATCTATTTATTTATTTATTTATTTATTCTCTCTTTCTGTGTGTGTGTGTGTGTGTGTGTGTGTGTGAATGTGTCATCTTATCATCAGAGACTTAACTGTTACTAGTAAACTCAATTTGAGAGAGCCATGCTATTGCACTTCCAATCTTGCAGGTTTCTGAGAGATAAATGGCTAGCTACCTCAGAAATGAAAAGTCTGAAGAACTCTGTTCCAGCTTGACAGAAGGACTGAGTCAGGTCTTTTCTAAGTTGGGTTCTGGGTCCCTTTATTTACCACCTTTCTTGACATGGTTCTTTGGACACTTCTAGAAAAAAAGTAACCTCTAGCCAGATCTCATGTTTAATTAGTCCAAATACTTCTCTTCAACATGTTACAAACAGTTGAGGGATGTCTCTAGAGTTATCCTCAAAACTGAAGAAAAATAGTTTTGTTCTAGAATGTTTGTAACAACAGGAAGGCCATGAATGTCTAATTTCTTCCCTTATAAGCTGAGATTGATTTCTTCTCAGCAATTTTCATGCCTAAAGATCACAATTTCCCAAAACATAGAGACTAAATTTTGTATATTTACTGTCTTGGGATTACTATTGCTGTGATGAAACACCATTACCAAAGGAACTTGGGGAGGAAAGGGTTTATTTGGCTTAAACTTACACATCACTGCTCATATAGAAGGAAATTGGGATAGGAATTCAAACAAAGCAGGAACCTAGAGGCAGGTGCTGATGCAAAGGCCATGAAAGACTGCTGCTTACTGGCTTGCCCCTCATGGTTTGCTCAGCCTAGTTTTTTATAAAACTCAGAACCACACGCCCAAGAATGACACTATCCACAATGGACTAGTGCCCCCATGCAATCTTGAGTTTATGCACCTATCATAAATCAATCACTAAAAACAATACCTCACATCTGAATCTTATAGAAGCATCTTCTCAACTGAGGTTCACTTTTTTCAGATAACTTTCAATTGTGTCAAGTTGACATAAAACTAGCCAGCAATATTTACTAAAAGATACCTGCAATTAACCCTCAAAAATGTGCATAGGGTGAATTAATGAGTAACCATAGATGAAAAAAAATAAGGAACAACCCACTCAGATATTGTTCCTACTCTAACTTCTATCATTGTGTGTCATTGATAAATGTATTTATTTCCCCCAGTGATATTATTTATTAATATATTAGTTCTCTTGGAGCCTATGGGTTAATAAATGTTTGTGTAAAAAGATATCTATATTGCTTGGTGATCTTAACTTTACATACTTATCATCCATGATATGGATCATACAGGTGTTTGTGCCAACTCACTGACTATAGAAGGAAACCAGTAAAACTTTATTTAGGTGACAGAAAAGTAACAAAAGCACATGGAGGTTGTATGTACAATACTTTAAAAATGTGCCAGATTTCTTTTCATTTAGGGATTTATGAGAATAAATGTGAAATATCTCTAACTAGTACATCTTAAACTGCATCCATTCATGAAATATCTTATCAGTGTAAAATATTGCCTTTCTTCTGATCTTGCATTGCTAAGAACTCTACAGGTATAAGAGCTGAAGGCTCAGGAAAGCAGTTAAGATTTTTAGAGAATTTTAGGATTGGGTGGGTGGTATATCAATACGAATATAGAAACAAAGTTTATGAAAATACAAGAGAAACAAGAAAGATGGAGCATAATTCTCTAGCTCTTTCTGAAGCACACCTTTCTCAGGATCCTTCTGCCTACCACGAGTACACTGTCCTCTGATGTGCACACTTTACAGTGTGCCAGTCCATTCAGCTAATGCCCTACTATCTAGATGGAATGATGCATTAGTCCTTCTTAGAAGGGGAAACAAAATATTCACAGGAGGAAATACGGAAACAAAATGTGGAGCAGACACTGAAGGAAAGGCCACCCAGAGACTGCCCCACCTAAAGATCCATCCCATATACAGACACCAAACCCAGACACTATTGCAGATGCTGTCTCTTGAGAGGTCCTTCCAGAGCCTGACAAATACAGAGGCGGATGCTAGCAGCCAACTATTGTTCTGAGCACAGGGTCTCCAATAGAGGAGTTAGATAAAGGAACTAAGGAGCTGAAGGGATTTGAAACTGCATCGAAAGAACAACCAGAGACCCCCAGAGCTCTGAAGGATTAAACCACCAACCAAAAGAGTACACATGAAGCAACCCATGAATCCAGCTGCATATTTAGCAGACAATGGCTGTGTCTGTCATTAATGGGAGGAGAGGCCCTTGGTTCTGTGAAGGCTCAATGTCCCAGTGTAGGGGAATGCGAGGGCGAGGAGGCAGGAATGGGTGGGTGGGTAGGGCAGCACCCTCATAGAAGCACGGGGAGGGGAGTAGACAGTAGGTTTCTGGAGGGAAAACCAGGAAAGGCGATGACATTTGAAATGTAAATAAATAAAATATCCAATAAAAAGATTAAAAATAAAATTCAACCACAAGTCTTTTATTCAATGTTTTAGGATCATTGACTCTATATTTAGTTTGACTTGAAAAATAGCTATATCAATAAATGATATGAAATATGCTTTGTTTCAAAGTACATATTGTATTGCAAAATAAAATTCTAAAATTGTTTTTCTTCATACAACATGTCAGAAGGAGCTTAAGGAGAGTTCACAAGTGGCTTCAACATTTCAGAAAGAGGCATAAAGCAATGCTGCTGCTCCACTGTCTGTAGCTGAGGGAACAGTATTAGCAGCTTAGTCCAGTGAAAGGAAGTCACAATTTGTTTGCCAAACCACATTTAAGAATCAATTGTTAGTTTGGCATTGTTAAAAGAAAGAAACAAAAACAAAAATTAGTGATGCAGGGTGAATATCCCAAGGTCTTTATGTGTAGAGGATTGGACTGAAAATCAAACATATTGACATTTATGTACATTAATACATAAATACATATAAATCAAGGCAAATCATGAAACCATGAAACTCATATTTCTACAAAAGAAGACAACAATTATATCATTGATGTTTTTCCTTCAACATCTAGCCTTCTAAAGAGATATGTTCTAATTTAACATCAGAATTTCACTAAGGGATATTTAATAACTATCTCTTGTGTCTATTATATTTTAGATAGTTTTTATTGTAAAAATTACTTTTTTTCTTCCTGGAAAAAAAAAATGCCTGGTGATGCCACTGTGGTATAATGCTATGGGAGTAAACAACTGCTTTTTCTTGGACTTAAGGTCTATCATACAAGATGGAAGTCATGTCTGATACAGTCAATGAGTCCAAGAACTTGTGGTGAGATAGGTCATTGGCCCTAGAGGAAATCTACTACTATTATTTGCTGAATATTGGACATAACAACACAATGACTTCTAATGACATATTGCTATACAGAAAGTGCATAGCTACATAAAAATTCAGAGTAATACATGAAGGGCACAGTTCAGCTTCCATCAGATAAGCTTGTTGCAGTTAATGACTATTAATACATAGTACAAAAAATAGAGACCCTAAAGTACTTTAAATGGTATATCTATATCACAGCATACCCCTCCCCTCAAGGCTTGAGGATCTATGGAGAAGGTGGCAGGATTTTAAGAACCAGAGACAATGAATGCCTTTAAGAAAAGCATGTGTTCTAGACACAATGAAGTAGATGTGTAAGTGAACTCACAGTGATGGGACAACGTGTGTAAGACCTGTGCAACTTCAATACAAACACACAATCTTTGTGTTAATGGCGTGACACTTGGTATATCATTCACACTACAGGGCAGGCCCCATACCGAGGAATAGTTGGCCAAAAAGTGGATTAAATAGGAGGCAGAGAGAGGGGGAGGGAGGGAGGGAGGGAGGGAGGGAGAGAGAGAGAGAGAGAGAGAGAGAGAGAGAACAAGAGAGAGATAACATGAAGTTGTGTGAGTAGAAAGGTAGGGATGGCTATAGGGTTACTGTGGGATGAATAGTAATCAATTCACATAAAATAGTTATTGTTTAAAAAATAGCTCTTTTCTCTTATTCTGTAGGCATATAACAAGTGTTCTTTGATTCAAAATTGTAAATTAGCTTTAGAGTGAGGCTACACAAGACAACACAGAGAAATAAGGTAGACAGGACCTAACAATTCCAGAGTAAAAAGAGAAGAGGAGGCCACTATTTTGAAACAGTAACTGAAAAGGTATCAATAAGAGTTTATCTCAGAAATGCAGAATAGAATAGATGCTACTAGAAGCTGGGAAAAGTGGGGTTAAGGTATGAGGGATAGAGGATGGTTAATGAGGAGAGTGATGGTATTGGATGAAAAAAAAACCCAGCATCTAATGTCCTTTAGCACAGCAGAGAAACTCTGACAACCACCACATAGTTCAAAATAGTTATTAAGGACTATCAACCAAAAGAAATTTTATATGTTTGAGATTACAGATAGAAGGCTCACTCTGATCTGATTATTTGATGTGTACAAATATTGAAATGTCACAATGTGCAAGTACTGTGTCATGTGCATGTGATCATGCTCCCATGTGCTTTAGGGCCACTGTTGGCAAGTTTATGCTAGGATATTATACTGTGAATATTCTTAAAAACAAAACACTCAAAGAATTGAGAATAAAATAATAATGTTGAGGTAGACCAGATGGCCTAACAGCAAAATGCATTTTCAGAACAGGTCTGACAACATAAGTTAGATCCTGGAACTCAGGGTACATGAGAGATCCAGCTTTTGATTGTTGTCCTCTGAAACCTGATGCACACTAGGATGTGCATGCACTCACACTTAAACATATAATACACACATAATAATAAATTTAAAATAAATCTGTTTTGCTGTCCACTCATCACAGAAAAGAAGAGTCATTCTTAAGAGAATGAAATAGGGGTACTTTTTTCCTTTTCCCATACATACACAATCAGAGAAGAAAATGAATTTAATTTCAGAGTGATTTATATACATTTTGAAAAATTTTGTGTTTCATAGTGTATTTCAAACATTTTTTCAATGTCTACCTAGTAGATATTGATAATTTGGAAAATAGATTTTCATCAGACACTGTCAAGTGGCTAAGGCAGTGCTGAATGTCCCCCATTACAGCACTGATGGGCAGCTGCTTCTCAACAAGGCTGTCCTGGTTGATTACTTGCTATAAAGGACATGCATATTCAGCAATGCACAGTTTACTGTAATAAAACTCACCTGGATGTGGTGTACTTCTTTCAAATAGGTTGGGAGACCACCTAATCATCTTCTGAAACAAATTACAGACCTATTTACACATGTCTTCAAAATTCATATGGTATAATGACACTTGAGCATGTTGTGGTACATCTGAAAATGTAATGGACAAAGTCTGGCTATCACTGTTCATTACTTTAGACTTAGTGTAGATGCTAAAATATATTATCATTTTATTTCTCAATAGTTTGTTTTACTATTGAAAATTAAGTCATTTTACTACATGTTATAATTATTCAAATTTTAGAGAAATTATTTTTTTCATTGACAATGTATTTTATCATCAATAACTATGCTGGAGACTTAGTATTCTCAGTAAAACATTTTTCCTTTCTTTTCTCTTTTGCTATCTATTGACAAGACTCTTTAGTAAAACATGGACAAGTTAAAACAAGGTACATTAATAAGCTAAAAGATATGTATTATTTCATGACAATAACAAAAGGAATATCAAGATCTAATTCCCTCCATTAAGCTATTAATATCGTAAATTATCTCAATTTTAAAATATGTCCCAGTCCTTGCATTCCTAGATTAATTATTTTGTTCATGACATTATCTGTTCTAGTACAAAATGGCTTAGATGCATTAGTGCTTTATTAAAGATTCTGCTTACTGCTGGGTCCAAATGCTTGCCCTTTTTAATGAATCTCTAGTATGACATCATACTAGAGAAAGAGGAGACTCATTAGTCACTTGACTGTGACTTGATGAACTCTACCCTTTCCATCCCTAAAGGAACAGCCATTTATCTTGAGTATAATTGAAAAATTTGCCAGATACAAGTTTGCCTTTCCTACTTATAAGAATTCAGCCAGCTCTTCTATTTTAGAGCTCACAGAACATTTGATCTACTGACTTAAAACATGCGTAGCATTGTGTAAGATCAAGGGATACACTTGACAGCAGAGAATGCTCATAGAAGACACACAAAAAAGAGAATTTTGTGTCTCTTTTTCTTTCAACCCTGAACTCCCTGGTGTTCATAAATATGCCAATTTCCAAAAAAGGTGATACTTGCAGTGGAAGAATGATTGAGATCCCATGAACTTTGAGTAGCACTCGTCAACCAGGAGGTCAGCAGTCAGGAAATCATGATTCTAAGCCAGCAAGGCTGATTTACTCTTTCATTTATAAATCAGTAAATCTACTGTTTGACGGTGGTGATAAAGAAGAGTACACTGGCCCCAGAAATCTACTTACTTCACAATCATTTGCTCAACTTTGAGAGAAAATGCTCACATATAACAGCCCAATTCTTAGAGCTTTTTGCCAGGAACTCGTACGTTTAAGATTGACCGACTAGATTAGCAGTTCTCAAACTGTAGGTTGTGACCCCTGTCACCAAAAGACACATAAGACCACTGAAAAACATAGATATTCACATTATGATTTGTAACAGTAGCAACATTAAGTTATTAAGTAACAATAACAAAAAATTTATGGATGGGGGGGTCATCATAACATGAGGAACTATCTTAAAGGGTTACAGTGTTAGGAAGGTTGAAAATTTTCTAGACAGCCTAGACAATCTAAGTGAGTTGGTTAGTGGACCAACACGGGTGTTCTTCAAAGGTTGTCATAGCAATGATGAATATATATCATAACCTGTAGACAAACAAGAGCTAAATTCTACTGCTAACATCTGTTATTATTTTGACCAGGAAAGTGATGCTTTGGAATCTTGTAATCTGTAGGGGTGATCTCATTGTACAACGCAAGTGAGCTTCATGTGCAACTGACTTAATGCGAACATCTTTTTTGATGACATTTCATATTCCGAATTTGATTGTTACATTATGTACCATGGTCCCTAGGAAATATATCTATGTCTGCTCTGCTGGGAACATCATGAGTACAGCTGTGGTAGATGATGGGGTGTTTAGGGGTAAAATTGACACTGAAGTAAATGGACATAGAGCACACAGAGCATCCTTTATGAAAGAGATGAACCCCGCCTTAGCCATGCCAGACTCAAATAGAGCAAAACACTTAGCTCCTCCAAGGAGGATGGGATTCTGCAGATATTTGCTACTAGACTCTATCTGAACAGATGGCACTTTCAGGTGACCCCACACTGTGCATTCAGAGTATACCTAGAGCGTGTGCTTTTCAGGTCTGAAGTCTCTTTATTATCAGACTAGTGCTTCAGCATTGGCCTTCCTGTATCACCAGCCTGCTGGTCTACCCTGTAGGATTTTATATTTCACAGCTTTGTTACCAGATACATAAAATCTCCATTTTATATATCATGTTTTACTGATATTGTTCTCTGGAAACACTGGCCAATTCAACCATCTTGTCTAGTCAAATAATGAATGCCACATTGCATAGCAAAAGTGTACAGAAGGCACTGACTGAGCAGAAGAGTTGAACCTGGATTTTCTGAGTGACCCCATATTTTAGTGATGAGAAACCTACTAAAAGTGTGACGGAGGTAGACATGGTAGACACAGGAAATGAAGAAGATGTGATCACCAAGGATAATAACAGAGTGACAGACAAAACCAAAGACTCAACAGTGGAGAGCACTTATTGCTTTAGTTGAGGACCAGGCTTGGTTCCCAGCAACTATATTGTTCATAACCATCTGTGACTCCACCTTCTGGTGTTCTGGGTTTCTGTCAGACTCCATGTGTACCAGACATGCATGTGACATGCAAACAAGCATATACATATATTCATTTAAAGAAGAATTGAGTGATGAAGCCAAGGGCCAAAGAAGTACAACAGCTCCCAGGTCTGGTGGAGACCACACAATTAGGAGGTCGCATTTCTGTGAGCTGGAGGAATATAGAAATGGATCTTGCACCTTGAAGTGTAGTAGCACTTATTTCTAGAAATCTTAATTAATGAAAGCAGTATCTTTCTTCTACAGACACGTATGCACTTCGTCAGTGGCGTGAGCTCGATTTTAATAACAGTAATAGTTCTATTGCTGAAATCATTATCCTTTTATGAGCCTAGGCTCATTCTTCTAGACTGATTATCACTATACACATGAGCGTTCCTACAGGATTTACAATGTCTATCTTTAAAAATGAAACCTCTTTCAAAGTCATTCAAGTCTGTCACAAATGTTTAGGCCTCAAAATTGGATAAATGCAAATTCTTTCTCTCATTTAAAAAAACGTTAATTATTTGGAGTTGTACTACTTAGAATCACTTGCCCCAATTATTGAAATATCTCAATAAATAAAATTAATGTTGTACATAGGAAAGTTGAGATGTGAATCCAGTACTGGGCAGATTGTTCAGGTGGTAAAATACTTGCTGTACAAGAATAAAGATCTAAACAATTCCAAGCATCCATGTTAAAACAAAGGAAAGATGGGTGTGGCCATAGGTGTGTGGTTTGTAATCCCAGTGCTGAGGAAGTTGAGGAAGGTAGACTTCTAGGGCTCCTTGACTCTCCAGACAAGACTAATTAGCAAGTCTCATGTCCAATGAACAGACCCTGTCTCTAAAGAAAGAAGTAGATGGCTTCTGAGGAACAACAGCCAAGGCCGACCTCTGGCCTCCACATTCACACATATATATGAGTACACACACACACACACACACACACACACACACACACACACACAGGTATTACCAACACACATACATTCAGACACACTTATACTAGCATTCAAACAAAAATATTTAACTTTAATTCTATTTCTCTGAAAATACCCCAAATATAGAAAAATTATGCACCATTTTATATCAGAGACAAGACATCTATGGCACTTAGAGACCATCAAAAATAAAATAAATACAGCTTCTTTACTTAGACTGTATGTTTGCATGATAAATGAGCATGTTTGGTCATTCTAATATTAATTATAAATGTGGGTAATAAAATATGAAAAATTTACTTAAGCTACTTTAAAGAAAAGATTTATTTATTTATTTTTATATATGTGAGTACACTGTCACTTTCTTCAGACACATCAGAAGAGGGCATTAGATCCCATTACAGATGGTTGTGAGCCACCATTTGGTTGCTAGGAATTGAACTCAGGACCTCTGGAAGAGTAGTCAGTACCCTTAATCGCTGAGCCATCACTCTAACCCTTATTTAAGCTAATTCATTAGCAGCATAGAAACTCCGTGTGAGCACTGGATTGGGATGATGTAAAGAGACTATATATAATTCTTCCTAAAATCTGTCAATCAACAGTGAAAGCCTAGGGGTTAATCAACAGCCAGTCTTCAAGAAGCTTCCATTTTCTCTGTTTACAGCAGAGTGAACCGTGACCTTCAACTTTGTTGGTTTTAATATTCTAGCCTTTACAGTGTTGCCTGTGTCCACTCAGTAAATAAGTATTTACCAAGTGCCTACTGTGTGTCAGTAGACTGATTAGAGGATAGAACAGAAAAATAAATTAAGGGCAAATTTCCATGCATTCTAGGAAACTACTATTAATTATTGCCTTTCCCTCTGAGGTTGTCTGCTCCTAGAGAGAAATGCAGAATTGAATGCTTCTTTGTATCCATGGCTTCTGGTGTGGCTCTCAATACAGCATAGATGCTCAATAATTTTCTTTAAATTGACAAATTTAAAAGATGTCATAAGAATAGATACATTTTGGGACTATTAAGAGAAGATAAGGGAGTACATTTTGCCATTTTATAAGGACTGAGTTATCAATGTCTTTTGGAAAATGCAAAGAAATATTTCCCCTAGAGAACCAGAATGTGCCTTAATATACAAAAATCCTGAAAATGATTACTTTGGAGAACTTAGTAGCATTTCAGAAACCTTTGACCTCACCTCCATTTGGAAAGCAGATAACACCTGCTAAGATCATTTACTTACTTGACAAGTAGATTGCTAAAAAATGATTGAAAAAAAAAAAACCATCATGTTTCACATTGAATTCACAACCACTCCCTAAGTGGTCAACTGAGATTCTGAAAAGATCTTAAGGGCCCACTTGCTAAACTTAAAACTGATAAAAGAATGTGACATGTGATTGGATGGCTTTGTGGGTGAAAGGTGAACCATTGATCATTTCTCTTCACTCTGCATTACTCATGGACACTCAATCAGATATGCATTCACACAAGGAAACAGTCATGGGTGATCCCATAGCCAGGCTATTTTAAGTCCCTTTATTCAACAGTTTGATCAAATTCTTTTGGGCAAGTCTGTTTCACAGGGGAAGGATACCACCTTCTTAGCATCGGACTGTGTTCTGTGACTTTTCGTCATTCTCCCTTGTGTAATCCTTAACACAGACCAAGCGACTGAATACGTCTCAGATTACAGTTACAATACTGTAGATTTGAAACAGGCCAGGATAGAGCAACAGTAAATCACTATTAGGAAGGGAGCACAAAGCCTTTCCAAAACCAATGCTCTGTTATCTACAGTTTCTTCAAAGCAGCTATCTGGAGCCAGAGTCAGCAAAACACTTTCCCAGCCAAGCCATCGTCAGAATACACCTGCACTGTTAAAAGATGGTGTCCCTAAATAGCCCATTTTCTTCTCCCTCTCCACTTGGTATGCCAGATGTTTGGGCTTTTTGTTTGTTGAAGAGTATGTGGAGTTCCCATATGTCCTTTCAAAAAAAATTATAGCTTTTAAAAATAAAGCTTTCTCCCCAAATGGCAGTGGGCCATAGATGAAGGCCAGCATGTGCTAGAGCCCAGGACAGATGTTGTTATGATTACGTTTTATGATTTATTTGTGAAGTACTTAACAGACACTGCTCTCATGTCTCATTTTAATTGGAAGGAAAGGAGGCAGGGCAAAAACCGTCTTCTTGGGTTCACTGGTGTCGCCATTTGTTTTAAGTGCTTGTGGAAGTTAAATGATCTTCATGTGGGTTCCCTAACAATTGGAGTTGGGGGTATCTTTGAGTCTGTTGCCTTTCATTGGTTCCCTTCACATAGCTGGCTGGTTGGGTCTGCGTGGGAGAGGATACGCTTAGCCCTGCTAGGACTAGATATCCCAGAGCAAACGGGGGCTTCTCCTTCTCTGAAGAGAAGGGAAGAGGGTAATGGGAGGAGGGATTTGTAAGGGTGTGACTAGGAGGAGAGGAGGGATGGGGCTGCGATCTGGCGGCACAGTGAAGAATAAGTAAATTATTGAAAATACTGACTTTTGTCAACCAATCAGTAACAGAACCAAATGCTGAATACCTAAATCTCTTTGTATTCCCTTCCAAGCAGCTCAGGCCTCAACTCCATGAGTTTCTACTTCTTACTCACACTTTCCTATGGCATCTGAATGCACAATGATATTTAAGACCTTACCTTACATAATCAAACAATACCTTAGGCTGGAAAGTTGGCTGGACCGATCAAGGGACTCACTGCCAAACTTGATGATCTGAGTTTGATCTTAGGAAGCCACATGGTGAAAGAAGAGAACTGACTCCAGCTGTTGTTGTCAGTTCTCTGATCTACTCATGTATACCACAGTATTTATGTGCATGTGAATGTGTGAGAGTGCGCGCGCGCACACACACATACACACACACACACACACACACACATACACACACACACACAGATTTTTCTTTTTGTTTCTCTTTCAGAAGTTTTCCTTTTTGAGAATTGCATCTCCTTCCTTCAGAAATAATATGGGATCCTTAGGAAGTAAGATTTATTCTAGTCCTTTGTACTCATGTGCACAACTTTCTTGAATTCCATGAGAAATGAGACCCGAGACACTCTGAAGATGCCTAAAGCATTAACAGTTAATTAAATTGCTGGTATCACTATTTTTAAACTTTAGAACTTTATTATTATTTAATTGAACAAGATAGCTTGAGTACAGGTGCTTCAACACTGTGACATTCAATTTGGTAATCAAAACGATTTATGTGAGGGTTTCATATTCAGCATCAAAACACTGTTTAAAGATTTGAGCATCAGCCCAAGAGGGTCAGAGAGAACAATATCAACTCTGCAGCAAGTCACCATGGTGCAGTGGTTCAATTCATGAATTATTTCTAGAATATTCTACTTAGTGTTTTTGGTTTGTACTTGATAGTAGGTAACTGAATCTGTAGAAGGTGATGAAATCATAAATCAGTGAGAACAAGACAGAAAGAACAAATGGATGAGTAACATTTTTCAACCCTGTAAACAACTGTAGTTAAAACGTAGGAAGAAAAATCCCATTGGTAAAAAAAAAAAAAAAAAAAAAAAGGCCATCATTACCATGTGTTACATAGCTATGGTGAGTTCACCAGCACAAGAACTAGAGCTAACAGCCCTTTGGTCACCGTGAACTGGATGCCTACTGCGTGTCCAAGCAATTTCCTTTACAAACTTCATTCATATGACCTTGGGCCCTCAAAGAGTGACCTTGATTTCCAGTCATCACTGCCTCTGGCACATGCAAATTTAAATCTAATCAGAACATATCAATATTTCATCTAAACTTTGGTTGTATTTTGCTTTCGTTTCACGCAGAGCCTTTATCCCATGTTTCTTGATTTGTATCTCTTCCCCTATGCAACTAGTCTCCTTGGGATTCAATCAAGGTATCAACAGGTATCTCCTGACTATGTAAGCTTCTAACACTGCTTGGCACACATTTCAAATTTGATATATAATTGTTGGAAAAGAAGGCTGGACTTAGTCATAGTTGCCATCTCACTGCTTTTGATGCATTAATTTTTTATACACATAGATGAAAGAAATAAAAATGAGAAGATAGAGACTATGTTATTATGGTTATGATTTTATTAAAATATACTATTTATTAAAACACTAAAAAGAGGTATCAAAAAAAAAAACAAGAAAGAAAACCCCCCACTAATGATAATAAGGTTAATTTAAAAAAAATAGTCTTCATAGAACAAAGAAAAATATTATGGTGGAGATATGAAATTTGTAATAATGAGAAAAGTAAAAGGCATGGCTTTTAGGTTTCACAGGAGACTCACGAATGCAGAATTAAGGGTGAGGGCTTGAGGGTTGGTTTAAAAAAAATTAGTGTTGTCCTCCCCCTATAATTCATCAAACACTTTCATTAAAATTCCTTGGCTGGAGAAATGAGTTTAGAGCAACATTGCTATTCCAGAGGACCTGAGTTCTGTTATCAGGACCAACACTGGGAAGGTAACAACCTCCTGTAACTTCAGCTCCAAGGGATCTAAGAGATTTTACAGGTGCATGTGCATGCATGCACAACTTTAAATAATGTGGAACCATACAACTACCTTGCCTACTTTTTACCAGTCCCCAGGAGTTGTACATCGTGTGTTTGTGTGTGTGTGTGTGTGTGTATGTGTGTGTGTGTGCATGTGTGTGTGTGTGTGGTGTGTGATATGGATGTGGGTGTGGGTGTTATATTCTCTTTAATTGTATTCGTGATAGTAACTCACATGTCCTCAGAATGCCTTCTACTTTCCAATCTTCAAAAAAGCAATGCACTCCTTCCCGGCCTTTGAAGAGCTTCCTGTGACATTGTTCGGTTATAATTATATCATGTTGCAGTATAGGATGTCATCCTGTGCTGCATGGTACCAATCTGGGACTTGGCTGATGAGGTGAATTATTTCCCTTGTTCAATTAGTTTGAAATTTTCTAATCCAAGATTAGTTAATTAATCTTTGCTGACTTTCACTCTAATCACAACTGTACCCTAGGAATCAAGATATCATGTCATCAGGAGCAGGTCTATGATGCTGCTCAGTCTACATCCATAGATGGCATTTTAGCAAACCCACAGTTTGCACAGTTATGAAATTTTCTACTCTAAATTAATAGACTCGGCAGCATTTCCAACTAGTAAATTCGTGTTACTATTAAATCAAAAATTATTTTCAATCTTTGTAAAAAAAAAAGTTGTTTTATTTTTAGACAGACTTTTAATGCTTTGAAACTTGGACTTGCTATATAACCCTGACTAGCCTGGAACTCAGTAGGCCAGACCAACCAACATAAAGTTTACATTGCTCCTCCAGCCCCCTCTTCCCAAGTGCTGGAATAACAGGCATGCACTTTATTATATCTTGCCTTTACCATTGGTTCATTATATCTTGCCTTTACCATTGGTTCACTCTTCTTAATCATTCTCTATTACTTAAGTTTAGGACTTATTTATTGTATGTGCATAAATGCTTTAGTTGAATGCATGCATGTTCACCTCATGCGAAGCAATGCCTGCAGAGGACAGAGGAGGGCATCAGATGCCCTGGAACTGCAGTTACAGATAGTTGTGTGGCACCACGTCAGTGCTAGGAACTGAATTTAGGTCTCTAAGACCAAGAAGTGCTCTCCATGGCTGACTCATCTTTTCAGCCCCCCGTCCATCCCTTTTTAAATTATTTTTTTTATAATTAACATTGGCTTTTAAAAGGATTTCAAGTCACGATAAGCAGAGCAACTGTAGCATAACAATATGCTTTTTAAAAGATCAAGAACTGTTTATTTACTTAAATAATTTAAAAAAGTGCAGTAATTCAAATATATTTCAATCAACCTTTTGTCACAAGAGAGTCTATTCGCTGTATTTTATATATTGTTAGAAAAAGTTTTAGTTTTGTATAACTGTATACCTGACTTTGTTTTGTCTTTTAAAAGGTTCCTCTGTGTGTGTGTGTGTGTATGTGTGTGTGTGTGTGTATGTGTGTGTGTGTGTGTGTGTCTGTGTGTGTACATGCAGTTGTGTTCACTATGAGTGTTCAGATGCCTGTGGAAGCCAGATAGTATCCTAGAACCAGAACTTCAAGTTGTGGTTGGGGTAGAGGTTGGGGTTGGGATTGAAGTAGGGTTTGAGGTGGGGCTAGGGTAGGGTGGTGTGGGGATAGGGGTTAGGGGGCTATGTTCTTTAGGTCTCAGTTTTTAGCACCTGCCAATGAGCACTATGCTAGGTGAATTACGTATTTTAGTGTAGAATCCTCTGAGCATATTCAACCTGGAAGTATTTTACCCCATTCTATTGATGGAGAACCTGAAGCTCAGCAAAGCACCTCTGTTTGTCTAGATCATCAAGTGAGTATGGAGTAAAGGCACAATTTGAATATAGGTTCATCTTATTCATAAATAAATAAGTATGTAAATAAATAATTAATTAAATAAATGGCATGACACCTGCATTTGACTCTCCAGTGTACCGATTCCCAGGAACTGTAATCCCAATTGAGCTGCCTTGCCACCTGCTTGTTGTACAAGGTGTTTTCTTATTTTGAGAATGGCTGACTATTTAGATTTTGTTTAGTCACACACCTCTCATGAACTCAAACCACATTTGCCCTGACATCCCTTTCTGCTTTATGATAAGAAGACCCAAAGTTGACACCAAAATGTCTCAGCAATTGCTGACAAGTGAGCTGTGCTCTGACCAACAAAATTCATTCAGCAGACTCCTCCCCACCTACCCTCAAGAGGGATGGGAGTAAAGTTCCTTCAAGGTTGCTGGTATTTCCAGTTTTCCATTGTGTGCCACTGTATACTTGCATAAGTGAACAGCCACTTTCTAGGCAGCACCTCTGGCTTACTGTATATTAATAGAATATTGATATAGCAAAAAAAATGCTGTTGTGGGATTCATCATTTGGTAAATCCTCCACCGTCTGCAGTTTTACAGAGCCATTTAATTAGCAATTTTACAACCTCCTCTCTTCTCATTAAATTAATTAATAATTAAGTTCAAATATAGGCATCTTTAATGTCATAATTATATTTCAGTTTTATGGTCACTGGAGTTTAGCTCATTAGGGTAGGCGCTCATAAACCACAGCCCTGTTTAGTGGCTGAAGCACATCTAATGCCACCAGGCTGATTTGAGTTGATATTTTAATTTCTCTGCTTCTTGAGGGGCGTGGCTGGGTTGTGGAGAGAAATTTCAGTCTTTGTCCTCCATGAGCATAAAATAACAATTGCAGCAGCAGCAGCAGCAGCAGCAGCAACAACAACAAATGCAACGCAATCTACAATACGCAGCCTCTGATCTTTTGAGTCTAGCTGACTTTTATGTCTCCCTTGACTATTTTTGTAACATCAGTTCGTAGTGTGTTCTGATTGGATCAGATCTTTCCACCTTTGTGCTGCCATTAAGCTTAGAGTAGCCAGGTCCAGGGCTTGTGAGGGATGTCTTCTCATTGCCATCATGATTTACGAAGTCAGTAATGGCCTTTCACACAATATGGCAGGCTGTGCATTCCTTTAGACAGAGTGGATTTATTTCAACCATTAGCACTGATTAAACCAGCTTAGTTGAAGAGGCAAAACAAAACTTGTCTTTGAAATTGTTCTTATTTAATTTTGTTCGCCCTCACATAACCCAGGACAGTGCTAATTATTCCTTGATGGAGCTCATATTTCTAATGTAATTCATATGTAAATTCTAATTTCCTTCATCTGGGAATGTTTGTGTTCCTTGTCTCCTTTCAGGCAGGAACACAAACAGAGAATTAAAACTGTTTAGAAATGGAACCTTCATGTTGCCTTTTTCTGGCCTGGCTTAGATTTGCTTTGCTTTCTTGCTCCTAGGTTAGAGCTTAATGAAGTTACAAGGTTAAGCTTCAAGACTGTAGTTTCAAGGGAATAAAAAAGATCTTAAAGCTTTAAAAGAATTTGGTTTTCAGAGGTGCGAATTGCATCCTCTAGCTGAAGTTTGACCATCTCAACTTTCCCTCAAGTTTGTTCTAAAAAAAAAAATAAATAAAGATAGTAACAACCTTCCTGAGCTCCATGGTTAATGATTTTAATTGCGGAACTCAGGAGGTAGAGACAGGAGCATAGCCACAAGTTAGAAGCCAATCTGGTCTACAAAGAGAATTCTAGGTCAGTCAGGGTAGCATAACCACTGTCATACCAGATAGATAGATAGATAGATAGATAGATAGATAGATAGATAGATGATATATACCTATCTACCTACCTAAATACAGGCATACATATCTAGATAGCAGGTAGATAGTAGGTAGATGGTAGGTAGATAGGTAGATTGATGGTTAGGTAGAAAAAAGAAAGAAACAAAGAAAGAAAGAAAGAAAGAAAGAAAGAAAGAAAGAAAGATAGAAAGAAAGAAAAAATAAAATAGATAGATAGATAGATAGATAGATAGATAGATAGATAGATAGATGGATGGATGGATGGATGGATGGATGGATAGATAGATAGATAGATAGATAGATAGATAGATAGATAGATAGATAGAT
>JANHMN010000006.1:22752838-22772055 GCA_030674055.1 Rhabdomys pumilio | reverse complement strand
GATAGATAGATAGATAGATAGATAGATAGATAGATAGATAGATAGATCTATTTTTTAAAAAAACAAGCATTGGGCTGGAGAGATAGTTCAGTAGTTAAGAGCACTGACTGCTCTTCCAGAGGTCCTGAGTTCAATTCCCAGCAACCATATCGTAGCTCATAACCATCTATAATGGGAGCCAATGCCCTCTTCTGGCATGTCTGAAGATAGCTACAGTGTACACACATACATAAAATAAATAAGTAAGTAAATAAATATTTTTTTAAAAAAATTATAAATAAACAACTGAGCATCACAATCCAGGTAGATTTTATCATAAGAATTGAGTAACAATCATTTAATTTAGCTTTATGGATGATTCAGGTGGTCATGAAAATGTGAAGATGAAAAACAGATCACAGATTCAAAATCGTTTTTTCAAATGAAATGTGAATGGCTAGTTCTGTTACTGACATCACTGAAGACTCAGGACTCAAACCATATGATGAACTAAAGTAGCCCCAAAGTAGCTTGAACTGCTTAATGCAAGTCAAGGTTATCTGCTTGATACAAGGTCAAGAAAAGTAAAATTAATTAATTAATTAAAACAAAACAAACAAAAAACTGTAGAACATCATAACTAAAATCCATAGTACAGTAGCTGCTTAGTGTACAGTAAGGAGAAGGGGCAGACATTTCCCAAGTGAGCAGCTACAAGATGGAAAGCACAGGGAATCACGTAAAGCTGAGGACTGGGCTGGGGAATGTGGAGTCGTGCTTTCTGTGTTCAAGGGACATTCCAAAGCTGACATTTCCACCAATCAAGCTCTTGCTCTACTCAGAGAGAATAAATGCCCAGTGTGTGTGTGAGTGCAAGCGTGTGTGTTCTTTTTCTCTATGAGACTAGATGATATTTGCATACTGTGTTTTAATCAGAATCATCATACTGCAGGGTAGCTTACCCCTACAATTAACAGAGAAAAAAAAAAAAACTCAGATGGGACCTAATAGTACAAGAAAAAAAATTTTCAACAAGCTCTACCTTCTGCTTCACTCATGTTCCCTGGATATTTTTTAGGAGAAAGAAGTTAGCTTTTATCCTGTACAGTCATTTTTTTTACCCACCCATTAGATAGGGCTCTGAGAGAGATATTTCACATAAAGCCAAGGTAACTGTGATGTCTCAGACAAATAAGAAACACAAATGGTCGCAGATCATAGGCAAAGGGTGCCTTCATTCCACTTGATATCCAATCATATTTGTGCTGCAGTCAGAATCAGAAAGGACCTTTTCTGTCAAATCACCCCCACATAGACTGACTTTGTAATATCTAGGACATAATTACATTTGCATTAAATATGCACACGCATACGCACACATCATGCCAACATTACAGCTGTCCGAAACTATTTTCAATAATTGATTTGCCATTTAATTGAACAGCAGGACTGACTAACATAGCTCATTACTTTACTCATTAGTTAATTATCGAAGAAAGTAGGACAAGTCAATAAAATGGAGGCTGTAAATTCCAATACTAATTAGCACCATTTCCTTAGAGACATATTTAAGGCCAGATTGGCTACCTGAATGTCCTAAGACCTTGCAGATGAAGGAGAAGGATAGACACATATCAAAGTAGATGGAAAGGCAGCTGTGTAGACACCAAGTAGATCAGGACAGCTACCAATAACTCTGTTATCTGCACCGAAACACACAATTGAGGTGGAAATGGCTTTAAGATAGAGGAAGAGCCTTCATGAAACATTTTTTTTTAAAGACGTAAAACAAAGTTACTTTCATTGTCTTTTGTTTTACAAGAATGTTTCTGTCTGCTGTTTGCAATCCTGCATATGGACATTGTTGTGTTGAATGATATTTATATAGAGATTTATTGCAAGTGGATTCTATCCAAGAGAAGGAGTTTTGTAAGATAACAAGTGATTCTTTTTGACTTGGAAGAAAGATTAACATGTGTGTTGATGTAGTCCAAATTACCCTCATGAGAGCAAGAGTTATTTCTGCATAGTTTTACTCTAATGTGGAATATGTCTATACATGTACCCATGTGCACACAGGCATCGTTTTGGAGGGCTATCTAGCTTTTTACTACAAAAAAAAAAAAAAAAAAAACAGGATTCAAAACTCTCTGTGCTATGACTGGTTATTTACCCTCTAAAAAGTCTTTCATCTGTTGGAATTCAATAGCTTCTCATTAATATAGCAGGTAGAGAAACACCTGCTGTTGACAAGTTAGAAAAAAAAAAAAAGAAACAGAACATGATTTGTTCTTGGATAGTGTCTGCCACAACCTGTCATGACTTCATCTATCCTGGATAAGATTCCCAGTCATTCTGTGTGTACAAATGCTATCAGGAAACCCTGAATAATGGCCATCATATAAATCATTTAGACACAAAACTATTTGAACCATAGATGTGAGTTGTTTGTTTGTTTGTTTGTTTGTTTAATGATCACAGGTTGGGTAATTTCTAAAATAAGCGTGCCATGAGCCAAGCAGAGATTGAGCTGGGCTAGTACAGAAAGGCTGCTGAAGATTTGGGGTGAGAGATGGACAATTAATCTTGCATTAACCTTGATCACTTTGACTTGCAGCTGCTCCAAGGTTGCTCATTTCCTTCATGCTGTGGTATGGCCAGACCAAACCGAGTATTCATTTTCACTCTGATTTTGTACTTAATGAAATGAAACTACCAAAAAGAAACTCCAGCATTTGTAGTCTATGGCAGGCTCCCAAGGTAGATGCTGCTTTGGATAATCTTTTAAATGAACAAATAAATAAAGGATGGGTGCTAGAGAGATGGCTCAGTGGTTAAAAGTACTTTCTCATGCAAAACACGACAATTCAGTTCCTAGCAATGTCAGGTGACTTTTTTTTTTAAATTGGATATTTTATTTATTTACAATACAGATGTCATCCCTTTTCCCCATTTCCCCTCCCTAGAATCCCCTTCCCATCCCCCCTTCTCCTTTATGCTTTTATACCATTTTAATAACATTTATGTATTAACATCAGTTCTAGGTTGAGGGGCTAGCAATACAATAGATGCAAACAGTCAAAGAACAAGCAAGATCATAAACACAACTAGTCAAAGAACAAGCAAGGCATTAAACCCAATTACATAAACACTCCTGTGATCACTGTTTCTAAGGGCTTATAAGGATGACCAAAGTATCTGAGCCTACTTCTCTGTCCTAACCCAAGGTTATTTTCATGTCTGAAGCCTACTTCCTTGTTCTAGCCTAAAATTTAGATTCCTATCTGAAATTACTTCTTTGTTCTAGCTTAAAATTTAGATTTCTACCTGAAATTACTTCTTTGTTCTAGCCTAATGTCAGATTTCTGCCTGAAGCCTACTTCCTTGTCGTTGGCCAATGTCAGATTCTTGCAAAGCAGTCCCACTTCTCCCACTTTTTTATTTCATTAACAAGACTGAGGCTGTCTTAGAATGCCTTATTTACCTGTCATGGAATATGCATTATCAAAAACAATGCATATCTGTCTTAGGTTGGTAAGGCTCTGTGCAGAATCTTACTCATCCTTGGCTTGCCAGCCTGTTAATTTAGTAAGTCTGTCTGGGGGTCCATTTTCAGGTTCAAGCCATGTACTTTGGCTGTCAACATGTTGATGTTGTTAAAGAAAAGCCTTAACACAATGGGCAGGAATAAAAGTATTCCCAGGACAAAAAGGGCTAGCATGATCAAACTATATATGCCCTTCTTGAAACTTGACCAAAATAGACATACTGACCTCAGGCCATGGGTAATTTTATCAGCAGTATCCACTGCATCAACTCAGCAGAGCAGCATTCTTGAAATTCATAAGCTCACTATGTAAAGTTAAAACATCCAGAGGGGTGTTAGACTTATGCCAAATATACTGCAAGTATCTTTAAACTTTTTCCTAATTATAATGACTACCACTGTAAATTTTAGAACTAACATGAATCCAATGGTATTTGGCATGACTCTCAAGATGGCTTCTTACTCTTAAATTCTGAACCTTTTTCCAATAATTTGAATAGGATAAAGAGCATCAATCCGTTCTTTTAAATGCCTATCTAAATCCTCTTGTATATTCAGCACACTAGTAACATTTTTTTTTCCAAATGATTAACAAAAGTATCTGTCTTAACTTCTTGTGTTCTTAACCCTCTGTAACTCTAGGGGAGCCAGTGGCCTCCATGAGTACCAGACAGGCACATGGTACACAGACATAATTGCAGGTTCAACACCCATATACATAAAATAAGTATAAATCCATCTTTTGAAAAATAAAAATAAAGAATTAAACTAAGCAGAAATATGTGCAGTTTACTGTACATACATAGATAGCTAAAGTCAAAGCTGAGTTTGAATTTTACATTCAACTAACTCTCATTAATCTCTCTGCAATCACACACACTGTGGTTTTATCAGACATCGAAGATTGCCAGGCCAAACTCTTTTGATTCATAAAGGGAAATGAGGAACAGCCATAAAGAAGAAACTTCCTGCCACCTGAAATTGTTCAAGCTGGTTTTCAGGACACAGAATATAGCCATGGACATAACAACAACAACAACAAAATATTGAGAGCTTTTTGGAACCAAAAGTCTCTGGCTAATAATGGACCAGGATTATCCAAAAATTCCACCTGGACCTGCATACCAAAAATTGGTATTTGGCATAATTCTAACACATCTCTGGATGTTTTAACTTTACATAGTGAGCTTATGAATTTGGTTACCCCTTCCACCAACCCCTGTCCCACGATATCCCACTTCCTGGTTACCCCTCTGCCACCCCCACCCCTGTCCCACATTTACCCTCCCCCCACCCTTGATTACATCTTTATATTGAAAATTACAATTTTTTAAGTATCTTCATGAAAATATCTAGATTATAAATTTATGAGGAGCAACAAATACATAAATGAATCTAGACAATTCTTGTGATGAATACCAAGTAAAGTGGTATATAATTTAACAGGTTGGTTTGATGTTAGTCTCAAGCCAGGAGTAAGGATTTAAAAACCACAACAAAAAGTTATAGGCTCACATTAGCCTATATTCACATTAGCCTATATTTTTGCCATATATATATATATGGCAAAACATTCTAAGAATTATGCAGAGAAATATTTTATCAGCAGTTTTGAAAATTAGGCCTCAGGAGCTAATACATGAATTTAAGATTTAGAGATAGACTGTAGGGGATGGTTTAATTAGTGACTCCTGGTTTAAACAGTTTTTCTAAATGTATAAAAAATTCTATTTATATATAAAAAAATTATTCTCTCTCTATATAATTTCATTATATATGTGCATGTACATTATATGTATATATAATATATGCATATGTAATAAAATTCTCATGAATTTAATCACTTAAAATAATTCTACACTTTTTCATGAACATTTGGGAACCATGTATATTCTAATAGCAAAACATGAAGTGACCCACATTTAATAAAATCAAGCCACAACTGCCATCCTCCTGTAGGGTACGAATTCAGCCACAAGGTGTCATGGCATTTGAAAATAATGCCTGATGAAGGAGTGGAATAATCTAGAATTTAAATTTTTAATTGGATTTGAAACCATAATATGAAAAATTACAGCATATTCTACATGCACTCCTGGACCTCAGTGTATTAATTTTTTTTACCTTGTTATGATAAAGACATTGAGCATACATATATTTTCATTTATTGACTAGGAGAAAGTGTAGCTCTCACAGTCCTCCACTGCCACTAATCAGGAGCCAAGTTTCTTCCATTTGAGGAAATCACAGGAATCTACACATGAGGAACGCAAGGGATGAGCCCACCCTGGAAAACCCACTGTGGTCATCATGGAGTCTCATCTGTCTTGTATGTATATACTTCAAATTGTGAGTTCAGATGTGTGTTTCAGATTAGTGATATTCCAGGAACACACATGGTTAATCTAATGATATACTGTGTAAGTCTAAAAGTGAAGTCTTTTATAAAAATTGTTTTGAAAACTGTAAAACATAATTCAATTAAAAGTGAGGAAAAGAAAACGAACCAATTGGTGGTATGAAACAAATGTCTGCCTGCTTATATGCATTCGCTTAACTAAATTTAATAATTTTTCCAGATAAGTTATGATTGTAATAGAAAAACTATCATACCAAATAAAAATTTATGGGGAATGACATTTAAAGATATGTAAAGGAAATTCATAATTTGATTTCAGACATTTGCTTCTGTTGTTTTTGGGTAGCTGTTTACTTTATGTAAGAATACTTTTATGATATAAAAGTTACTATTAACTATAAGTATAAAACATATTTTCCTATGTATAATTTTAATTGTTACTTAAAATGTCCAGTTGTTTTGCATGAGTATTTCAGCTTTCCCATTTGTATAAATTTGACTGTGGATTTTAATTTTAATTTTAATTTTAATTAATAAACTAAGGCAAAATTTGATGGTATCTGTCTTTGCAGGAAAGGTTTAATTGTTATTATTTTGCTTTATAAAGCATGCAAAAATACACAATGTACAAAAATAATTTTATTTGAAATATACATTCAGATTCTAAAATGTAAAACAACTTTCTTCTTAAATATTAACCTCTTATTGCCATGCATATTTTCTCTAGATTCTTTGTCATCTGCGGGTGGGGACTTCTTTTGGATTTCTTGGGAAGGCTAAAGAACAAGCTCCAAGCCAAGTAAAATGAAAGCATGTGGAGAATGGGAAACAGCTTTCTCCTCTGTCATAATGAACCTTTGCAGAGCGAAGGGGAAGCCACAATGGTGACAGTTTCACTCTTCCTCAGTTTCTTCATGAGAAAATACAGGTGATTCGATGTCTGCTTCAGCTCAAGTACAGAACCCAGTAGCATTAGCTACATGCATGTTGTGGTGAAGCTGTCATCAGTCTGCATTGCTGGAAATTCTTTATCATTTCCAGCACAACCTCCCTCACCCACATACCCACATACCCACATACCCATATACCAATACGGTTTCTTTTCCTACTCTTCGGCCCCTGGGACACCTGGAGTGACCTTGCATCTCTATGAATTTTTTTTAGGATCTGTAGTTGCAGCTCAGAATTACAGAACTTGCTTGGCCTGTATGAAGACCAGCACTGGATAACCAATGATGGAAAATAAGGCAAGAGAAAGGAGGGGTAAGGGGAAAGGAGGGGAGGGAGGGGAGTGGAGAAAGGGGGAAAGTATGGGAAAGGGGGAGAGGGACTGACATTTTGCTTATTTTCCAATAGAATTTTCATTTAAGTAGACCAATACAGTGATTTTTTAAAAAAGTTATACATTTCATATATGTGAGTGCACTGTCAATGTCTTCAGACACAATAGGGGGTATGGGATCCCATTACAGATGACTGTGAGTCATAATGTGGTTGCTGGGAATTAAATTCAGGAACACTTGAAGAGCAGTCAGTGCTCTTAACCACTGAGCCATCTCTCCAGCAGATACAGTGATTTTTGCTTCTTTGTATGATGCTCATATCCCCAAGTATAACTATCTAGGTCTATGTTTTTTCCTCTGTTCACCTTTCAATAAGCACACGAAGATTTTATTCTTTTTAAGGCTTGGTAATATTCTACTGTATGTAAATAACACATTTTATTTTCCCATTCACCTTTTGATAGGCACCGGGGTCATTTTCACTTTGATGGTCTTTTATGAATAGCAATGTAATCAATGTTGGCCTTCAAGTGTGCAAGCATCCAAATGAATCCCTGCTTTCTGCTCTCTTGAGTTCATACCTAGATAGATACAGAGGTCCTGAGTTACATGGTGTTTCTGTTAGCCTTTGAGGAACCTAATCAAATGGTTCCCATCTGTTTGATTTTACATTCTTCCAATCAATCCAATTCTCTTTTTTTCTAAAATTTCTAACTTTTGTTACTTTTCCATTATTGTCTTGTTTCAAATTAACTATCTAGGTCTATGTGAAGCTCATCACACTGAAGCCTTCTCCTGCATTTTCCTTGGTAACTTATGGTACAGGTTAATCACAGGTTAAAATGACATCCCTGTATCTTCTTTGGAGAACCATCTATACAAATCCTTTGGATTTTTTAATTTACCTTTTCATGATAAGTTATTCATCCTTTATAGATTCTGGATATTAAACCTATCAAGGACAAATATGTAAATATTTCCACCATTCTGTAAGTTGACATCACCTCCTGAATAATACGATCTGATTACACAGTCAAATAATTTGTCAGTTTTATTAACATCATTTTCTTTTCATTTTGCAGAATTGTATTTATAAGAATTACCCTCCTTCTAAATGAACGTATCTCTCCAGTTTCTTTGAATAGCTTTTAATACCGTTGATGCCAGAGAGTGAGAGAAGAAAGATCAGAAACAGTTCATAGCCCCTATTGCCAAGTAGCAGAGAACCTCTGAAAGGCATGAACCCTCAGATAATTTTTTGACATAGGAGGTGATAAGCGATGCAGATGTTGTTGTGCAGACGTCTGCAGCAAACATGTAGCCATCAAATCTGGGCATCATATTTTGGCAGGAATATGTGTGGAAAGTTGAAATGAATAAATATAAGTCTTGCTGTTCAATCGCTCACTAAATACGGTCAGACTCACCAAACCTTGACCTTGAGGTATTCTAGTTTGTCAAATGTAAGACTGGGTTACTAATTTCTATTCCAACCTTGTATTGAGTAAGATAACAGATGTGAAAACATTTTGGGATTTTAAAGGTGCTATGCAAATTGAAAGTCTATTATTATTATGTGTTCTTGTGCATCGATTACTTGCTATCATAATAGGTAGTAATAACCATTAAGAGCATCATTAGAAATGCAGGCATGTGTGTAAGTTTAAGTTCATACACTGTCTCTGTGTACACAGAGCACCTGTATACTCTGGTCCATTAGTGTTTGCATTTATTTTGCTTTCCATACAAGCTACAGATTTCTTATCTATTATACCTTATTACATTTCTGGACCTCTTTCTCTACAACCTCCTTAACTACTGGAAGGCTCATACATTTCCATTGCAAGTGGTGTAAAAGATTCATGCTGGAATTGTTCTGGTTGAGTTTGAGTGGTCCTCATTTAGAACTGGGCCCTCAGGCCTCAACAGCCTTTAATCAGCTGTAACTGGAGTGAAGCTGTCAGCTCCCGCTTGTTCTATGTCAGCTTTAGTGCCATTTAGAGCATCCCTGATAAATGGACAGCACAAATTTAACAGTCAACCTGTGAAAAAAGAAAACCAGACAACTCTCAAGCACTGTAAGAAACCCTTCAGCCATGTCATGGAGACATTATGGGTAGATATCTCAGGGTAGGTAGAGTAGGGGTTGAAGAAATGGAAATACATACATTTGAAAATACCATTAGATTGGTATATCTAAGGAGTTTTCTAAAATGGAGCAAAATGGAGCAAAAAAAAAAAAAAAATCAAAAGACATGGTTGAGAATAGTAGATCCAAAGAAAGGATGGCACGTGATGGGACGCTCCCTTCATTTATATCTTAAGTTGCAAGGGGAAAAACATTCCCATGCCATACTCTCTAGTTACTTGCAAAGTTAGAAGTCCATGCTAAGTATAAAAAAACAAGTGTTGATAAATTGAGCATCCCAAGGTGCTCTTATCCATTCCTTAACAGCGTGAAACCAAGAGAACTTAAACACAAAATTGTGTTTCTGAACCTCAGCTCTCTCATCAATGAAATGGGGATAAAAGTTCAACCTCATTGCAGTTTTTAGAGTAAGAAAAGAAGCCACGCATATACCACATATACATGAAAGTACACAGAGTCAAGGGCATAGGAAATGATTTGATAGTGTCCTGGAAGGCTAACCAGAAATCTAAAAAGAGGTGATTCATTTTTCTAAGGACACTGGTTATGCTACACATGGATTTTGGTGAGCGACTTGAAGAAAATATTCTTTACACACACATATTCTCTTCTGGACCGGCCAAGTTCAGTCAGGCACATCTCTATCTCATTTAAGCTCAGTCTGTTCTCTAGTTGGTTACTTCTTAAGATGAGAAGAGTGAATATTTTTAAATCTTTAAGGCTAAATCTTTTCTAAAAATATGTTTTGTAGAATCCTATTTACATGAAATAGCCTGTCTAATGTCAAATGACTTAGCTTAATAAATGCAGCACCACACTCTTTCTCTCCAATAAAGAGCTGTAATATATTTTAGCTGACCTCCAGGAAGCGCAGCAGTAAAAGCATCCATCTAACCATGTTAGGGTTATTCCTCATCCTAAAGTACGCATGTGCAGACCCTGAGATATGCCACGTGTGCGGTAGAAGTGGTCACGTGAAGTGCAACATCACGTCAACCCTGGCTTTTCACTCAATCGCTTTGTGACCTTAGAGATTGCTAAACAGCTGTTTCTACTTCGATTTCCGTAAGTGCAGACATAGTGCTTTCAAAGATCTCCTCTTAATGCAATACGATTATTTCAGTTAGCAGGAAAACTTAATATGGCAAATAACGTTGTTGTTGTAAATCCTACACTTTACTAAATTGTGATTAATAATGAGTATTTCCCTTTGTCTGTTCCTCCGCTTTTCTTTTTCAAATCTTCTGGTCTCCTTGCCTCCCTCTTCGTTCCCATCTGTTACATGCTTCTCTTAAGAAAGAATGTAACCTACCTTGTTCATTAGCATCAAGAAGTGGACTCGACTTGCGGTAATACACTGGTGAAAAGGGACAATGGCAGTGAACGCAGCAGGGCACTTTCTTTCAGGGGAGTGTGTATGATTATTTTATTAGATAGTTAAGAATTTCATACCATGAGTTTTCACTATATTCATCATCTTCTGTCAAAGTCTATTTTTTTTCTAAAATTTTTTTTTCTAAAATTCCTCTGGTTCAGACTGACCAGACACTCAGACCTTACATCAGTGCATGCTTCCTCTCCACTCACTGGAATACTCATTGATTCATGACTATTCATTGAAAATTATTAAAATTTAAGAGTATGAAAACTGACAAAACTAGTACTTTACAAGGATGATCCTTCTTAAATCCAACATTTATGTAGGAAAGTCCTTCTCCTAAATATTCGTTACAAAATAAAATACTAGAAATAAATTTAAAAGATGACAGTGAGAAATAAGAGACAATAGGAAGGCAACAGAAGACGGATATGAGTCTGGTAGTCTGGCCAGAAATTGTCATTACCATTTGCTAGGTAGGTGATTAAGTCTTCAAGCTTTCTTTTGATATTTAGCAGATCTTAACCAGCTAACAAGCATCAACTATACCCACTGGGTTAGACACTATGGAAATTAGTGAAGACAAATGACAGACAAGAAATGCCTGTGGTTTAAGAATCTCTCAGGCAAGGAGCAATGGAGAGACAAGTATTGAATATCTGTGACACACAAAGGGTGACTCAAGTGAACAGAATTGGACTCAACCAACTCAATGATATTGTCACATCTTATGGCAGAAAGAACAAGAGCACAGAGCTACAGTGCCATGTAATTTTTGTTTGTTTGTTTGAAGATAAACATGAGTTTGTGGAATGTACAAGAGATTAGGAAGAACATTTAAAGAAGCAAGTTTGGGAATGTTTGAAGAAAACACTATTGAAATCAGAGAATTGTCACGAAGGACTTAGATATTAATCTCAGCAACACACACACACACACACACACACACACACTCAAATAGGCTTCATGCACAATGCTGATCTGTTGGCAACTAGTAGATTCTAAAACCCAGGAGCATTGTTTCCAGTTGTGCCTACTGCTGAGCCCACCATGATCTAATAGTAAGTTCTAAATTCAGGAGCACTTTAACAGCCCTGGCTAAATTCTGTGGGTCACTAAAAGGGCCAACACTATAAATAAGACAAAGAGGTTTGGAGGTATTTAGTAGCATATGGGATAGAAAATTAGGGAGAGAGGGACCGAAATATATAGTTGTGTGTACAGATGAGGAATAAATAAGTAAAAGAAAAACTGCCTTGATTTCCATAAATGTGTTTTTTTATTAACTTTTGGAAATATCTTGATTATATATTAGGTTTATGGTTTCCAGTTTCATATTTCATTGATACAAAAGTTTTCTTGTTCTGTTATAAAGTTGAGTGTGGGCTGTATGCAAATTAATGTGATTATATATAAAAGAACCTGTATTCTTTGTTTGTTTCCACTTTCAAAATAAGATTTGAGAAAGGGAAATTTTCTTTCCTATTATAAAAATACTGTTGACATGAAGGTTGGAAGAGCATTTCGGGAGCTTGGAAGAGACTACCTAGCAAGCCATTGATTCTGTGACTAAACTGAGAAATCTTGAAGGTCTCCACTATTTTTGTGACTTAAGATACTTTGCGAGTCCACTGGTCTCACTGTAACACAATGTCAAATTCTGAGGAAGAAAAAGAGGTCTGTTTACCTTGTAATTTCAGAAGCTTAAAGTTTGCAGTGATGAGAGCTCCATGGGTTTGGCTTCTCCTGAGAGAGTTCTTTACCTTTTCTCATCAGTATTAGAATGGGGGCATGAGGGAGAATTAGAGACAGCATGGTAAGGCAGAGTTGGCAAGTCTGGAAGGGAACTACCTTGTTATCAACTACGTTGGCTCCTGTTAGAAGGGTGAAAGAGAATTCCAAGAAGGCCATTAGAGCCCGAAGGACGTACATACTCTCCAGTAGGTCACATCTATTAAAAGACCTATCACGTAATATCAACCCACTGGAGGCAAAGTCTCCAGTACATGAACCCTTTGAAAAAAGATCAAGCCATACTTAAGCCACAGCAATTGCATACATGAGGAGGTCATATCATACCTACAACCATATTTGATTCATATCCCAACACACACACACACACACACACACACACACACACACACACACACACGTCATGCTGTACTCTCTTGAAATCAATGTCAATATCCCAGGTACACTTCCTTTCACATCTTGCTACTCATTTTCATTGTTCCCCACCCTCAGTCCTGCCAGAAGCTGAAGAAAAGGCTATTCTTACAGAAGATAAGATATGTCACTATCCAGAAAGTTCTAGCTTCCCAAATCCATATACCTGGAGGGGGAAAATTCCTACTAATGCTGATGGGCATGACAAATGACCCATGACACAGAGACTTACCTCAGAGCCCAAGAAATAAAACATTTGCACCCACTTACTAATGTCTGCAGTGGATTCAGGATGGGAGGATTAATAGATATCTTAGTCCTACTTCCAGTTGTTGTTACAAAGACATGGATAACCACAACTAAGAGGAAAAAGATTTTTTTTGGGGGGGGTGGGGGGTTGCAATTCCAGGTTATGGGTTATCACTGCATGGAAACTAAGACATCAGGAACTTGAAAGCAGCTACTGATCTTACATGTACAGTAAAAAACAGAGAAGAGTAAATTAATGTATGCAGGCATGTGTTCAACTGTCTTTCTCCACTCTTATAAAGTTAGGATCCACTTCATAAGGAATGGTGCCACCCACAGTGGGAAAGCCTTTGGGCCTTAATTCATTCAATTAAAATAGTCCCCCATGGAGACATGCCCACAGACCAATATTTTCTATACATTACCAAAAAAAAAAAAAAAACCCCTCTCTTATAGATGATTCTAGACTATGTTGACAAAATTCTAATGTTGGTCATAGGAGTAAATATGTCTGGAACTGAAAATATATTTATGAATGAGTAGAGTTCTTGAAACAGCAGTTCTAAGCTTCTTATTCCCAGTTTAAAATCTAAAAATTCCTTTTAATCTTAAATAAGATCTAGGGAAAATTCTTAGAAAGAAAGAGCACTGAATCTTGTACTTCTGCTTTGCACTGAAAGGGAAGTTCTATATATTTTGTTCATACAGTCAGTACAAACAAGAAGACGACGTGCTCCTTATTTCAACTCTGAGAAACTAAAGATGCAGGATGTTTCCATACACTCCAAAACCATAGAGACAAGGGGAGCAGAGAAAGCAATCAGTCTGCAAGCTCACATCAAATTTCCTACACCCCACACAGTTTAATTTAGGGGAGAAGTCATTTGTGTTTGGCAGTATTGTACTGGTTTAAAGATAATTTTTTATAACCATTACATTAAACATTTACATTTTAGTACTTTTCCCAGCTGTGAAAATATTGTCAACGTAATAGTTCTATTTAGTCCATTTATGCCAAGTCTTGTAAAATAGACTTTTGTTTCTCTGTTCCTGGTTTTTAAGAGAGAACATATTTATTAGCCTTTCCATCATTTTGGGTTCTTATTTCTCCAAATTTTTGAGAGACATTTTGCAAAAACATCTTGGTAGCGCTTGTGAATAAAACCAAGGAACTTAACTACGGTAGTCATGCGGGGTCTGGGTATGCTAATCAGTCATAGACTTACGTAGTATGAAGAAGGTCCTAAACACTATCTTTAAAACTGAAAAATAAGTAAATGGCAAGTTAATACACCGTGTTGTAGTGGTTTTTAAATATGGCATATTGGCTCTATAATTAAGAGCAAAAACTGCTCATCAAGAGAACCCAGGTTCCATTTCAAGCCTAGAACAGTTTGTAACTCCAGTTCCACTCAGGGAATCTGACACCCTCTTTTGCTCTCCGATGGTACTGCATGTACACAGGCACATATGCAGGCAAAAACAGCGCTATACATAACATAAATAAAAACTTTAAGTATGGTTTATGAAAGCGTTGATCTATTGATACAGCTTCTGATATATATATATATATATATATATATATATATGTATTATATCTATATCTATATCTGTATCTGTATCTGTATCTATCTATATCTATATCATCTATATCTATATCTATATCTATATATATTTCTATACATCAAAGATTCTTAAGATTCTTCCAATCACATCCACTTTTTATCCAAGAAAGTTTACATGACCTCGGGTATGCACAGATACATAATGTAACAGATGATACATAATATGATATATGTACAAAATTACTTACTTAAATAAATGAAAAACAAATTGTTTTAAAATTTTTATTCTTGAAATTTTTATGTGTATATATGTATTTGTGTGCACACACCTGCATTTATACCTACATTTATGTAAGTGTGTGTGTGTGTATACCATATGCTACTTATGGGTTTCCATAGAGGCCAGAAAAGAGTGTCAGGAGTTACAGGTATTTGTAACCTGTCAGATGTTGATGCTGGGAAGTTAGCGTCAGTCCTCTAGAGGAACAGGAAGCACTTCTAATTACCACATAGTTTCTCCAAACCAAGAAATTTATCTTAAAATAATTCTCATATGTGTGTATATATATGAGAATATATATATATTCTCATATACATATATATGAGAATATATATATATGTACACACATATATACATGAGAATATATATGCAAAAATATATATGAATATACTGTAATTATATGTATAATTGTGGTAAATGAATAAACTTTATCTTTAAATATAGCTTACAGGGCTAAATTGCTGGCTGTTCTTCCAGAGGACCCAGGGTCACATGAATATAAGCCAAACCATAATAAGGAATCAAAATGACTTCAGGATTTCCAACTCTCAGTAGAAAACTGGGGAATTGTCTGTTATGAACAAGTAGCACCATGGAAATTTAAAATAAAAACTGTCACTTTGAATTTGTGGCTTGCCCTTCCTTCCTTCCTTCCTTCCTTCCTTCCTTCCTTCCTTCCTTCCTTCCTCCCTCCCTCCCTCCCTCCCTCCCTTCCTTTCTTTCTTTGTATGGTTGGTTTGCTTACTCTGGGTTTTGCTTGGTCTCAACTTTTTAACTTCTCAAATCCGAGTACCATCTATTTTCTGGAGAAACTTTCTCCCTCCCTATCTACTCTTTGTCATGGTTTATGACTCTTTGCTTCTTGGTGTCCTGGGCAGCCTGACTCTCAGTGATGTTCGTCCAGGCACTGGTTGGCTGTCCTTACACTAATGCTCTCTGCCTGACTTCCCAGCACATCTTCTCCCTGGCCCCGTGCTAAGAAAGTAATATAGGAGTAAAAACTAAGTGTTTGAAGAATAGTGGCCTGCCTGAACCAATTTCCCTTTTCATTCAGATGTCCTTAAGTACCACATGATTTGACAGCAGTTCAGTATCTTTGTGTATGTCACCTGGCTTCAATAATTCATCTTCTATCAATTTCTAAGGCTAAAATTTTAAAGACAACCTATCTCACCACTGATTTTATGTTTAGTTATTAAAAGGAAACAGTTATTATACATATTTCATATATTTGGCTGTAGTAAAATATACATATCCCAGAACTAGATACTTCTGCTTCCATGTTCCAATTTCATAACTTATTATAAGATCCTAGATAGCTATTTCTAAGGAAAGATTTGAGACAGGGTCTCGTATGCTTCAGGCTAGCCTCAGAGTCACTATGTACCTGATAATTAATAACCTTGAATTTCTGATCCTCCTGTCTTGTAATGTGAGAAAGATAGCTTCATGGATGGTTTTATATATTGACATCTGTATTTGTATCTATATCTACATTTATCTATAATCTATGTGTGTACATGTGTATACATGGATATGTAGAGAATACATATAATATACATTCTTAAAATATTTACTTATTAAAATTCCATATCATTGTACTTCAAACTGCATCTCATTTTATTTTCAAACCACTCATTGAATAATAATCTACTTTAAAACAATGTTTTAGTTAAATTATTCTAGAACTAGTGATATAATCACATTGTCTTCATAGAATATCTTATTAAATGATCATTCATAAACTACACTTAAATTTAGAGATAAATTTTGGGAAAAGGGACATGGAGAAATATGTTCTGAAGGACCTTGTTACATCACTGATATTATTTGAAATCTGCCTTTAATTAATCAAGAAAAGGATGAAAAAATACATTTTAAGACATTGTTACATGCTAGCATAGATAATATCAAGAAAGGTGTTACTTTTTTTCTTATAGAAAATTCATACAGAAATTTCAGAAGTTAGAAGAGAATACAAGAAAAGTTTACTGAAGGTTTGTTGATAAAAAATTTTAACATGGAACATGAAGTTAGTTCATCAAGGAATCTGTGAAATGAGAAGTCTTGCTATACCTGGGAAAGAACTGCTTTCTTCAAAATGTGTTACAACTTGTTCCTCGGAAGTCTTTCTGTACAGTATCTGAGAAAGAATGCAGCTTTGACAAGATGTCCACCAGAGGACGGTGAGAATATTAGAAATGGCAAATTGGAAGTTTGTTATATAAATAAGCATAGGACAGGAGGCAAACAATATCATATCTGCATAAGGATATTAAATAAAGGCCCAAGCATTGAAAGTTTATGTCAGTGCACCCAGTATGCTAATTTACTTTCTATGAACAGAAGCTGAGTCCTGTATGGCCTCCATTACGCAATCAGAATATAGGAAACGGTGTGCTCAACTTATCATGGATTTTCTGAAGCTTTGATTTCTTTGTAGTTGTTTTTATTTGTAGAACATAAAATGAAAACAGGCGTGAGTATGAAATCAAGATAACTTCAAATTTTGTTCTGTTAGCTGTTAGTATGCACCAGCGATTTGAAATATAATAAGCCTAAGCATAAATAATGATTATGGATATATAATGGAATGAAAGTTAGATCTAGTGTTAAAATCTCTCCATTTAAAGAACATCACACGTCTGATGCTAAAAAGATGGCTCAGGGGTTAAAAGCACTTGCTGTTTGTGCTAAGGAGGGGAGTAGGGGCTTGGTACCTGACACTCACATAGCAGCTCAGTGCTCTTTGTAACCCTGTTTTTAGGTGTTCTGACTTCAAGAACCTCTTCAGGTATGGCATATGCATGGTACACATACACACTATGTATTATGTTTTTATAAAATGAAACTATCCCCAGATTACAAGTTACCTTCTGCTACCAACATCTTGGTTAGTCCCAGGTCTTTCAAAACACAGATATAATAAATACTGTACAAACATGGGTTTTTGTTTGTTTGTTTGTTTGTTTGGGGGAGGGTATATTTTTGTTTGTTTTCTTTTCTTATTTGTAGATTTCTTTTCTTGTTTTTAAATATTAAAATAGGATCACAATGCAAACCTAAGACTGCCTTACACAAAGCTACACAACTTATACCATTAAGGTAAAATAATTCAACCACTAGAAGTCGGTGTAAGCTTTTAACTATGTCTATTAAATTCTCTTCTTGTCTGATGTCTTATCTAGAGATTTTTTTGAAAACTATGGACTGAAAATGAATATTACCATAAGGAATTATGGTGAGCTCATTATTTGCAAATATGTATATATGTGTGTGTGTGTGAGAGAGAGAGAGAGAGAGACAGAGAGAGAGACAGAGAGAGACAGACAGAGAGAGAGAGAAAGAGAGAGAGAGAGAGAGAGAGAGAGAGAGAGAGAAGAAGAGACAGAACAAGACAAAGACAGAAACAGAGAATTAGACAGAGAGACAGAGACAGCAGGGGATAATGTATGATATATGTGTATGTGGTAGTAAGCACTTGCGTGTGTGCACCTGTGTGAACACACACATCTAGAGCTCAGAGGAAGGCATTGCAGACCTTCTTTATCACTGTTCTTACACTTTCGAGCAGTGTCTCTCCATGAATTGAAGTTCACATTTCCCAAAAGACTGGCAGTCTTTTTCCCAGCAATCCTACTGTCTATCCCACGACACAACACCAACTTGTAGGTACCCTTGAGACCACACCAGATATGTTCTGTCAATATTGAGAGCTGAACTGAAGTCCTCAGGGTTGTGCACCAAGCACTCATTTTTTTAAATTTTATTTTATTTATTTTTTAATTGAAAATAGATTGTTTTATCATACAATATATTATTTTTATGGTTTTCCCTCTTTTTAGTCTTCCTAGTTCTTTCCCACCTCCCGTCTGGGATCCATTCCCTTTCTGTCTCTCACTATAAATGAATAAACTTGTAAGATATAACAACCATGCACAATGAAATAAAATATAAGATACATCAAAACCCATCATATTGAGGCTGGACCAGGCAATCCATCAGAAGGAAAAGAGCCACAAGAATCAGAGACCTACTCCTTCACATATTCAGGAGTCTTATAAAACTACTAGGCTGAAAGCTATATTTTCGGAGGACTTGGTGCAGACCCATGTCAGTCTTGTGCTTGCTGACTCAGACTCTGCGAGTTCCTATGAGCTTTGCTCAGTTATTTTAGAAGATCTTGTTCTCCTGGTGTCTTCTGTCCCCTCCATTTCTCTCTCTCTCTCTCTCTCTCTCTCTCTCTCTCTCTCTCTCTCTCT
>JANHMN010000006.1:22680988-22748331 GCA_030674055.1 Rhabdomys pumilio | reverse complement strand
GTCCTGTGGGTCATCTAAAGATTAACCATAACAAGCAGAAGCACTAGCTGTTTATCCTAGTTAAATCTGTAAACCCATGTTTTTGTTTTGTTTTGTTTTTAAAGAGATTTAGGCTTTCTATTGCTGAGGTAAGGCTTTGTGGTGTGTTATAGTCAGCATGTTCGTCATGTATAAAGCACAACTGTTATTGTCATTTAGAATTCATGTGCAAGACTGTGTTATGTAATGGAGAAGGAAGCTTGATTTCCAGTCTTCTTAGTTTTCTAAGCGTTTATGAGAAAACACATACCTGAAAGGCAAGTGAGAGAACTGAATAGAAAGGTGTGCTTTTAAATGAAATATACTGAAGAGGGAAAAAAGTACAAAGTAAAGATTGATTTAAAAGATTTATCTCTGAGTGCCAGATTAAACAACAACAGCAACAGTGTGTCAGAGGATACTATCAAAATCCCCAAACCTCTTAAATTAACTTGACTCAAAATCAGGGGACTAAAGCTCAGGAAAGCTTAATTAAAGTTCACTCTTGCCAGCATCCTCCCTCGCCTCCTGCCTCACAGCTGAGGGTTCATCTCCTGACCCTCGACTTCATTAGAGTCTCAGCAATCCATTATCCAGCGCCTAATCCTCCTTTGGTCCTAGGAGTCAGGTTATTAGAGAGTTTGAGGGGTCCCTGTCATTGTGACGGAGGTGTGAACTGATCACCAAGATGACAACTGGTGACAAGTGCTGTTTATTAGACTGCTACTTTGCCTCTTAATTACAACTGATTAGCCTGCTGTTAGCGGAGGGAAACAAGAGTTAGCGCTTGGACCTGGTCATCTGCCACTTCCCTTTCTTATTCTGATTTTCTGTCTACTGTGACTTTTCTGTTCTCTTTACCTGTGTTTATTGCCAAAGACTCAATGGGGATCTTTATTTTGCAAAGGAAAGTTTTGTTAAACTGTATTCCAAAAATTCTATTAAAATCTTTTCAAGAAAATCTAGTTTTGACCATGAGATATTTTTTTTCCTCCCAGTTTCAGTTGAGATATGAATTGGAAATATTTTTTTCCTACTTATTTTATTCTCTCATTTTAAAAAGGGTAGGTGAGGTTTTGGGAAGGGGCCACACTATCAATGTGTGAATGAGGTTTTATTAAAAGATGGGGAGATGGTGGCTATCATATTTCTTTATTCTCTGAGGAATATTATAATTGAAATTATTAGAATCTACTATTTCCCTAATGCCTAAGCCCAAACTGGGACACAGACATTAATCTATACTCTATATTTAATATATATACTCTGAATCATCTGTTTATACTACAAGGATTTAAAATTCCTACAAGTTTTGCTTATAGAATAAAATCCATCACAATTAAGTGATTTTTGTTTTTCTCCGATTTTGTTTTTTTGTTTTTTTTTTTGTTTTTTTGGGTTTTTTTGGGGTTTTTTTGGTTGTTTTGGGGGGATTTGTTGTTGTTTGTTATTGTTTGGTCATTTCATCTATTTTTTTCTGTTTTTGTTCTGTTGTTATTGTTGTTGTTTTGGTTTTTTTTGTTTTGCTTTATTTTATTTTATTTAGTTTTGTTTTGAGGCCTTGGTCACTTATGTTGACCACAGCTGAAAACCAAGCAACCAAAAGCAAAGCCTAACCTTTCAGTGTTAAACAAGGTAAAACTGCCCTTGACAGTGGCTGAATTTGTATAAAAACAAACTGGCTTGATGGGCAGATAATGCTTTACTGGCTTCCTCTTCCCCCATCCCCAGCCCCCATCAAGAACTAAATACCATCATTTGCAAAATAGTGAAGCTGTGCAATCTTAACTTTTGAATTTCCATGCTTTATTCACTTTCAAAGAAGGAGCCTGGCTAGTGGGGAGAACCATGGCCACTAGACAATTTCAAGGAAGAAAGCTGGGCTTGTTCTCAGAACAACCACAGAATCTTGAAATATTTGCATCTCTTGATTGTAAAGAAATCAATCAGTACAGAACAAAATGCTGAACAGGAGCCAATGTATCTGAATCATTTTTAAATCTTTTTGTTTCCTTCTGTTTTAGTTTTGTTTTTGTCTTTCCATACCATTCTCACTACCTGTACTCTCAGGTGCAAGTGTTCTTGTCTCAGCTTCCTGTGTAGCTGGGTATACAGGCACAAGCTGCCACGCCTGGCTGCTTGCAGTCAAATGTACAGAATCAGAAGAAGTTAAAGTTGGAAGAAGCATTAGAATCAGATTAATACTTTAGGTTTAAAATATATATATATACATATAGACACACATACATATGTGTGTGTATATGTATATCTAGGTGTGCTATATATACACATATATAAAAATAAAGATTATATATGTATATATACAAAATATAAAAAATTAAGATAGATACATAATTTTTAGTTTGTTAACAAGTGCTTGAGCTCTTTCTGCCTTCCTGTTTTACCATCATTGTTATTAGAGTGTTCGTCATGACACGTGCAAAGTTGTGAAACACAGGAAATCCAGACACTTGGTTATTGCTTACAATCAGTAACTTCTTAAGTTATAAAGCATTATGTACCACTAAGTAAAATTGCCAATTTTGCTTTAAAAATACAAATTATAGTTCCAGCTGATCAATGTATTCAATAATTGTTTAGTCAAATATGGAAGTGATATTAAAGTAGACTCTGGTCCGCTTCACATCTACATGTTTAAACTCTAGGAGAAACACTTGCTAAGTGGCCAAGTGGGCTGTCACTGTTCTGACCTTTAAGTCAAAATGCTGATAACAGTTTACTCATTGTTGATGTGAACGTTGACAAACTACCACATACAAGGCATTAAATGAGCCCCTAAGCACTCCTTGGCTAACTTTGTATTAGGTGGTGAAGAAATTAGATCTTTTCTCTTAAGGGTCATCCTCGCTTACTCTTACAGCACATGATACTTGAGGTTTGATTCCAGGCAAGTTGTGAAGACAGAGAAAGATAAAGCAGCTAGCTGTATTTAAATGGAGAGTCTGGTGCCATCCCCATCTGTTACTTACTTGATTATTTTGTATTAATTTGACATGTGATCTCACTGCTTAGCTCTAGCTGTCCCAGAACTTGTTCTATAGATTTGGCTGCCCTCAATCTCAGAAATCTGGCTTGCTTAGCCACTGAGTGCTGGGACTAAAGTCATGGACTACCACATCCAGTCAGAATCTTCTATATAGAGATAATAAAGAGAAAATTTACTAAAATTGGTAGAACTGATAAACACATTCAATAAGGTTGTTGGAAACAAAAACTAGATCCAAAATTCAAATTCAACAAAGTCAAAATTGCAGCTATCAATGTAAAAAGAAGCCATAAATTTAAACACGAATGAAGGGAGGCACATGGGAGAAGAGGGAGTGGGGAAAGAAAAAAAGGGGAAATTATGTAATTATAATCTCACAAAAAGAGAAAGAATTTAAAAATTTTAAGAAGCAAACCAAAAGCTGTTCAGTTCCTAAGAGCATTGCATGAATGAACACTGAAGACTCCATTTAATGCCAAATGTTCATGCTAAAAGCACAAAGGTTGTGGAGGAAAATTTAAATACAAATAAGTAAATAAATAAAAATACTTTTAAAATAGAAATGGGAAGATTTTATCGAGGTTGGAAAACTTCATACTGTTAACATAGCTATTCTCATTGAAGTTCTCCACAGATTATAGGCAACCTCCCTACCAACAGTCACTCACTTTCCAAAATAATTGACAAGAATAACTCCAAAGTTCAAATATAAATGCAATGACAAAGTAGCCAAAATAATCTTGGATAAATTAATAAAATTGGGATGCTTAATATTTTCAGTTTCAAAAGAAAGCTATGGTAATCATGACAGTGCATGATGCTGTATGTGTCTATGTGTGTATGTATGTGTGGTGTGTGCATGTGTGTGTGTATGGTGTGTGCATACATATATGTGAGGGTAGTGTGTGTATATGTATATGTGGTATGTATGTGTATGTGTGATGTGTGCATTTGTGTGTGCGTGTGTGTAGTATGTATGTATGTATGTATGTATGTATGTGTGTGTGTATGTATGTGTGTTGTGTGTATGTTTTGTGTGTATGTATGTGTGGGGTGTGTGTGTGTGTGGTGTGTGTGTATGTGTGTATGTGTGTATGTGTTTATGTGTGGTTTGTGTATATGTGTGTATGTGTGGTTTGTGTATATGTGTTTGTATGTATTTGTGGTATGTGTGTATGGTGTGTGTATATGTATGTGTGGCCTGTGTATGTCTGTGTTTGTGTTGAAATAAGCTTATGCTTTCACTTCAGTTTATTTTCAACACAGTGCCAAGACTATTCAAGGAAGGAAAGATAATATTTTCACAAATTAGTGCTGAAGTCATTGGATATTCATATCCAAAATTAAACTATTACCTTTAATTCAAAATATTGCAAAAGAGATACTTAAAATGAACCAGAAATTGAATGTTAAGACTTTTAGAGAAAATAAAAACAGAAAATGTCCATGATCTTAAGTTAGATAAATATTAGGTATGGCACCAAATTTAAGCAGTAAAAATATTTTACTTGAATTTTGTTAAAATTCAAACCTCTAATGCCAGAGAAATCCAAATCAAGGAAATTTAATAGAGGTTAAACATAATCTAAAGTCTTGGAGTAAATATTAGATACCTAGAATATATACCTACTTTTTCTTACTAATGAGAAATTGGATGATATGATTCTTCTCAATGAGGGAACATATTTAAATAGACGTTTTCATTTTGTGATGCTGGAGGCTGAACTCAGAACCTTGGGGATGCGTGGCAGTTGCTGTACAACTGACCTGAAGAAATATTTCCCAAAGAAAACACACCAAGATCGACTAGCATAGAAAAGATGCTAAACATCATTAGCCATGAGGGAAATGTTAAACCCAAACTAAGATGAGCTATCTATCTCTTTATATCCAGAAGGCCTCCTACAATCAACACACCATCACCAATGCTGGACTCCTACAATCAACACACCGTCACCAATGCTAGATTCCTACAGACACCCTGTCACCAATGTTTGTAAGGAGCCGACAGTAGGCGGCTATCATCCTTGCAGCCATCTTAAGCCATGTACCCTGACAAGAGACTTGATTACAACAGCCTACAAGAGCTGAACACACTCTGATAACATCTTGTTTTAGATATTCAGGATCTTCCCTTGGGTGTGTGAGACTTAAAGGTGTGATTTAGAGCCAAGACTTAAGGGCATGACTCAAAGTGTGATTTAGAGATAAGACTTAAGGGCATGACTTAATGGCGTGACTTAGAGGCGTGGCTTAGAAGTGAGACATATAAAAGGCTAGAGGCAGACAGAAGAAATTATTAGGCATTAGGAGTAGGCACTTGAGTCTAGGCACTTGGAAGATTATTAGACATCAGATATTAGACATTAGATATTAGGTAGAAGACACTTGAGACAAAGAACTTGAAAGAACTGGGATTAGGACTTGAGACTTGGTGCTAGGAACTAGAGACTAGGAACTCAAGACTTGGGACTTGGACTAAGAAGAGAGACTGAAGAATAAAAGGGATTGAATTACACTCTGTCTGGTCTCCATTCCTCGAGACCGTCCTCACTCTCTCTCTTGCTGAACCCCAACCCGTGGACTGGAGCAGCTTTTGGCAGTGCAGGTTCCAACATTGACAGAGCGGTCTGCGACATTTTGGCCCACAAGCGTGGGGCAGAGCGGTTCTCAACAAATGTTGGACTCCTACAATCAACACACCGTCAGCAATGCTGGAAAGGATGTAGGGAAAATAGAACACTCATGTGTTGCATGTGTGAATGGAAAATGTCAAAGCCGCTTTTGAAAGCCATTAAATCCTTTCTCACAAAGTAAATACTGTTCTCTCATTACACCAGAATACACATAAAATTACAAATAGAATTCACAGAGTTCAGAATGTTCAAAAGCTACAGGCAACCCAAATATCCACTGCTTGATGGTCGGTTAAGCAATGAAGTCGGTCATATATAGGATTATCATTTGAGTATAGAAGGAATGGAATAATGAAGCATAGAACAACCTTTGGTGGGCCTTGACAGAAGGAAGCTGACATTTAAAATTATCAGAGAACTTAATGGCTTTGCTCAACATGTCTGTCAAGAGGAGCCTGAGAATCCTTCAGAAATTGACCCATTTCTTCCCTTCCATCAGTGAAATCAAGGTGAGGTGGATTTTTGAAAACTGAAGCCAAGTGACATTCTGACATGACTTTATAATTTTATCCCTTGCTTTTATACCCACTGATTAAACTGTTACTTGTGACATCCATATGTGCTTGGTTACAAGAGAACTAATTGTCTGAGCAAACACCTAGTAGTCTGGTAGTCTCTACTCTGTACACTAATGGTTTTTGATCTTGGGCTGTAACAAAGGGCTTTTATGTTAGATGTATTCCACAAATATTGAAGAAGAAAAAATCTTGTCACCGAGTCTACACACAAACAATTTCCTTTCAAGATTAATCTATTCACAGAAAGTGGTGCCACTGTGATTATAAATGCACTATAGTCTGCATACTTATGTAGATCCTGATTGACAGACAGCTTTAAAATCAAATATTTCTACTCCAAAGCAGGCCTTCTGACCAGGAAGAGATGGCCCATATGAAACAAACTCCATGGTTGTGGGTGTGCTTGTGTGTTTCTTTTGTCTTGGTACATTTGTATTATTGATTTTCTTTTCTTTTTTAAAGTTTGTCTGTTTTGAGTTTTGTTTTGGGGATTTTCTGAGAGAAAGATAGAGAGAAAGAATATAAATTCTTTTGGGAAAAGGAGGTGAGAATAATTCAAGAGAAATTGGAGGAACTCTGTGTGTGTGTGTGTGTGTGTGTGTGTGTGTGTGTGTGTGTGTGTGTTCATATGCATGTGAACAGATATATTCACACATGCATGTGAATTCCAGAGCTCACTACCAAATGTTTTCCTCAACTTTTCTCCATTTTTTTTTGAGATAGTATATTTCACTGAACCTGGAGATCATGAATTTGTCAATCACAGCTAGCCATAGAGATCCAGAGATGCCTCCTTCTGCCTTCATAGCTCTGGAATTAGAGGTACACTTACCTGGGTACATAGGAGAAAAACTTAGGTACTCATGTCTAAGAAGTCCTGGTGACTGGGTTCTGTTCTTTTGTTCTATTGCCTCATCTGCTATTTGAACTCCTAGAGGACCTAGGCTATCAGTGACATTTCTATCAACCTGTTTCTAATGTGTTTCTACCATCACTGTGACATACAACACATGTTACTTGCTAACCCTCATCTTCCTCTTTTCTTAGAAAAGAGGAGCTTTCTTAGGAACTTCTCTCTGTCAAAATTACAGTAACAACCCTTTGGGTTGTCCTCTTGCTTGCAGCTGACAGACTGCAGCTCTGTGGCATGCTGGTGCTAGACTTCTGTTGCAGTATTATGGAGAAGACACACAGACTTCCATGCTAGCTGCATTCAGCAACTCTGCAATCAGATGACAGATTTTGTACCAAGTTGTTCAATCCTACCCTACTCTTCTGAATATCTTTTCTTTTGGTGTGTGTGTGTGTGTGTGTGTGTGTGTGTGTGTGTGTATGTGTGTGTGTGTGTGTGCAGCACATACCATGGCTCAGGAAGGAGGGATATCTAGTGGTAATGGGTATTTTATTGAGAAGACTTGTAGACCTAATACATGTTCTTGTCTTTGCATGTCACCAGTGGGGTGGGGTGTGTATGACAGTGAAAATTCAGGGAGATGCTAAAGCCTTTTGCTAATCAAGGATTGCAATATACTTGCCCAACAAACCAGCAAGGTTTATTTGCATAGGATCTATTCTAATCAAGCTATTAACTCCTGTCTACCTTCTGGTGTGCTGGAGGTGCTAATGAGCAAGGAAATAAACCCAACATAGAAAATACAACATATTGAAAACCATTGTAATTAGTTCCTGAATAATGAAGAGTGAGGTGGGGATTCTACTTCCAAACTCTTATAGGCCCCAGTTTGTCTATTACTCAAGACATTCAATCCTCAACAAATATTCATTTACCACTTATCAATATTCAAAACTGTGTACAGAACTTTCAAGAATCATGGGAAGGTAAAATATATTGCCTCTTTGGACCCTAAGGGACTAGTCAGTCTCACAAGAATAGTGCTTATAGTCTAATAGTCTATGCTATAGACCATATTCAGTTATTGCCTGTCCAGATGTCTTTGCTAGTGTCCCAAAGCAAGCTGCAGATACATAGTTTCACAAAAATTTGTATTCTATAACAATGCAATATAATGTGGAGTATCAAATGGTTGCATTTGTTATTTCTGTGAACAGTATGGTCTTGTCACCTGCATTGCAGAGATCAGAAAAATATAAAATAGTGATTCTGCCTTCTCAAACTTAGAAAAATATAAGCACTAGAAAAATAATGGTTAGTTAGGCTTTCTGCTCAGCTGCTAACATAATAGACTAGGAACTTGGATATGAAGTTGCATGCCTCCAATTTTTGAATGAACTGGAAAAACTTATTTTCCTGTCTTAATCAGGGTTTCTATTCCTGCACAAAACATCATGACCAAGAAGCAAGTTGGGGAGGAAAGGGTTCATTCAGCTTACACTCTGTTCATCAGCTATTGTTCATCACCAAAAGAACTTACACAGGGCAGGAACTTGGAGGCAGGAGCTGATGCAGAGGCCATGGAGGGGTGCTGCTTACTGGCTTGCTTCCCCTGCTTTGCTCAGCTTGCTTTCTTATAGAACCCAGGACTACCAGCCCAGGGATGGAACCACCCACAATAGGCTGGACCCTCCCACCCTTGATCACTAATTGAGAAGATGCCTTACAGTTGGATCTCATGGAGGCCTTTCCTCATGGGAGGCTCCTTTCTCTGTGATAACTCCAGTTTCTGTCAAGTTGACACACAAATCCAGCTAATACATTCCCCTATAATGAATATGCAAAGTGTTATCATTGCAAACACAATATTGTACAGAAGATATTCAAAGGTCATAGTTCAACATGCAATATGGTAAAAAGGGAAAAGAATGAATTTTCATTCAGAAATTTACTTGAAAGTGTAGCTGCCCTTGATATACAAAGGTTCTTTCTAGAACCAACTCAGATAGTAAAATCTATAGATACCCATGACCCATACATAAAACAGTGGAATATTTATATATTACTCACATAACCCTTACTAGTTTAAGCAATCTCTAGATGCTTAATTTGCTAATTATTTGTTAATAATTAATTATTATACTATATTGATTTGCAGATAGTTCTTTTTTAAAAAAAATAGTATGGTTTTAACATAGATACAATTTTTCAAAATTTTTAAATTGAAATTTGTTTGAATGATTGGATACATGAACCCATGAACAAGGGTATTATTGAGTTAAAGAGCAAGAAATATATAGACAAAAGCCAATCATCAATGCTATATTTACCCCAAAACATGTAAATGGTCATTAAACACCAATGGTTCTAAAGCCACCATAAGGCACTGACAATACAATGATGCCTATAACATTCTTAGTTCAATTCCTTCAAGTGGTAGCAAAAATATTCCAGTGCTAAGCAGGTTCAACTATGCTGGTAAATTTGTACCAAACCGAAAGATGGACAAACACAGTCACCTGTCACCACTTCCTGGTTTTGCAAGTGTGTCTTGCTGCTGATTCCTCCCTGGATTATTTTCTGAGGTAGATGGATCCAGTTTGCTTTCTTTTATAAGTCAGGTTTTTATCTAGACCACAAGTTCTAAAGTACCTTCTGCACATCAGTGGGCTCCAGTACTAAGTTACTGTTAGCTATTGATAGTCATCTTTAATAACGGGAACCTCGGCGGTGGTACACGCCTTTAATCCCAGCACTTGGGAGGCAGAAGCAGCAGGATTTCTGAGTTTGAGGCCAGCCTCGTCTACAGAGTGAGTTCCAGGACAAGCCAGGGCTACACAGAGAAACCCTGTCTCAAAAAACCAGTAATAATGTCTCAAAAAATCAGTGATGATGATGATGACGACGACGACGACGACGACGATGATGACAATAGGAACCTCAGGGGGCTCTTGCCCTCATTATTCCAGAGCATTCTGCACATTTCTTACAGGAGGGCAATGCAGCAGAGTTTCATCCTCTTTAGAGTTACTTTGTTAACACATTTTCATTCTCATTATAACTAAAAAGTAAGAGAAAACCACCATTACATATGGCTTCCTCCAAACACCAGAACTAGACAATGGATTTACTTAGGAGTATATTTGGAGAAGTATGCTCCAAGATCTACGACTACATAATTAATTCAAACAAATGCGTGTTGATGACTGTTGTATGTGACAGGGATACCTTAATGGGCAGGAAAGAGGAGCCCATCCATTTCACAAAAGATTAGAGACCAATGAGTAGGGTAAATAGTCTATCAAAGCACATATCTCTACTTTGTGATTTAGGTGAGCGTGAATTCCTAAATCTTTTACAAATCTACTAGCACCATCCTTCCAGAGCCATTGTGATACTGAACATTCTCTGAGCATTTGTGGAACAAAGTGATTTTCAGTTCTCCACCCAGTCCTATACCAATTCTTCGGTGCCCGAAGAGCTAGCATCCATGTTGACGCCTACAGGGAGAACGAGCACAGCAGCAGAGCATGGTCTGTTGGCTTATTAGTCTTCTGGCTACCCTACCCACTTGTCAAGAGGAAACTTCTTTTTACTGGGCAATGGGAAGCTTCAGGAGAACAAATTATTTTTTTTTAAGAACTGTTGAATTTAAACAGTATCCTTAATGTTCACTGTTGGTGTCAAGAAATACAAACATAATTCTAATCCTCTAAGTACTTACTTCATATGGTGTGTCTGAAGTGTAAAGCTTATTTCTCCCCAGATCTAATAATTCATGTTAAACTGTTCCATATGCCCAGGCTCAGACCTATCTTCACCATATATACAATACATTTGCACTTTTGTGGTGGAAATTTATACACACACACACACACACACAATTGTTCTTAGCACAGATATGCCCAACAAGCAAATACACCAGTTAGCAAGCAAACACTCTTAAGAATCACTCACTCAGAAAAATATTCTTGTCCCTAGGGTGACACCATCATCCTTTAAGTGAAAACCTTTTATAATGGGTGTATCCCTTTCTGTCTGCAGTTGCTAACTAAATCTCAGCCAATCTGAATAGATCTAAGTCGTGTGTTCTTCTGAAGGAGTGGAAGAGCTAATGTGAAGACCAAGTAGTACTGTCTGGTGTCTTTACACCCAAAGACAGTTTTTACCTGAACACATTTCCAAAGTCAAATTGAATTTACAGAGCACGTTTGAAAGGAAATTTATTTAACCACTATTGCCTAATATTTAGATATGTTTGTTTATTTTGAATATTGACTTCTTGGTATCCATTTATTCTTCCATTTAGGGTGTTTGTTTTCTGGCCCATGGTAGTGGAAGGCAAAGCTCTTTGCTTCACTGTGGATGTGAGGACTGGAATCCCCCAAACCTTTTGGATTCCACAGTGAACTCCAGGGGAATGTTAAAATAGGAAGACCAAGTACTGGTTACTTTATCTTGACAAATGCAAGTGCTTTCTGGAAAGAAAAAGAAGACTATATTTTTAAAAGAGGTAAGAAAATAAGTGGGTTTTATATTTTTTAAAAGGAGATTAAAAAGTAAGGAAAAGAAGAGAGAAAACTTTAGAAGCAGATTCTCTTCCCAGATTCTAGAGGGAGGTGGTCTCGATTTAGATTGGTCATTCTCCTGATGCTAGACTGCTCTCCAGAAGTGACACAGAAAGTGTATTTTCCTTTCCATCATGGATATCTCTTGCAGCATTATGAAAATTGGATATTAGGTATTCCTTGAAATCCAGATCTCTGTCTCTTAAAGGACAGCAGTTTTGATGCATAAGATTCAGAAATTTCTGGAAAGATTGATGGCTCCACTCAGAATTCTGACATTTGGATTAAAGCAGTACAGAAATGAATCTTGTATTTGACATTTAAAGGGGGAGCTTTTCTACCCACTGTAGTTTCCTAAATCATACCAAAGGAACTGCCATGACAAAATGGCTTGAGAAATCACTCTCCACTTATTTCTGTATTTTCCACATCATGGCCAATGGATTGAGACTTGGAGTCATTACATACTTGGTGTCACAGCGACACACAAACTAGCGAAGCAATTCCTGAATGCTAAGGAGCATTCCCTGTGTATAGATCTAATAGTGAAATCTGATTTCCCAACACAGCTACTGGGATCTTTAAGAAAGCATAACATTTTGAAATGGCTTTTCTCCTTCTTACTGAGTATGTATGTTCTTTTTGAAAAATAGTTGTGGTAGGTTTACATGAACTGCCATTACTTGAATATTAGAGAGTGGGAAGAATAGAGAAAGAGAAAGAGGAGGAAGAGGAGGAGAAGGAGGAGAAGGAGGAGGAGGAGGAGGAGGAAGAGAGAGAATTTCTATAATCTGATGAAAAGCTTCATATAGATCAAACCTTGATAATATTTTTTGTGAAATGTAGCATCACATCAGTTTGACCGTTATATTTATAAACTTCTATAAACTCACAGTCAACATGCTCAGTACATCCAACAAGACTATTCTCTCTATTTTAGATTGGAAAAATATAAACATTATAAAATTAGAGAAACATAAGATATACATTTAAAAATGTATTTGAGCATACAGAAATGTCAAGTAGATTAAGCAATCTATTTAATTTGTAATTTCCGATCCATAACCAACTCACCTAGGCCGATTCTCACTGCACACTCACATGCTGTACTTCTGCTTTGAAGCCACAGCCCAGAGACATCTTTAGAAAATTTGTCAACATAGTAATACTCACGACCAAAGCACATTAGAATCATAAATATTATACAGTATTTTATATATAGGCTAAATTGTGCGTATATGACTTCAGAATCTAAGATAAATAACCACATTTTTCAAATATAAAAAGATTTATTTTGAAAACACATTAATAGTTCGACTAAAGAGGCTGTTTTTCAGAGGATGTTTTTGGGAATTGATGAAGACCAGGACTTTGGCCCACCCTTCTGTTTTGTTGCTATACATATTTGTTTCTGTGTCAGGACTATAAAATTCTTGTTACTCTGGTTCTTCAGTATAATTTCAGATCAGAAACAAATAGCATGAATTAGGATTTACTTGGATTGACTTGGTCCCTTATTCCTCCATCTCAATTTTACGAGTTTATTTCCTAGTTGTGTGAAGAATACCATTTGGATGTGTATGTTGTAGCCTGTGTAGCCCAGGTTGGCCTGCAACTTCCAATTCTACTAACTCAGAGTCCTGAGTTTTGATTAAGTTCCACACTGTGCTAGCTGGCTGGGATTCCTGTGTTTGCATTTTTCTCCGTAAACTTCAGTTGCATGAAATTGAAATTCTGCAACTTCAGGAAGATCAATCAGGACCTACACAAGGCCGTTTACATGTAAAAATCAGTTACAAAATGATTGACAAACTTCAATAAAAGTTTTAAGAAAAACATCACAAAAAGGAAAGAGCTCTCATTCTCTCTAAAGTAGATTAAACAATGCAATTAAATTACTCTGTAATAAAAAACTATAGTACATTGAAATACAGTTTTTGAGATAGTCTATTTGCCTTAGGAATTCTCTAAATGTGAGGTAATTTTAATTTTAATAACTATTTTAATTGCCAAAGCCAAAGTTTTTGTTTCATTTGCTTACATTTTTGACAGTCATACAAAGATAACTCTTACAAAGATAATTGTTAATACCTTAGCAATTTTCCCCAGGCCAAAAGGCAATTATTTTATCAGCTAAAGGGAACATTCACATGTTCGAGTTTCTCATAATCATTGGTATTCATCTTCAGCCTCCAAAAAGTGGTCCCTGGCGTCAGTGATTAAAGATATAAAGGATTCAGTCCTCCCTGCAGTGGATACCTATTTATATGCTGGAGGCCATAGTGACTATGTATTCAGTGTCCATATTAAATCAATACTTTCAATACATACATTCTCTGGACTGAACACTTAATGTTTCTCATAAAACATCCTTTCTTGTTTGTCTTTACTTTGATCTTAGTTTAGTTTTCATTTAGTTTTAAGGAATAAGCTCATTCTACAGCCCTGTTGGTCTTAAACTCAACATTAATCCCACTGTCTCAGCTTCCTGGATATTGGAAATACAGATAAGAGCCACTACTCTCAGTGAAATTCTTATTTATTTCGTTCTTCTGATAAACTCCCAAGTTTAAGAAATATGCCAACTGTGTTAAACATCTCTATCTGACACAAAAATAATGCCCAACCTACTTTAAGAAATATATTTTAAAAAGCAAAATATCATTCATGGAAATGCCATTAGCTAATGAGAGAGAAAAAAAAACTTCCTTCAGAAAAACATAATAATGTCTGAAATAGAACGAGAAGGACAGTGTTGATGTTTGCATGAGACTGTAAGCCCCCAAACCTGGTTTTACTAAGAGAACTCTGCAACTTTATATTTTCATGTCTATACAGAAAAGCAGAACTATTGGAGAACCACATTAAAAATGCAGTAGCTATAATGGCCTTCTTAAATGGTCTGCTCACACTTTGATCAAAGGACATGTGCACATAGTTCAGTAATTAGATGGGCTTATAAGGTGTGTTATAAAACCAGCATCTATCTTCAATTAAACAGTCTTAGTTCACATTCCTCACACTGTGCAATGATGCCATTGTCTCTGAAGTGCATGACACCCTTTGCCCATACTGACCTCCCATTTTCTATCCACTGACATCCTCTTCCTCTTCCCAGATAACCCACTTTCCACTTTCATGCTTTGGTTCCACAGAAGAGAAAACTTCAGCTTTGGCTTTCCTGAGTCTGTCTTATTTCATGTAATATTCTGATCTACAACGCTGTCCGTCCTCCTGAAAATGATGAAAACTCATAGAACACCTGTTGTTCTATAGTTTTTCTTTCATTAAACATAGATTCTTTCCTCATATAATAAATATGCCTTGATTACAGTTTACCCTATGTCTACTTTTTTCAGTCCCTCCACACCCCACCCCCTCCAATCCAGAAACACTCCCTTTCTGTCTCTCATTAGAAAATTACAGCTTCCAAGAGGTAACAACAAAACATAACAAAATAAAATATAATAAGAGAAAGCAAAACCCACCACACCAAACTTGGATAAGGCAAATCATCAGAAGGGAAATATCCCCAAGAGAAACAGAGACCATTGGTTCAAACCCTCAGGAGGCTCATACAATACTAAACTGAGAGCCATGATAATGTACACACAGAGGACCTTGTGCAGACCATTGTAGGCCATGTGCTTGCTACCTTGGTCTGTATACCACCTATTTTTTTTCAACAGAGGAAGATCTCAGGAACGTGCTTCAGAAACCCTTAGGCCAGCCAACATGCTGGCCTGACTTTCCTTTTGACACTAATTTTTTTTCTTTAATGTCTTTGTGCATGTCACATTAATACCCTTTTATATAATTTTTATTTATTCATTGGAAATTTTATCCAGATGATGTTTCCTGTAACCACTAAACTTATCATCTACCTACGTGAATCTTATGCATCACAGGTCAGATCATGAGTGACATAGTTATAAAGTAAATTGTCCAACTATATTTTATACATTAAGTCTTTGAAAAGCTTCTTTGAAGTTTTGAAATAGAGGAAGTGAAATTTTGCATGTTCCTTACCAGCTCTTACATTTTAAAAATAATATATAAAAATCTTCAGAAAGCCTATTTATACGCCTTTAATCGCAGCACTTGGGAGGCAGAGGCAGGCGGATTTCTGTGTTCAAGGCCAGCCTCGTCTACAGAGTGAGTGCCAGGACAGCCAAGGCTACACAGAGAAGCCCTGTCTCGAAAAAACAAAACAAAACAAAAAAACCCAAAAAAACAAAAAACAAAAAAAAAAAAAAAACAAAAAAACAAAAAAGAAAGAAAGCTTATGTATTTATTTATGTCCCATGTATTTATTTTTATATGTCTGTCTGCTTTGCCTACATATTTCTCTATGCATCGTTTATGTGCCTGGTGTCCATAAGGATAAGAAGAGGGCATCAGATTGAACCCTTGGAATTGGAGTTAAAGATGGTTGTGAGCCTCTATGTGGGTGCTAGGAATTGGATTCAGGTCCTTTGGAAGAGCAGTCAATGCTCTTGTCTGCTGAGTGTTTCACTGGTCCCCAGAAAGCCATTTTTAAACAATCTCATTCAGTGCCCAATGATGAAAATACATTGGAAAGTAACTGAGCAGCCTGCTATGCCTACTGTTGTTTATTCTGCTTTCTTGTTCCCATCAACATCTCAGTCATAAAAATACTCCTGAATGTTGAGTTCTAACTTAAAAGTACAATATAGCTTTGCTGTGTTGTTACTGAGACTTTGTGTGCAATAGGTATCTAGTCATTACTGCAGTCGGTTCTCTATAAGTAGAAACTGAGAGGCTGGCATGTGAGATGCTCATTGGTGATTCATATTTGTAAGGCCAAGAGGAAGAAAACAGGACAGAATATAGAGACAAACATTGACGGAGTCTTAGTTGTATCTGTCAACCGGCTAAGAACTGTCAGATTGCCTCCTACAGGGCTCAAGTGTTCACACTGGTAATCTTCCTCCCTGTAGTCCTCTGATTTGAGCTATAGGGGGCACTAGGACCTTGGAATAAAGAGCCTTTTAAAGTTATGCAAATCACAAGCACCTGCCAGATGGAAGTTCCCTGCTGCCCACACTCCCTGATGATTGGCACTCTACCCCCTTGTCCACCCATCTTGCCCGTCTTCTGATTATTGATGATGGATAACAGATTGGTGAAGACTCAATTGTACATCCAGACATGACAAGGTCTGAGTGCTCAACGGACATGAGAAGAAATTCACCTTTTATTTCTATGGCCATGTTGGCTTTGTCTTGTACTAGAAGCTTCTCTCCTATAGGCAGATGTACCTACTCACTGCCACAGCAGACAAAGAACACTGCTCCTTAGGAATATCTAGCAAGTTCTATGAGATTAGAACTGATTCAGTACTCGTCCACCCTCGAGGTTGAGAGACATGCTAGGCTTTGAAGAGTAATTTTTCGAGGAAAGGTAGTGCTTGGGAAATTCAGGCAGGGTGGGATCTTGGAGGGAAAATCATGAGCAAAGTACAATGACATATATGTATCATAGCAAAATCCACTGTTTTGTACATCAACAAAAAATTAATTATAATAAGTGAAGTTGATTCTGGAGATAGAAGAAACACTAGACAAGCAGAAACTTCTCTCTACTTAACACAGCCATTCTTGAAAGGGCACAGGTATATTTTAGCTAGCTTTGTTTGATTAAGATTTATATTACAAAATTATAAATTAAACCCAGATATTGATACTGACCATTACTAAAACTGAGTTATTGAATTCTCCAAAGATAGCCTTTTGATGGACACACTCTACTTCTATTAATAATTTTCAGATTGGTTTTCCCATCCTGGCCGTGTTTATTAGAACTTTAGTCATATAAAAACTCACAAAACAGTGATACCTTACAATAGAGGTCTTAAAACCCAAAATCACCAATACATACAAATCATGTAGCATTAATCCTGACATTTTTATAAGACACCAACATTGTAAATTATTATAGTTTCCATTATCAGTGTTAGCATTTTTGTCTAAGCACCACTCCACAGTTACCTGGCAACCGCCAGGTGTGCCTGACTCACTATAAAAGGGGCTGATTGTCCCTCCTCTTGTTCTTGCCTTCTTGCTTCCCTCTGTCCTCTTGCCCCTTCTGCCCTCTCTCCCCATTTCTTTCCCCCTCTCTCTCTCCGAGTGCTCATGGCCAGCCTCTACTTTTTTCCCTCTATTCTCTTTCTCTGCCTTTCTCTGCCTCTACTACCCTCTTAACTCCCCTCCCCATGTCCTGAATAAACTCTATTCTATAATATACCATCATGTGGCTGGTCTCTCAGGGGGAAGAGATACTTCAGTATGGCTCCACTGAGGTACCCCCTTCCCCCACACCTGACTAAACCCCCACCAAAACATAGTCTCTCTTACCTTATCTTTTTATAAACACATCAATTACTAAAGGTAACACTAGTGTTACAGAATATATTGATGAAATAATGTCAATTATTAGAATAACACTCTAGATACCACGAAAGTTACAACAAAAATAAAAATATTAAACATAAATCATACCTTAAAATATATTCCAGTCTGTGAAAAGGTATAATTATTATATGTTAATTTTATAGATATTGTATGATCAGTTGCATGAATAAACTTGAATGTCCTACTTACTATAGGTACACATAATAGGTGTATCATTTTCGATTAAAATTATTATCAATATTATCATTAATGACTTGAACATAATGAATATATATACACATACGTCTCAATATACATATTTACGGGCAAGATAAATATCTGACACCTATGCATGTTTCATGGGCCAGGCATGAATTCCTATTGTGAAATGGACCTTAAATCTAACCAGAAAGTAATTATATCCTCAGTGAGTATATTTTGTCAGGTGTGTCACTGTTGCAGGGTTTACAACCACACAGGACTGATGATTAGGAGTGTGTGGTTGGTTGTTCAGATTACTATGAGAGAAGCAGGTGTTTCCCTGACTCTGAACCCCATGGAAAATGTGTAATAAAGACTGACTGTAGGAATCAGAGGAGATGGAGGGCACTAGGAGAACATGATTTACCTAATCAACTAAGCAGGGCTCACATGGACTCACAGAAACTGAAACACCAAGCATGGTGCCTGTGTGGGACTGCACCAGGTCCTCTGCTGCCTTAGGAAGCCTCTCTGATGACAAGACAGAACAAGATACAGTAAGACAAGGCAAAAGCCCTCATACTCAGACTGGACAAGGCAACCCAATAGGAGGAAAAGAGTCTCAGGAGTAGGCAAAAGAGTATTTATATTTATGAATAAATATTGTCAGCTTTATATTGTTAGTAACCATTCAGAATGAACAAACTAGAGCTAGAGAAACAAAATGGGTCTCAGATAGTCCCTGCTCCAAGTGTTAGTTCTTAACTTAGTGAATGACAGGACATTAGTGTGCTGATTCACTAACAGAGCTGCTTGCAGTTTTACTTCCAGGAGCTCCTAAATCCTATTCCTAGGATTCTTGCCAGTTCCCCATATTAAATTAGTATGGAGATATGAAGGAAGACTACTAACCAACATTAAACATAAAGACCACCAATAATGAAAGATCCCAGCATGGCTTTCATCTTAGTACTCTGGAGGCAGAGAGGCAGGCAGATTTCTGAGTTCGAAGCCAGCCTCATCTACAGAGCAAGTCACATATACACTCACTTCATATGAAACCATTTTAAAATCAATAACTTCAAATGGCTCATATAAATTTTAGTTATTTTAAATTTCAGGATTCTGGGTCATTACCATGGGTCCACATTCCTTTGTTATCTCATCATTATTATGAGGATTTAACCACTCCTTATCTACTGATAAGACTTCATGCCCTCCTGTTCTCACTTCAGTTCTATGTTCTATCCTTTTAAATTTGTAAAATTTAGCAGCTTTGTGTCTTCATATTTCTGTTATTGCTTCATATGTTCTTTATAGAACTATGGGTTCGTATGTCTTAGCTTTTAGTGTGCTGTGTTATTTCAATTACCAACCCGTTTCCATTTTCTGTCTGCGCTGTGGCATCTATCTTGTGCATTATCCAAAGCTTCTCCTTACTCCCATTTCTAGGCTCTAGCAGTGTCAAATGTTTGTCTGCTGTTTCTGTTTTGTACTAGACATTTCATGCATTGTCCATGGGTGATCTGCTCTTTACAAAGTAGAGGAAAGAGATCTTCTTGCTTGGAAGATTTACTTCTATTTATCACCTCGTTTACTGTGGAACTAAGTCCGTTCTCCTCTCCAAGAAGAAATCATGCAGCTAAATTCTTCTTTAACAAGATTTTGCAGAAATTCCAAATTAGTATCCGTAATGCTTTATATTCCAGAGCAGGTTTTTCTAGGCTAGAGACAGAAATTAAAGGTACAGATCAATTTTTTGGAATTATCATAAACATTCTTTTATATGTGCATACAAAACCATGCCTTTGAATCATCTTGCCAGAGGCATTTTTGTCGCCTAGTTGTTATATAAACACATGGTCATCCCAGAGGGGTGAGAAAACCCAACTGTTCCACCTTAATTAGATTCACAATCATGTCGTAATATAATTCCACCTAATCCATTTCAGAGGAAGACAACCATTTATGATTCTCAAAGATCTGTGGGAATGCATGTGTCTATACAGAAGCCCCCTGGGTTTTCTACATACTATATTTACCAGTCCATGAGAAAGCTAATTACATTTCTGAAAAGAAGCCTTTATGGATGCATTGTACATTTTAATGTGAAGCCCTACGCTGTCACCCCGTAATCACATGGTTCTGTGTGTTTGCTATCTAGACTGTACTGTAAATTGCAGTAACTTACTTCAGAATCCAGACTGCACATTGCTCATTATTAGCTTGATCACACATGTCCACATCTGAGAGACAGCCCGACTTCTAATTTTATTGGGAAAGTTGGATAATGCACAGTACAGTCATCTATTATCCTGTATTAAGAGACTATGATCTATCTCACATTTCCTCATGTTCTTTAGAAGATAAATACACTAAGTGATGTGTTAAAAAAAAGAATTAAAAGGTTTTTTTTTCTTTTAAAGATTCACCACAGTTTTGTCTAAGGGCAACATGAGGCTATTACTGAGAATGCTTCCCAGGGTCATGAATCTACAAGTTTATTTAGTAATGAAATCCTCTTCTGTGGATTTTATTCTTTCATTGAGAGCATGTTTTTACAAAGGCACTGTTTTCTATAAACAGAACCGGTAATAGATGACACATTACTGAAGCAAGCCAGAGATGTAAATAGTCAAAGGATTTCTGTTTACTTTTCTGCAACAATCATGAAATCATGGTGACTTAACATCTCATCATTTATTTATTTGTTTTTCTGGTGATATGTTTCTTTTCTCCATCTCCGCTGCAGTTGGCTGTGCACGAAGTGTTCTGGTTTGCTCTCTCCCTCATGTCTCTGTGGCCACAGAAACTGCACTTTCACATTTAGCTCAGTGATGCAGCCTCACGGGACAAGCAGCCGTTTTAATGGATGAAGGTTCATGGGTCAATACAGGGTTCGCCGTTGGCATGGTTAGGAACCTTTGAGGATATGTAGATAGCATATCAGCATCCCAGTATGTGACTGACAGCCTGATTATGGCTCAAGTAAACCCAAAGACGTATGTCTCTGTGAACAGCAACAGTTTCTATGCTATCCATCATGAAAGTTTACCTATGTAACTTTTTATGTGACTTTTTAATGTCGCCTAGGTGACTTTTTAATGCTAGACTATATTTTTTGGTCAACAGTGTCCAAATTGTATTTTGGTCTTAACTATGTGTCCTAACTAAGTACTTCATCAGTGAGCATCTTCAGTGTCACTCCCTCTACACCTCATTTACAGAAGAAACCCTGTTACTTTTCATTGAGTGCTCTTATTTCTCCATCTTCCCTCTTCCTTTCAAGAGTCCCCAGTGGCTGCTTGCGAGATAATTATGCCTGTAGTTCAGGGACCTGAAGTAAGCACCAGATTTGGCATGGAAGGTTACAGGAAGGCAAGCTGGAGTGCCAAGCAAAAACTTGGTGCAGATAGTAAGGAGAGGGAGCATGTTACGGCAATTACTCAGTTGGCCTGATTTCTGTCAGCCTACAGGAAACAACAAAGAGGCCAGAGCATAAACACCACCTTGTGTTGTTCAGAGTGACTCACTCACATTTGGGATTCAGGACCCTGTGGAAGTCTTTGCACAAAGATCTCTTCTGTGGTAACACAGCTTCCAGAAAAGCAAAACAAAGCTTGTAGACATCTTGGCTCTTGCTCAGTACACAAGCAAGGTCTTTGTAGGTCTCCTTTTATAGTTTGAATTTACTATGACAACTGTGTTTATAAAACCATGACCATAAAGTATGGGAAAATAGTAGAATGAGCGTTGTTCAGATGAACAGCTAGCTAGCTCCATTGAGTGGAGTCTGTTGCAACTGATAATGAGTCTGAACATGAATGCCGAGAAAGGGACATGGCATTCACACCATCACAATCTATAGGCAAATCCCCATTCTCCTTAGTAACTGTTGATATCTACCATACAAGCCATAAGAGACAGCACAGAATAAACTAGTCTAAGCGAATGCTGTAGTAAGACCAGGCTGTCACACTGGAAATCGTGTGAGGCTGTGATCCCAAACAAGACCTTTAGGAAGAAAGAGAGGAAGTAGTGTCTTCAGTTGGAAGACCGTTTTAATTTTTTCTGGACTGTCTCCATTTGCCTCAGATAGCCTCCACTATTTTTCCTAAAGTAATTATAATTTCACTCTAAAATTTAGCCAGCGTGGCCATTCCTTGTGCCATCATGCTGCCCTCATCCATATAGAGTGTTCCAGGATCCCCACGGAGCACCTGAAACTGCAGGTAGAATCCAAGTCTGAGCAGACATGTTTTCTCCTGTCTTTAACTGCTTATGATGAAATGATAGATGTAAGAGATTAACAACAGCATGAACTGAGAAAACGAAATGGTGGTAACAATGTTATGTAAAGGAAGCTGTGTGAATGGGATCCTGTGACAGACCTGTGTCATTGTGCTTCTTCTCTTGCTCTAGCTTGAAATGTCAACTACACTCAGCTTACCTATGGCCTTGAGGAACTGAGGCAGATAATGGGGGGCAACTGGAGTTACCCTGGCTTTAGTATGCTTTGTTATAAATCACAGTGATCATAAAGCAAATTTATTTGTGTGTCCTTAGCTTCCCCATTAGGCCACATGTGCCATAATAAAATACCGGTTGTAATTGGGTCATTTTGTTTTGTTCCAAATGCAAAAGATAAGAATTTTCTGTTGAGTGACAGCAGTACACAGCTGTGATTGTTTTCATTGCTTGGTGGCTCATTCCTGAAATATCGTGTAGCTATTTTCATAATGACCTATAGTGCATTTTCTAGCTAGTTTTTCTTATGCTTTATGAGGTTCCTGGAAAAGGACTATTTAGATGTGACACATACTGTATTTTAAAAGACTCTCAAACTTCAACAGGACCAAACTTTCACTCGATTTGCCCCTAACATTTTATTCATGATGAGGATAACCAAAACAATCAGATCAATTGTCTTAAGTCCAAGTGGACAACTTAAGGTAGCCAGCCAATAAAAGAGTCATTGAGTGCTAACGCATTAATTGTCTGCTTAGTTTAGGACATTAATAGTTGCTATGCATGCTGGCAGCTTTAGTTCAGGAACAAAAGTGTGCTATCCATTAATGTGGTGAGGCTTGGAAATTCAGTCTCAGTATTGTTTACAATATGCATATGCCTTTTCCTGGACATTGTTTCCTTAAACAAAGAAAAATAAAGCCATATTTATTAGAAGTTACCAAATGAAACCATGAGCTGCCACTGCCCACTTATTACCTATGATGGCAATAGAGAGGATCTTGGGTAAACTACATACCTAGAGAAAAGGTCCATATCTAGTGGAGTAGAAACATTGTCTTAGTTTTAGGGGATAGAAACCAAAATCCTAAATGATTACCATACTCAACAGGGTACATCAGAGCAGCCAGGAAATTATCTGAACAACATAGTCAACTTTATTATTATTATTATTATTATTATTATTATTATTATTATTATTATTAATCTATTGAACCATTCATTTTAGACCCAGAATTCTAGAGAACCACATCTCGGTCCCAGCTTCAGTCATTTGGCCACTCCCTAGACAACCCAGGCTACTTGCCCTTCGTCTGTGTCATTCCTCATTAAGCGTCACTCTCATGGTATATGTAACACATCATTTCACTGCATGTGGTCTTCAAAATCCTAATGGTGTCAGCAGCCCCTTAGTTCCTTTCTTTTTTTCACTCAAGGGGGAAAAATGACTAAAAAAATAAAAATAACTGAATAACCGAAGGCTCTATTTGCCTTGATACACTGCTTCCTAACCTAATCCTAAGGAAAATGACCAAAACACAGACATTTTTGTTTTGTTTTGTTTTGTTTTGTTTTGTTTTGCTTTGTTTTCAATTAATTTGATTTGGAAAACATGGGAAGCTGTTGCAATGATTTCAAAACTGTTTTCTCAGAAGCAATCTGGGGAAACTTTTGTACAGTTCTGCCAGTGAGCTGCACTGTAAGATACAAATGAAACTAGATAGTAGGATGCCAGTTGAAGGATCTGGAAGCCACAAGAGTTTGGCGACACAGAATATTTCCAGTACTGAATGTTGTGATTGCCATGCGAAACCTGGGAACAGAACTTAAGAATGAATCATGTCACCGAAGTGAATAGATACGAATGAACCCAGCGCATTCTACACCTTCAAGAAAGAAGAAAGGCTCTGAATTGTCTCCAAATTCTCATTTGGCTGATGAAGTACAGTGAGAATTCAATGAGCCAAGAAAAAAAAATTAATTAAATGTGAAACTACACAGACTAGTGAAGACGAGGGACATGATTGACCTCATGTTCCCACAAATATATAAGGTAAGACTCAATAAATGTGTTGGATAACTCTTCTATAAATACAAATCAGATGAATTTGATAAGTCCTTCAAATGTGTGTGTGTGTGTGTGTGTGTGTGTGTATGTGTGTTTATTCCTTCTCATCAAATTACTGGCCATGTCCTAATGAGCAGGTCATAACTTAAAATGCCTATAAAGAACCTACCTTAATGAACACCACGTCCCTGTGACAGGGACCACTGTTTTGCTTGGCATTAACATGGATGGCTGGGATCTACTGCTTGCTGCCTCTGGCTAGGATCTCAAAATTTGACATAAACTGCCAACATGGGATTTGTACCCGAATGCTTCTCATCAGCTCACGTGGGTCTATTTTGGAAGGTTGTAGAATCTTTGAATGGTTCAAAGTGGCGTACAGGAGGCAGACCACTGAGGGAGGATCTGTTGGGGATCATATCTCTGGCTAAATCCCGAGTTGTACTTTTCTTCTTAGACAGCAGGGAAGAGAACGTCTCTCTTCGGCCATACACTCTTACCAACACACTGTTCTGCCCAAATGCATGGGGTTCAAATGTGGGCTGAGCCTTCTAATATCAGGAACTGATATAAATCCTTCCTCTCTTAAGTCACGCTGTTGGGTATTTTAGTCACAGCAACACAAAACATAAATGATGCTCTAGAAAACAACAACAACAACAACAACAACAACAACAACAACAACAACTTGAATGCCAAACCCCAGAAGTGGCTTCTACTGTGTCCACACTGACTTCACATGATTGTAACCTCAAAACCCTTCCAGTCCAGCTATTGTGAGTCAGGGCCATCTGCAATAAGTCCTGTGCTTTGTACATCACAGTCTCCTTCTTCTATATCCTAAGCTTTATAGGCCCGGTATGTTTATTAATACAAGAAAGTAACTTCATTTTCTTTTAAAATTATTTGTATGTAGTTGTTTCTTCCTCTTTTCTCTGCTAAGTGCTAAACTGTTCAAAGGATGGGAACACGCTTCTCAGCAGAATAATCCAGGGTGCTAAATAGTTAGCTCTTAACCAGACCAAGGATACAAACAGCTGGGCAAATAGCAGCATCGAGTGCAATAAGGATTTTGATCATAGATGTCAAGGTCACTTAAAAATAAAGGAGTGTCTCGCATAAACTGAGGTAGGAGACATGGGAAGGGTTAGAAAAAGAAAGATTTGATGGAGACAGCCAGGGAATGAATGTGGGACAAAAATGCCTTAGACACCATGTCTCAACTCTTATTTCTAGATAAGAGTCCCCATGAGACAAGTGTTCCCTGTTATCCAGCAAGACTTAGAGAAATCTGACATCCCTGGGGTAGATCAGCACAAGCGCATTGACCCAGCGTGCTGATATTGTTTATAACTGCATTAATCAGCACAAATGAAAAATAGAGAATTTCACACAGAATTCCAAATTTTAGGCTTCTCATGAACAATCGGTTCTGTAAATTATGATCTTGGATTCCTGAGTGTCAGGATCCCCACCCCATCCCCCTCTGTCCTACCCCCATCCTCTTAACTCCTATCCCCCTGTCACAACCACAATGGCAGCTGTCTGGAACACTCCAGTCCCCAGCAGCCCTTGCAAATCCTCAGTACTGAGTCTGAATATCAACTAACAGTTCCCATGTCACCTGCTCCACGCCCACCCCTGAAGTCCACTCTCTTGGAGCTTCTGGCTTTTCAGCTGGTGCTCCAGGCTTACTGTTAGTCTAGGTTTTGAGCAAAAGAAACACCTGGCGGCTCAGTATCCTTCGGGGTTTTGTTAGGCGGAGTCTTCTCTTCAGTCATTATGTGTCCAAGCAACCCACAGATGCTTAATCCCCATTACTAACACACAGCAAGCATCACCCTAGATACTCCTGTGTTTCTGTTTTTCTTGTTCATACTTTGCCCACATATCCACATGCAATGGCGTTATTGTTCTCAACTGAAGTGCACACAATATGTTTCAACAAGAACCATAATCGCATATACAAAGTGTCAGTTTTTGTAAGGAAAGGGATATGCATGAACTACAAAGAAAATAAGATTTTTAAAAAAGAATTTCAAACATACTCAAGCCTCACATAGTTGGACTTTGTCAATGATCCCTCTAGCCTGTCTAGGCAAGCAAGTTCATTGAGGAATTGTTTTTGAGGGCACTAGCAGAGCTCACACTTGGATGTTGAAACCGCTATACTGAGGAGCATCGAATGATAGGCTACTTGGTTGAAGCCTCTCTACAGCGCACCGCGGAAGTGGCCCGCGTGGCTGAGAAAATGACCCCCCGTCTTACACCGTACTCTTCAGCGGACTTCAACTGGACATCAAACATTTGGAATTAAATGGACAATTGTAGTGTGAGGGAGGAGGGGCTTTGCTGGTTTGCATCTGTTTTCCCTGATTGTTAACAAAAGAGGGCTAAGTGCGTATTCTCCGAGGAAGAACGACATTTGGCACAGGCTAAAAGCTCTGCATTCCTGACACAGCGCTGGTCATGCTTAAGCTATTCTGGAAGGCTTTTGTCTTGATTCCGGCACAAAGTATCATGAGTCAGTCAGCAAGAGTGAATGGATAGCAGAAAGGAGTGGGCTGAGCTTGTGGACAGGATGCGCTGTCTTCCCAGCAGAGCCTGGTTCAGATGAGGGCAGCTTCAGCTGCAGCTCACTTGGTCACAGAAAGGAGGTAAGTAAAGAAAGGCATAGCCGTGTCTTATTAGAGATCGTTGCCATGGGTGTAATGGTTGACACCCAGCGTTTGTTCCCACCCAGTCTGACTATAGCCAGAGACCAGGAGTTAAAATCTATGTCCCCTAACTCTTTTATAGCCACTACAGAGAGGATTATGGAGGCAGCTCAAAAACTAGGAACACGTACACATTATGATCCTAGCACCTCAGTTCTAGGTACATGTCTATAGAACTGAGACCAGCACATCAAAATGTCACCTGTATGTTCATGGTGACGGCTGCACTATTGACAGTAATGTGCTGTTGTCGCACAGGGATAGGTTGTAGAGATAGTGTATCACGATGGAATGTTATTCATTCACACAAAATGGCGTTCTGTCATCTGTCCGAATGTGGTTGGAAATGGAGTATTATGCAAAATAAGACCAGGAAGACAGAGGATGTGGACAGCTGCTAAAACAGAGTTGGTCAGAACGTGGAATGTGAATCTTAGCAGCTGGACAGGATTTGGGGGAAGGAAAAAAGAGAGATCAGATAATGACTACCTAAGTCCAATTATATGGGAGGAATCAGAACTTCGAGTGTTAATGACACAGGCAGAACTGTGTCTGTGGCTCATAAAGATTTACTTTGTAGCTTCAGAAGAAACAGAGAGAGAAGCTGGATACTCTAAAGAGAAAGCAACGATAGGGCCCCTCGGAAATGGAACCTGGGCTTCCCCGGAACTTCCTGACTCTGCAACGTCACTGAGAATTCCACGTGATGCTTTCTAATAGAAATCTCTCCAGACTTTCTAACGTAATTTACAAAATGTTCTAAGATCCCTAGGAATGCGTCATTTGAATAAGTGGTGCTGTGTTTTGGAAGTTACTCTGAGAAAGTTATTTTTAAAGCATGAAAACACCTGTGATAAAAATTGTCCTTCATATCACATGTAATGTAAGAGAAATTATGCAACTTAAATCTAAAAAGTAGAATACTAAGGCTGATGTGATGAATTTTAAAGAGTTTTATGCAGGTAATAAAAATCATGTAAGGACATAGTTCAGATTTGTACGGTATGAAAAGCAAGCACAAGTATAGGACATATATTATACTATATATTTCCTAAGAAAGTAGTGATGCATAACTTTATCTTTTTACTGAGTCAGTGGATTTGAGCTCTGAAGTAACACCTTAAACATCAACTAGGGTCTGTAGAGGAGGACACCACTGAGGTCATATGATGTTTAAGCCACTAGATAGTGTGTCCTTTCTTACACAATGAAGGTCATACTATGATCCCTTACTAAGCTTCTAATTCCTTCCAAGTATCCCCCAAATATGCATGTGCTAAAGGCCCAGCCCACTTTGATGGTGGTATTGGGAAGTGGTGGAAATTTTAAGCGGTGAGGTCTAGGGGAGGGCTTTGGCCCATGTCAAAGAGCATAGCCCCCTGCTTGCTTTCCTTTGCTTTTTGGCCATGAGTGAACTTACATCCTCCTACCCTACCAGCCCAGAGCAACAGAACCAACAGATCATGGATGGGAAAGTCCTAAAAATTATCCTTTCTTGTGGCATGACCTGATCACCTTAGGTATTTGTCGAAGTGATAGAAAGTTGACTGCCTCATTAACAACAAACTGAGATAATTTCTAATGCTCTAAGTGGCCACTTCATCAGCAAATGAAGACGGATTGAGCAATCTTGCCAGCATCCTAAATCTCATTACTAAAATAATGAAATAGTAGTAACACATCCATTCACACAGACTTATATTCTATTTATGTATTTTATTACTATATATTAATTATACATAATAATGGGTTTCATTATGACATGTCGACACATATATATAGTATACTTTGACCTTTTTTATATATCACCACTTGTTACCCTTCCTTTCTCCTCCCAATTCTACTGATTCCCTTTGTCTTTCCAACTAGTCTCCTTACTATTCTGCTTTCTCTTTTCCCAGCCTCTGTTTTGGATAACCCAGACATATCATAAAGGCTGTTTATGGGAGTATAAATGAGAATTTATTTACAGGACTTTGGGCAACCTTAACACTAGTTACACCACCAAAGACTATGTGTCTCTGGGGCCTAGAAGATAGTTCAGAAGGTTAAAGCACTTGCCCCAAGCCTAAATATCTGAATTCTATCAAAAACCCACATATGAAGAAGAAGAGAACTGAGTCTTGCAGGCTTGTGTGCACCCTTCCCCCAACACACCACACACACACACACACACACACACACACACACACACACACATACACACACACACACATACACACACACACCAACATCACCACCATCATCATAATAAATAAACGAAATTTCACAATTCACTTTATGTAGGAAGAGCTAAGGTGGGAGGAGTAAGGAGAGGAGAAGGAAGAGGAGAAGCTTGATTAATAAAAAAAGTGTCTAGGAGGAGCTAACATGAGAGGAGTAAGGAGAGGAAGAGGAAAAGGAAGAGGAGGAGCTACGGAGAGCAGTGATGTAGGAGTGAAGGAGAGCCATCCAGGTATGGAGAGCAGTCGTGGGTAACAACTTTTATCTAGGTTAGCTAATTGGGAAACAACTCTCTTTGTATGGGCATATTGTTATTGAACATTACTAAATATATAAAGCCTTTGGATAATCTAAGCATTAGAGTCTCATCTGTATCAAGCCTGTGTAGTTGGCAGGATGGTCTGGGCAATGCCCAGCCTTGCAGAGACAGCATGGAAGATTGGCAGAGCCATCTTCCTCTCTGGTATCTCATGGGTGACAGGGCTGGTGTTTCTGGCTGGCCATTCCTAGCTGAAGCGCACATTTGGCCTCTGACCACAGAACATGGCGGCTGAGCTAGCCAGGACCGCTGCAGCTTAGATAGTTGGCTTGACCCGCGGCCAATTTAAATATTTACTTCAACAACTTTAATTTTTTTTTTAAAAAAAAAATTTTCTTCCTTTCCCTTTAATTATTAACTGTGTATAAATCCTCAGGTAGAGGGAAGGTCTTTGAGGACCAATCCTGTACAGATTTTGTACTGATTATCACAGGTGCAATGAGTTCAAGTGTGCAATGTCCATATCTCACTCCACAGAAGCTCCCAGCCTCCTCTCTGTCTTACCTTCTGTGCTCACCTCCTTCTGTGCTATTCTCAAAGCCTTGGAGACATTATATAGGAGTCCCACTCAGGGTGGAGTGTACACCATTGACTTACATTTGTTCTTCAGTTGTTGATACCTTCAGTGAGTCCTATATGCTCTCTTTTGTCCCTTAGATCTTGTTATTTGAGTCCTGTGGCTACTTTGATTAACATTTCATTTTTTCTATATAAGAAGAGTAATGAACCACTTAAGCTATATTTCTCTAGTACAAGTGAAGGGCTAAATTGGGACACAGGGATTTTCTTGGCTCTAAGTATCCCTAGTACAGAATATTTGCTGTCATCCTGTCAATGAGCAAGTAATTCCAGAATGTCATTAGTGTGTGGCCTGCTTTAGGGACACAAAACATCTTAAGTGTTGCTTCCAATTAACTTAGCAGCATCAGACACTCGAGGCTCCCTGGTTTTTGACTATGGAAATGAGCGGACCAGCTCTTTTAAGCACCTACAACTGACTTGCCCGTCATGATGGAATAACTGTAGTTTGAAAAGCCAGAATGAGCCCTTTCTTCTTTAAGTAGTTTTTGTCAGTTGTTGCCCAACAACAGGAAGAAAAATTATACCAAAAATATAGGTGGATGGTATAGAATATATAAGCTATAAAATTAGATGTTGTTAAAGGTTTTCTAGCATTTCAGAAACTTGTGAGAGCCCATGGAATTTCATGTAGGTCTTTGTGAACAAGGAGTTTAAGGTAAGTCTTAAACAACTATTAGGATGTTGCTTAATAGTAGCTAATGGAACAGAAAGGAGAGGGGTCAGGGAATACATGAAAACTAACAGTTCAATGTAGAGAAAAAAGCTCAGATGGAGACCAGTGGAGATGCCCCATGAGATAACAGTGACTAAAGGTTTTGGCAATACATTTCTCTACTCCTAGGACTCTGGAAGCAGAAGCAGAAGGAGTTCTTCACAATCAAGAGTCAACCTGATCTAACTAGTGATTTTCTGGCCAGTTAGGGCTACATAGAGAGAACTTTCATCTCAAAAACTAAGAAGCAGCAGCTTCAGAATTTTTTATCATAGGAACTATTGTATAGAAATGTAGGTGAAATCTGATCCAATGTCTACCTTTGGTCACTGGTGTTTCTCTGAGTCTATGAAAAGAATAAAGATGATATGTGTAAGTGGACATAGTTACAGTAAAAGGTTCATGCTCATGAAGTGGCCACAAGGGCTATTAAGATAACAAAGGACCCAGTAATGCTTCCTGGTTCCCTCTTTCTTCCCTGCTAACTGCTGGGGGAAAAACCTGGAACCAATGTATCCTGTGCAGGCTGTGCTTCTCTCCATGTCTGATTTTCCTCTTGACCTTTTGGGGCCTGGGCTGTTACCGAGGCTCCATATGCACAGACCACCTTCCTCTCTCCTGCCTTCCCACTCAGTGTTTCCACAGCAGATTAATGACAGCTAATAATATCTGATATATCTGGACATTGCCACATAATGAGTTGTGGTCCCACTGGGTCCCAGAAGTGTCACCACTAACAAATTCACCAGACCTGTGTGTAATTAGCATGTAAAGGGAGTGTTCATACAGTATATCTGTGGGGAAGATGGATAGCCTGAGAGAGGAGAAGGGAGGGGTGCTCCCTCCATATCATGCTTCACTAAATATATTTTGCTTGCAAGAACATTTTCTTGATAACAAACTGTGGACAAGCTACCTTAACAGTCACATTTTTCTATCCATGGCTGATAGGCAGAATTTCATTATGTCACTGCTAATGTTTCCGTATTTCTGCAAAATGTCACCATATGTAAATCAAGAGAGGTTAGAGTTCCTTACAGTTTTTCTTTAAAGATGCATGATCCTCTGTTCACAGTGTGCCTGCTACACACTTTTCCTCTTGAGCTCAGTGAAGAACCCCACAGAAACTTCGCCCACCCTTGCTGAAGCTAAGTGATGCTCACATGCAGACTCTCAGACACTACCCAGAAAACTACAAAGGAGATGTGTAACACCAGTCCCAAACTTAAAAGAGAAAAGGAATCCACAAACCACAGTGCACCTAGTTTAATTACTAACTGGGAGACAGATTTCTCACATAATACCAAACATTTAAACCCACATGGTAATTTTAGAATTTGTCTCACACAATCAGAGTAAAGATGGAGATGGTTTTCCTTACATTAGGCAGGGCATGAGAGCTTTGTTGCTGGTCCTCCCAAACCAAGCTGGTACACAAGTCCATGCTGGAATAAGGCAAACTCAAGGAAAGAAAAAAATGAGAGACAGAAAACACAGAGAGGGAAAGAATAGAGAGAGGGGGTGGGGGAAGAGAGAGAAAGAGAACACAAATGAAACTATTATATAAATAATTATGTAATATTATGTAAATAAACCTTTAAGGGCACACTTCCAGAACTGGAGTTAATCATTTCCCTGTGAAAATACTATTAAATAGTCTAGTCTCTCTCTCTCTCTCTCTCTCTCTCTCTCTCTCTCTCTCTCTCTCTCTCTCTCTGTGTGTGTGTGTGTGTGTGTGAGCGTGTGTGTGTGTGTAGGGGGATATGAGTGAAGCTGGCTTTCAATCCCGTTTCTCATCCTGCAGTTCTCACGGTGCCTCTAGTGATAGGGAAAGCCATTCCTCAAAGCCAGGGTTTGGGAAGATGGTCCCAGCTGCTCAGAACAATACAGTAGGCAATCAGACTTGCACCCTGATAATTATCCTCTCGGATGATCAATAAGGAGCCTGAAGGCATAGCCTTCTCTGTACTCAGGCTTTGCCCCTCGGTGACACTGAAACCCACCATGGTGACCTCAGCTGTCACTCTCGGAACTTTGTTATGTCCACACTGTTAAATCATGAGTCATCATTTTCACACACTGTCTACCTGCACACTCCAAAAGGTTGGCCACTAAATCAAATCTTCCTCCTGAACCCAAGACCAGTAGTGTATTTAAGGTTCAATGTCTCCCCAACCTGACATGCCTACTATTAAATGTCCCTGTCATTCAACACAGCCTCACCCTCTAACTTGTCCTCCTGCGTTGAGCTGTGTTGGCTTCTCAAACTATCATTTGTCTATAGATGTTTGTTCTGGGTGCTATCTACCTGTACCATCTATTTCAGTCTACTACTAACTGTTCCTACATGTCTTTAACATCTATCCTTTTCTATAGGGTGTTTACTGACCTCTTTTCATATTAATGAGCACAGGTTACAATCCCTAAATACAAACCTTACCTTTACATGAAGTCTTTGTTTACCAGACTGACCTTGTTAAAATCTCAGATGTAACTTGTTTCTTGACAGATGTAACTTGTTAAGCCCTGAGTAGCTCCTCCTTTACCTAAATATTCATGTGTAAATTCTTAAATATTGTATGTGTGGTGCTAGGAGTGGAACCTGGGGCTTCATTCATGCCAAGCGGTCTCTACTGAGTTAGTAGAAGCCCTCTTTTTAGTTTCCATTTTAAGATGGGGTCTCATTAACTTTCTCAGGTTGTCCTCAAATCCACCAGAGCTCCTATGGGCCTAGAACTTGTGATCTTCCTGCCTCAGCTTCTTGAGTTGCTGGGATTATAGAATTGTGTCACTAGGTCCATATCTTAAGTTTGTTAGTAGTCCATTCAAGAATTTGTCTGCCTCTCATGGTTTTTATTTTTTTCTTAGGCAAGCAGAAGTGCCTTAGAGAATGACAGATTATGTCCCTTGGTTCTCTTAGAATATGTATGTGAAGACCAGAACAGAGAGCGTCTCTAACAAAGAGTTCCAGATGGGCCATTATGCTTGATCTCCTATTAATGAAGCCAAATGCCCTCTTCAGGTTCCTCTAAATCTTAAGTATACTCTCAACATAGCCTCTCCTTGTCCCCTGTAGTTTAAAGAGATGTTTTCCTTGATTCCTTATAGTAGTTAAGGGATATCCTGATGCTTATAAAACAAAGATAGCCAATAGTATGTAAGTATAAATAATTCTTGTACCAAGAGGAGGAGCAAATGAATGCTGGGAAGTATTGATTCCTGTACTACTGGCCAGAAAGTGAAGAAAGAGAGAAAAAGCCAGGGTCTTTATTAACCCTTCTAACAGCATGCCACTTGTAACGTAACCTCCTCCCACTGAGCTCCACCTCCTGATGTTTCCACTGTGTGGTATAGCCACAATAGAAAACATGTCTTTCTACATGAACTTTGGAAGAGCTAGACTGCAGCAGTATACAATGAGCAAGCATGTCCATGGCTAAAGATACTTGTAGTTAATCATTATCGTATCCTTATGACAGACATATAGGTCCTTTCTAAATGAATTCTTACAATCCTCTCAGCTGTTTGTGTGTTAAGAGTCTTTGGTAAAAACACATATCCAGAGAGTGGCAGGAAGGAATTAGCACACAGGAGTGCTACTCATTCAAGTGTCTGTATTCTAGATCATTCTACTAGAAATTCTCAGCTCCTTCTGACTCAATGCTCTATTTAACCATTGACATGTTTTCTGGCTTTACTATCCTGAAATGAAAACTTGGAGTAATAGAACCTATAAATATTGATCTTTATTTTCATAGATTGCTGCATCTCTCAATCCTCATTAGATCATCTTCTGTTTGCTCTAGATGGCTATTAATACAGAAACCCGCAGTTTATGTGCAGAGAACAAGAGTCGAGAAGTATTCAACCCTAAATATAACATCTGGACCATAATCCTTTCTCAAAAGGCTCAGGGATCACTGCAAGACAAGGGGTGGAATGGTTATAAGAACCAGAGATAGTAGGTGACAATAGCAAAAATGTGGGTTTTGAACCTAACAGGGATGCTGCCCACAGGGACTCACAGCAGCTGTGACTGCATGGGGAAGCCCTGGGCAAGATCAAGCCAGACAAAGTCCAAGACTGGATGAGAATGGGAGCCACAAGTCCCAGTCCTAGCAAGAAGCCATTGTCAATTGATGGCTACTGGGAGAGGGAGTTAGTTTTTGATTGATGGCTACTGGGAGACAGGGAGTTAGTTTTCTTCACAAATTCAGCTCTGGACAATCTACCTATGCTCTAGTAGATGGTCCTACATCCGTGTACATTCTGGCAGTGCTAAGTGGACTCAGGGGGAGGGGAGGCTGGGAAAGAGAAGCATGTGAAGACATGAAGTTAGAAGGGAAAACTGAGTGGGGGTGCAGAAGGAATAAGAAGGAAGCAACTGGGAAGGTAGATTTGATAATCTACTCCTTAAAATATAAGAACTAAGGGATTAAAAATAGTGTAAACAAGGAAAAGGAAATATTTTACAGCACAAACATCTTCTTTTTATTCTGTAAATGCTCTGACACAACAATTCTAGTCGATCAAACACAAAAGTCAGATGTTTGAAAGCAAAGCTCTCTGAATGCTTCTGCTAACTCTGTGGCATGGGACAGAAGGGGTCTTTTTGTATCAGAACAGTGACTAGTCTGATCCAAAGAATGAGGTGTGATTTTTTTTTTTAAATTCTGACCAAATTCTGATAGCTTTCCAGAAAGCTTTTTCAGAAAAATAAAAGCAACCTTTCTTCTTAGTATGGGAGACAATTGTGTACTTGCAAAATGAAATGGATTTTATAACTGAGCAAAAACCAAAATGGTTGCAACAAAAAGGGTTCTTGAGGCCCCACCTCTAGCAGAAGAGCCAAAGATTAATAGATGTTGGTGTTGTTAGTTTCTCAGAGGTGTGTCCTAAGATAAGTTGTCTATTTCCGGTGGTCAGTCTCATATCTGTGTGCATACCGTTAGCACTATTTGGACTCAAGGGGTATATAAAAGAAAGAGACAGGAGGAGGAAATTAAAAAGTTGGGGGAGGAGAGATGTTGTACATAGAGGGAGTCAGGGAGTGCCACGTATAAAATTTATAATTTAAAAAACCTAAAATGTTTTAAAATGTTTTGTTCATCAGATGTTCCTGAAGTGAGTTTGTGGGCTCAGACTTTGTTTCTTAGGCATGAATTTGCATAAGTGCTCTTATGGGAAGACTGAGCCACATTCTACAGTGACAGCTGCATCCTACACTCCTACATCTCTATACTTCTATCTCTTCTATCTTCCTGACAATGACCAACTACTCAGTTAGGGTCCTGAACATTCTAAGGGATAGGGGGAGGTCTCTATGGTCCACTCTCCTGTGTATTCTAAGAGCATATGTCCTTCTGGATGTACAAGAGCGAATGTTTATTCACAGGATAATTCACCATTAACAAAATGCTTGTGTCCCCCTAAGCAATGTCCATCCCCTGTACACATGGAACTAACAAGAGATTTAACTAGAAACTCTACACTGCAAAGTGACTCAAGGAGACATGGCTCAGGTAGTAGTGGCAAGATTGAGGTACTGAGTTCCATTCCAACAACCTAGGCAAGAAAGCCAGGTATGGTGATGTTCGGAGGTAGAGATGTGAAGATCCCTGGGACTAGCTGACCAGCCAGCTTCTACTTAGTGATTCCCAGACCAGTAACAGACTCTGTCCAAGAATATCAAAGATAGGCAGTCATTATGGAATGAATGACACCTGAGGTTAGTTAGCCTCTGGCCTCCAGTAGTGTAGACACATACATGTATACACATATGTATACACACATACATATACACACATACATATATACACACATATGTACACACACATGTACAGACATATGTAAATGCATATATGCTTAAACACACAGACACACGCACACACATACACACATGACTCTAAGCCATGATTCCATCTGGACCCATCAAAATCCTAAGAAGAGAGTTACTAATGTGTGATTATTGCCTCTCTCCTCTTCACACCCTTCCTGGTCTCTGGAATCACTCTTTTGTTTTCTATTCTGTGATAACATATACATCATATACATATACATTAAGCATCTATATGTAAGTGAAAATGAATAGTATTTGCTTTTCTCTACCTGGCTTATTTCATATAACATAACAAGCCCCAGTTCTACCCATGCTATGGAAAAGGACGGACTCTTACTTTTTTAATAGCTGAATACTATTCTGTTGTATAGGTCCCATGTTCTTTATCTACAGGTGGACACATCCTTAGGTTGATTCAGGATCTCAGTTTCTATGAAAGTGAAGCAGTGATGAGGTAGACCCCATCCGCATGCTGACATCCTTGGTGTCTTTAGATATCCAGTGAGCGCTGGCTTTCTAAGTTGCATTAAAGTTCTGTTTCTAGAATTTGAGGAGTCGCCAGTTTAGCACCACAGTTAAATTGTTTTCCACTCTCAGGAAGAGTATGTAATAATCTGTCCCTTTCCACACCTCCAACATGTGTATTATTTTTCCCTCCTTTTTATGGCTAGTCCAAAGTGAAATGATATTTTGTTATGGTTTTTCAGTTATTCTCCTGATTATTGGTGATGCTGAAAAGCATCTGTGTTTTTGCTGTTTTCATGTTCCTTATCAAATGAATCAATAACACGCATTTTTCCCCCTTTGCATGGATCCTGTCTTCTTTCTGTAAATTAGTTGCTTCCTCCCCAGAGCATCTCCATTTGAGGCCATTCTATTTGTCCTCTTTGCTTTTGATGTTGGAAGTTATATGAAAGTTTTTTAATAGCTGAATACTATTCTGTTGTATAGGTCCCATGTTCTTTATCTACAGGTGGACACATCCTTAGGTTGATTCAGGATCTCAGTTTCTATGAAAGTGAAGCAGTGATGAGGTAGACCCCATCCGCATGCTGACATCCTTGGTGTCTTTAGATATCCAGTGATATCTTTTCTCCAGACTATGGTGACTCAATTCAATTTGATAATCATAGGTTGTATGTGAATTATGAATTTATTTTACTGAAGATAAGCAGAAATAAAGAGACATTCTCCAGTCATGAACCTCAAAACTGATAAAAGTAAAAATGCTTGGTAGCCAACACCAACTCCCAACTTCCTACTACTCTCCTCTGAGGAATCAGATAGGCAACTTTGAATGCTCAGATGAATAAGCTTATTGTTGGAAGCTAAATTGTAACACGGTCAAAAATTAGGACTTTGAAAACTACTGTTATAAAGATTTTAGAAATATAGCAAAAACATCTAATAGGAAATACGACATCATTCAGATTCCAAATTATATGTAACTAGCGACAAACTAGAAATACATATGCATAAGAAAAAGCAGAGGGTGAGAGTGCATATTTCCACAGCAACATGGAGAATTGCGTCTTCTGTGCATCTACGTTTGTCTCTTCTCTGTTCATACTTTCAAACTGTCCTAGAGCCCAAAGGAAGATCCAGAGCTGGCGTCATTTGACTTTTTAGATGATAAAGGGGACTTAATTAAGGTGATTATTTATCCCATAGAATGGTATGAAACAGAACCCGGGTAAGAATCCAACTGTTACCCCAAAAATCTGAACTCAGAAGAAGGTAGATCTCTGGCAAATAGCTCTCCGTATTGTCTTATTTTTAATGGAATTTTCATGGTATTTTCTGAATTTTTAAAATGACAGTTTCCATTGTGCAAAGATGATATATGTGTCTTGTGACTAGCTTTAACTGGTATATTCTTTAGTGAAAGGGAAAACATACCAGCAGGGTTTTATCCTTTGGGTGGGAGTCATGTAGAAAATATAGTCTCATTACCTCTTGGTAAACAGTAGAATTGAAGGACAGGATGGAGGAAACTAGCTTGACCTAAGTCCATGTAATATGTGTAGGCAAATAGCTCATATCTGGATGCTGTTTGCTATGCCGGCCATGATAATGGCCTCACAGGAGCCATACAGTTGCCCTTCTTATTATTCCATGACTTTTTCCCGTGCTTAGACAGTTATTGCCAATTTCTTCCAAATGGAAGAAATCCTCTCTGTTATCAAACAAAGATCCTTTAACAAATCCTTTTATGCTCAAGAGAAAAACTCATGGGAAAATTACGAGTTAAGAAGTGTAACTGGCATTCTACAGACATCGTGACTCTGTGGTTGTCAGACTTCATGAAATTTGGGCAAGAAGCAAATTCTTTGGGAAAAAAAAAAGTAACCTTCAGGATGGCTCTGCCATCACATGGCCCTTAAAATATAAATGCACACAAAGCGGGTCTTTCATCTGGCAAAAGCCACACATAAGAAATCAATGGGTAAAAATATAATTGGAATGTGACCTTCCAGTGAAGACGTCTTCCTTTTTATCTCCAGTTTGTGATTTCTGCAAACAGAATGCATCACTTCCCAACAGGAAATACATTCAATTGAATTAAACTTGTTTCATAGGCTTTGAGTCCTACATTTTTGTTTCTTCCTCTTGAAGTACGCAGTCTTTGTTTATAGCTGTTGTACAGAAGGGGAAAAAAAATGAGTGCCTGGGTGCGCATGAGAGATCCATCATATAATTACCTGGAGGAAATTAAAACGATACACACGGTAGTAAGGCAAATGGAATGTCGAGCAATTATTCAGGAAATCTGATTGGCCAAGGTACAGGGAATCATTCCTCACACATTCCAGCCTTAAGGATTTGCTACCCACAGAGATGTAAAAAACTCCCTTGCCTGTTGAAGCCCCATGGGAAGGTCCCTGCAGTTCTGTTCACTTCCTCTTACACTTGCTCTACATAAAGGAACTGGAGTGGCAAGAAGCATGCATCACCAGCACACCATGGGAGGGTATCATTGTTCCCACTAATAAGAACAAATGGAACCTTGGTATCCATAAACAAAACACAGGACGCTTTTACTTATTATCCCTCAGCTTTGAAAATCAACTATAAGTTGTTAGGGCATTTTATTGGGATTAATCGCTAGCGACTTTGATCGGAACAAAGTTTATCTAGTCATTATTCACAAAACATTTCTCTGTCACGGATGGATGGACTAAAGTGTGAACGAACGATTGCTCTCCCGAGGACCCACTACAAAGACACAAATCTTACCACAGGATTAGAAAACAAAAGAGAAATAAAAGAAATCAGGGTAAGAAGCAGAATTATGTAATCAGAAGTTAAATATAATTTTTTTGCATAAACTCTTTATTAAGAAACTTAAAGAATTTGGAAGAAACTATAACCCCAATGCTTTATTCGGAGTGGCTTTATAGCAACCACAAAACCCGTACCTTCTGCTTTACTAGTTGGTAGATGGTATCTAGGGAAACAATGGGGTCATGCTACTCTTTCTTGACTATCTAGTCACTGGTGGACATCAATTATCACCTAGAATATGTGTATGCAAATTTTTGACTCATCAAAATACAGGCATAGGGAAAGAACAATGTTAATTTCCAGTAAAAACTAAGTATGAATTTTAATAAGGCTATTTTATACTAGGTGAAATGACATCAGACATGGGAATTAAGGGCTGGTATTTCTAAGTGATAATTGCACTATTTAGTTTTTCTAGTTAGATGATTTTTTACTAGTGGAACGACTGGTATTTTATGTAATTTTTCATGTGTATTTATTGCAGACTAAAGAATCCATATTGACATCCTGTGTTAGACTAATGGAATAAATATTTGGATGTTGAGAGTATCTAAGATAAAAGAGTGAGATATAGAAGATTTCATTTTGGAATCTGTGATTTTCTTCAAACATTATAAATGTTTTTGCATTAAAATGTTTCCTTTCCGAAGAAAGCATTTAGATTTGGACACAAGGTTGTCTACGAAGATAAACACTATTAAGAGTAATGACTAAGAGAAGTGAGGTCATATTCTGGTTAGTTTCCATATACTGTTCCTAGAACTAACACTTTTTATGTTTTTTTAATATGTATGTGTGAATATATATGTGTGTATACACCACATGTGTCCTGATGCCTTTAGAAACCAGAAGACAGGATCTCATCTTCTGGAATGGGAGTTACAGGTGGTTGTGAACTACCCAATGGATTTTAGTAATGGACTTTCTAGGACTTCTGAAAGAGTATCAAGTGCTTTTAACTGCTGAGTCATCTCTCTAGTGTCCTAATGTTTATATATTCATTTTACGTGTATGTGTATGTACTTGCATATGTATGCTACATGTGTGCATGTGGACATGGGATGGACTCTTTTTGTGCTAGAGTTGCAGGCAGTTATAAGCTACCTAATGTGGGTGCTGAGAACTAAGCTTAGGTCTTCTGCAAGAGGAACAAACAGGTTTCCTTAACCACTTTGAGTATTCTCATCTCCACTTTAATGAAAAGGAACAGAGAAGAACTGAAAACCTCAGTCCCCAGCTTCCAATCTAGTAAAAGATAGAGAACACAAGCAAGCCAAGCTCTTTCCCTGTGATCTCCCTAGATCAAGCTTTCTTTGGCAAGATAGTAACACAGGATACAAGTTTCTACAGACTCTCTTCAAACTCTACATCTTACCACAAAGGTAGAGGAAGGGGAAATTTGAATAACAAACACTTAAGAAAGATCAAAACCATTCAATTTTTGAAATAAAGTTCAGAGTTGTCTATTGTAAAGATTGTATGAGACAAAAATAATAAACTCATAATGGACAAACAAGTTGAGAAGAACTGAGCAACTGCTCCATCTGTGGCTAAAGGGTTGGTCATGTTCTCTGCTTCTTTATTTTCTTTTGCTTTTGCTCAAAGGATCCATCTCCACCTAATCCAAGAGAGTGATGTTTTTGTCTTCTTCACTGGTGCCTCTCTGACACTTCCCATCCGCAGCTAGTTGCCATGGTTTTAAGCTCAAGTAGAACGCTGTAACAAAATATCACCGGCAGCGTGGTTTTGAACTGGAATCAGTGGCTGAGACAACTGAGACAAAGGCATTGAAGACTTCATTGTTTGGTGAAGGCATGTTTCTTTGTCCATGAGTGGCAACCTTTACTGGGTCCTCACCTGATAGTAGAGTCAGAGTACTTCTCTGGAGGGTCCAGTCCAGGTCAATAGGGCTTAACTCTACTCCTGTGTCCCTGTTGACTCCCAATGCTTTCAGCTACGAATTCCAGCAGATAGTACACTGGGACAAAGACAATGCACAAACATCTGACTACAGCATCTTAATTCTCAATGTCATTTATGTTTTCTGCATTGACATACTTCCGAAGATGTCCTGGATCCACATAGGATTTCTCATCTTCACGTTCAAGCATCCTTCCTGGCCTACATGTGCAACAAGTGACCTCCCTAAAGTATAGGTCTTGCTGTGCCACAGGATTCATTCCTTATTACCCAGCACAGCCTTAAGATTAAGATGGTTTGGCTTGGACTTTACAGTTCTCCAGACGATAGGTCGGCGTGGATCCCTAAAACCATACATTTCTAACAAGTTCCCAAGTGATCCCAATGGTTCCAATATCATCCTTGGAGAACTATTCACCAAGAATAATTCAGCCAAATCCCTAACTTTTATTGTAAATTCCAAGCTTTGGCTGTCTTAAGTCAACTCATGATCAACATAATAGAACCTAGGGATGTACATTCCATCTCTCTGATGGCAGGGTAGAGGCAGTTCTACCATACAAGTTAATATTATAATTTGTCTCACTTAGAGAGCTGCAGAGGTATCTGGCTCTGAGTCCGGAACCCTCCCTCTATGTCCAAAGATCTGCAGGACCTAGAACATACATGTACTCAGCACTGAGTACTGGAGCTTTCTCATTTGTCCTTAATAAGAGATGAGGAGGTTCCTACTCAGAACCAGGGTCTAGTACCTTTGCAGGCATTCAGTTAGCCACTATTTTTTGTATAGTTATATTGTCCTTCAGATGCCAAACCTTGAACCATTTTGCTATCAGAATTCTTAGCACTGATTCTTACCATAATTCTGCAAGTTATTTTGTGCCCAGTTTAATGGGAGGACTGTGAGATAGCTGGCTTTTATTGTCACTTTGACATCATCTTGAATCCCCTGGGAAGAGACTCTCCATGAGGTTGAGGAGGTATTTCCTTAAAAAGTATTGTCTGTGGGCATTTTTGTAGGGGAAGGTTTAGGTTACATTAACTAATTTGGGGAGGCTCAGTTCACTGTGGGAAGCTACGGTAGCAGAGTTTGAGTTGTGGACCATGTAAGGATTCAGAAAGTGGGCTGAGTGGTAAGCTGACATCATTTATTCTCTACCCACTCTCGACTGTAGGTGTGACCAGTCGCTGCCGTGATTTCCTCACAATAATGGGCTGTGATCTTTGATTATGAGCCTTACAAATCATTTATCCCTTCAAGCTCACTTTGCCAGGGTATTTTCTCAGAGCAACTGGAAAGGAAACCAAGATAGAAATCTTATAGAAATTTAAATCGTATCTGACTTATTCAGTTTGAAAGATGTCTTCTTTTCATTGATCATGGTGGCCTTGTTAATCTTTGAACACATTATCTCCTTGCTTCTTCATCCCCATAACTATACACTAGAAGAATACCCAACAGGATTTTTAGTCTTTTTCCTATGCTATTGGGCTCCAAGCACAGAGGCTTGTGTTTGCTAGACAAGAACCTTGACACTGAGCTGTTTCCAACTCCAACTGAGATTTCTCAACTGAGATTCCTAGCTTTGGAGAATTCCTGGCTTATCCCTTGCTTTATCTTGCCAACCTCTATCCTACAACCTGCCTTCATTCATCATTGGGTTTCCTTCTGATGGGTGCTTTCTTGGAAACCTTAGTTCACCAGCAGTGATTGAGTCATGATTCTGCTTAACATCAATTTTCAAATGCTTAAAGAATTTGAACACCCAATAATGATTAAAATAAAGGAATGTCAAACTTTACGTAGTGCTGCCATCCACCATTTGGATTTTGATAAGTTGGGATAAAATAAATATTACAATGAAAAAAATCTAAATTACACTAAATAACGTATCCTGGTCATGCCACGGGTGACTTAGTCAATTCTGATTCTGCCATTGTGTCAATGATAGTTTAAATTTCCTTTTTTTAATTTAAGTGCATGAGTAGGTAAAATGGAATAAAGGTAAAATTATTTCCACTGAAAGCAATCTCTGCTTCTCTTGATGTTTAAAATTAATTAATTCTTTATGTCTGCTGTTGGTGTCTCTTTCCTGTGCTGCTGGAGATGCTCACATGACTTCAGTCCTCCATCTTTCATGTTATGAAAGTCTTCTAAACTGATGCTAGTTCCATTCTTTTAAATTATTACCACATCATTATTTCATATTCATTGATTTTTAGATAGTTGTCTTTAAAATCAAATTTGAGGAGAGCTTTGTTTTTCAAATTATTTTAGAGTACACTTCTGTAATAGCACTCTTTAAAAAAACTATCTTTGATTTTTCTACCTTAAACTCTAATGTGAGCCTTTGGAGGGACTCAGATCCTTATCTGGGTGTGCACTTCCGGTTCTCAGGACGCACGATATGAACCTCACTAAGATGTTGTCTTCCTTAACTATTCTGTTACTCATCAGGAATGCATTTCTGAGTCACCATCTCCAACTCCTTCAGAGCAAACAGTTTGGAGGACACAGTCAATGGAACCCACACAGGGAACTTTTGCATTCTGTAAAGAATAATATATAGTGTCTTATATAGCAATTAGGTAGAACAAATATGCTACAATTTGTAATTATCAGAGCTATTACCATTCTTTTTAATGAATCCATTCTTGAATTAAGGTTCTGTTTGGTTTATTCACAGTATTGTTAAGACTGTTATAAAAAACGAGCAAGGCTCTCAGCCATTTATAATGAAAGCTGAACGACTAAACAGACCTCCATTTTTTTATTTGCATTAATGAGTTCATCCCCAAATATATATGCAATAATATATAAAATTAAGTTATAAATGTAGGCATGTGCTCCAAGTCACCATGAAAATCTGCATGCAAATGCATAATAATCACAAATCTACAATATTACAATATTAAAAAATACCCACAATTAAATTATCATGTGGAAATAATCATAATGTTATTGGAAACTCAATTATTGAGGCAAGCCTTGTCGGGGAATTAGCAGAGTATGGCAAAGACAAGCCAGACCTGAATTCATCAAATATATATTATCACAATATTACATGTTCACTTCGATTCCATGCAAAGACAAACATCCTCTCTCACTAGTATCTGCTCGATGCATTTGTATTATTCATGAACAACGCTGTGATGTATTATACATACAAAGCTGATTGTACGCTTCTTGCCCCAGGCCCTGATGCAGACACACAGAATTAATTTTATTATATACACATGCATGATAATTGGGAAGGATTCGGTCAAATACCAAACTGCTCCCGTGCTCCATTACTCCACTTTCCAAAAAAAAAAAAGAAAAGAAAGGAAAAGAAAAAAAGAAAGAAGTTCTGAGGTCAAAAGCTGCTTCCCTTCACGGCAGAGAAATTCTTTGTCATCTACTATAGAAAGTTCTAAGGTATTAGTGAGCCCCGAACTGGGAAGAACTTTCCAAGCACTGTTTTTTATTAAAACAAGCACTTAAGTTCAGTTTACCAATGCACTCAAAACTTTGGTCCGAGCAGCATCACAGTCAGGCGTGTTTGGGAATCTCTGGTTCACGTCACCCTGTGTCTGGCAGCTAGCGTAGTGTGGGATGACTGAACTGTGCTGCTTGCTAGTCACTCTAACTAAGGTTTAAATGCAACAACTTGCGAGGGGAGGGGAAGGCTGCCAACACCTCCTCCTCAGTTTCAAAACTTCCACCCGGTTCATCACTTCCGCCCAATGAGTCATGACTCGTATGGCTGGTTCCCTTTGATGACCCCCCCCCCTTCTGTTCCTATGCTTCGCAGAGTGCTTTCCACATAGGAGAAAATAAACACTTGTTTTGTGAGTTTAAGATATTTGTCTGGCATGGCTTTCTGTCATAACCGTCTGATTGTCATGTTGGACTATACCAGCACTAGCCAATGGGAAAAAGAACTAAGCCTCACAAATCTTCCTGGAGCCTATGCTAAAACATGGAGTAGAGAAAAAGCAATTCAATTAATTTTAATAATGTTCTTTTTAACTCAGTACATCCACGTGCTCACACCTTCAGCCCCCACTTTATATGAAAAATGTACCTGAGGTAACTCAGTGTTCACTTAGCCTCCGTTGCTTGTTCTACTTACAGGCTCATCCATCTCATTTAGGGATAGCCCCATCTCAGGACTCACTGTGCACGTGACTTGTAGCTGGCTGCACAGAATCCGCTCAGACTCATCGACAACAGATCAAGACCATGCACAAACTAGATGAACCTGTCAGCCACCCCTTCCTCTTCAGCTGAATGATTCTGCATTTCTGATATAGAAACACCCTCCAGCACTCACTTACGAACGCACGCACCCACCCACCCACGCACGCACGCGCGCTCACTTATCAGAACAAAGAAAGATCCCTTAAAAGAAGCTTTAAAAGTTGGGAAGGGGCATTAGTTTTCGCTCTGCTAGGATTTTGGATGGTGCTATTTCTGGACCACATGATTCTCGTTTACATACTCTGAATTAAAATGTTCACGGAAGAAAGTATAAAATGAACGGAGTCAAACATAATCAGTCTGACCGTTTCAGGGCTCAATCACACCACTACCGGGTGCATGATACCTAAGCTCACAAATCCTAATTTATAAAATGGTATTATGCTATCTCTTAGGCCAGTGAGGAGAGTTCAGTTAGATATACTGTGCTTAGTACAATGCTTGATATGTATTATCTGTTCAATAAAATTTTCTCAAAGATTTATTTTAAACTGAGGGGGTGGCGGGGGGAATTTAAGAGTGCACGTCCACGCCATGGGTGCAAATAATACGTGTGTTTGGAGGAAGAATATTGGATCTCCTGAAGCTGGAGTTACAGGCAGTTGTAAACTGCTCACTGTGGATGCAACTGGGTGTGTCTTCTGTCTCCCCACCCAGAGCCACACCCAGAGGATAGGTGGGATTGACTGGATTAGGAAATCTGCCTTTTAAAAGCCGTGACTATGAAAGGTTTCTTGAAAATGCTGACAGGGAAGTTCAAATGCCAAGGCTTTATGCAAAATATCTTTAAATGCTGTGTTAAAATTAGGCTCATGAATAACTTTTTCTCATCCCCTGGAAGGAGGGAGGAAATTTTGCTTCTCTTCCAATACTTTCCTCTAATCTTACATAAAGGAGGCGGGGCAGTTGACAAATACATATACCGGAGAGGAACTTACATGTGTTGGAAATCATAAACCCAACAGTGTAGAGAAAAGCCCAGGCGCGTGTTTTCTGGACTTTCTGGGGGGTTGTGTAGCGCCTTCATAACAAGTTCCCAAGCTCTTTACACAAGGGACGTTTCCAACAAGCCGCAACTTGATGTGGCAGACATGTGGCTGTGGAGAAGGTAGGAGGAGTTCTTAGCGCCCCAGTTCCCTGACTCTGGAATTTGTCTGCACCCTAGGTTTCTTCTTTTCCATTCTAACTTTTCCCAAACTTCCAAACGTTCATGTGTAAGAAGACCTCGTGACCTTGAGACTTTTTTTTGTTAAATTTTCTCTAACCATTAATCTTATAAACCAGTGATTTTCCCACTGATGATCGTAGGTCTCTTTTGACTTGATGAAGAAGTTCATTTCAGGTCAACCTTTAGAGGGTCTAAAGGTCCTTATTAGTCCTAGACACTTAACTATTCATTGGAGAGGGCATACCTGAGGGTGCAAAGGAGAGATTCCTATCTGAGAAGGTGGCGTTGATGATATATTTGCGTGCACGTGAATTTGGGTGATGTAGTTGCATGAGTATAAAAGATATCTGTAAACCCGGTGCCTAGAAGAAAGCTACAGGTTAAAGAATGGACCATGTTATCCAAAGACAAAATTGTAGGGATATTTAATATATGTCCTGCTTTCTTACATAAAATCACCAGTTCCTTGTCCGCTGGGTGTTTTATTTAGTTTATTATTGTTGTGGTTGTTGCTGTTGTTCATTTAGTTCTTATCGTCTCTGTCTCTTCCAGATGCTGGAATGTTTGCATACACCTAATGAGATATTCGGAAGTATAAATCTAAGCATGAGTTTATGTAGGTTTCGTCTTCAGGTATATCTTAAAGATATAGCCTTTGGGTAATTACATATAGCCTTTTAAATAAGCTTCAACATGAACTTTAATGGAGGTGCAATTTTCCCTTTGGTATCAAGTCAGTGCCTAAGAAGTTTCTGGTGGTAGAGGATGGTGGCTTTCATAATTTTGGATTAGGAATATTCAGCCCGTGTAAAGACTTTGGATCTGAACTATCTGTGACTATTCGAATGCATGTGTATAGCCTCACAGGTGGCTATCACATACATGATATATATGGGACTAACCATCATTTGTCACAAAACCCATAGTGATGAAAAAGAAATCTACAATGAACTTTTTTTTTGTTGACAGAGACTTTCTCTTTCCTTCTAGTCTAGCTCAGTATTATTTATGAGAAATGAAAAGTGAACCACAACCGCGGGTCAACATATAGTGGAAAGCTCCAGATAACTAGGGTATAAACAAATACATGAATAAAAGACAAAAACCCAGGTAAAATTAATTTAACACTGTCATATTTAGTAAGCTATGTCTAAGATATTATTACAAGATTAGAACAAAATAATGGCATTTTTTCTAGCCCCCCCCCCCCCCCCCCCTTGTAGCCTGTGTTCTTGTTATACTCTCCCTAAGTCCTCATCACTGCACATAAGCACAAGGCTGGCTTTTGGCTTTCATATCTCAGAGAGTTCTATCTGAGATCCCCAGCCCTTAGTAGCCCAAACTGCAGCAAAACCAAAAGCCAGGCTACTCAATGCACATTGACATTTGAACAAATAAAATGTCATTCTGCTCGAGCATGAGAACTATTTATAACTTTACTTACCCTGGTGATCCTTCAGTTACTTTGAACCATTTCTTGTGCCTTGTGCTAGGGGTTCTTTGCTTTACGATATGAAATCAGTAACAGTTGAAATGATACACTGTAGGATTCACATTCTCACATCTTTAAAACAATGTGGTCCATCCCTGCAGTCCTGCCCATGTTGGCTAATTAAAACAGCATACAGTTGTCAATGACTATTATAAGCAGTCCTCTGTTCAAAATTAGAGACGTGTGGCTTATAGTGTTAGGGATGTGATGTAGACAGCATAGCTTCAACTAGAGACCAACACCGAACAAACAAGATTGATGTGAGAATGGCTTCATCCTTTGTTACCAGTAGGGACTTTGGCCACAACTGGGGCTCTTGTTGGCCGACAGATCGTGTATGGGCACATGGGAACCCAATACCCATGCCTTGTAAGCTGTGTTTGCAGGATGGTGTATTGTCTTCTCCCCGTGTTCTTTCTTCTGTAGGTCAGAATTCCTAAAAGATAAAAGTACCCAAAAGCGGAAGTGGGTCTTCACTCTATCTGGCAATCTTTGATCTGTTGTGATCAGCTCCTGACCCAAGGAATCTGGGTGTGTAAACTCTTGGCTACATCATCTCTCCTTCTTTTCTCCCTACCCTTTGTGTCCTTCACTCCTACAAATGAGAACTGAGCTACTTGCCTCTTGCATTTGTTTTCCAAGTCCCTCCAGTGGAAGTGTGTACCTTTTCTGTCAATGCTGCCATTCTAGACTAGCCAGAGCTGGCCTTAAATTACTAAGCCTGGAAAGTCAGCTGAAGAATTCTCACTTTTTTTTTATCTTCTCCATTTTTATATGCCAATCAAACTGTAGTGATCTTCATGTTGTCAACCATCATTGTACCTGAAGAATGCATATGTGGTCTGGCTATCGTCACTGTGCCCAGCACTAAGTTGGTAATCCATGAATGAGAGAATGAATGAGCAAATAGGGTTGCACTTGAGTAAATGAATTCCTATCACTCTCTATTGACTCTTAATTTTGAATTTTTGTTTTCGTTTTTTTGAGACAGGGTTTCTTTGTGTAGACCTGACTGTCCTGGAACTTGCTCTGTAGACTAGGCCCTGAACTCATAGAGGTCCACCTGCTTCTGCTTTCTGAGTTCTGGGATTAAAGATACACACCACTATCACCACCTGTCTGAGTCTTAAATTTGAATTTTGATGTGACTGGTAAATATTATAAACTTTCTGCTTGATAGTTCACATTGGTACTTGTGCCCTTCATGACTGTGTGGCTGGAGCTAGCACTGGAGTAATAGCCTCAGGACAGGATGTAGCAACTGTCACCAGCCTATGGGGGAAAATCAGATTTTCAGGTAGAAGGTCTAATGAAAATGCATCATTTTTACATAGACATAACAATTTTTAAAACTTCTAGATCCAATCATTGTAAGTTAGGAACCATCTGTTTCTGGATAGAATAAATGTAAGGAGATAAGTTTTTGAAGCTAAGTCATCCTATTGGGCCGGAAAGCTCATCTATCTACCCTGGAGGTTGAGGCAACATCAAGGGTTCCCTGGACTACAGTATGAGTATGAGTTATAAGTTCAAAGACAGCCTACACAACTTAGTAAGATCCTTCCTCAAAAGAAAAAGTGAAAAACATAGCTTGATAGTCAGGTGCTTGTAGAGCATGTGTTTCTGAGATCCAATCTCTATTATGAAACACAGACAAAAACCAAACCAAACCAAAACAAACAAACAAACAAACAAACCTGCAACGGTCCTGTGTGTGGCTTGTTCTGACTATAATTAGAGGTGAAACAGAAATGTTTTTCTAGGTCAGGCGGTAGCAGGCATTGAGGATAAAAACCTTGCTGTCATTAGAAACAACTCAGATCTATGGTGCAAGGATACAATTGCAGAGAACGAAATCTAAAGACTTGCTCAGAATAATGGTCCCTCTAGGCATCTAGGCATCCAGAAACTCGTGTTTGAAAGAACTTGTCTGGCTTATCTGGGACGTTTGTATTATCCATCTTGCTTTACAATCTCTTTACCTTACACTTATTTGTAGCCTCTATTTCCTCTAAATAGTGTAGTAAGATAAAGCTTACCCCCACCCCACACACTTGAGAACATGACTCAGCAGAAACACTTTGTAGCTTGGGTGTGTTCAGAGACTCTGCCCAGACTTTTAATGTTTCAACTTGCTCAAGGGAAGGATTCGCTGATCACCAAACAGGTGCTAGGCAGCAGGAAGATGAATCACGGGGATTAAATGTAGCAGTCAAAGTTTTGGAGGTGCATTCAGCATTATCCTTTTAGATCAGAGTGGGTCCAACTGGAATTGTTGAAATTATCTGAGCTTTCAGAGTGCTTCCATTTGAATAATGGAGGATGACCACATATAAAAAATGACAATGACTGGCTTTTCCCCTGGAATAGACTGCTTGCCCCTGTCAGCTACTTTGTAAAGCCCAACATAGTGCAGTTTCACTTCAGCTTCAGCCAGCCTCCTGCCAGTGGAGGCTGCTATCTAAAATAAGACTTGTGACTTCACTAAGGAACTGAGGACAATCTCACTCACACTTGAAAGGAAAGAATGGAACACAGAAACACAGAGGGGAACAGTGGTTGCCAGGAACTAGGGGTATGAGAATTGGACAGACGATCAAATGGCACAAAGATTTATGGAGAACTAGCACACAGGTAGTGACTATAGTTAATAAACACCCGTAACAATACCCATAAAAATGGGTAATAGTGGATGAAAGATGGCTTGGCATTTAGAAGTGCATATTGCTTGTGCAAAGAATCTTGAGTTTGATTCCTGGCACTGACTTTGAGTGGCTCATAATTACCTGTAACTCAAGATCTGACGCCCTCTTCTGGTCTTCATGAGTACCTGCACTCACGTGTTCAATATACATACAGACGCATACACATAAATAAGAATAAATCTTTTCTTTAAAGTTAGAATTTAAGAGTTCTCTTCCAAAAGGAATGTTAAATGAGAGTGTGAGGATATGCTAAGAATGTCAATAAACTGGATTTTGTTATCCCACAAAGGATGACTATATACAGTATATGATATGAGTTAGCAGCATATTTTGCATTATATATATATGTGTGTGTGTATATATATATTATCATATATATTTTATCGTATATATATGATGTATATAATATCATACAATTTATGTCAATGAAAAATAAAAGCTTAAGTTTAAAGGGGGATAGAGTAAAAAGAAGACAAACAAAGAATAAAAAAAATGTTGAGTGATCCATTTGCTATTGAGGACTCCTCTACATACTATGTTCATAGAACCAGTGTACTCAGTTTTACCAGACACACAAAACTGCTACCCCATACATAATAATTTCAGATATATGTACATAAATTTGGGCTTAAACAACACCTGTGTATTCAAGAGGCAGGTTCATAGCTTCTGTCTTTTTTCGGCATTAGATGCTCTGTTTTCTTACAGATTGTTTAGCCCCATGGTAAAATGAACATTTCCTTTTCCAAAGTAAGTATTTTGATAATACGGCTACAAATCCAAAATTAAAGACAGATATGTGTTGTGATACTCGTTGATGGCTCACTAGGTTATTTCCTGGGTAGAACAAAGTTTAAGCACTTGAGTAAGTCAATTGTATTCCCTAAATGTAAGCAAGAATGGATTCTTAATAGCTGGTTTTTTTCTGTGCAGCTAGTTCTAACACTGGTATGAATACACTAAGCATCCGCATTGTTAGCTATTTTAAGGAAAATGCTGAGAAGCAAATTCCTTGCTGATCTAGGGTGTGTCACATACACACACACACACACACACACACACACACACACACATATATATATATATAAATATATATATATATATATATATATATTGAGATTGGTATAGCAGAAATTTTATTTTCCAATTAGTAGCCACATTTCTGTTGCTGTTCAATGACCTAGAAGTATAAACAGCCCACTTCTTCCATCTAGCAGGCATATAACACACTCAGAGGACACTGTCTTTATCAGCTCTAAATTCTTCTACACATGATTAGCTTCTCCTGCATAAGAATTAGACTCTCTAATCATTGACCAAAGCAACCTGGATACATGTGTCAAACCATGACTGCTTCGTGATGTATTTTTCTCAAAAAAAAAAGTCTCAAATAATCTCATAGCCCTTATCATTAACCTCAATAAAAACAGATGGATAAAAAATAATATAGAAGAAGAATGAACATAAATGCGTGACTGAACATGTAGATGTTTGCTACCCAGTGGGGAGTGCTGGGATAACTCACTTGTGTAAAGAGTTCACTAATCTCTTGGCAAACATTGAAGGTGTAATCAAGTTCATCACCAGACCAAAATCTACCCAACATCACTATTGTCTAAAGAATGAACCATCCATCCATGTTTACATCGAAGGAGAAGATAGTGTTTTAATTAGCTAGATTAAAATCTAGTGAAATGGCAGGAGCTTTCTTACATCCAACTGGAATCTGAACATCTTAACAGTTCTCTCTCTCTCTCAGTACCTTTTCTCCTGTATTGGTAAGGATTCCATTCTCACATTTGTCCTTATGAACAAAGAATACATCCTTTTCCCCAGCATGGAGAGACTACTTCCCCTGTACATGAGACTTTTGTTCTTGTCATAGACCCCATCTGCTTCTTTGTCCTTCAAGGTTGAACTTGAAATGCTGTGCTCAATAAGAAACTCCACAGTGTCCCTAAGAGCCTGTGTTAGAGAACTCCTCTGTGTTCTCATATATTCCACAAAAGGAATCACATTCTGGTCATTTTGTCTACTGTCTTATTCCTTCAAGTGTTCTAGTGAGATCTAAGACAACTCTGAACTAGATATCCTAGATGAATAGTCACTTTTAGGAGAAGAAACAATTCTTGTGGGACCCAAGACACAATCCAAAATTGCCAACTTCTTTTCTATGACAGAGATAAATCATCAGAAAATCATGCAAGTATGGTTTTCTCTACGATTTTTGCTTTGGTATGCATCCTTACTGACTAGACTCCAATTCCACTGTTCTCTTTTAGGATTCTGTTATTGTTTAAACACCATGCAAACATTAAAGGTTAAGTCTTTTCAGAAGTCACAGTACATTTTCTAGCTTTTGTCTAACAGCGGGAACTGTGGTTTTCAAACCCAATTCACTCACTTGAAAGCACTGCTGTTTGGCCAATTCTCAAAAATAATAGTGTAACATGTTGAATCTTTAAAAGTTTGAAAGCAAACTAGTTCATATTAATAACAAATTATAGTCAAAATATGTGGAAGCCAGGATCCACAAAATGAAGAACCATAGACTTTAGATGAGGGTCTCACCAACGAGCTGATTGTCATCTCAGATGTGAATTCACATTACAAGGAAAGTATTTTATAAAACTTTGCATGCAGTTCTATATGGCACTTGTCACATGCACTTGTATATGACACTTGTACACAAAGACCAACTATAGTAGGATTTCAACCCTATATGGCAATATAGGCATGATTTGTTAGTTTTGTGTTTACATCCTGTGACATTTGCTAGTCTGAGGCTAGAGGGGCCACTCAATGTTCAGGGCTATGTGCACACAGTATGTGTACGTGTAAGCCTTGGCTCACATGCCTATTTGTCACATCAAATAAAAAAAAAAAGCAAAATAAATACTGGCCATTTTAACATGGACAACACAATCAAATTACTTTTTCCCTTTACAATTCCCAAAATGGGTAAGTTCCCGGACACTTTGTGGGTAAGAAAGTCCATGATGTTGATGAAATTGTGGGCTTGGGCTTCGTATAAATTGATCAGGGTTTATGTAGCATTCACAGGAATGTGTTTTATACTCAGTGTCTTCACTAGATTCCTTGTAATCCTTGATACAGTGGAGGCTGTGTCAGTAGTTATTAAATAGTAATATAAAGTAAAATAATAAGGTTGTTATACTCTATTGTTTAGGAAATAATAGCAATAAAAATTGGCAGATGCTCAATAGAGACAGATTTTTTGTTATTTTTGAATACTTTAAACCCACATTTGGTTTTAATTTAAAAAAGAATGAACAACAGATACAGAATACTGACTGCATACAAAAGAAGTAAAACTAAATTAAGTCAGGAAGGTCAAGCGTCAGATGCCTCGGTGCCTTTGAGCATAACCAATGGTAGATGGAAACATAATCTCCCAGGAACGACTAGGGCACGCCCAAGAGAAAAGAGAAAAGAATATATCTAGGTAAGAGAGACAAGAAAGAAAATGCTAGGAGTAAAGTGCTGTTTAATAGAGATAGTAGCAACTGAGGGTTTCGTTCCTTGAAAGAAGGTGGAGACGAAGGGTGGCAAATGGCTCAGTGAGTAAAGGCACTTGCCACCAAGTCTGATGACCTGTGTCTGATCCCCAGAACTGATTGTCTTTTAATGTCCACCTCTGTGCAATGGCATGGCCACCCAGAAATCAGTTCATAAATAAATATAAAAGAAGAAAGAAGAGGAGGAAGATGTAAAGGAAAAGGAGAGAAAATACTCTCCAAGTATACACAAAAAGAGAAATTTTCTTCACACATTGAAAACAAAAATCTAGGCAGAAAAGGTAGGATTAGTCTCTCTGTAGCTTTGACTTTCAAGAAATCCTAAGTCAAGGGACCAAATGTAGTTTACTTTTTAAAAGTAATTACTGTTATTATTATTATTATTTATTATTATTATTATTATTATTATTATTTAATGTGGATGAATATTTTGTCTGCATGTATGTCTGTGGACCACATGCATCCCCAGAAGAGGGGACTAGGAGAGGACCCTAGGTCCCCTGGAAATGGAGTTTCAGAAGATTGTGAGCTGCTAGGTGGGTGCTGGAAACAGAACCCATGTTCTCTTACAATACCAGCCAGTGCTCGTAATTGTTGAGTCACTTATCCAACCTTGAAGTGCAGCCTTTCTGGGTCTAAGAAAAGCCGACTGTTTAGCTTGGTAACAGGGCATGTGACCTCCCGGGTGTCACAGTGACTGAGAGAATCTGATTTTGTCACTTGGCCTGGTTCCAGATCATAAAGGTGGATAAAATAAGAAAGTTACTGAATGGGTGGAGTAGTAGATGAAAGAAACCAACGCTGTCACACTAGCAAATAAACCAAAGAGCTGTAGATAATCTAAGAACAGGTGAAAAAAAAGATCAGTGACTGTATTAGTGTATTATTGTAATTAAAAGTATAGATTAATTTTGTAACTGAATTTGAGAACAATATTGATATCTAAAATAAAAATATGCATAAATTATTCAAGAACAAGTAGATATAATACTGGCAAAGACAAAAATTTTCAACAGTTATAATTGACTGACAGAAGAGGCGTACTTTCTACCAATAGCTATTCTAAGATCTTTGCATGTATTCATTTATTATCATAACCCCCAAATATATACATTCAATATTTGAAGATCTCAACTGATATTTAAATGTTTATACTATGCAGATTAATTGCACAGAATAGAAGGTTTGTTATGATATTTTTATATGCATAGACATGTGTGCATACAAACATCTCTAACACTGTGTGGTTGTGTTCACCCCTATGACTCAAACTTACCATTCTTTCCCTTTCCACTTCTCCCTTACTATCTTTTAATAGACCCCCCTCTTACTTTTACAACTTTTTTCTGTTGTTTTAGACAGAAGAGAGAAAATAAAAAATGTAACATGTTGAGTACAGCTTATTTTACTGAGCATGGTAATCCCGAGTTCTACCCATTTTCCTATAAATTATATGATTTAATTCTTTAAACTTTTTATACTCTCACATTTAGTGTGTGTGTGAGAGAGAGAGAGAAAGAGAGAGAGAGAAAGAGAGAGAGAGAGCATGCATGCATGCATGAATGCATTGGTTGATACACGTACCTGTGCAGAAGTCAGAGGACTTGAGAGACTATGACTCAGTAGATGGTCCTATACTTAGACACATACCAGTAGCACTGAGTAGATTCAATAGGATTAAAAACAAAACAAAAACATGGAATTGGGAGAGAACAGTGGGAGGGTAGATAAGGGAGGATTTGAAGGTAGGTAACAGAGGTACATCTCTTAAAAATACATAGGCATACATAAATTTCTCAAAAAAATTAAAAATGTAATTACAAAATAATAAAAGAAGAGAAGAAATTCAAGAAAAGAAGTTTTTGCCTGCTTTTATTTATGTTCTTCTGACAAGTTCATCTTCCCTGTTGTCATCTCGCAGCTGGCTGCTGTTGATACTGCTTGCTCACAACATTCCTTGCTGATGTTAGAAGCCATATATTTTGCCCTTCCAAGGTGGACCATAGACCAAAGTCTGTGCAAGCCATCATCAGTCAGTAGCCTGGACTTGTGAGGCATATGCATTATAAACTGAAGAACTATCAGGCTCTTGGTCTCTGTAGGGTGAAGAGAGCCCACTACTCAGCCCATACGTGTTAGTCAATATGTCATCCCGTCTGTTGTCTTAGAGGTCCTTGACTATCATAAGTTAGTATGACTAACATAATATCATACGTTGTTCACATATTCATTAGCTTTATTCTTAGGTTATTTTATTGGGATAACAACATTATTGTCAATGGAATTGATTTTCTGGTTTTTTTCTTATCAAATTGGTTGTTGGGTAATGTAGTTTGTGTATTGATCTGGCATCCTACAACACTGCTAGAAACCTTTGTCAGATTGTGAGTCTTCTGGTTACCCATTTAGACTTCTTTACACATATGATTGTATCATTCACAGACGTACTTGGATTTTCTGCTCCATTTTGTATCCTGTTCATTTTTTTTTCTTTTCACCAACTGCTTTAGTTGAGATTTCAAACACTGCAGTGATTAATAGTCATATTAGACAACCTTGTATAATTCCTGATTTTAGAAGATATAATTTCCATTTCTCCACAACCAGAATAAGGTAGAATATAGAATTTCCACGTATAGACTGTATATGAGGTATGATTATTCTTATGCTACTAGTTACACACACCCTGCCCCATGGCTTTCTCATGAAGGAATGTTGAATTTTGCTCAAGGCTTTACTGTAACAATTTTATGATTCCCTCACCCTTTAATTCTATTTATATGATGTATTCCTGCTAATATATTATGTCTCTGATCAATCCTTGCATTCTTAAAATGAAACCAACTTGGTCCTAACTTAGAATCTTTTTAATGTGTCATTGAATTCAGTTTGCAAGTTTATTGAGAAAGTTTCCATCCCTGCTCACAGTCTTAGTACTTAATAAATACAAAATGCCTTTAAAACAAATGTTCCTTGTAATTACTTATCAGAAAATAAAACTGAACATCCTTAGATGAATATGATGCTGCAGGTAAACAGTCAAACACATGGAACAGAGAAATAGATTAATATTCTAAGGCAATCAAGCAGAAAAGTGTTCTTTCTCTACTATGGTGGGCAGTTAGAATTGATTTCCCTCTTTTTTTTTTTTTTGAATCAGGAATGGGAGAAACTATGAATTAAAGTTTAATTATTAAACCACAATATCTTTGAAATTAAACAAACAAGTAAAATTAAACTCTTGTTTGTTTTAAAATCAGACAGGTTGGAATCTGTAGGTTGAAGGCTTGATGCCTCAGTGCATTTGTTTGAAGGACAGAATTTTCAGGCTGACCCTAAGGACTGGAAGACAGTAGAATGCAAGAGAAGTGTACCCAGATAGTAAGTGACAGGAAGCCTGGGATCATGTCTCATTGTGCTCAGTGTTCACAAGAGGACCTTCAGAATCAAAACTTCCATGAGAAGGCCAGGTATGCACCAAGCCTAGAAGGAAAAGAGTTTGAAATCTTGACGCTAATGCTGAATCTGGCATGGCCTTAGTAGGGGTAGAATGACGTGGTTCCTGCCTCTGGAATGGGGCCAGCAGACGTGTGTCTCCACAAGTGTCCATGGCTGCTGTGGGTAAAAGGCTCCTTTGTACTGTGCATAGTTTTATGTTCGTCCTTCAAGAAATGCCCTCCCTGTTAATGACTCCATGATTATCAGAGATAGCGTGAGTCCAGGAGGCGAAGGTATAGTTAATTTCTCAACAAAATGGTAAATGCTCTAACCTTCAGGACATCCCTTAAGGCTGTGAAAAGGAACACCAAAAACATGAGTTCAAAAATATATGATTTCTCAACTATGCAAAACATAAGGATGCAGTATGAATTATATGAGGGACTTCTTGGATCTAAAGGAACAAAGGCAACTATACCATGAGTCAATTATTTAGGGAGTGGTGATCACAGATCCCACTCAGATAAGTTTTGTTGTTGTTGTTTTGTTTTTTTTTGGGGGGGGGGGAGTTGCTGTTGTTTTGTTTTCTGCTTGCAAAGGCAAACATTCCTGAGTTCAAGGTCAGCCTGGAACTTCGGGTATTTACCTCTATCCTCGGCATGGTAGAAATGGTAATTTCAGGATGGAATCCCACCCTGCTATCTCAGCATTTGTGTTTAATGGAGGCAGACAGATCTCCTTTGAAATGTTAAGAAAAAAAAAAAACAAAACAAAAAACAAATGTACTTGCTGTTTCCTAAAACTCAAAGGGCTGGGGTCACGGGATGCTGATTCATAGAATAATCAAAAGAGAATCTAGAGTCAATGACTGGATTAATATGTAAAATAAAAGACTGGGCTTATGATCTGCCAGAGATGAGCTATCCAGAGTTTTTCTTAGAAATGCAAGACAGAATTACCTTGAGAACTGTCTTGAGCAGAAAATAGAAAGCTGTCTGGCAATCTCCAGAGAACACAGAAAGCAATCTGGAAAACTGTCTTGAACAGGACATAGGCCTCCAGCTTGGACCCACGATTTGACTTCTAAGTCATTTGTTTTCACTGCTCCCAGACACTCCTTCTCTCAGAAGCCCTCTTTAAGCCAAGGCTAGTTCTTGACATACTAGTTCAGGTCAACCAAATGAGAAAGCAGATTCTTGAGAACATTCATTGGCTATGGCAGCATCTAAGAGCACACTGATCCTTGGACCACAACCATGGCTGCTATGTCATTCATGCTGTCTGGACTTTGTTTCAGGTTCTCCGGTGGCCAGTCTTCACTCAGAACTGCACAGGGAACCAAGGTTCAAATTTAGCCAATGCACAACCGTGCAAGGTCACCTCGGTCACAGAAGGAAAAGCCAACGTTACCTATGGCATTACTAGCAGATGCCACTTTTGTGCAGTGAAAGCCATGAACAATAGAGGTAATGGATACTCTGATATCACACACTCCTGGTGACGTGGCTGCAAGAACAAAATCTGTCCTGTCATAGTCCTATTCATGAGGAAAGGCCACACAAACTCAAATGAACACTCTTGAGAAAATGCTCTCTAAGATTAAAAAAACCATGGCAACACACAACTGAGAAGAAGAGATGGAGGCCGTTTCCAGATTAAATTACTTAGAGTAAGAGCCAGCAATTCATCTCCTGATTATTATTTGGATTTTTACCCACAAAGAATATTTGAAGAGAACCTGAAGAGGGTTTAAGGTTTAAATACCTATAAAAGTGTCAATTTTCTGAGTTACTGCTGGCATTATGGTCATTAAATATGTCTGTTTATAAAAGTTAGTACTAAAATACTATTGTAGTTTGGCAATATGTTCTGAATTTTACTGAAAAGGTATCTTTGGTGTTTGACTTTGATAATTTTTTTTATAAAAATTTAAGTTTTTGTATAATTTTAACAAGTACATGAAATGAAAATGAAGCAATGAGAGTTAGCTCAAACACTCATTGTATGTTTCATATACCACACACCCCACCCACACGTGTGTGTGTGTGTGTGTGTGTGTGTGTGTGTGTGTGTATGTGTGTGTGTGTGTGTGTGTGTGTGTGTGTGTGTGTGTATAAATTTTCATGACAGTTTTTACATTTTATACCAAGGCAACAACAAAATAAATTTCCAGTGTCATAACCCAGTGAATATGGATATATACTTCTGAGCTCAATTTGTCATTAGTGACTAAGCTTTTAGTCATATAGAATATTCAATGTTTTTATATTAGAGGGCTGAGAGAAATGACCACAGTCTCATATCTTTACTAAAGAATGAATATTAGTAGGGGAGAAAAAAATTAATCATGCTCTAAAGAAAGGACCCAGAATAGAGATGTTTTTCCACATTGTTTGGGGTTACTAACTGATAGAAAACACCATGTAAAATCATTTACCAGTAATTAATATATTTTATTGTATAAATCCCAGAGAATATTCATACAGATACTTTTAACTAGTAAAATGGCTAGAGAGACACTGAAGGGGATGGGGGTGCTTGCTTCACAGTCCTGACAGCCTGAGTTCAATCCCCAGAACCAACTGTACAGAAAGAATATTGACTCCAAAATGTAGGTCACTCTTTACCTTCCACAAGTACGCTGTGCACAAGCAGAACCTTCCTATTTCTCCTTCCTATACCTTTGTACACACGTAGAAATTAAAAAAAAAATAGTAAAAAAAAAGTTAATCAAGTGACTGAAACAATTAAAAAGTTAAAAACAGACTACTGAAAAAAAACACACTACTTGCAAAGGGTACTTAAAAAAATACATGTCATTCTCAGGAAGAAAACAAAAGCAGTCAAGTAAAAGTCTATCAAAATAAATTTAACAAAGACACATTGAAAATGGCCACGGAGAAAATTTGAGAGTAATACTGAATGACAGTGAAGTAGCCTCATCAATATACCATTCTAATAATATATAGAAAAGGAATATTAGAAAACAATTTATAATTTTCCAACCATTCTTTACAGGAAAGTTTGGTAACAGGCAAATAAAGAAGCCCCCACACCAGGATACCATCGATGAACAGACACATGGAGAGATTTAATGAAAACATGTATGGTATTCTTTACAGGGCTCTGTTTGAAACATCATACTGTCTGTAAGCTACTGGAATTAATAAAAAAATAGATATGTATATATATTTACTACATGTCTATAGCATATGTATAGTAATACTCCATACATATTCTATATCAAGTTAGTATGCACATTTACACAACATATTTTTTGAATGCACATTTGTCAATATAAAATTAAATATGTATTTTACAATATATTGTATATAGTAAACGTGCAACTATATGTATTTGTGATCATTTCTTCTCTGTCCTAGTATTTTCATTACCACACATATATGTGTATATGTGTACATATATATGGGCATACATATTACATACTGCATAAACACATGTTCCCATATTACATAATGTTATATACAGCAGTGAACTCAAGACTTATAAACTCCCAAACTTCCCGTTGTTTCAATGTGTTTGTATTTTAAGCTAAGTGGTATAATAAATCACCATGTTAAAAAAATTAAATTTCATAAAATATGAAACATGAAGTTATGGTAAGCCAAAGTAGATTTATTAAGAAGTAAAAAAAATTTTCTAACAACTGTAATGTAGCCTGGCTGGCTGTATTTGTGAAGTCTAGGACACTGAAGCATGCCTCTGCTCTTCACCAGACACTCAAGATAGACTTGGTGGCTTCTAGCTCTATTCTTGTTTTTATCTTGCTTTTTCTATATTTAACAGTCTTTATACTCAGAAACATTCAGCATTATTCAGCAGTGGCCCAGTACAGAGATGCCCTGCACTCCTGGATGCACCATTTGCCTTCATGTGCGTTAGACTAACCCACAGGTGTGTGTATGTTCGCTTTGCTTTGTCCGTACATTAGCAGGATTGCCTAGACATGCATTTTCCAAAATGCATCTCTAACTAAGAGATCCCAGCTCTGATTCGCTCACAACAGAAATCTAATTATAGACCAGCGTAGAAGAATGGCTGATTCACTTAAGAGTGGAGTGAAGTGTTTTGATCTCTTGGGAAAAACAGAAATAGATCTTGTCCTCATCCTATGCACAGAATGTGTGGAGTTTTTTTTTATACTGAACGTAAAGGAGAACATTATATTTCTGTAAGGAACTGAGAATGAAAAGTCTAAATGCTTTAGGAGTTGAGGAGTAATTTCTGAAGCTCTCAAAGAAAAGGCCAGGAGGAGGAAAGCTGAAAAAATTTACTACATTAAAATTAAGGCTGTTTGGTACATCAAAACACCATGTATACATACACATAAAACAATTACATAATTATACATACAAATAATCACAAATAAATCTGAGTGAAATGAGCAGTTGTATTCTCTTTACTCCTAATCCTTATTAGGGTATGTAGGTTTGTTTTGAGACAGGATCATGCTCTGTAGCCCAGGCTATCCTAGAATTATTTAGACTGGCTGCTTTGTGGTCATCATGCCTAACTTCTATTTTTATTTTTGAATCATTCTTACCTTCGAAATCATTTCTAAATAAAAGTATTTTACGGCATAAAGCCCAGTGAGGCTCACACACTTGGAATCCCAACATTTGAGAACTTGAGACAAAAGAAATGTGCCATGCTCTAGGGCAGCCTACATTTCATGGTGAACCCCCTACCTTTCTCTCATTGCCCCACTGTCCCAAAAATGAGAAAAAAACATACTAACAGGCAATTCCTAAGAAGGAGAAATAGAAGGATCACAGATGCATGAGAACACCAATTTCAGGGACCATAAAGGAATTCTCAAGGGATTTAAAGGAGGACACCGCTGTCTTCAAGCTAGTTTGTAGAAATTCCAGGGTTAAAAAAGAACAAAGAGTGACGGTAAACAAGGGAGTCACATGTACTACTGTTAGAAGGAGACACTCATCCCAGTGAGCTGACAGTTCGTAGTACAAGAATAATGCTAGTCATTATTGACAGCACAGTGGTCCAGACAGCGACCAAGAACAAGAGCAATGGTTTCAAAACAGAAATGCTGCTTCTGTGGCTTTACTGGAGTCAGTTTCAGGCTCTGCTTCTTTCTTTAGCACCTGGCCTTGGCAGGGCACACACCCTGCAGGGCCGGTGGAGGTGCTGGATCTGCCAGTCAGACAGACAGATCCGCATCAGATAACACTGTGGAAGCCACTGAGTCAGCTTGCTAGTTGATTGTTTCCAAATATACAGACCTTTGTTTGCCAGGGCCACGTTTTACACCAGACTCTTTCAACATGCATGGTGGCAAAGGATCAAAATCACTCCTGCTGTGACATTTGGCCAGAGTGATGAAGGGCGGGATTTGAATGTAGACGCTTGATTAAAATAATAAATTTCATCATCACCGATTTCTTTTGATATTCTGAGTACAGAGTGGAAAACAGCAGAAGGTATTGTTCTTGCAGAAGTGGCTCTCATGAGTCAACGCTGGAAACGCTCTCTGACACTTTGAAGTTTCCCCTTTGTGACAGTTTCTCTCTGGAACAGACAAGGTACTACACTCTTGTTGCAAAAGCCCTCAGACAGAAGACACCCCGCCCTCTATTTGAACAGTTAAATAACATTTGCCGTTGAATATTGAAATCTTACACAGTCCACTTCATTTCTATTTATGCCTGTGCTTGATTGCTTGCATGACTTTCTGGGGTTAATTTATTAAAACAAATTTACAGAAAATGTTATAGCAGTATTGGCTACTCATTATTTGTCAATCACTTCTTTCAATCACAAATTTCATTGAGTGTCAACAAGGTAACCCATCATGATGCCAGTGCTGAATATAATAACATTTATTGAACATTTATTATGTGCCACACACCATTCTGACAGTTTTATATGAGTTTATTCACTCCAACAAGTCCATGATGTAAATGCTGTTAACCCATTTTACAGTTGAGGAAATCACAGCAAAGGTCAGAACCAGTAAATCACAGATATAAGTCTAAAACCCAAGGCATCCAGCCCCAGAGGAAGCAGTTTTAAATACCAGGGGATCGAGTGTCTTCTAAACGGCAATGGCATTTCACGTCAGCAAAAGTATGTACAATATGGTTTTTACTGACATATAAAATTGTACATCTTTATAGATTACAATTTGATAACTCGACATGAATAAAGACTATGTTGCAACCATGCCAGGGCGATTAGCGTTCCTAGTTGCATAGGAATATTGCATTGTGAAACTTGGATTCCAGGTCTTATAAAATACATAATAAATTGTTAGCTGTAGTCATCCTACCATACCTTCAGACATTAGAACATTCTCCCCTTCTCATGGTACCTCGGGATACAGTAGACTGTTAACAGGGCACAGCAGTACATAACCATCTTCAAAAGTGGATGCTTGCATGGTGAGAGTTTACCAGCTTTGAGCCTCTGCCTCTTGTCAACACTTTTGGCTTCAGTATGACACATATGGTGCTGGAGACTGATGCTTCAACCTCAACTCTGGAACTCAAAAATAACTAAGGAACAGAGTTCCAAAATGGAAGCAGTGTGGTCGAGTCAAGCATTTTGGAAGCAAACAGACAGAATATTAAAACCTGGTCCTTGGGAGACATGGGTTTCCAACATAGAGTCAAATGCTCATTCTAGAACTCAGTCTTGGTATATTTGTGCTCCTATCCAGGGCTCCCGTTTCTCCTCTCAGCTCCTGCAGGGAATAATGAATGAATGTTTACAGCCCTGTACCTTATCATGACGTCATGTACTCACATAATAATTTTCTAGGGTCAGAACAGAGCAGATGTGCTTTCTGAGAACCCTTTTGGCTTCAAAGGTGTTATCAGACTCTGATCAATCCATCTTAAAAGGAAAATAGCCACATAAAGCCTAAAGGATAAATTATTGCCAACAGCTTCCCTTTTATCTACAACAGTGTCCACAGAAGACTGGGTCAGAGGCCTTTCCTGTGCACAGAGGACTTCAGAATCTCCTGTTATCACCATGGTAGCATTTGTAAAACTATAACTTTCTGGCTTGTTCTCTGTGTGTGTCTTCAAACTAAACTGACACTTCCTAAGGGCACAGATAGCAGCAATACTTATTCATTTTAAGAGATTTAATTTTAATTTTAAACTATGTTTATGTGTGTCTGGAGTTGGTTGGTGGGTTAATTTATGCATGTGAAGGCAGTACCCCCTGAGACCAGAAGACAGTATCAGATCCCTTGGAGCAGGAATTAAAGGCTGTTGTGAATTCCCAGCCTAGGTCCTCTCTAAGAGCAAGCAGTACTCCTCTTGCCCACAAAGAAGCCATTTCTTCAGTCTCTAGTTACATATATATATATATATATATATATATTCTAGTTATATAATACATGTATATATATTAAAATATATGTATATATATAACTATATATATATATATATATTACGGTTATGTTTAATCTTTATAAAGTATAGACTTTCTGGCATACAGAATCTCATCACTAAATCTTGTTGAGGTGATAAAGTTGGTAACTGTTCCATTCACAAACGACTCTCATGATAGCATTCCATTTGACCAGCAGTATCTTGTCATGGACAGCTGCCACATCTCCTGAGACCCGACCCTAGCTATGGTTTCCAGGTGGGACAGGCCACATTAGGTCACACTTGGGCGTTGTTGGCCAATCAGTCCGCATGCCTGGATACCTGTAGAGTGATAGAGAGATGAGGAACTAAGGCAGATGCTCTGGAAGTTGTAAGCTAAAATGTTCCCCTTTAAATACTGAGGAACATGAAATGTTGTGTGATGTATTATTGACAAGTTGCAATTTTATAAGATTTGAGAAAAAAATCACTTCATGCAGAGAAAGGTTTAAATTATTACTGTGATATCTCTATAATTTTTCACTAAATGCAGTCAGTTTAAGATGTAAATAAAGAAACTGAAATTCATAATAAATAAAATAAAGCATGGAGAAAGTTTTTGCTGATGTGCCAGAAAAGATATTGTGCTTAAAAGGAAGGGAAAGTTACTCTTAAAACTACTACTACTACTACTAATAATAATAATAATAGTAACAGTAATAATAAAAATAATATAAACTGTGAGCTAATGAGATTCTAGAGACATCCAGTTACAGTACCTAAAACATAGTTCACACCAACTGTTAAACTGACAATTGGTTACAGTTAAATACTTAAGAAAATTAATAATTAAGTTATAATATGTAGAGATTAAACATTTAAGAGTAGTTTCATAAAAAACCTTTGCACTATATGCCTTTGTTATATTGTATAAATATTTCATGCTATAAAATTGTGTTGGAAAGAACCATCTTCCTCCATCCAAAAACAAGTTTTACTTTAAAGTTTGTGAAGAATATCAGAACTTTAAAATTTTTTGGTTTTAAAAATCACATCACATACTGGATGAAGTGAGCATATGTGCCCCATTTTATGTGGTCTGATGTGTGAGCATGTGAGTGCATGTTCACATGAATAAGAATGTGTGTGTGTATGTGTGCATATGTGTGTATGTATGTGTGTTTATGTGTGTGCGTATATGTGTATA
>JANHMN010000006.1:22661199-22680588 GCA_030674055.1 Rhabdomys pumilio | reverse complement strand
CAGTCAAGATTGTGAGAATTTTTCTTTGTCTTAGCCCATGGTGTCAATGTGTTTATGATAATCTTTGTGACATTCTCCCATTCAGGGAAGTTGAATTGATATTATGAAGGGATGACACAAAAGTTCTCCCTAAACTTTGGTTAACTAGATCATGCACCAACAAGATGGGGAGAAAACACAAAAACAAATTCATTTTCTATACAAACTAGGAATACTCTAGCAAATATTAATCTGTTGGCTGATTCTTTTAGTTTTGGTAAGTATATCTACAATTGAAATAATGGATTCCATTTAGTCAAAAAGTAGCTTATTGTGTCCTTTGATGAGCACAGCTTTAATGTTTTGATATGTTAATTAATCCATAATATTTTTCTTTTCACCTGTTGTTAACAGCTAATGTCATCACCAAGTAGATACATTACAGCATGTTCTGTCGTATGGTAATGTGGTATTGCTCTCCATTTGTGGTGATTATACTCTGAATGTGTTTTGAAGTAGGAGTTGTTACTTTTAATATGATGCTCCTGAATGAACTGCAAGTGATCTCAGCAACAGAATCTGTGGGCGTGTCTGCTTGGCGAACAAAGAAGCAAAGATGGCGCACAAGGGCTTCTTGGTTGACTAGGACACACCCTTTGCTTTGTTGAACTTTCAGGAGTGGCTCTGTGAATATATAGAGGAAGTTCATGAAACATGATACAGTGCATAAAGAATGGAGCCTGGCATCCAGAGTGGTATCTGCTTCCTCCCACTGACTACCATGTGGTCTGTGGTGAAGCTACGAAGATCTCTCAGCACTAGAGAGGAAAGTATGACATGAGGCCTAAAAGAATGGCCTGGAATCAAGACTGTTGGCTTCTCCATCTCTCCATACCATGGATTTACGTGAAAGGCTTTAGCTATGTGTCTGTTCTTCATCTTTTGAATGAGCTAGAAATAAAGCATGCCTTGGCCTTTGATATTCCTAATGACATTTTCTGGCCGACCCTCTGCTAATATTTTTCATCGTTTCCATATGTAAATGATACCAGAAGATCCATGAAAACCCACTGTTACTCTGGAATCTCTGAAAACAATGGTTTCCTCCAGGTTCTTACACTTTTTCCAATGTGCGTGCAACTAATCATAGCTGTGTTAATAACTAAAATGCCTGTAGCTTTCAAAGATCTAAAAGGTTGAAATATTACTGAGTAAAAATTGGTCTATTTTGTTTAGCAGAATTCTATGTCACTCTACTTAAATGTTTGTTACTGGACTGTAAAGATGCTACATTAGCTTTAAAAAAAAAAAGGCATGCATGGTTGTACAATGAAGGTGAGATTCTGATGGTAGAGGTAGGAAGTACTTTCAGTTTTAACCCTCCAATAAGAGTCTAGGATTCAGTTTGAGCCCTCCAATAAGAGTAAAGAATTATGTGGTTTCACTGTCTGTGCCATGAAAAGGTAAAGTTGTCTTGCTCAGGAATAGAACACACAGTAGGGACACATAAGGTTCCCATCAAATGGAGACACTTGCACACATAGAACATCCTAACTCTATCTTTAACCCTAACCTAATCTTACAGACATACCAAGCACACAGGGAAGCATCTCAGACACCCAGAGGAGCCTGACAAAGGGCAGCCAGCCATAGCATGGCTCTGGTTAACCGACTTCCTGTTAATGATTAAGTGGGAAGAATCCACGAAGTGCAGGTCCTCCGTGATTTTTCATGTCCCTGAATGAAGAATCGGCTGGTGACTTAAAGGTCCATTAATGATCACTGAAGGTAAAACCTCTGGGGTGACAGCTCCCCGCTTTTTCTTGAGAAATTATTTAATCTCCTTTGGGACCAGCTTATGGAACTTTTGATCAAAATATTAAAATTCTATTTAGATGTACAACGTTTTAATGCAAATTTTTAACCATAAAAACCAAACGCTCCATTCAGTTAAATTAATAGAATTACAAAAAAGATGTAATGATAGCAATTAAGTCTTGAAAATGCAAATTTTATAGTCAAGGACAATTACCTCATTTATAGTATATTGGAATGGTGCCAGATGAAGGTAATTTAGAGCCCCAGCTCAGTTACATCATGATAGATATCACCATTTCATTAGTACAACAAAGATGGGCAAGAACTTAGACAATACATAAAGAAGAACTGGAGAGTATTTGACCTTTCTAGTGTAACTAGAACCAGAATTTATTCACTAATTTATCAAGCAGTTAATGAGTACCAATTATCTAAAATATTAGTGGTATATTTTCTTCTGCCTTAGCAGGAAAAGAAAAAGAAGAGGCCTTTATTTTCATCACCTGCAAAGCCCTGGTTTGTAGAGATCAGATTGGTTGTCAATCAGGCTGGGTACTGGGTGCTTGAGAGTATATTCATGCAAGATACTGATGATGTATTGGTGTTTGTTTGTTTGTTTGTTTGTTTTGTTTTGTTTTCTGGAGTAATACCAAGACTTTCAGCAAAAGAACAAAAAGTTTCCATTAATTATCATTTCTGTCTTTGGAAGATATTTTAAAAATTGTTGATTTAATCAAACCATACACCTCTGAATACCGTATATGGCAATAATTATGTCTGTGCTCAGTAATGCTCCGCATTTGGAAGGTATACCTTGCCTCTCATTCATTGGTGAAGCATCTAGAACTTTTACCCTTTCTGGCTAACCCTAAACAAAAATATGCCGTAAAATCACAGAGATAATGTATCACTAAGAGCAGACTTTGCAAATCCTGGTGTGTCTGTTTTCTTAATGCAATCTTTTCTGCATTTACTCATTTAAAACGCTGACTGGGTTCACCATCTCTTTTTTCCCCTCTAGAGGGCACTAGATCACATGCCTGCCAATGAACATGCCTCAGAATTTAGGCCTACTTGGTGCTATTAAAATCTTCCCTTCAGTCATTAGGAAGGAAAACAAGCCTTGTCTGCTAGAACCAATTACTACAAGAAGAGAGCACGTGCTGTTTTGCTGGGTTTTCCCAGACTGCAGGAGAGCTGAGCACTCTGGCGATCTAGGAAGCTGACTCACCTATACTAACAAGAATCTTCCTCTTACTAGAAATGTCACATAGAGTCGGTGTCTGCTCCACTTTCCTCATCTACAATATGGGTACAATAATAATATGAAGAGTGTGCATGGCAGTGAGATTAAAATACTTTCCATCCTTAGAAAGAAGTTAGAACAAAGAATGCCTATAGCAGGTTTGCAAGGAGTATCAGCTACTGCTATTATTTCCTTCCATTTTTTTTTCCACCATACACTCCCGAAGAAAGCTTCTTACCTGTCCCTAAATTCTCTTTCTTAATCCCAATGATTCAAATAAGCAAGGCTTTAGTGAACTCTCTGAGAAACATGTGACTCGGCCTTAAGGAGAGATGTTGACTCAAGACACTTTCAAAGAAGTACATTCCTTTCTAAGTCTTGGATGTCCCCACTGCTTTTGTGCCTGCAACAGGGGGATGCACAAAGGCTAGGAGTCTGTGAGAGAACATCTAAGTGGCATGACTTTGTAGCTTGCTTCCTTGGTCATTCTTAGGAAGTAATTCCCTTATTCCAAACATCTAGAGGTGATTGCTCTGAAAGGCTATAGAAACACCACCACACACACACACACACACACCCCACACGACTGCCACCACCACACCACACCCAAATAGAGAAGAGGCATATAGACCTACAATACATAAAGATTTGTGATAGATTGAATATGGAGGTCCAGATGTTAAAAATTTCCCCTAATCAGCAGTTTCATCCATAGAAGTTGATGAGATATTAGTCATTAGGGATGTGACTTTGAAGGAGATGTTGGCCCCCAGATATCTTCCCATCAGCTCTTCTCTTCCTCATCACCAAGATGTGATCTGCATTATTCTCTCACAGAATCCCCCTGTTCCAGACACAAAAGCAGTAGAGACATCCAATTACGGGCTGAGACTTGAGCACCCAAGAGACTGATTAAACCTCTCCTTTCTTTGATTTTGTCAGACATGCTTCTCCAGTGACAGAAATTTGAGAAGCAAAGTACTAGATTCAGTGGAAGTCCTTAAGATTTTTCCCTTAGAATTTTCATAATCATTTGAAATTCAACATTTGTTTCTCAGACTGGTGGCCATGTCTTTGTAGAATAAATTAATTCTTCATTTGGATAGTAGCATGAGAATCTTCCCAAGGTAGCCATCTTGTTATTGGTGGGAGTGATTCTCAATCTATTCTCCCCTCATGTATATGTGAATTTATTGAGATCGATGATAAGCATTTATCTACACTGCTTCAAAGGAGTCACTTTAGTAATACTCTAAAATGCTTGCTCTAAGTTTGAATTGTCAAAACATCATTACAGTTTAATACAGTGAACAACACTGTAGAAAACCAACAAAGTTTTTGGTTATAGAGTCCTACAAATAAAGATTTAAGGAATAAAAAGTCTAGAGAAAGATGTCCTTAGCAGCTTATCATATATGTTAGAGTATTGGTGAGATTCTGTTCTTTGGCAAATACCTGATTATATATTTACTTGAGCTTACTTATTTGAAATATTCATTTAAACAGCAGTAGGAGTTTATCAGTGAGTCAACTGATAGTCTGCACCATCACCTCTGATAGATGCCACTGTTCTGTGCAAGCCCAGTCAGGCAGAAACCAACAGCAGGCCCTCTGCTTGGGTTCTACTTCTAAAATGGCCAGACATTCAAGCACCTTGTAAGAATGTTCAGTCTATTTGAATGGAAGTGCAAGGCTTTTTTGATCATTAGTAATTAACAAATAGGCTCATAGTATCGGAGGTAATTAGATGACGTAGCCTAATGATCAATTCAGCTGTATATGAGTATAGTGTCTCAAGGCATTGCAGAGGACTGAACCACGGATGGCCTAACCTATGCATGCATCAGTGTAGCTGCATATCTAATAGACATGCAAGAGGACAGTTGATTTATCTGTGTTCCTTGTTTGTAATCGTGAGTCGACATGAGTTAATGATCTTAGTTTTCTGATCTGATGATATAATTAGACCTTAAGGTTTCATTTCTTATTCAAAGAGACAAACATGCAGATATTCTTACTTGATATGGCTTCCTATGGAACACTACCTAATTTTTCCAGAAAAAATAAAAACAATAGTAACAACAAAAACCAACCAACCAACCAAACAAACAAACAAACAAAACCAAAGAGTTGCTTGATACCTTCACTGCTTTGTCTTTCTTGTAAAATTCTCATCTGTGATCATAATGGGATATTGATTAGTTTGGATACCGTACAAAACTGAATTGCATTTCTTGGGAGCACAAAAGGTCACAGCTTGATTACTCAATAACTTTTCAAGTACAAGAAATGCTATTTAAAGTATGCTTGGATGACTGGGCTGGAGCAGAAGAGGGAAATGATGTCGTCTCCAAAAAAGAGCATCATGCTGTCTTTTGTTTATCTCTGAAAATCTGTGATGTTGTATAATGCTTGAATGAAAACCATGACATTAACTTGGACATATGATATTTACCCTCTGTGTGATTCTGATCGGGGAGACTCATATAGTTCATTTGGTTTGTTAGACATTAGCAGAGTTGGGCACTGGAATAATCTCATACTTATTAGCACGTGTTCAGTGTGGTAGTCGATGTCATGGGTTTTGTTTTTGTTTTATGTTTTAGAGAAAACATAAAAAAATAAAAGATAATATTTACCCATAATTCTGTGATTATGATTAACTTCTGCTCTTTTTTGCTTACAAAAACTATATAAATTTTTGTCACTGTAAGTGGATAGAGTAGAGTACCTGAAGGCAAATAAGAAAAAAGTATAGTGTGTATGTGTGTGTGTGTGTGTGTGAGAGAGAGAGAGAGAGAGAGAGAGAGAGAGAGAGAGAGAGAGGAGAGAGGGAGAAAGAGAGAGAGAGAGAGGATGATGATGATGGTGGTGATGATGGTGATGATGTAACTCATTATTTTGTATTATAACTAAAAATTAATTTAAAAAGTAGGCATAAATTGTTACAGTAATATTTTAAATCAGTGGCACCCAATCTGTCTTTTGTTACAGAGCCGCCATGTTCCCGACTAGGCTAGGCCTGATGTTTTCTCGCTGCTGCCGCAGCTCAGGCCGTCAGCTCAGGTGGCCAGAGACACCAGCCCTGCCACCCATGAGACACCAGCGTGGGAGATGGCTCTGACAATCTTTCACACTGTCTCCACAAGGTTGGGCTGAGCCCAGACCATCCCGCCATCCACACGGTAACCAGTAGAAATGAGAGTCTAATGTTTAAAGATTAATCAAAGGCTTTATATGTTTGATAATGCTCAATTAACAAAATGCTCACACAATTAGAGGTGTGTCCCAATATCTAACCTTAATATAAGTTGTTAGCCTGGACTGCTCCCAATATAAGCATGGCCATCCTTGACTCCTCCATCTCTGCCTCCTTAGCTCCTCCCCTTCCTTCTCCTTTTCCACCTGAACTCCTCCCAACTTGAGGAGAAAATTTCCCGCTACAATAAATAAATCATTTGTGAGCTGAGTTTCCTTTGTTTTGTTTTGGTTCTTGACATTTCAATATTTCTAATTATTGGAGGTATACAGTTCAGGTCCTTTCAGCCCTGTGACACTATTATTTTACATAATTTTTTTACTGGACAGAGCAGAAAAATTAAATACAACTGTCTAGTGAAATCTATATCAAACCTTTTTACTTTTGAACATTTAATTGTTTATACCAACCAAAAGGTTTACTTTGATCATATATGAGAAAAACATCTATGATACCTATGGCATAGCTTCTTTCTTTCTTTCTTTCTTTCTTTCTTTCTTTCTTTCTTCCTTTCATTCGTTCAGTTTTTTTGTTTGTTATTGTTTGTTTGTTTGTTTGTTTTTTGCTTTTCAAGACAGGGTTTCTCTGTGTAGCCCTGGCTGTCCTGGAACTCACTCTGTAGACCAGGCTTACCTCAAACTCAGAAATCTGCCTGCCTCTGCCTCCCAAGTGCTAGGACTAAAGGTGTGTGCCACCACTGTTCTGCTCATAGCTTTTTTTTCTTAATGTAACTTTTGGTGCTGTTGTCAAGAAAAGGCACAATTTCTAAGATGCGTCAGAAAAGATGCAACATACTCCTGCTCATACACATATGTGTGTGTAGTGTGGAACATCCAGCTAGGACTGGTTTGGAAGCGCACAGAGAAAGAACTGATGGAGTGCAGAGAGAGAGAGTATGTGTACCCACACCTGATGTAGAGCAGAGGGCTGGCGTAATGTTTGTGGTGCAAAAATCTCAGAGTCTGGTATTGAAAGCATGGCTAAGAAGCACCTTAGTGTAAATTGAAGGAATACACTAGAGCAGTGCATTCAGGTACGAAGAGCATGCTAAAACAAAGTCAAGCTAAAAGCATGTGGATGTTCCTATAAATGGTTCAGCAGGTAAGACTTAGAGCCTGACGCCAGTCCTAGGCACAACCACACTGAGGAGGACTGTGATGACATTCTGAAAAGCTAGCTTGCTATACCAATGCCCCAACAAGCTATGGGCAGGGATATGGGAAAGTTGATGTTAACTCCAGCACTGTTATTTTGTAAAGATCATGAAATGCAGATTAAAATAGACTAAGAATAAATACAAAGGTAGATCCATTAGCAGGGTACTGTATACTTTTAAGAAAGGATATAAAATTAACTAGATTTATGTATTCTGATGGAAAGGAAAATCATTTTAAAAATTGCAAAATATACTCATCAATTCACGGTACTGATGAAGATATGAGTCAAGACAATTTCTCAAGATTTCATATTTGCTTGACCCTATAAGACCCACCAACTACAACAGAAAACACATCAGAAGTTATCTCATTGTGTTTTTGCAGCCTTAAAGCACGTTGGGACCCTTTAACGATGATAGCTGGGTGTGAAGATATGCGGCTCATAGAGTGATTCTGTCTGATGGTCTAAGTAAGGTTTCCATCAACATAGAAGTAATAGTCAAAGCTAGGAGTTTATCCTGGTTAAAGGTAGAACAGAAGTTAACTGGGCTGAAGAAATGCCTTATTTCTAAACCACGTGAAAAAGAGAAGGAATGCATGCAGGAATAATGGAAAGAATAAAGGGAGGTGCCCTGTTCACTGTAAAACCAAGGGCATTTTCCTAAGGACGTTTAACCAACAGCCTGGAATGGACACACAGATTGAGTGAGATGAGACACAGTTGCTTGTTCAGTCTGACGACTCCACTTCACAGCCTCATGAGCTGTAGTGACCGGAGAAACACCATTCTGTTCACCGAGGAACAGAATGCAAAGAACAAGGGACCCTAAGTACTTTCTCTTTGTTGTCTTCGTTAGAGAGTTTAGAGGAAAGAGAAGGTGGAAAAGGACAGTGTTAGAGAGGAGCCCAAGGCCACTGGACAGTGGTGTTTGTGTTGCTGCTTTGTTCTCTTAGCATGAGTCGTGATGCAGCCTGAACATGCTGAAGAGCAAGACAGCTGGGCAAAGCTTGAAGGTAGTATCCCTAATATAAATAAGTCAACTCAGTCTATAAAGAAGAGTTGCCTCTCCACTCTTGGTGGGAGAGCAACAGTTAGAGCTTTGATTTATGGATGGAGTAGAACACACCTGTCCTTCTAAAATTGGCGTTTTTGACCAGCTTGGGCAGTTATGTATAAAATAAGTTTAGGGGCCAAGAGTACAGAAAATGACATTGGACTTGAAGAGGAAGAAAACCAACCATACGTTGTTTAGTTGGTAAACTTCACACTCAGTGTTTACCTATTGCAAGAAAATTAGCATAGCATAAGGTTTGTGTGGTGTGTGTGTGTGTGTGTGTGCGTGTTTGTGTGTGTGTGTTTGTGTATGTGTGTTTGTGTGTGGGGGGGTGTTTGTGTGTGTGTGTGCGTGTTTGTGTGTGTGTTTGTGTATGTGTGTTTGTGTGGGGGGGGGTGTTTGTGTGTATGTGTGTGTGTTTGTGTGTGTGTGTGTTTGCCCATAAAGTACTTCTCTTTGCCCTCTTGCATTTACATTTTGTCTGATACTATGAGGTTTAATTTCATTAATATATACATTATTAACTGTACATCTATAGAAAACATACAGGTGAAAATTGTCTGAGTTAGTGTTCTATTGCTGTGAATAGACACCATGACCAAGGCATCTTGAAAAGGAAGGAGACAATTAATTGAGGGCTTGCTTAAAGTTTCAGAGGGTTAGTCTATGACCACCATGACAGAAAGCATGGCAGCAACCACACAAGCATGGTCCTAGGGCAGGAGCTGACAGTTGGCATCTTATCCACAGTTGTAGGCACAGAGAAAGAGAAAAAGAGAGAGTGAGGGAGGGAGGGAGGAAAGGAAGTAGGTAGAGGGGAGGGATGGCTGGATATGGAGGGAGGAAGGGAGGATGAAGGAGGAAAAGAGGGAGGGGGTGAACATATGTGGACTTTTGAAATCTCAAAGTCTTTCCCAGTATCACACCTTTTCCAACTAGGCCAATCTTTTCCAAACAGTTTAAAAACTAAGAACCATGCATTCAAATACATGAGCTAATGGGGCCATTGTCATTCACACCACCCTCAAAATGTAATTTTTAAAATATTAACTTATTTAAAACAAGACATTAAAAACACCTAAAAGGTGATTCCTGGGGTTGTTTGTTTTTGTTCTTAATTTGGTGTTCATGGTTTGTCTACTATTTATTTTACTCTCTCCAATACTAAAATTTGATTCTAATGAATTGAAGCTTCAACAGTGGATCACATCCAAAATCAATCATGTAACAAGGCCACCAGTTTATGTGCAATGACGAGAGCAAGGAGAGCAGAAAGGGACACAGGAGTAGATTTGCTTCTTACAATTTTCACTGAGAACACTCACTCCAAAGACATAACAGCACTGGGCTTTCAGCCATGAACTTGAGAGCTTTGTCCAAGATGAGTATTCACAGACCTCAAGAGTCAAAGTCTCTGTACAAGAACCACTGTAAAGACTAGACTAACTCTCTGACTTCCAAACAGTTCATCCAAAGATGTTCATCTTTAGAAAAAGACTCTGGCCATAACTTAGAGAGCAGAAACCATTTTTACACAGTCGGTGTACATTACAGTTAGCATACTTTATATTTGTGGTGTTTTATTTAATATTCTGCATTACATATAGACAAGGCAGGTTTACTGCATTCCATCCTCCCTCATCAATATTCAAATACTTGAGGATAGGAACTCATTCCGATATTATTTAGAAGAATTATGTGAACTTGGTGTAACCACTTCCTCTCTTGTCTTTGTCTCTTCTCAATTTGGCCTTACCATAAGTTTTGGAACCCAGAAAAGAATTCCTTTATGTGTCTTTTAATTAATGTTTAAATTATGCAAATAATTCAGGAATTTATTTTTATAATAGTTTTCAGCTTAGAAATAGCTGCTATGATGTGCTGCTTGGCTTTTGCTAATTCAACACACGTTAGTCATTGGGGTAAGTCTATGGGACATGTATTGATTAAGAAATGAGGTGTGAGGGCCCAGCCCACTATATGCAGGGCTACCCCTGGGCAGGTGGTTATAGGTTGTATAAGAAAGGAGCTGAGCAAGCCATGGGAAGCAAGCCAGAAAGCAGAGCCCCTCCATGTTCTCTACTTTAGTTCCTGCCTCCAGGTTCCTGCCATGAGCTCCTGCCCCAGCTTCCCTTGATGATGGACTGCGACATGAAAGTAAAAGGGAACCAAGTCCCTTTCTACCCAGTTTTTCTTGGTCATGGTATTTATTATAGCAATAAGGAAGCAAACTACATTAATTCACATGTTCACTCAAGTTTGTTACAAATTAGAGAATACTATTCCCTATTTAGTTTTGACAGTGTTCTTCCTGATTTTGTCATTAGGATGCTGTAATGATTCTCTCTACCACAACATCTTGTGATTTTTTTAACCTCCTTTTGTTGGTATATAACTAACTCTCCTCTTTAAAAGCTTTTGAGTTGAAGAATTTAGTAGTTCAGCAGAATTTCTTCTTTAAGTAGTTGTAAATATTTCAAGTCATTTATATAAATGAGACAGTCACATATAATGATATATCCTTTTTTTCTCATCTTAATGGAGATGGAGCCCAAGGCCTCACACATCTAAGCAAGTACTTTGCCCCGAACTACATCATTTTTGTTTATAACTCTCTTTGTCTCATTCTGTCTCTCAGATGCACATTTAAATATAATATTTGTATTAACTCTTTGATAATTTCATATGTGCACACAAAGTGTTTTGATCATACTCATCTCCTACTTATCTCCCCCAATTTCCCTTAGATTCACCTTCAACCTCTCACTTCTCTATTTTTAGATGAATTTTCATGAATGTTTCCAGGTTGCTCTTGAACTTGCTCTGTAACCCATGCCTTCTGCCTCAGCCTCCTTAGCATCTCAGATTGCAGGCACATTTGAATACTTTTTATTTTATGTATGCATGTGAATCTCAGTTTGCCTTAGAAGAAAGCGTAGGTGTCTACAAAGACTCCATATGAGAAGAAAGTGTTCAGCAGACGCCTTTTATTTAAGATGCTCTGTTCTCTATTCTCCCTGCAATTAACATCAACTTCTAGCCAGATCTCTTTTCCTAAACTCACTCCGTGTGTGTGAACCTTGCTGTTGGAATGAGATGCCATCTTGCTTAAATCTGAGTAAATATATATGGTAAATTGATTGATGAGGAAAATCTTCTCAGCATAACTCTATTGTAATGTAAACAGTATCAGTTTTATCATTATAATGTAACATCAACTTGGTGGAAAATATTGTTCTCTTCAGGTTAATTATTGTCAAAATGTGATGAATGCACACCTAATCCTGAGAATGCTAAGAGCTGAGAACAGACAAGGCTATGCAATCCATGGAAAAAACAGAGAGAGATTGAACCAGACTATATATCTAGCAACTCTGATCAAGGATACATAAAGTTAAATTCGGAGAGAAAAATCATGTTTCTTCACTGAAAAGAGGGCATATGAAGCCAATAATAAGAGGTACCAAATCAAGTAACTATAGCAACACAAGAATGGTGGTATACAGAGGTAAGACTGAGGGAGAAAATCAGGAAAACTGAATGCCTACAGTTGGGGTTCTAGCGGTTTATTTAGAGGAAACTGCTTTATTTGGAGGAAAAGCATCATCAGTAAGTGGTAAGTATGCAAGTACACACACACATACGCACACACACATGCACATACACACACACACACACATGCACATACACACACACACACATGTTGACATGGAAGAAACTATGATTCCTTGAAAGTGATAAAATAAATCAGATAATTTACAGGAACTTAGTTGTGTTTCTTTCTCTGCTACAATTACTGTAAGTGTCTACCATATTGATAATGATGTCCAAATCACTTCTTCAGGAAGTGTGACTGATATCCTGTGAGCTCATCTGAGTTGATATCCTAAGGACTTGCTGCAGAAAGCATTGGGAATCCCAGTATGCCTTGAATACAAAGTGGGAGAAAGTTTTCAGAATGGGAATGTATTCTATACATAGCAACACAGTGGTCAGAGAAGGGGAAGGAGGCCAAAGATCTCACCTAAGGAAATGAAGACTGTGGGGAATAGGCTGTATGTACTGTGTAAAGTTAAAATTCCATATCTTCTTATTAAACCAGGAAAGTACAGTATCACAGTCCACTGAGTACAGATGTTTATGATTAGAGGCCTCTGTTCTCGTCGTGGAGTCTGCTCTACTCTAAAACCTGCGTTGTTTGAGATCTCATTACCATCATAGAATTTATTCTGAGTGGCTTACTCAGCTCCACGAATAAGTGTTTCTCCTAGATCTTACATCACCTGGGCCCTTTGTACAGCATGGGCATTTGATGTTTCTTAACTAGGTAATGGGATTACTGTAGTCTGAAACAGCCCCTTTGGGACAACCTATGTGCAGTTTCCTGTTTCCTGTCAGTATGGTTTAACCTAGGCTGGGATGAGAAGGGTTGTAGCAGGTTTGGATATTTAAAAAGCAAACCTCCTTTTGTTGCATTAAAGTGAATTGCTATTGCAATCAAGACTGCACTGAGCTGACTGCTTTCTGTTTTCTCCAAGAAGTCTTGCAAAGCTTCCTTTTTTTCAATGGCTTCTATTATAGTCAAGTGACATCTAGACATGCATACTTTATTAATCCTGTTGAAGCACTCTGCTTGTATGGTGAGGACTCTGGACTAGGCTTCCCCATCATCTCTTGTTTGCTGGGCTCTGCTTTTCCTCTTCTTGCAGGGCTTTAACAAGCAGGGAATTACTCTCAATTAATGATAGCCAATTCCTACAGTAGGGAATATACACTTAGAGAATTATGACAAATCGCCACATACCGTGTGATCAGAGTATACAAATTATACCAGAAGCACAAAGTAGTTATGCTTGATTGGAGCAATTAAATGTTTTCTTTAAAAAAAAAAAAAAAAACCTCCAGTGAGAATATTTTAGAAAATAGCTTTTTAATCATCTGTAGAACTGCAAAAATTACTGTCTCATAATACTTTTAAAGAGCACTATGTTGAGAATTAACGATAATCCCTTCACATGGCTGTGAGATTCTGCACACCCAAAACACACACACACACACACACACACACTCACACACAAACACACACACACACACACACAGACACCTGTTTAATTTTATTTTTAATCACGGACTTGAACTCATTATAATTTTGAATGAAATGATAACAATTTTTAAGGATAAAAAATAAGGCATTTGACACTTATAGATGAGCAAGTACTGTTCACTATGCACAACCACACCCTAGACAAATACACCATCTCTTCATTTCACACCAAATGAATATGGGCCTAGTATTTGGAATGAAGTTCTAAGCAGCAGATCGTATACAGCATCTAGATTATTTTCTAGGTACATTATGCAAAGCCTAGACAGTCACTAATCTTATCTAAGAATAGAGTATTGAATTTAGGAGCCCTGTGAGGTAAGGGAGAAAGAATATTGAAATGCCTTATTTTACTGTATGTTTTAATCACTGTTGATTGCTCTGAAGAGACACCATAACTAAGACAAGACAAAAGAAAGCATTTAACTGGGGATTTATTCACAGTTTCAGAGGCTTAGTCCTTTATCAACATGAAGGAAGAGCAGGGTGGCATGCTGGCAAACATGGTGCTGGAGAAGTAGCTGAGAGTTGTACAGCCAGATCTCCAGGCGGCAGGCAGAGAGAAAGGGAGACACTGGGCCTGATATGGGTTTTTGAAACCTCAAAGCTGCCCTTAATGGTGCCCTTCCTCCATCAAGGCTACACCTACTTCAACAATACCACACCTCCTAATCCTTCTAATCTTTCAAACAGTTCTACTCCCCGGTGACAAAGCACGCAACCCTATATGCCTATGCAGGCCATTATTCAAACCATCACACTATGTCTGAGAAGATGCAATAAATAAATAAATAAATAAATAAATGACTTAATAAAATAAGAACAATAAATTATCCATCCCACTATGATCCAGGAACAAAGTCCTGTTTTATTGGGCCAGTGTCTTCCTTTCTGCTCAGCTTTGCTCATTAAGGAAGCATAGGTGCATAGGTACCTTAGTTGTGTCCCTGTTGCTATAACAGAATACTTGAAACTGAGGGTTTTATAAAAACAAAAAACAAAAAAACAATGGAATACAGTGGCTTATGGTTTTAGAAACTAGAGAGTTCAAGAGCAAAGTTCTGCTATTGGCTCAATTGTTGGTCATAGTCTAATGGTACTGAAGTTGATGGTAAAACATAGAAGAGGAACGAGTGAACACAGAGACATGGGTGAGGAGCCTCTATGATAGCTCATCACTCCATGAGAAAAGCATGAATACACGCATGAGGTCCCTGTCACCCATAACCCACCTGAGATGTGTCACCTCTCACACTTCTCAGTTCATTTCTGGAAAAATGGTTTCAACAAAAGACTTGCACATAAATAATATCAAAACCACAGCACTAAAGTATCTCTCTGAATGGAGTTAAGGACTATCAGGAGACATGCAGAAGCAGAGCTTGTTTAAGCAATGGGAAGTGTGTCCAGTGAGTATCTAGAAGACAGAGGATGTAGAGGGAGACAGAGGGGAGGGTGGCAGAGGAAGCACAGCCAACCAGTGCTGACTTCATTGTGGCCATTGTCAATGAGTCAGGCCCCTGGACTTTTAGACTCAATCATCAGGAATTTATAATTATACTGGGTATCTTTCATGGGGCAGAGGCAAATGGTCAGCCTAGTGAGCTATCTGAGTAGCCATGTTTGTGTTTCATGGCAATAGACTAACATGCTCTAATAATCTTCACTTGGGGTCAGTTTCATAAACTAATGGGTTTTTGTTTGTTTGTTTGTTTGTTTGTTTTTGTTTTTGAGACAGGGTTTTTCTGTGTAGCCCTGGTTGTCCTGGAACTCACTCGGTAGACCAGGCTGGCCTCGAACTCAGAAATCTGCCTTCCTCTGCCTCCCAAGTGCTAGGATTAAAGGCATGTGCCACCACCGCCCGGCATAAACTAATGTTTAAGAAAACTTTTCTAACAGTGTGTTTCTGGCAGGGTCCAGAGGGCTCCTGATGGTGTGGAAACACCATGTTTGAATGCAATGTATCAGAGACTAATATATCTATAACTAAATCCCAGTGTGACTAAATGCCTTCTTCTAAAGTACCTCCTTTAGACATTTCCTTGAATCAGAAGCATTTTTTTTTTTGAGGACTTACTAAATGTAAGCACCATGCTTTACAACGACTGGCACATTGAATGTGACAACACCCATTTATACAATGACTTTAAAATAAGGAAGATAAAATCCAGAGACATAAAAGAAGTTGCTTATAATGACAAAAATCTAATATGGGAGCACAGAAGGAAATTAGTTGCATTGAGTTTCAGAAACCAAATTAATCATGAGACCTATTCCTTCTGTCTGGACAATGAAATATGACTTTTTTATTTTGGGGGCAAAGCCCCAAATAAAACAGATTTAACATTTAAATAACAAAAGACACCATTTGTTAAATACCCAGCAGAATTCAAACCTATTTAAAAATGTCTTTCCGTTGGTAGAAAGCAGAATAAGTACATGAGAGATCACTTTTGTGGATGCCTACAGTGATGTTGATTCGACTTTAAAGATCTTTCATTAAACATAATTTTAAATTATTTAAATTGTTATAAATTATTTCTTATGGTACTATTTTAGCGGTTATAGGATTCACTTAATTAATTGACATAGTCATTTTTAAAAAGTAGATTAGGCTCATGTCTTAGGTTTGAGTATTTGTAGATTGATCTACCTGGCCCAGGCTCCTTTTAATTTTTAAATTTTATGCATGTGTTCACATGAAGACGTGGTTGGCTCAAATGCCTCCTCTTCCTGGGCCCATCTAGGGTTACACAGGATCTGGGGTGTAGCTACAGTGTTACCATAAGCACTAGAGCTTGGATCTTGAACACGCTGCTAAGGCAAACATTAGTTAAAGGGTTGGTTCCCACTTTTATATGGGAAGCAGTGTAACTGTGAAGAGGTGGGGCCTGATAGAAGTTACTGGATAACCATGGGTGGGATCCTGGCATTGCATTTTTTCCCCTCTCATCCATGCTCTGTTTTCTGTATGTTATGTACTGAATGTCCTGCCTCCCCCATAATCTACACTGATGCTCTTTCTAACCATAGACCCAGGCACAACTTGGCCAAGAAATCATGAACTGAAATCGCCTAATCTGTAATCCCAAATAATCTATTTCATTTTGTAAATTGATTTGTCTTGATTTTTCACAGCGATGGAAAGTTAACTAATATAGTAAGTATTCCTTATTTTGTTTTCTAGTCGGTATGCTTTGAAGAGAAGAATGCAGATGAAGAAAGAGAAGTTCTTTTTCACACCCAAAGGCATGTCTTGCTATAATGCCATTATGCGATGAAAATCAAATGTTCTAGGATTAAATTAATGCAGTGCGGCCTTCAGTGTCCCTGAGGCAAGGATGTTGCCCTACAAGAATAAGTTACAAGAATTGTTATTTGGGATTGTTTTGTGGTTTCCTTCGTGTCCAGCACTCTCTCAACCTGCAGGTTTCCATGTGAACCCAAGATTGCATTAAACCAGCAAGACATCCATTTGGTCATTGACTCAAAGCAGAACTAGAGGAATTTCCAAAACGAGTAACTTCTATCCTTCTGAAAAAGAGACAATTGATCAAATGTAATCACTGTGATCTCTTTAGCCGCTAACATCAAGGAATCTAAATCTGGGTGGTCCAGTAGTTAGGGAGTCAAAGCTGAGATGGAATTTATAAAATAGCAAGTGACTACACCATCTGTAAATCCTCAGACTCCATCTTCCATTTCTCATTTGCATATTTAATTGTTTCCAATAAGACCTCTTTGCAGCAGAAATAGAAAGACGGCATGTGTGTGAGCGCCCTGATGTGTGTTATCTGAAATCCACACAGGGTCTGCTTCTACCTGCTGTGCTTAATTTCGGTATACATTTCTATGATTAATTCTGTTTTTCTCCAGTACATCAAACTGTTCTAAGTCATTTATGCTTTGCATATTGTACTGTGGATTAACAGAAACTTAAGATTCCTCACTAACAACTCACTGTTATTCAATTTGAATTCGGAAGACCTTCCAACTAACAGCAGGACTCTTTACCTGAGACTCACAGTCCAATACAGGCACACATTTAGATGCCTTCAGGACAATTCAAAAACAAGAAAAAGAAAAGAAAAAGAATGAGGAAAAAGAAAAAGAAAAAAATGAAGCTGACTGGAAAAAATTTCTTGGATGTTTTTATTTTTATTTGGTGAACAATTTTAGTGTTTCCTTTGAAATATATAGAAAAGAATATGGCAATATGAACCATCGTTACAAATTTGTAAACAGTAGTAATTGTAGTACATATTTGTTATATGATAGCATTTAAGGCTTCCTGGACTTTGATCTCTGTTCATCACTTAGACCATGCTGTCATATTTATTCGTTTCCTCATTTTGGGGGTGCAGAGGGTCAAAATAAATGCCAAGTTGACTAGGCAAACACTCTATGACAGAATTACACTGCCAGGCCTTTTTTAGATTTGCTCCTGAGGGTAAGTCTCATAAAGTTGGCCAAGCTGGTCTGGAATCTCTCGAGAGCCTAGATAGGCCTTGAACTTGTCCCAAGAACCTAAGCTCACATGCTTGAGTCATCAGTCCCAGCCAACATAAAAATACCTGTAATATCAGTACCTTGGTGTTGCTGTTTAATAAATTGTCAAATGCTTGTATTTTGAGAACTTCAGCACAACCAATATCTGAGTACTTTTTTGTATCTTACTTTGTACCTTAAAAATAAAATGTTATTCTGAAGATGGATCCATGGGCTTCACCCGATTGTTATCAAAATCAGTCAACAAGCTTCTTCCAGGTTGTATAGAAATGTATAACAATGGGGTGTTCTAGTCTTACGGTGGAAAAAATTCTCTCTCAACCTCACATAACTTTGATGATATTGGGGTTTCATTAAAACTTGTTATGTTACCTATATTTTTCCAAAAGTATTCTCATGTGTCTATAAAGTACATTCATGCACCCTTTTATGAGCACGAGTTGAGCATGCAATCTGCTTTTGCTTCTGAGCAAGGTACTGAGATATTCAAATGCAAAAGAACTCATGCTCTCTGCTCTCAAAAGGTATGTAAATCAAGCAGAGTCCACTGGACGACAATTTAACAAAACAAGTGGAGGACTAAATTTCTTCTAAATACTCAGGTGCTAACAATAGGTGCCAAAGATGAGTTCCGAAAACTAAAAAGACGAGCATATGGCCCCCAGATGTTGAGGAGGCTGGTGTGGAGTCGGGAGGCAGGGTTAGAGTTCCAGTAAACAAAGGAGAGGCAGTTCTCGTTACTAGACAGACAGGAGACACACAAGCTGAACAGAAGCAGTCACACTCTGTGCGCTCATCCTGGTTTATTTTTTGTCAGAACACTCACAGCATTCTACCATGCTTCTAGTAGCCCACTTCAAATATATCTCAAATGAAAAATATGATACATGAACAGTTAGTTCCTTCTAGGACAGCGGTTCTCAACCTGTGGGTAATGACCCCTTTGGAGTAGCATATCAAATATCCTGCATATCCTATGTTTACATTACAGTAATGTACATTACATTTCATTGCAATAGCAAAATTACAGTTATGAAGTAGTAACAAAATAATTTTATGGTTGGGGGTGACCATAACACCAGGAACTGTATTACTAATGGTTACTAGCAAAAGGAAGAGTAAGGACCACTGCTGTAGGACACATCCAGAGAACAGATAACAACTTCTACACAGTGGCTACAGTAAATACTTGTTGAAAGAAGGAAGGATAGGTAGTAATAAGGGAAGGAAGAATGGAGAAAGAAAAGGGTGAGTAAAGGGGA
>JANHMN010000006.1:22631199-22656199 GCA_030674055.1 Rhabdomys pumilio | reverse complement strand
ACAGCTATTCAGCTAAGATGTGGGGCTTAGATGCTCCTTCCCACCCCACATGGAGTGTTCAGTGCCTTGATCTTGTGTAGGTTTGTGTAGGTAACAACAGCTGCTGCGAGCTCATGAGTGCAGAGGTCCCCTCATGCCCAGCTACGCTTGTCTTCATTCCCCAGAAGATGTTAACAACATTTTGAGGAAAAATAAAGGTTAGGTGAAGGTGTTTTTTCTAAGTCTTTCTTCCCTCTCAGGTTAGCTGTCTAGCTAAAAGTTCTTAGTACATACCCATCCCTCACCTCTAATTTGCAATGCTCCGGCCTCCGTACAGGCTTTGAGATTACAAACAAGCTTGTGCCACCATAGTGCGAATTTCGATGTCTTTAGTGACCTGATGACTTTTATTTTATTTCTGATCCAGAATCTTTTGGTTTTTGTTTTGATATTTTTCCAGACATGGGCCTTGCCATTTTCTTTCTCATTTTATTGCTCCAAAATAATTTTAAGTAAAATTTTTCTGTTTTGAACACTAAATAGTGTTGCTTGTTCTAGGCATTAACAGTGTGGTAGTAATTATTAGAGGTTTGCATAACACGCTTGCTTTGGTGTCTTGGGTGTGTGTTTTGTATTTTCTATAAATGTCTTTTACCATCTGAACTTGTCTTGAAACTCTTGGCACATACAAAGACAAGTTTTGGTGTTTCTTTTCAAGAGTTCTTTCTTTCCAAGTATTGAGAAATACACCAGACTGGATTTTCTATTACATTTGGTTGGTTTGTCTCTGTAGTCTTGCTGTTTAGCCCTGTCTGGTCTAGAACTTATAATCTTCTGCCTCTACATCCTAAACGCTATGATTACAGGTAACGTTTGGGGTCCGACCCAAGCCCTTATGTGTACTAATTAAGTGCCCACCTATTGAACTACAGCCGCAAGCAAAAGGGCTTTTTAATTGCGAAAATGAGTGTGGGGTATTGAACTCAGGACCTGACACATACTGATTCACTCATCTGCTGAGTTCAAGTTCAGTTTTCAGAAAACAACTTTTATCTACAACCATACCACTCTGAACATGTCTACTCTCATTTGATTTTATAAGTTAGGCAGGACTGGACTGGGTTAGTGCTTACATGGGAAAAGAAACACCTCTCTATGCCTGTAGGTTATACATGCACAAAAAAGAGCCTCAGTGATTGCCACAGATGCTGCCACAGTGTGTGCGTGCACATGCATGCACACACATACAAATATGTAAGAACAGAATAAAAGGCATACTATGCTTAGCTGATGAGACTCTGGCTTTTGCTCCTCCATGTAGCAGGCAGATGCCTTTCTAGAACTAGCTGTCTCTTCTATGGTTGAATAATAAGTAAAACTGAGATGTTGAAATGGTCCATGAGTTCTATCAGATTCAGTCTACCCTGCTAACTAAGATGAACCCAGTCCATCCATTAAGTCCAGACAACTCATAAAACTCTTTAAGTAGGATTTGATGTCTACACTTTAAAGTTGTCTAATTTTATGATCATCTGGAATTTTTTAAATCATAGTTTTTTTTAAAATCATAGTTTTGTTTTGAGACATAATATTACTGATACATCCCAGGCTGTTCTTGAACTCACTATGCTGCCTACACACTCAAATTCTCAACCCTCCTGTCTCAGCCTCCAGAGTGCTGGTATTATAGAGGTTTTCCATCACATTTGACCTGCTTACTTTAAATATAAACAATAATTTTATTTTGTTACTACTTTAAATCTATTCGTGCAAGTACCTCATTTCTCAAAAGTCATTTCATCTCATTCCTCTGATAAAGTCCTCTTCATGAGGAAGGTGATATCTTTTCACATGTATGGGACTAGGTACCAAAGTCACGTCCACACATAGAAAAATCTATGCTATCTCTGACATGCTCATGAGAAACCACAGAGCTCTCACAAAAGAATAGTGCATCTACTCTGTTCTTTGAGTGGAAACTTAAACTATACTAAATCAATATTGCTGTAGAGTTGATGGTGTCCTAGCTACAAATCATAGTACGTGGTAGCAACATCAAGGGTCACTTGTTTTTTGACATGTGTAACATGCCATCCAGACTCAGGCAGAGTAGCATCAAGGTTCCTTGTGTGGTGACTCACTTGACCCTTGTTCCATGGAGCAGTAGTAATACCTCCATGTTCGTTGATGGCTTGCCCTTCAGAGTGCTAATGAGAAGTCCCAGTTTTATTTTGCTATGGCCTTGAACACTCTTAAGATGTAAAGAAAAAACTCCAACATGGGTCTGATCCAGTTTGAGCATGTGCCCTGGGAACCAGGTTTTGATAGGAAGTTCCTGCCTTGTCCTCCACTCTACTATATAGAATGTCTCTCCTCTTGTCAGCAAGCACTGTTACCTATGCAAGTGTCTATGCTTCCATACCCATCCTTTAACTCTTAGTTATTATTCTATCACAAATAGTTTACATAAAGAGGATTTACGTACTTAGCAAACAAGATCAAAGGAAGGGAGGATTTTAAACTAGTTGAAGTCATTGTATTTTGCTTTGCTTTAATATGTAAGAAAAACTTTTAAACTTTTAACCTTTAAGAAAATTGTTTCCTGTTCACCTAGGAGAAGAAGACCCCAGAAACCCCAACACGTAATTAGTTATCAAACACATCTCAGCTGAGTCCACATGACATAAAGCAGGGCAAGTTTCTGTTCATGAAACCAAAAGACAACAGCACGAGCATAAAAATATCAAAGTCTGCACTTGTTTTGGAAAGGTTCTTTATAAGAACACTTAGGGAATATTAGTTATTAGTAAAATGTAGTAGAATGTATTAGTAATACAGTCTTTAAAATAATGTAAATTTTGTTAATTGCAAGGTTATTGACATGCATACACTTTTAACAGTCATCTCATCAAACTATTTTGAAAGATGTTGAAGAAATTCTTACACTGCTGTGAGTGGGGCACTCTGGCTTTGGTTCTTACAGAAGGAATTATGTTGAACAATTGCTTGAGACAAACATTTGGCAAGAATCGCAGCAGGCTCCAAGTGGATCTGATGGCAAAACATTTGAAATGTTTAATCAGGTGACTTTTTTGAGGAGGAATAACTAAGATCCCTACTGCCAGTCAAACATTAGTCTCTGTCATGGTTGAATGACTGGTGAGGTTGCTATAAATCTGAGAGAATTGAGCGTCACCACCACCTGGAACCGACTTTCAAAAATCTTCCTTACTAAACTCAGACCATGGAAAATAATGACCCACGTCCCCACCATTAACAATTTCTAACAGTCTGGATTGAAAGTTTTAGAAGTCTGATTTATGTGTGGAAATTTATAATGTGCTTTGTGTTTCATTATGATATAATTCTCTTCCACTTGGGGAACAATGAGTTAATATTATTTTTTACAGTAACAAAAATTGGGAGCGGGAAGATAGCTACTTATGTACTGAGGTTTGACTCTTCAATGTCCCCCATAGGCTCAAACTTTGTATGTCTGTTTCCAAACTGGTGGTGATCTTTTGGGAAGCAGTGGATTCTTTTGGAGACAAGGAGTGAGTCTGTGAGAAGTATAATGCTAGGTTGGGCCTTTGAAGGTCACATCCAGCCCCAGGTTCCCACTGTATTCTCTGTTTCATTCTCATGTTTCTTATGCCAGGATGGATCAAAAAACCTTTGAAAATGTTTGTCAACATGCACCTTTCCTCTAAGAAAACTGTGATCCACAGTGATGAAAATGTATCTGACTCACAATATTCTCCCTAAATGGCTGATACTGACTTAAGTATGAGACACATCATATTTTGTACTCAACAGATCCTCTCTACGTGTTCAAGAAAAACATCCATTATGATCTCACATGGGGTATTATTTTAGATCAAAAAACCAAAAATAAAAAGTTTAACATGAAATTCCAACATGAATTTTTTTTATATGACAAGATATCATCTAAAACGAAGTTAGAACTAAATATTCCACCTCTATGGGTATAGTGGTTCGTGCTGCTGATCCCAGCAGAGCTGAAGCAGAAGGTTTATGAATTTGAAGTCCATGTGGGTTACCCAGAAATTTCAAGACTAGCTCAGGATATATAGTGAGATTCTATCTAATGAAAATTGAGAAACTAAAAAGAAATTGTGGGTTTGCTCCTTATATGCATAACAGCTCTGTAGTTCCCCTGGAAGAATCCCATCCTGAACCAAGCAAAGGCCTTTCAGCAAGTGGGGATAAAGTGCAAATTTTAAAAGTAAACGTGGTTGTTAACGCTTACCATCTGTTTCAAAAGCATTCTGGAGAAGTTGCTACATACTCAAGTGTTGGTCTAGGGGACTCTAGGGTAAATTGTCACTTATGATCTACACAGAGAACTCATTGCTGTTTAAAGTAAAAGCATCAGAACTAATATTTATAGTCCTCCCATTGCATATTTTACAGAAAAAAATGTGCTGCACATAGGTAAAATGCCAATAGTCAAAAATGAGATCAAAGAGAGCTCGGAGGTTACTTTTTCAAAGATATAAATAATTTTTAAAGATTAAAATATATTGAATATTTATGATATCTTGTGAAAAAATATAGCAAGAAGACTATTTATTTAAAAGAACAGAAGCCAGTCTAGCCTCCCTGAAAAGCCTCTTTAGTTTTTTTTTTTTTTTTTTTTTTTTTTAGAATTAGCTTTAACTGCATCAAAAAAATATTAGTTAGAATGAAACAAAGGCTCTCTGGAAAGTGAACCCCCATGAATACTTAGTGTGAATAAATTAAATTGAAAAAGCCTTGATTAAGCAATATACACCCAATTTCACACAAAATGCTAATTTCTCCCCCAAAGAACAACTATAGACTGCATTAAAATAGGAGAATTTCATAAAAATATCAATTAATCAAAAATTTTATTTGTATGAGATCTCCAACTAGATTTAAAAGCTTATGCCACCATGTGTATTTTTAAAATGAGATGAATTAACGTCAATGCTACACATCACACAGCAACCCAGTAGGCAAACCTAAGGTCTACTAGTCCATCCTGTGAGTCTATGCCCTGACAGCAGTCTTAATTACACCCTCCAGTATACTCATAGATTGATAGATTGCATATAGATTGATATGTACATTCTAAAATGAGTGAGATGTTGGCATATTTCATAATATATTTTTGCTGTGTGTGTGCACACCACAAATGTGTAGGTGTGTGTGACTTTCTTTATCATTCTCCACTTTATTTATTAATGCAGTATCTCTCACTGAACCTACAGCTACTTTGAACTATGATCTAGTTAGCTAGCTGTCCGAGCAGATCTCTGTCTCTACTTCTAAACACAGTTAGGCTGCTACATCCTCCCAGGTCCCTGAATGTCAGGGACTTGAACTCTAGTCCTCAAGCTTAAATGGAAAAGTACTTCCTAATATTCTTTTAAAGCATTTTAGCAAAGCATAGAATGTACAAAAGTGAAAAAAATGCAAAAAAAAAAGAAAAAAGAAAGGAAAACCAGAAAACAGGGGTCAAAATTTGCAATAACCAGCGTGAATATTGATAGGGTACAGAAATCCCAGTTTAATGAGCACTCTGAACACATTATGGCATACATAGTTCACCAATAGCATTCATTACTAGCGAGATCGTAAGGAATGTTTTCAGAACTAATTTTTATTATACATTCACAGAATTCTCCATGTGGTAACGAGAGGCAAGCGGTCAGCTGGATTTGTGTAATTTAATTGATGGCTCATTATCATCGCTACAACCCTAAGTCAAGCATCGTAGTCATAGTGCTCACGGCTCTGCAGTGGTCCTCTGCCCGACACCGTGCACTCTACCCTCCGTTCTCTAAACTGCTGGATTCCTCTCTCCTCTTTACAAAGTAAACAGTTTAACTCCTCACAGTGTCGCAGAAATCTGCCTCGCCAACAGCCAACACTGGATAAATAGTTGAATCTACCTCAAACTGGCCTGAGCTTGGTCATGGTGTGATGGTTGGAGAAAAAGAAGAGAAGTTAGTACTATTTGGCAGCTCTTGGTATTTTCACAAATATTAAACGTACTGGGTAATTATACTACATCCTTTCTTATTTGTGATATCCACATAAAATATTTACATGTATGTTTTACCAGTTAAATGATAACCATTGGAAATCAGCTTTTACAATTTATAAATTCTCCCTGTCATATGTGTATATTATATTTTTCAAGCAAGTGGCTCTTTAGAACAATTTTAATTACTTTAAGGTAGAAATGTTTTTTAAATGAAGTTTTATATTATTAGCACACAATCTAACAGACTCTATTGAGGTATTTTGTTGATTTACTTTCCCACTCATTCCTGCCCAATCTCCTGGCTCCTACCCAGTTTGTGAATGGTTAGCCTCAGCACTTATCCATGAATGGAAAGCCTCAGCACTCATCCCTTGGATAGCTAGCTTCAGCACTCACCCTTGGATGGTTAACCTCAGAACTCACCCTTGGATGGCTAGCCTCAGCATTCATCCCTTGGGTTTCACATCACTTATCTTCAATGCTCCTTATGAGACGCCACCTTGCCATTTCTACTCCTCTAATTGGCATAGTGGTGCTTAATCTTAATTGACTTGATGAGATGTGCAGTCTCCTTAGAGATGATCTCCTGGGCAAGCCTGTGGCATTAATAGGGTGGAAAGGAGGGAGTGTGTGCGCATGTGGGTGGAATCGTTCTCTGGCTGAGATCCTGGACCATATGAAAACAAGAAAGTGTGATGAACACAGGTGTTCATTGTTCTCCTTTTCCTGATGGAAACGGAGATGGATACAGCATGGCCAACTGCTCCATGTTCTTGTTCCCAGGACTACCGCATCATGATGCAGTGTGCCTTTCAACTGTGAGACAAAAGAAATGGCTTCTTTAATTACTTCTGTCAGAATATTTTCTCAGAACATCTGGTAAAATATCTAAGACAGCTTCTCCCCACCTTTAGCTTCCTAATCACTACCCATATGAAAGAAATCTTTTTACATTTACTTTTTTATTGTTATTTATTTACTTTACATCCTTATCACAGCTTTTGCTTCGTCCTCTCTTCCCAGTCCCTCCCTCTCCCCTTCCCTCCCCTCCTCCACTTTCACCCCTCCTCTCCTTTGCCTCAGAAGAGGCAAGGCCTCCCATGTATATCAACCAGCTTTTGCATATCAAGTTGCAGTAAGATTGGGCACATCTTCTACTGAGGCTAGACCAGGCAGTCCAATTAGGAAAAAGAGATTCAGACACAAACACTGTAGTCAGAGATAGCCCCTGCTCCTGGTTTAGGAGTCCCACAAAGCTGTTAGATATTGTACAGAGGGCCTAGGTCTCTTCAATGCATTCTCTCTAGTTGGCAGTTCAGTCTTGGAGCCCCTATGAGTCCAGTATAGTTGCTTATGTAGGTTTTCTTGTTGTGTCCTTGACCCAACTGACTTCTTTAATAGCTCCTTACCATCTTCCACAGGATTCCTAAACTCTGTCCATTGTTTGACTGTCTCTTCATCTATCTCCATCAGTTGCTGGCTGAAGCCTCTCTGATGACAGTTATGCTAGCTAGGCTCCTCTCTGCAAGTCTAGCAGAATATCAGTAATAGTGTCAGGGATGGGATCCCTCTATGACATGGGTTTCAAGCTATGCCAGTCATTGTCCCAATCCCTTCATTGGAAGACTTGCCTGGTTATAGGAGGTAGCCCATTCAGGCTTCATACCCTCAGTCAGTCAAAAGGTTCTCCAGGGCAGGAGTGAGGATTAAAAAGAAAAAAGACGATTAGACAACATTGCAGCATGATCCCAGCCAATTCTGAGACTGAAGGCTGAGGCAGGTTTATTTTTTCCCACTTTTCTTTTAAACTATTTTAATTACATGTAAGTATTTGGGTCAATTCTAGGTTGAGGAACCAGCAACACAATAGATACAAATAGTCAAGGAACAAACAAGGCAGTATATAAAGTCCCGTGATCACTCCCTTGATCACTCTCATGATCACTGTTTCTAAGGGTTCATCAGGATGACAAAAATATCTGAGCCTGCTTCCCTATCCTAGCCCACAGTCATATTCATGCCTGAGGCCTACTTCTTTGTTCTAGCCTAAGATTTAGATTCTTGACTGAACTTACTTCTCTGTTTTAGCCTAAAATTAGATTCCTGCCCGAACTTCCTTGTCATGGCCCAATGTTCAGATTCCTGCCTAAAGTCCATTTTCTTGTTCTTGGCCACTATCAGATTCCTGTCAAGCAGCCCCAAAAGCTCTCCACATTATATAAATATTTGTCATCCTACAACACAGTGGCTGGACCTTTTGAGTTTAAATGGTTGACAGTCAAAATAACCACAGTCAGGGTGACCATGAGTCTTTAGAAATTCCTAACAGACTTAGACCAGAAATGTCAAATGAAATTTATATAATACAAAGTAAACTATTCAGCATCTCTAGTAGGTTTGAAAGAAGCCTTCAATTTCAAGAACAATTTTCTTCTAAGACATGAAGACAGCATACAACACACTAACAGTTGCCAATGGTCTGTGAAAAGATTGGGTGATATTTCTTTTCTTGGACTGTTTATTAAAATCGAATGTATTTTCTAAGTCACACATGGTGGTGCTTGCCTGGATCTAATTCTTGAGAGGCTGAGAATGGAAGATTGCTGTGACTTTGAGACAAGCCTGGGCTACAGAGCGTAGATGCCCATGAGTGCAAACTTCATAGAATTATGCTTCTGCTAAATTCTTTTGTATTAATTAGGTTCCTATTCCCAGTCAAAAGGTTCACACGAAGACTAAGGGCAGAAAAACAGTTCTCTGTGTCTGGAGGGCTAGACTGGTCTCCATGATATTCTTGAACTGATCTTAATCTTGTCTATTGGTCATCATAAATCAAAGTTCATGATGTCAGCAGCTTTCTTACTCATTTAACTGTTCTTAACATTCTTCAACATGTCGTGATGCAACAGTTGCAGATGTTAGGAAGTGGAGTGTGTAGCTCCCAAGTCCATAGAAAGACACTGTTTTGAGCTACACACAGCTGCTATCTTTTGTAGAACACCTCAGTAGGGGGAAATAAGTTCATAGTGTAAATAAATGTACAACTACTGAATGAGGGTTAACTAAAGGTATGATGAGAAGAGGGTGATGGTATTCATCTATTTGAATGTGTCATCACTCTGGAAGTGCATTGAAAATTACAGTCCATAGGGCAAGGGAGAAGACAGAAGCAGAAAGAAAAGCAGACAGATTAAGCAAGTCATTTGGACAGTTGAAAGTCTGACTGATCCTTGGTGGTTCGGAGAAAACCAGAGGATAATGGAATGAAGCCTAGGACTTGGAATAATTAGCTGAAAGAGTCCATCAAATGGAGTTTTCTGAAGTTCAATATTTACTACCCGATTGAGAGGGAAAACAAAACAGCAGGAGGCACAGGGAAGGGAGACAAGAGACACTGACACTTAGAGATCAAGGTATTTAGAAATGTCAATATATTGTATATGTAGTTCTGTTTAGAATGCTCTGAGTGATTAAGTATAGGATTAAAAACACGTCCATTAAATTTGGTAGTAGAAACTCAATGGTGAATTTGCAAGCTATATGTAATTATCAGTTATCAGAAAAAAAGGGCTGGGAAGATGAGTCAGTGGGTGAAGGGCTTACAAGAGAATTACCATCATCCATACCAAGCTGGGTGTAGTGGCATGCATCGTGTAACCTCAATGCCGGGAGAGACAAGGCTTTCCTGAGGACTTGCTTGGCAGCCATTTTAGTAAAAACAGAGAGTAACAGGTTCAGTAAGAGATCCTGACTCAACAGTAAATTGGAGAAGAGATTGATGAGGAAGTCTCAGGTCAACCTCTGGTATGTAAGAACAGAAAGATGTCACTTTCAAGTCCAGAAAAAAAACTGCAATTGTTTTCATCTTCAAAAAAAAAAATTAATGGCTATTGAAAGAGATTCATGTTACTCAAATAAATCTCACCAAGTCATGCAGCCACTTAACAGAGTTGGGGCTGGGATCCTCTCTTATAGCTGCTTCTTTTGGTCAGTGCTTGATGATATTTCATATCTTAGGATATATATCTCAGTTTCTAATTAAAACAGGCATACTGATTCCTTAAAGTAGTAATACTTCTGTCTTGCCTAACAAATGATTGCATCCTCCTGACACTAATGATGGGCGTGATCAAGCAGATTCGTATTCAAGGACTTCAGAAATGCTTTCCATCAAAAGTTCCACTCAAGAAGATGAGCATTGTCCAGTGCAACAACCGCAGGAAAAGGTACCTTTCCAAAAAAAAAAAAAAAAAAAAAGCCATCAAATTCCTTTGCCAAAATTACCAACAAGTCATTGTACAATGTTACATCAAAGCAACCAAAATAAACATTCTCCCATGCACCTTCTTACTGTGACATACAGAAGCATCTGAAGCCATTTAGTGGATATCACTTTTTGCTTTGGTAAGATGAAAACAACATTTTTTTTTTAACTTCATCACCTGGTAACAATGTCCTCTCTCTGGCTAAGACTTGCATTCCAAGTTGAAGCCTGGGGCAAAATTTTTATAGCTGAATTATAAATCCCTGAAAATAGAGATTTATAATGGAAATTCTAGGAACCCATATCTAATAGATCCACACTACCTAGAGCCCATCTAATGAAAAGGGCCCTGTGTCTCGCCTTCAGATAGCTTTGCTAATAACATTAAATGATAAAAGCATGTACAGATAAAATATTTAAGATACAACACTCTCTTTTTCTGTTTGACGCAGTAAGCCTTATTCGTTGAAAAGGAAAAAAACAAGGAGAGCCTGCTCTGGCTTGACAAGAAGGTAAAACATGAAAAAAATCTTTGGGGGGAAAAGATGGGTTATTCAGGTATGGCCTGTAATATCATAGTCAAAATCTATAAAACTTTTACAGCCTAGTCTTATTTTCACAGAGATTGCATGCCCAAATCTCAGCGCCAAAGACACATGTTAATAAGCTCACAACTTTTAATTAAGCAATATGTAAAAGTAGAGTCGTATTAAGCTGTGATTTGTGGGTTAGCTCATTACAGCAGGTCTCAACCAAGAGACACATACTCAATACAAATCAAGCACTCCGCATTGCCCAGATTAGTGTGAGCCTGTGGCTGACGCTTTATTGCCAGTTCAGAAGAACCGTTTCCGGAAGGTCTTTTTTCCCAAAAGATGAGGACAGAGATCAAAACCTAATGACCTCATGGTGTTTCTATAATGAAATGACTCTTCTGCATTGTTTATTTGCAAAACACAATAATTACTCATATGGTTAATTATCATACATCTGATTATGTGACCTGAGGGGTTAGAGTTGTTATTGACATAAACCCATAGAGGGCAGCCCAGCAGTTGGTCTGGTAGTTGGAGGCAAGACTAAATTTCCTGTCCTTTCACTTTACTTGGTAAAGGAGGGATTAAGTAATTAATGGTCTGGGAAAAATTGGGCACATGAAAAGAAAACAAGACTGAGTCTTTCTTCAATAAAGTAAATTCTCCAGAAGGTAAAGTATTAATTATAAAACACAAATGGCTAGGAAAGCGAGGAAAGAGTATAATTCCATGGATGAGTATTTTCAATAAAGGGAAGATGAAAATATAAGAAATCTGATCTACCTGACTTGGTAAACAAGAAAAAGACTCCAAACAAAACAAAAATACCCTACATTTAAATTTTTAAATGGAATATAGCATAGCCAAAATATTTGAATTAGTCAATATAATCAATATGTCAATTTACTCATTGAATATTGAATAAATGTGAATTGGGAATTTTCAAATATGAAATGCCACATATACCCATAATATCTGCATAACTGTATATGCTCATAGTTGGAACAGTGTATCTCAAAAATTTATATGTTGTTGATTTTGTTTATTCCTACCTTTGTCTGTGTCTCTCTCTGTCTTTGTGTATCTGTCTCTGTGTGTATATGTGTGTGTTAACTAATGAAACAAGTGCTCCAGCCCATTGTTTTGTCCCTTCATCTGGCCCCTTAATGGAAGCACAATAATATTAAACCACTCAGGACAATGCTTAAAATAAACCTTTGAACTTTACAATTGACTTGACTCAGGTATTTTAAACCACTCAGGACAATGCTTAAAATAAACCTTTGAACTTTACAATTGACTTGACTCAGGTATTTTGTTACAGTAATGAACTCACAAATATATTTATCCCAACAACTTTTTTTTTTCTGAATAGGAAGTTCTTTGACTTGTCCTGAACATACTTTTTGGCTTCCTATTTCATTCAACTAATTTGTTTACTCATATTTATGATAACAAACTAGTGTGGTAATTCAAGGTTTCTATTCATTTCAAATTTTGTTTATCCAGAGTTTCTTCACCTCTCTCTCTCTCTCTCTCTCTCTCTCTCTCTCTCTCTCTCTCTCCTTATGGTTAGGTATCACATGGTTATTGTAAGAATATTAGAAATTGTACAATGCACTGAAAATACCAACAGTTTGCCAGAGTTAACAATGTGGTATATGTATTTTCACTATCACCATGCAAACAAATACCTATTATTCCCATATGTAAAGAAATGGGCAGATAAAATACTCTTTGAATTTAAGCTACAATGTATCTACTTTATTAAGCTATAATAGCTGTATTTCCGAGTCAATTCCTACATTGTGGTAAGAGTCTGTGTGATTCTCACTCACTCAGGGGTCAGCAAACTCAGGTTCAACACATCTCACCAGAGAAATTACTTCCAACCCTTTTGCATATTATCCCTGGGTGGTTTTGTGTTATGGCAAGGATGCTGAGAGGGTAAAAGAATAGTATAGTTTGTGAAATGCAAGCTTGTCACAGAAGCACCTCCAGTCCCTATACTAAAGCATTTCCTAGAGTCACGCTGCTCCTGCCTTCAGAACTTTGGAGAACACGTAATGCTGTCCAAGGAAACCTGTGTAAACCAGATACAGTTACTTCCATACATTGATCTGGAACATGAGTGTGAGTAGCTCTGGCATAACTGTTTGGTGATCTTTGATAAATTAAGGATATGGTAATGTGCTCCAAATGAGTAAGATACATTCCTTTGAGTTAGATATTGACAATTAGGATTTATCTGTTTCCTTCAAGACAGTAAGAAATCTTACTGTAAGAAAGAGATAGACTTTATGTTGCTAATATTCTGGTGATGAATAGCATATATTTTGTTTATAACATATAACAATAAATAACACAACGTGAAAATATGTGATATATATATATATATATCACATATATGTGTACATTATATATATCAAAATTATATGTATATATACATTATGTATATATGGATACTATGTTTCTGTATATATATATATATATATATATATATATATGTATATATATATGTGTGTGTGTGTGTGTGTGTGTGTGTGTGCGCGCGTGTGTGTGTGTATTCAAAGCCAACTTTAAAAAATGAAATAGTTGGCTGTGAGGCTTAAATTTCTGTTTATCAGGTAAAAATTGGTTTGGGATTTTAAGCTTTTCCTTATACTAAATGACTGGCCAAATGTCTCATTGATATTTATTGAATCATTTTTTTTTCTTACTGATATTTTTGAATGAAAGATAAATTCTTCCAATGAGAAGCCAGCTCGTCTCTCTTTTCCTTAACTAATATAATGTGCTTCACTAATAGACTTGGCAATGGTGCTCAGTGAGAATGGAAATCTCGCCTGTGAGCAGGAAGTTTTTCAGAAAGTATTATTAAACAAATATTTATAGTAATTTTGTAAAGTTCTTGTGTGTATGTGTGTGTGTGAAAGAGAGAGACAGAGACAGAAGGAGACTGCTGGGGACACCACCAGACATATAGACACACATATACTTTAAATTTCTAGCAATTAATATTTTGTTATTTGAATTATTTAAATAGTATAGAATTTATTTGGTTTTGGATAGTTTTATTTAAATCAACCATAAGTTTATTGTCTCATGATATTTAAAGATCCTTTCTATTTCCCTTTAAGAACATATTCCAAAATTATTTAATTCAGGAATTTAAATAGGTTCCATAAAAATTTATTCCTTCCTTTGAAAATTATCTGGGTTGTTAATACATTTGTATTATTCACCAAGCACCATGTATACTGCATTTTATGTTATAACTTCATTATGTGTAATCATACCTTCCAGTCCCTAACGTGTCTTTACTTTTTTCTTTTGTCAAACTTACTAGAATAAGAAATATGCTTAGCTTCAATAAATCTAAGAAACTGTTAATTTTAACTAATATTCTAATTAGCTTATGTTCTAACATTTTATGAATGGCTTTGAGATTTTGCTCTTTGCATATTTTCCCAGTTTTCTAATAGCACAGCCATCTCAATGCAATTTTCGCATCTCATAAGGCTTCACAAACATTGCTTTAATTACTTCATTATCAGCACCTTATGAATAGCTTATCACTGCAAATATTTGTTTCCTCCTTGTACCACTAGTAATTAAAAAAATCTTTCTATGTGTTCTTTTTATATGAACTTATGTTCTTCCTTTATTATTTGTATCCATCACTACCTGAGTGTCTACTCCGTAACTTGTGCTACGTGCTCAGCTTTACCAGTTCAGTTTTCTGAGTTGAACAGGATCCTCAGTGTATGGACGAGTCATAGTAAATGCAGAAGTAACATCAGAAAATAAGATTTTTGTTTTTGCTGTTGATTCTATAAGACATTAACCTTCTCTGTAAATTCCTCTGGTTTAGAGTATTCTGGTTCAGTGCATAATTTTGATGTCTACATCAGTGAATGCCTAGAAGTTTGTCAAAACTCCATCTGATGCTTTTGAACAGATCTGCCAAGTTGCCTATGCTTCCCTGACTCAAGCTAATCAAAGCTTACTAACAGCTTTCCAGTAATTCTTACAAAGAGATCGGCAGCTTCTCTTGATGCGGTTTATTCACCTCTTTGTTTCATAAAGTTAATGTAAGGATTCTCTTCTTGACTCTTCTGTGGTTGTAAAAGCTAGTCACAACTGAAAGGAGTTAAATCCATATGCCTATGGGTTTAATGTAATACAGTTTTAGGAGCCATGGACTTTAAAAAGAAAAACTTAATCAGATTTAGTGGGCTCTCTATGGACAGGGCAGGTGGAGCGAGATGCAATTTTTAAATACAGGAATGAATGTTAGCATCCCAAGAGAAGGGTCCATTTGAACAAATGCATGTGAGATGAACATGTTAGCCAAGTGGACCTGCGGGGGGAATATAGCTTTGCAGGTGTTAGCTGTAACCAAGAGCCCAGCGCAGACTTTTAAGTAAAAAAAGAACAAGGACATTTGAGAACCAGAAAGAAGCAGAAATGAGCGAGCCTAAGGAATTGGGACAGCCAGCAGAAGAGGTGATATTGGGCAGGCTGTAACTGACTTCCCTCCGAGGACTTCATATCATGATCTTCTCTAAAGTGGGGACTGGACTAAGAGTCCCACAACTTACCTTACATTAAGAGGAGAATACTAGTTGACGTGCTTACAGTAGAGCAAATTAAACAGGAAGGGAGCCCTCTGCAGAAGTCCATGAGTAATGAGCCACTCACACTGGGGCTTAGAGAATGTGCTGACACACGGTCAGATTTTGCAGTTTCACTGCATACCTGTATAATTTCTGGACTGTAAACTTAGGTGACAAAGAGGAGCCGCTGAGTCAGTATAGTTGTTGAAGTCTGCTCCAGCCCCTCTTCCCTAAGCACCTACCTTTTATGTACATGTGACCTAAGTTCTAGTTATTGGATGGAGTACTTACTTCTATATGGAAGCCTGTGTTAAAACACATATGATGAGGTGTTGGAAAGATGGCTCAGTGGCTCCCAACCATCTGTAATGGGATCTGAAGCCTTCTTCTGGTGTGTCTGACACATCAGTGTACTCACATAGATACAACAAATAAAATCTTTTAAATAAATAAAACACATATGATAAAATTACAGAAAGTACTTACTAAATCAACAGCTATACTATATAGAACCCCAGGAGGCATGGAGTGTTGGCTCCTTGCTGGCAGTTCCAGGCAAGAGGAGAGAGATCCTGGTCTCACTGTGTCTCTCCAGGCTGAGCGGGATGGTGAGTGTCAATAGCCCAAAAGAAACATACAGAGCTGGGAGTCTTGTCAAAGCAGGAACTCAACTTTAATGTATCAGCCTCTTACTTATATAAACTCGGAGCATAGGGAGGAGGAGTTTTGGCAAGGTGAGATAACATAGGGGACAGGGAAGTGTGACTTAGGATATGGAGTGACTGACAGGGCCAATGGCAAAGCATTACACCAGCAACTGCAGGGCAGAGGCAGGGCCAAACAGGTCCTGTTGAATCACCCCATTATGGAAGCGACTAAGACAGGTCTCAAAGCTCAGTATGGAAGTGACTAAGACAGGTCTCAAACTCAAGCCAGGCTTGGGTTTGTCCACAAGGCTGAAACTAGGGCCAAAATGGGGCCCAACAATGGATCATATGCATATTGAGAATTTAAAAACACATTAAACATTTTAAGCTAGCAATTGCTACTAGTCATAACATGGGAGGGTGCATGATATATGTAATAAAATCATATTCTTCTACCTAAAACACAGTAAAGATGAAATACTGTTACTAGCATATTTTATATACTACTGTCTGAGCTTCATCTATATTAAAAACAGATGAATTAAAAAAATTTGCTTGTCAGGGAGTGGAGTACACCACTTGCAATTTTAGCATTTGGGGCCAGAAGCAGGATTATTAATTTGAGGTCAGCCAGGGCTTTATAGTGAGTTCCAGACTAGTCTGGTAAACAAAAAGGAGGAAGACAATGTTAAGGAAAAAGAGGAAGACTTAGGAAAAGCAGAAGAGGTGGAAGGAGAGAAGAACATTCAGATTATTACAATTTCACTGCCAAAGAGAGCTCCAAACCTAAATTCATAGAGTCTGGACAGTGACCTATTGAGGAGAGGCACAGTGGATGGAGAAGCAGGTTGATGGGACTTCACAGGCTCTAAGGAAGCAGTTCTAATTTGTTTTTTTATTGGTGTGATAACACACTGATCCAAAGTACCTTGCACAGGAAAGGGCTTAGGGTAGCTTACAGGATATGGCCCATCATCTAGCAAGCCTAGGCAAGAGTTCAAACCAGGAATCTAGAGATAGTAACTGAAGCGGAGACTGAAACTGGTTCCCGGTGGCTTTCTCACTTACCTTTCTCTCACACAGTGCATGACCACCTGCAGTCATACCTACAGTGGTCTGGCTCCTCCCACATCAATTAGTAATGAAGAGAATATGCACAGGCAGGACAATAGGACAATCTGATGGAGGCCAGTCTTCAATGGGGGGAGCCTTTTCCCAGGCAACTCTTGTTTGTGTCAAGGTGACAAAAGGTAAAAAGCTATTCTGTCTAGAAAACTCATGGACAAACAGCTGCTTAGAAAATATTCAAACTACCTGAATCTTCTGGAATAGATGACACCCCCAACCCCCAACAATCTTTAAAATTGCTTGTCCTGTATTGCTATCTAGGGTTTCAGCTTTCCTCAAATGTCACCCACTCTTGGGTGTGCTTTAGTGATACAGCTGCCTTTGTGTTGTTTCTGCTCTTGTAAGTAATCTCTCACTCATATTCCTCTAAATAATCCCAATAAAACTTATTGATTCATCAAAATGGACTTTCGGGATATCTGTACTTTGGTCTACCTTTAATTCTTGATCTATGGTGCATAAATATTTGTTGACATCTCTACAGGAACAGTGTCACATTTATACACCCAGAGGATCATGTGCTAAAGACTTTGTCTTTAGCTTGTCACTGTTGGGATGTGATGGTAGAAGCTTCTATAGGATTGTCTATGATCTAGTTCAAGGTTACATACCCAGAATCCTCTATATCCTACCACAGACATATTTGCTCATCTATGTTTACTGTCTTATCATTTATAATAGACAGGAACACCATGCTGTCCACCAACAAGAGAAGAACAATGAAAAATGTGATATACACACATAATGGAATTTTATACAATGAAATCATGAAATTTTGAGAAAGACTGATGGATCCATTAAGTATTATTGTAAATGATTCAGACTCAGAAAGAAAAAATTCACATCTTCTCTTCTAATGCATACACCCTAGCTTATTATATGTGTGAGCATATTATGTATGTACGCATGCACATATAATATATATATATATATATATATATATATATATATATGAGCAGAAATGACTGTACATATAGGATATGAAACAAATATGTAGACTACTAGAGGAGATAGGAGGTATTAAAGAAAGAGTGATAAAGGAATATGACATTAAAGTTTGAAGGAGTCTGGGGTGGGCTACTACAATATTGTTCAGAGGAATGAAAGAGAATCAACAAAATAAATTCTGTTTTAAAAATGCTATAGTAAGATTAAATACTGTGTATGTTGACTAATTTTCAAAAATAAGCAATAAAAAAGAATCTCACATAGTGGAAGGTCTTTTTGTTATTAGAGATGGGTTCTGAAAAGGCATTGGAACACCAATCCTATTTTTGTTGCCTGGTCATGAGGTGAACAACTGTGCTCTTCTAAGAATTCTGCACCATGATGTATTGCTTTGTGATAGACCCAAAAGCAAGAAGGCCCACAGACTATGGGCAGAAACAGAACAGACCTTTTCTCTTTATAAGTTGACTAGCTTAGACATTTGATATAGTAACAGAAAGCTGACAAGTACAGTGACCAACTCTTACAGTCATTAGTAGTTCACAGCTACTCTGTTTTCTTGTGAGAGGATAGCCTGTTCAAACTTACCTACTCAGTTGAAGCTGGAGTCAGCCAACCTGCTTGGACAAATATTAGCTGAATTAAACTGGGACAAGAGAGTGTAACGATGTGAATGTGAATGAAATATATTATATTCATGTAAAAATGTTATAATGAAACACATTGCAATATATAATTATCATATCTTAATATGTATAATATGCAGATGAAAGTTTAAGGTCAAATTAATTCTCCATTTGATGCATTTTTCAGCCTAGATCTAGGAGAATGACGGTGACACAGGAAAGCTGTCTCCTTGACGAGGAGGCACCATGGCAGAACCTTTGCTCCTGCAAGGCACTGAGCTTTGGGTGGTGCTTGTCACTACCCTGTCATCTACCCCATCCAGGTTGACATAGGATAATACAAAAACTCTGACTTGAGCAAATGGAAAATTGATTGCCCATCAATGGGTTGCATGAGAATGTATAGAAAAAAGTTTAGAGAAGAAATTTGTTTGTTGAGTTGTCCTTGTTTTAATTGAAATGTCTGTTCATGTGGTCATGTCTGTGTGACACTTGAAAATTGTATCTAAAGGTTTTCAATCAATATCAGGGTGAGAAACATAAATTCAAGTAATTATGTTTTACTTATATCTTTTGCTACTATCACAGATCACACTAACCTGGATAGCTTGTAAAAAATAATAATTAATTTCCCACAGTTCTGAGAGTGTATACTAGTCACGGGCAGATAGTATCTTGCTTCATTCTAACCAGCAAGATCCAAAGGTCACCTGACTCACCCCTATGTACAAGCAATGAAACTAGCCTTTCTCTGCACAGCAGAATGCCAGGTGTAGGAAGCAGTATGTTCACCAGGCATTAGTCATGGTAATTGCCACGACTTTCCCAGGGAAGTACACTGCCCATTCATTACTGGTATATGAAACTGTGGAAAAGTATTGCAGGCTTGGAAAGAGATGGCTAAATATGATACAATCATAGTGTCCTTGCAGGCTAAATGAAATAAGAAGACAGGATGTGACTACCTGAAAGCCCCAAAGGTCCCTTGAGAGCTCCAGTCAGGATTTTAAAGTCAAATTCATGCCAATGTCCATTTTTCTACAGCTGTATTTAATTGTGTGGGAGTGGGCACAAATTAGGCCCAGGTGGCTCGAGCAGGGCTGTGGTTTCTTCAAGTGATAAGAGGAAATGAGTGGTGAGAGAAACAGGAGCCATGGAAGCAGGAAGGGAAGGCAGTGGGCTACCACAGGAATGAAGCTGAGTGAGAGAGAGGACACAAAACGGCTAAGAGGGAGAAAGGGAAACAGCCTATGAGTGGGGAAGATGTGGGCTGGGGAGATGAGACATGGAAGACAGTGGGGGAAATGCTTAGAAACAACGAGATTTTGTCTGTCAGTCTGTCTATCATCTATATATCTAAAGTCTATCTATCATCTATATCTATCATCTATTTATCTATCTCTATCTATTGATCAATTGATGTATCTATTTTCATCTCTATCAATTATCTATTATCTATCATCTATATGTATCTATTTTATCTATGATTGATCAATAGATGTATATATTTTTATCTCTGTCAATTATCTATTTATATATCTGTCATCTATATATGTCAATCTATCTATCATCTATATCTATCATTTATCTATGTACATACTTTTATCGATCAATTGGCATATCTATTTTTATCTCTATCAATTATCTGTCTATCTATATATTATCTATCATCTATCTGTCTGTATGTCTATTATCAGTCTATCATCTATCTGTCTATCTATCTATCTATCTATCTATCTATCTATCCATCCATCCATCTACAACAGCAATTCTATCCTCTTAAATGTGCTACAGTTGGCTTTATGACGCGTTTTCCACTTTTGGAAATTTTTCCTCCCTCTGATTTCTCTTCTGGTTCATCATCCTGCTGCTTGCTCACAGGCCTTATCTGTTGTTTATAGATTTCTACTTCAAGCTCACAGGAGAGTTTTCTAGATGTTCTAGGGTGACATTTTGAGCATCCCTCTTGGACAGATAGTATTCAAAAGTACAGTGCAACTTTTAATTTTACGGGTGATAGCAAGAGACTTTCCTTCTCTCTTCAGTGGTTTTCACATGTGAAACCCTTGTCTCAATGAGGATTGTAAAAGCATCATGATCTAATCCTGAAACATATAGAAAATATGAGATGGTATTACAAACAATATTACTAATCCTACTATACCAAATAGCTAATCTTAATATATCTATGGGACCTTTTGATTCTTTCTACAGAAAACATATTTTTATGAAAGGAATCAAAGTATATATGTCCCACATGGTGTTTTATATACTAATTTACCAAATATTTCTTCACGTTACTATTTACTAACTGAATATATGACTTCAATGGGTACCTAAGATTACATTTATTTTGCTCCATATGTCTTTTCCACTGGCTGGTCAATTTATTGCTATGGAAACTTATATAGAGTCTAAAAAGTAGAAAAACAGTGTGTGACAATCCTTCAAACATCTGTAACTAGGTTCAGTATTTATCTTCCTTATGTGCTCAATTTCATTTGTACCCTTTCTCCATGCTGTCAGCAAATCATCCTGACTGGCATTCATTTAATGACCAGATAGCCCTGGTTCATCAGTGAACATCATGGACTGACGGAATCAATACAAACATGAGAAGACTCAAAACTGTCATGAATGAAACACACCATTTTCTAGGAAGGGAAGAGAGACTAATTGTGCTTCTTATGTAACAGAAGCAGCGTTTGAAAATGGCCGGGAAATGGTTGGTAATTTAAGACATCATGCTATGATAACAGAAAAACTCTACAGCAATAAACAATTAAACAACTCATAATCTTGGTATAACTTAGCAATGTGGAGTACTGCCAATGATCTTGCTAAAGTCAATAAATAGTTCTTATAAAACAAAATAAAGACAAATAGGTGAGCTGTGATTTTTTTTTTATTATGTAAGATCAAGAGCATTTATATATAGGAAGATCTTTTTAACTTTTTCATAAGAAAGTATTTTGTTCACTGTATGCCAGTAGTCAGTGTCACTTTCTGTACCTGGCCTTACCCATGTCAACTCCATGTCTATCACAGAAAGAAAAATCTATGTGAATTATGCTGTATTAAAAGCAAATATTTTAGATTAAAAAACAAAACAAAACAAAACAAGCAATCGAGCCTGCTTCCTGTTACTTAGTCTGTGGCTCCTGAGTTCAGAGTTTGGGTTTCCCCACCGCCACAGGGCTTCTCCATGTTGTCAGCAGCTCTCCCAAGGTCCTGAAAACCAATCAAAGTTATTTCAAACTATTGGAAGAATTTTATCAACGTTACCTTTGGAAATAGTCACCTTTCCTATCTCCAGAAGAATTTGAAGTTAAACAAGCTGACCAGCTGGAAATGATGTCACAGCTGCTCATGCTTCATGTGTGAACCTCGGAGTGTGAGAACTCATTATGCCTGAAGTATTTAGGAAATGCTATTTAGAAGACATCTTGAACAAACATTCACAAAACAGAGATGCCACAATAGCATCAAAGCCATTCCTTCTATTTTTCCTAGTTCTATTAGCTGATTTATCTAATAAAACTGAGGACCAAGGAAGAGTGAAAACACAGCTTTCCGATCACGAGTGTTCACGCTGTGATCATTGAAGTGGGAAGTAATTTGATTTTAATGCTTAACACTTAGCACCGTGTTTAAATAAAGGAAGAGAATCACTCATTTTTCATCTTCTTCCTTAACTGACATGTTTTGTGATCTATCTATTGTTACTGGACTCAACACAAAGAGCATATAATGTTGTTACTTTTATTCATATTTTTATTCATTTGCAGAACTAAGTTCCAAATAATCTGCTCAAGCAATAAGAGCACATTGGTGATAGCAACATTTTGCCAATAAAATATTTTTTATTTAATCATAAAAAATCATAATTTTTATTTCTAATCATAATTCAACCTGTAGTATGACAAAAATTAAACAACAATTAGTACATGTCTCTACAAAGGAGAGATTCTAGTGAAATCACAGAAAATATATGCATAACTTATAGATACTATTTTGCTAATACAGTCTTGAAAAATTAATTATTAGCATCATAAATTATCCTCAGTAGGCTAAAGGAGAAAAAAAAGACACCCTGATGACTCAATTTACAGATATATAGTCCCCTAGAAACCTATCTTTAATTTTGAAATAGTCCTTTGAACTGTATATAAATATGTACTCTTTCCTAAGGGCACTGTGTCTGCCGCATTGAGCTCCGCTCTGCAAAGCATCTGTTTGCAAATACAAGCCTTGTCTCTCTATAGCCACAGACTCATTAACTATAGTACATAAAGGACCACAAAAGAGAGGCATCTGGATAAAGGCTCCTATCTTTTTCCTCTCTTTTCCTTATGAACCTGACCAAACACCAACATCCCCAGCAAGTAAAAAAATTAAGTAGATTCTTTCAATACCCATGCAAATATACTGCTTAGCTGCGATGTTGACAGTATCAGATTCTGATTTCATTACTTTGTTGCATGACACAGCGCAGGTGAGCAACAGAAACATTGTTTTTAATAAGAGGGGAGGACTCGAGAGAAGCATTTGCTTGAATCTTTACCACAGACCTATATAAACACAGCATCAACAAAGCTTTAGACAAACACAAAGTCTGAACATATTATCTACTCCTGAATGTTCAGTAACATTCGTGTAAAGGTAAGGAAAGCAAAATAAAAAACAATCAGAAACAAACTGTTCTACAAACTACCATTTGAAAATAACAAAAACCAAACTTTTCAACAATGCATTAGCTGATGCCATAGCTTAAGGAAAAGTATGTTTCCTGTGCCCGTCGGAGGACAGAAACTGTGGTCCTTAATTATGCTCATTTTTTTCCCAGTTTAGTTAATGATGTCCTAAAAGAAACAGAAAAGAAAAATGTAATGATTGATTGGTTGCTGATATCTTCTATTCATTTAGGAATATTCTGTCTTAAAGCTCATCAAGAATACATTTAAGTGAAGTTTGAAGCACCCACTTGGTTTTTCATCCAATAAGATGCCCTGTTACTAACTGAGTGTAACAACAAATACAGCAGGGAATTATCTTTGCCCCCACTGGGTTTCAATTTTAGTGAGACTTTGTCAAACAAATAGAAGTGTCAGGCCAACATTTTAATTCAGTTAAGCCAATGAATGCTCCGTGTAAAGATGCTATAGCGTCTTTTCAACTGAGTTTGACTCATCACCTTGACCTAATAATGAAATGAAATACAGCTGCGGATGCAAACCTCTGCATGAATCAGCTGTCATGTCACTGTGGGCATGGACATCTGGTTAGTCAGGGATATCAGTAGGGATAGTGTTAGTAGCAGAAGAGAATGAGGAGGTCAATGCCAGGGAGAGATATGTAAGTATCTGCAAGAAGACCCCACTTGCCTACAAAAAGCAGATACAATAACTTAAACCACATTCAAGTGAGTATTTATTTGTTTCTGTGCAGTATTAAGAATATCTCCTAGTTTCTACATAGTTGAGATATAGTGACAGAGGTACAAATGCATGTTTGCTGGCCTTCAGTCATAGCCATTGAGGCTAAGAATTACAGTGTCTATGGGCCTATAAACAGAGAGAGTGCTGTGTGTAATCTTTACTGTAAATTTCCTATGTGAGAATGTTGACATGCTAGTTAGGCAATAACTGGTACAAAGACAAAAAAAAAAAAAAAACCAGCAGAATCAGATCCATATATGTGTTTTCTCATTATAAGTATCAGTCTTGCCCTTTGTAAATTGCATTATTGCATTGTCTTCTATTTGGAAATTGTACTTTTAATTTATCACCCCTCCTTAGAGATGCTAAGGAACGGCATAGGGCTAGATCCCCACTGCACTCATTACTGTATGATGAGGTCATGGATTCTTAATATTACAAGTTTATTATGATCTATAAACCTCTGGGTAGATTACTATCCATGTGATAATAAACTCCAGTCCAAATCTTCAGTTGAAACAGAAAGTGAGAAAAGAATACAGGAAGAAAAAAAGAGATTGTACAAGGAATAACAAGGAAGAATGCTGTTTAATTAGTTTGGAGAATTGGAGTAAATTTCAAAAGGCCTAATCCAAGTCACCCAGATGGGGCATGGTTGCTATCGTCCTAGAATATAAAATATAAACTCTTCAAGTCAACTAACTTGTGAGACTTGGAATATTTGTTGTTGGTATTTAATTTTCCCCCCTTAAAGTTACTTTCATTAAAAAAAAGTGTGAAA
>JANHMN010000006.1:22604457-22631189 GCA_030674055.1 Rhabdomys pumilio | reverse complement strand
CTGAGAGGGAAGTTGTTCTTGGTGACATTTTTGTAGACACACGTCTGACTGATCCTTCAGTAGAATTCCCAGATAAAGAGTTTGAGTTTATTCCTTGACTGCCTATCATAATCGCCAAGGTCCCTGACTTCATTTGTATCTTGGTTTTTGAGTGTATCTTGTATGTTCAAGCATTATGCTGAAGGCTTGTATTCCCTCAAAGTTGACCTCTTTATGAAAAGCTGGTCTACCGCAGCAAGGCAGGAAACCACAACTATAGATCAACTCTGCTAATTGAATGAATTTCTCTGGGTAGCAAAAAGGACATCTGCTTATCAGATGGGCTCTTCTTTGGTAGCAGGAACTATTTTCTCTCTCTAGAATAACTCTTCCATCCTCTAATGAGCTCATGAATTACGCAGCTAGACAGTCATAATGCCTCTTTCCAGGGTAGACAAATGGGAAGGAGGATGATTGAAATATCAGGAAGAGAAATTTTACTTCTTAGACTGAACCTTAGGAAGGAGAAAAGATGGGATGGTGTAGCACACGGAGAAAACATTTTCAGCCAGAGCAGACTAAAAGGAGAAGGGATTTGACTTTGGCATCCAAATCCAGCCAATTCATCAAATGGCTATGGTAGTTCCTCTTTTATTTGACTTAATACATTTTTTTCTTGACTAAGGAGATATAGATTGGATGTTTGGCCCTCTCTGAAAATTTTCTGTTTCATGTAATCTCTCTTGTTCAGCCCACTCTGAGTGAAAGTGTCCTACACCCTCATAAAATTAAACCCTCTTCCTTAACTTTCTACCTATCTTATCTATCTTATCTGTCTATCTATCTATCTATCTATCTATCTATCTATCTATCTATCTATCCATCCATCCATCCAACTATTTATTTATTTGCTTTTTCTAAAACAGGGTCTCTCTATCTAGTCCTGGCTGTCCTAGAACTTACTCTGTAGACCAGGCTAATCTTGAACTCAGAGATCCACCTGCCTCTGCTTCCCAAGTGCCTGGATTAAAGGAATGTGCCACCACTGGCTGGCACCCACGATTTTTTCTTATCCTATGATATAAATTACAGCTCTTACCTCACAGAGAGTAAAAGACAGTTTTCTTTAAATTACATGTGCCTCTGTGTGTGATGTGTATGTGTGTCTATCTGCAATCCCAGCGCTTGTCAGACAAAGACAGGTGCTCCCTGGAGCAAGGTCACTAGCTAAACTAGCTAAATTTGGCAAGCTCTGGGCTCAAATGAGAGACCTTGCTTCAATATATAAGAAGAGAAACTAGAGAAGACACCTTACTTCAACTCTGGTCTCCTAGCACATGTACCCACACACATGGGGTCACAGCATAAAAGGTTAGAAGGAAGCGACAGCGGCAGCGATAGTGTTTGCTGCAGGTTTAAGAATTCTGCCTCCTATCTGGATTCCTACTTGGGGTCATAGATCAGGAACTGTAGGTTTTCAGTTATCCGTATTCTTCTAATTGGCTCTGACAATCACAAATGCTCTGAGAGCCCTTGTTACAGCTGCCAGATAAAGGACCAAAATACACTTATATAAAGTGCTGGACAGCACATGTGAGATACTTAGCTGCCAGCTGTAAGGAAGACAGAGTAAACATGTAACTAGCCAGGACCACACCTGCTCAAGAAACATTTTGGTGTCATTTCAGGACTGGCTCAGCCTAAAGGCACTTTGTTTTCCATTAGCTGCAATGTGACCACGGAGAGACCTTAGGCTGCTTTTGATTTGTATTGGTTGCTACAGTTAATTATTTCAAACAATTATCCTGACCAAAAAGATGCAACAAATGCTATAGTTCCATGAATCCCTAAAGTTATAGTTACCTTAGGGATTCTGTTGACTAATAGGAAAAAAAAAGTTTGCATAAAACAAAACACATTATAAATAACACTTTAAAAAATTAGCAGAAAAAAACCCAGCAAGCTCCATCAAATCAGGTAGCATCTTTTAAAGGCAAAATGGGGTGACCAGTGGAATGTGATACCATGATAGTTTGTATTTCAAACAGTGTTAATCTGATTGAGTTACAGAAAGTCTACTTTCTGTGGTTGTATAAAAAACAAAACAAAGCAAAACAAATCACCAAGAAGACCAAAATGCTAGGTGGCTCTTTCCTCCTCTGTAGTTTTGATTACATGTGTGCACATATTTCTGTTAGGTAGGTATGCATATATGTGCATATACATCACGCACATACAAATATCTATTCATTTCATATTCTTTGACCTAGTAAATCTACGTTTATGATGCACCTTTTTAAAATGCTCTGGGTCACTAGTAAAAATAAGAAAAAGCAGAACCCTAAATTCTACTCATCCATAAAAGTGACAGACACAAACTATTGCAAAATATTTCAGAATTAACCTTTCCAGAGGAAATCTTGTTCCCACCAACGATGTGACTGAAGCTAACGCCTTGGGGACACTGACTTGAGATTCTGCAGTCTGGTGTTAATGTTTGTGATTGTGGACTAATAAAATCCAGTCATAGATACCCCCTCAGGACCACCAGGCAGTGTCTGAGGGCTCTTGTGGACACATAGAACTGTTGTTTGTTCAATGGGGACAGCATGACAAGCTCCTATCTTATGCTCAAAGCAGGACTGGTCCTCCTTGGTATAAAAAAGTGTCCGCATGTCTTAAGGAATTACTGACTAAGCAGTTTTTCGAAGGGAGTTAGCTAAGTGCTTGCTAATAGAAGTAGTCATATCCCCAAATTTGAACTGGAAAAACAAAGTTGGCCGGGCAGCGGTGGCCCGCACCTTTAATCTAGCCCTTGGGAAGCAGAGGCTGGCAGATTTCTGAGTTCGAGGCCAGCCTGGTCTACAGAGTGAGTCCCAGGACAGCCAGGACTACACAGAGAAACGCTGTCTTGAGGGGAAAAAAGTTGATATTATTTATAATGAAGTTCTTGGGATGGATTATTTTTAAAATGTGCAAAGTATGTGATACTGATGAAGCTTCAAAAGACGTTATGATCATAGGCAAGAAGTGAGAATTAAATAGAAAAGGTATTCTTATTCTGCACGTGAATTTAGATTTCATTTTTCCACTAAATATAGAACTTCTGTATTCTCAAACGCAGTTCACTGTCTATAGGAAAATGACAGTGTTTGGAGGCCCAGATAAATTTTGATGATGGTTCTAGAAGCTGGAATTCAGTAGCTACTTGCAGTACAGTAGTTCAAAGAGTATGTTCAAATTAGGCTAAATCATCAATCTGAAAATCTGGAAATAATATAATACTCTCTGTGTTACCGGTAGAATCAGCATTACTTTTGAAGAAGGTTTGCATTGGGGTGAAGTAGAGCACTCAAGTGACCAAGCCAAGGACACACACTTGCCTCTCACTCTCTGTGGTGATCGGAGGTGGCTTGTGGTAAAGGTGGCTGGGTCAACCATCACGGCTGCCAAAATTAAAAGCCACAGTCCTTTCATTTTTGCAAAAGTACACTCTCCTTGGTTGTGAAATATTCGAGGTTCTTAAGATTAAATATCTGAATATTGCTTCTGAAGGAGCAGCTGTCACTTTAAATCTAAAGTCTAGTTTGTTTACTGGCTGTATTTAAATTCTTTAGAAAATGACACAAAATAGCAATAAAATCATTGTAAGTATTCTACAGGGGAATATAAATGCCCCTTGGTTACACTGTACATATCTTTATACATAATTCTAGTTTATTCTCCTCGTGATTATGTTAAATATGTAAAAAGCCTTTTCTCATAAAGGTAAAACCGCTAGATGTTTCCACGTTGTAATTCAGTATTAGTGTCAAGATTGTTTCAGAAAATAAGCCACTGTGACTATTTCATTCCATTTAAGTGTCACTCGGCATACCGGATGTGATTGTGCGCATAAAATGAACTTATATGATTTTATATCACTGTTTGGGAACCGTAAGTAATGCTAAATATAATTCAGAAGATACGTTCATAAAGCTAGCTGAGGCAAAGCAAAGAGATTTTTTTCATAGAAGGCTTTTTATGTAGTTTTATATTGTCATTAAATAATTATTTCAGACAATTATGGAAAAATCTGTTCTGTCAGGGAAGATCAAGGAACTAATATTTATTAATCCTTAAAGAAAAATGATATGTCTGTAGCTAGTTCTTAGTTTAATATTGGCACAATTGTAAAATGCATAAAAATCTTGGATAATATCTCTACATACAAATATAAGAAGATATAATTATATTTGAGGCTGTCTTTTTGCCTTTATTCGGGAGCGAATCTTGAGCCTTCAAAAAATTTGTATCAGGCAACCTTGTCAAATGGAGTAAGACGAAAAACTGCACATCCTAAAGACAATTATTTTTAAACAGTAAGTTTCTTATTTATGAATTTCAAGTTTACTTATAATATGACATCACAAAGATTTCTCTAGTAGTTTAATAAATTAAGATTAGTAGTTTACTAGAAGTGTATATATTTTTTCTTTTGTTATCCTAAATATCTTTTTCAAGATCCAGTTCAGTATGGAAAAAGATAAACAGATTTTAAAAAGAATGTGCTTTAATCAATTTAAGACATTTAATATTTTTAACTTGTGTACTACAGATTCAGTTTCCCACCTATATAGTCTTTATATTAAACATTAACTATATATTTTAATTCTTATATTAAAGCTACTTTTGGACTATTTTAAAACAGTTTTATTATGCCTTTTAAAATAATTCTTATGATTTAGAATCCAGATAAGCTTTCCTTTTCAAAATAATAAGCATACATCTATATTTTTTGTAGACAAGAATACAATAATAGAAAAATTATTTACTGTAGATTTTATAATTTTGGATGACTTTGAAATTCAAAAGAGTTTATTGTGTTTATTATGTATTCAAGAGTACTTTTAGAAAGTTCAAATTATTTTTTTCTCTTATATGCATAAATTAAAATATAGAATTCATAAATTACAGGAATTACTGAAGACTGATTACCCAAAAATATGAATACCAACAAAGCAGAGACACAATATAGGCTTGTGAAAAATCAGCAGCTTATTAAAAATCATTCTAGACACAAGTCCAAGTTCATATACAATAAATGGAATCAAAATAATCTTCATGCTTTTCTAAGGAACGTATGCATAGCTGTAGTAACAATAACGTGGCCCATAGAAGGCTTTTTACCTGATAATTGAAACAGCTTTTTAAAATAAATGGCTGCACTACTTGGAAGGTGTCTACAGGCTAAGGGATGCCTTTAAATCTTGCACAAAAATAAACCTGTATAGTTTTCCCCGTGTTACCAACACATATAAAAAAAACATACCAGAAAGGATGAGCAATATCTGAAGTGAGGGCTGACTTGGCGTCCTGTGGAAGACAAGGCAAGCACAGCAACTAATCCTGACTCAGTTATTGGAGAGAAACAAAAGCACTATTTTGATAGGTATATGCAGGTAGCATCTTTCCCAGGTACTATTCTGAGGAGCGCTAAATTCATATCTATCTAAATAACTGGTAAATATATCTCCCTAAGACTTTTCATTCTGGTCTACCAAGACAAGACCTCATGAGAAACATTATATTCTAATACTTACCTGATAATTGCATTCTATTTAGTTCTTATAGTCTATTCCTTAATATCTTCCTCATAAGGCTGCGTAAGTTTTAGAAAGAAACGAATGACAACGCTTTACAGCTTATTTAAAGTAGATATCTGTCTTTTTGAAAGGAAAATGCAAATATACATTAAGGACCTTTTTTAAAAAAAAAAATCAATAGAAATTTCAATTATTAAGCTTGAATCTGAATGCCAGCAGTACATGTTACTAGTATTGTTGACATCGTAGCAACATTTTATTCAAAGCCACTACCATCTGCTGCCAAGGTTTTCTTTCAGCATGTATTGTCGGTATTGTCGCCAAAACACTACCTGCTCAAAAGACAGGCTATGTCTTCCTGTACAGGTGTTGCACACAAAAGGTCAAAGGTTCTAAATTTGAGGGGAGGAAAAAAGCTTCTTTCTTCTACTTTTGTGTGAGTTTATTGTAATATAATAATCTTCAGGGCCACCTAAAGCTGTGCAGAATAGGAAACACAAGAGCAGCTCCCCCTCCCCAAGCAGCCACCCACTTTCCCTAGCAATGTCTTTCAACAAAAAGAGAAGCTAATGGGGCAATTTTCTTCCTGAAAATACAAAATACCAACAATTTTCTTCAGCTTCAGGAATGTTGTCTACAGAGCCCCACATTCCTGAATTTTTTTTAGTGATTCCTTCTCATTAAAACCATTTTCACCTCTCAGTCACGCAAGTCCGCCCCCTACCCCCTCGCCCCAACAGGGTATGGTGAACAGGTTGATATTTGTAGAACATAGACATGAAAAATAGAAAATAATCTGGATTATCATATCTGGAAGAAATTAAAGTCATATAATTCAAGAAGAAAAACTAATGACTTGGGACCTTCGTTCTACAATTTACTAGATTCAAGGACAGACTTCCTGCAGCCTTTCTCAGTCCAGGCCTCCTCTCTGCTGTCTGCTCCTGCCCTTTCTATACATGGCTTATTGCACTGTGGGCCCTGGGTTTCCTGCTCATCAGAACACCCACAGCTGAGTAAAACCCATCTAATCATAAAATTGAGTTTGGGTTTTCTTCCCTCTTTCCTTCTCCTGCTGTTTTCTATCAGCAGAATGCTAATACTAATTGGTTAATCTGTTATTTAGGCAAGTATTAATATTCTCATTTTGCAGGCAAGGAATCAGGCTTCCTGCTGCGTATCCCCTGGCCCTGGGTAAGGAGCTCTTCAGATGGGAGATTCAAAGTAGGTGAGGTTGGCCTCCGGAGACCTAAGCTGCTTGCTGGAAGCCTCCAGGAGGGCTGAGCTGGGCCTCCTTAGATCGCCGAGTTCCTGGCTCCCAGTTCTCCACTCAGACCACCAGGCGACACCGCCTCTAATGACAAAAATCCATTTTCCCATTCCACCCCAACCAATGCTCCAAGGACTTTCTTAATTGCGACTGCTACCCTGGGAACAGGAAGCTTATTTGTAACTTGATGAATCTCCACCAGGCTTGCCTGGGTTTCTAGGTTTTGCGGAACTAAAAAACTTTACAGTAACTTTGTACTGACTGTATCTGAAGATCACACTACTTCTGGAACAAAGAGATGAATCGTTACTCAGTAGAAACACGATAAAATACACCTAGTCCAGAGAGGTTGGTAAAAATAGGATAGTGAGAAGATTCACAAAGCAAAGCACACAGGACAGCCAAAGACTGTCGTTATATCACTAGCCTGGGGGAGGGGGGAGCCACAAACAAGTTTTCAGTAGAAAGTCCATTTCTGACTTCTTTTGTGCAAAAAATGTTCTTTTCAAAAAGAATATCTTCCCATGTAAATAGACCAGAAGGTTAACTGTTTCCATGCCAAGAGACTAAGGTTTAATTGGGATTATTTTTTGAGTGGAAAAAAGATATAATATCTGGCTTGTACTTCTTATCAGATTTAGGAAAGACTCAGAGTCTCACTACTACACAAATAATAGCTGTGTCAATACAAAGAGGACCTGGGCCACTAGAGACCGGCCTTCAAAAATCCACCATAAAACCTTAAAGGCTGAAGTTCAAGTTGTCCAGGCTGGGGAGAGATGAAATTTCATCTTTTCATTTGGAACTAAGTGTCATATCTGGTTTGTAAATGATTAGTCACAGACTGTGGACTGATTCTTTCATCATACAGAATATCTGACCAGAGTATGGCCTAAATTTACCCATATCTGTAAGTAGGTCTACTTCCTGTCTTGGTTCAGGCTTCCCAAAGGGCTACAATGATAAGGACCCCACAGAATGGGAGGCCCATCAGTGGCAACTTAGATTCAGTAAAACTTGTGAGTTATATATAAACATGAGAGCTCCCCCCTCCCCCAGGCTCGTGATAGAACGACAGTCTTTGGCTGTCCTGTGTACTTTGCTTTGTGCATCTTCTCACTGTCCTATTTATATATATGTGTGTGTGTGTGTGTGTGTGTGTGTGTGTGTGTGTGTGTGTGTGTGTAGTTATATGCATGTATATATATTTGAGTACCAATTCAGTACCTAACACAGAGACCACAACTCAGGACAAGACAAGTCTCTGGCTGCTCAGGAACCATGCCTTTAAAAACTTAAGAGATTTTTTTTTTAAGCCTGAACCTGTTTGCTGATATTTGAAATTTTTTATATTTTTAAAAACATAAATTCTGTTCCTTGTTTATAACTCTGGAAGAGCAGGTTCAAATCCCTTTCAATGTTGAGCTCAGTAGCAGAACTAGCAGGGCTGGAGCTGTAGGCTAGTGTGTGTCTGGAAAGAATAGAAGAAGGAAAAGAAAGTAAGAGAGGTGGGAGATGAGGGAGAGAGAGAGAGAGAGAGAAGGAGGCAAGGAGGGAGAGAGAGGGGAGAGAGAGGGGAAATGAAGGAGGAGGAAGAAGAGAGGGGAAGAAAGTGAGAAGGAAGGAGAGAGGGAAGGAAGGAGGGAGGGAGGGAGGAAGGGGGAAGGAGGGAAGGGTTCATAATAGGCAGCATTATATTCCCTGTGAGGTCAGAAGAACTATAAAGAGATAAAGCTGTGAAGAGCTGGCTAGATTCTGTAAGGAAGTGTACCTACTCCTCAGTTAGCTATCCTCAGTTAGAATCCTTAGGATTCTATCACCCAGAGCTCCAAAACTCATCCGGGATTATGTAAAAGATAGAGAATGAAACCCAACACCCACTGAAAGCATCAGAAAAATACACAAGGAGGACAGACGTTTCTTGCTGGAAAGAATGGCAGAGGACACCGATGAAGGAAAGCCTGACCGGGCAGATCGAGTGCACACATAAGAGAGGGCGGGGCCTAGTGCACATTCTGTGACCTGAATAAACAGTGGGGGAGGGGCTTTAGTTGTTGGGGTTTCATCTGTGCAAAAAAACTACCAATTACCCACCTGTGTGCCCACCACTTCTCACTGTAATCGGTAGGCTATGAAAACAAAACGAAGAAGAGCCAGATGGCTCTGGTGCCGACCGCCCCACCTCCCAGTCCCTCTGGAAACTTGCTCAGTTTGTTTTGAGTGTGTAGCATTATCAATATTTGTGCTCACAAGGGTGAATGCATTTAATTGTACAAGATCCGTAAGACTTTGCGATCCTGATTGTACCGTTTGAAAAAGAGCTAAAAGTACTTTGCAGATGTTATCTCATTAATCTACGCCAAATCCCCATGAGCCAGGTAACATAAGTATGCATAACCCAGTTTTACAGATCAGGAAATAGGCAGCGTAGTGAGAAATGACTAAGCCAAGGTTATGGAGCAAACGAATGAGAGAGGGAACAGAGGGCCCTGATGGTGGCTGTGCTCAGGGGACCAGGACACCTCCCGCCTGGCTCTCCAGCCAGGAGAAGCTTAACACAGTAGATCAGAAAAATTCCCCTAGTTCAGGCCACTTCGGGGCACATAGCAAGCACAGATTTAAACACACTTCCACTTCTACAAAAGTGAAGTCACATCAGTTCACACTGTTTAAAAAAAAAAAAAAAAAAAAAGACTTTCACAGTAATGTCTTAGAAGCCGAGATGGATCATGCAGGAGAAGAGCTGAGAGCAGCCAGAACCAGACTCTAAAGATCACACTGGACACATCAGATCCAGTGGGTACCAGCTCAGCTGCTGCCTTACTGACATTCACTCATGACCTTCTCTGCTGCCATGGCCAGGGAGGGAAGAGGCCTGGCTTCCCAGAGAACGTTGCTTGGTTTCTCTCAGAAGTGTGCCTACGAGCTTCCTGAAGTTCCTATTTTACTAGACCCTGTCTGCAAGACTGGACTTTGAACAATTTGAAATTCTTCTAAGACATAGTGATAGGTTTTTGTTTTTCTTGTTTATTTGATTTTCTTTTCCCCATCAGTTTTAAAGCAAAAAAGAGTCTTGGTCTGATTCAGAGGTGTGGGACAGACAGATTCAGTGATGTGCAGGCTGTGTGGCTGCAGGCTGTTCCTCTCTTGCTTTCATTTCCATCCTGCCATCTCTTCAGACACCCCTTAATACCTATGTGAATGCAGTGCACCCTAGAATCTAAATCACGGTAAACTTGGATTCTACGAATCTGACATAACATGAGTTTTTAAATTTAAAATCAGTCTTCTGAAAAAATTAACACATTTTCAGGAGAAAACATGACTTTGAGCTCATTCCCTGTAATGTTTTCAAACTATTCCACAAGACTTAGAGACGGGGTTGCTTTTCTGGATTTTTATAACTTTCCTTCGGACAGCAATGAAACAGCAGCATCTCTTTTGTTTTGTGGATTCATTTGAGTGAAGGACTGTTCACATCTGAAGTATGGACTCACGGGGTTCTTCCCCCAGCCTACTGATGTTTGTAAGTATTACCTAACTAAATCTGTTGCAGGTAGAACTCTTAATTATTCTCTTTTATTTTTCCTGGTGTACCTCACCTTATGGGGTTATAAACAGAAACTTTCATTATCTTTGTATTGTATCCTTGTGTAGGCAAATACTAGTAGGCAAAGACTGAATTGCATCTTTAAACCTTTTACAGTATTACAAATAGTAGTTACCATCTATACACCCGGCGATGCTGACATGTTTGACATCAAATTTATATCCACACATTTAAGCATGCATATGTATGTGTATTAATAAACTATGACATACAGAACACTTGACTCCAAGTACTTTTGTAATACATACCTCAAGGATGGCGCCATCCGGGAGCCTGAGAAAATGGCGATACAACTCTTGAAACCCATTGGGATAAACAGTGTATACTGATATGTGGGAAATAACTCTTCTTGAACCAACTGCAGACTCAAAGCTTTCATGCTGATGGTAGGGGTCAGAGCTGGAGACATTGGACTCAGTGTCACGGCTTTTGCAGTTGTAATCGTGCACTGCCACCTAGTGAGACCACAAGAGCCCCCCAAGTTCCCCATACCCAGAGGGGGAAAAAAACAAACAAAAAAAGATAATTAAGATTTGTCAAAAACATAGCCAATTTTACACGAATTTACAATGAATCCGAAATTCTGCTGTCTGCAGTACCTGCAGTCCGCTCCATGCATCATGTGCGTTTTCCTGACATATCTAAATAGGGAAGACAGACAAATCCCCAGTGTGTGCTCCACAAAGTTAATTCTACACGGAAGAAGCTGTAATTGGCTTCCATATTAACCCAAGGCAGGAAGATCAAGCAGGCTGGGAGAATGATGGTGTAGGTTGGAAATCAAAAATGTTTACAAATGGTTTTACGAATGGGTGTGCTTGCTTTCTCACCCGATAGGAAGGCTTTCTCTTTCCACTTGTTTGTGCTGCAATGTCTACATGTCAGACTTCTATCACTAAGTCAATGGGCCAACTGGTCCACAGACACTCCCTGCAGTACACAGGGGAGCTTTTGTATGGGGTACACACTGACTACAGAGTTTCTTCCTGATAATCCTGGAACGTTGGACTTACTGAATTTTATTTTTAATAAGTCTCCTCAGGTGACAATTTCATTGTCTAATGTGACACACCCTGTGTATTATATTAGAGTTCAATTAAGTTAACTGAATTATAATGCAGGTGAAAAGACACACCTGTGTCTATTGTTTAAAATACTGCCAATGAAAATAGGACTTTGCCACCTGAAAAACTTGTGTGTAGCTAATAAAACTTCTGGTTTCCTTTTTTGTTTGTTTTGTTTTATTTTTTTGTCTTTCTCTTCAATTCCTGAACTATACAGACACTCTCTACAATTTTTTATTTTAAAATATGTCCATATTTTTAGACTTAGAACAGTTTTCTATGGATCCTTTCTGCACTAGCCTTTTTTTTTTCAGATACAGAAAATATTCATCTAGTGACCCATAAGGCCCATTTCAAACATAACGCAAACGCTAACTCCTCTGAAACAACTCTTTAAGAGTACCGAAAATATCCAAGAACATGGAAAGATATAATAATATGAAAGAAAATTCTGCTCAGTGACTAGTTAATGCAAGTCTGAAACTGACAGTAAACTCGTAAAGTTTTAGCCAGGGAGAAATATTTTTTCTTCGGGGCAAAGGGGTATAATTAAAATATAGATGAGCAGAAGACAAAAATCATAAATTTTGTGAAAGTATTTGAAGAACTGAAGAGACAAGCATCTTAAGGGATTAAAAACAGAGGTTTTTGAGTCAATATAAGTAATGCTCAAGAAACCCAGTTTTGCAGGGATTTGCAGGAACATCCAAAGTTTGATCGTGACAGGTATGTACAACGGACTTTTCTTCCAGATAAAGCCCAAGAAGTTTTCTTTCTTTCTTTCTTTCTTTCTTTCTTTCTTTCTTTCTTCCTTCCTTTCTTCCTTCCTTTCTTTCTTTCTTTCTTTTTTATAAGCAATGAATGTAATTGTCGGTTGGAAGGATGAAGAAAATGTGGCATACAGACTACATTAAATAGTATGAAGCTATAAAATGATAAAAATCCTTTTCTTTTTTAATCAACGTTGACCATGGAAGATGTTAAATGAGCTGAGCCAGCAGATGCGTGGCATCTAAGAAAGGCTGACGTCATAGCTGTAGAAAGAAGACTCCTGGTTACCACATGAGCTGATGAACAAGTGAAGAGTTAGCAGGAATGCTAGTGAAAAAATCAATGCCCAGTACAGCGAAGCTAGTTTTAATATGATGAATATCTCAAACTAGGGAGAATGATGTGTTTGAAATGACTGATCAGCTAAGTATCCTGATTTGACAGTTACATAATATCTATGTGTTTTGAAATGTTAGGTAATGTTCACTCCTGAACACGTGTGGTCACTATGCTTCTATTACGTAGGCCAACAAAACAGTCTTTGTGGAATTGTCTTGGGCACGGACACTGTACATATGCTTCCAGCACTGGTCTAGAAATGCTAAGAACGCTGAGAGGGAAAAGTGCATAGGAAAGGGTTCTGTGAAGTTGTTATAGGAAGGTGTGCGGCCAGAAGAACATCGGTTGTAGTAAAGACTCCAGAAACTGGGTTAAAACAGCTTGAAAGTCAGCCATAAACAGATTGCACTGACAGAAGCGAAGCCAAGCGCAATAGGCTCACACCTCAGAGGATGTGATGCTAACACACTTAGCCAAGAAAACCTTATTGACTACCACAGGTAAAAAGATTAATATCCTTTTTCCAACAAAGGAAATCTGAAAATTGGAAAGCAGATGCACGTACCTACATACATATGCATGTATTCATGTAGAAAACCATTTCACTGAGTATGCCTGGTCTAAGAACACCATTTAGGAAAGAAAGATGGTGGACGTATTTATGAGCATGCTTAGCTCAAGGTCATGGACCACAAATTTAAAAGGCTGAACAGGGATGTATCTGAACATGTTCAGCCTGAGCCATAAGTTGTATCTTACTACAGGGATTCATTGTAAAGATGTCCACCCCACCTGGTGGTAACCAAGGTTACAGATCATAAAGCTGAACTAATTAACTAACTTGTGGTAAAATCACAAAAGGATAGGCAGCACATGGGACCAACTAGAAGGAAAAGAGGCTTGCATTCGTCGTACCCAAAGGGTACATGTGACACTACATAGGGAGAGTGGCAGATTGGACAGACATATCTTTTCATCTCTGACGTAGAGTCTGGAGAAGTAGGATGTTAGCTAGATATGGGAATGAGGTTTCTAAAAAGCAGTTAGGACAGGTGTGGGGAAGGACAAGTGGCAGATTAGATAGACATAGCTTTGCATCTCTGATGTAGTCTGGAGAGGTAGGATGTTAGCTAGACATTGAAATAAGGTTTCTAACAAGCAGTTGGGACAGATATGGGGAAGGACAAAAATCAATTCACTGGGCATATTTAAAGGAGAAATTTGTTAAACTACATCAGAACTGTGGCCACAATTATAGTAACAAGCACTGTTGTGTGCAATTATTTCTAAATCTGCTGGAAGCATGGTGATGAGGTCACCCTACCACGTTTCCTGTTAGGTAACTTGTGGAGTTCTAGTTTACTTGCAGAGTCTGGGCACAGAGCCTACAACAGCTCTGAGACTGTCTGGACTGTCAATCCTGTGCACCCAGTTCCGGTCCAGGCTCTCTACAGGTCTCTCCTCCCCTTTAGAATTAACCCATTTCTGATGGTTCCCGGAATCTGGATGTAAAGCCTTTCATTCCAAACCCATGCAGAAAACAAGAAGGATAAAAGTAGGTTTTGACATATTCTGAAGTATTATAGAATTACCATACCCACCACAAAATATTGATGAAAGAAAAGTTATTGGGTAGCACCTGTGACTTTGAAAGTGGAACCTCTGCTTTTTGGCAATGTAACACTAAATATTAAACAAAGCTACACTCCTCCTTTGGATATCACTGCTTATATCAAGAACATGGGAACACTGTAGCAGTTACTCTCATTTGAAAAGCTGATGTCTTCCAAACTCTGCGTTTACTGTATTGAATACATACACACACACACACACACACACACACACACACATACATCATTTTCATTTCAGTTTGTTTTCCTTTCTTCTTTTCTTCTTCAATCACAGGAATCTGAGGTAGGAGAGGGAAGAAGCAACTTAGGCTGACAGTGAAGTACATCTAAGAAAGTAGGTAATGAGGAACAGGTTGTAATATAAGTCAACAATACATAGTGACTAACATTACACACAGAGAGAGATATACATAGACATACTATATATACATATATGTATATGCATAAATATTATATATATAATTTAACATGTACAAGGCTATACAATAAATACATATATACATTTATATAAAAAATCACAATATATAATATGTTTATGTATATACATATATTTAACTTAACATTTACAAGACTGTATAGTTGATACAACTATAGCCATTTCATAGTCAGAACAACTGAGGAATGCTAAGTAATTTCCTCAAAGGCATAGATATGGGATAGTGTTACTGAGGCATTACCCATATTCAGGCTGCACCTCCTACTTCTTTGTGCTTCTTATTCCGATCTCCAAGCTTTTCATCCTCTCTCTGGTGAAACCAACTGAATGTTGAGATCAGCCTATGTCTTACTCTGAGTTTCTCTGTATTGGATAAAACTGGCTTCGGAAGCCGTGCTTTGCCATAAGAGACTCCATTTGACAAGAAACTTTTGGCTTGACTTTGAGGAAGAAAGACGACTGAGTCCAGAAACAACATTGTCTGCCTGGCTCCACCCATGCAGTGTTCCTTGATAAGTGATTGTTTGTGGGAGACACCCTATTAATTTAAGATGGAGAATTGAGACCTTAAGGGCACATGGGTGTCCTCAAATCACATAAGTGAAAACAAACTAGTATTTATCAGACACATCAGACCAACTGAGGAATGAATGTAGCTCCTTTAACCAGACTACATAAAGTGATGGACACAACACCATGATGACATGGCATTATACTGTCCTGTCATCTAATAGCTGGTGTGTGTGTGTGTGTGTGTGTGTGTGTGTGTGTGTGTGCGCGCGCGCGCGCGTGCGCGCGTGCGTGCACATGGGCACATGAGGGCAGGCAGAGGACCAGATCAGCTCTGTCCCCCCACTGTTGACATAGTCTATTCAACAGCCTACCTGCTCAAGACTTGAACCTACCATCCCTGTTCTCAGAGCACAGTTCAGCATTTCACCTCACAGCTGGACTCTATAGCCTCACTCTGAAACCCTGACTCCTGCAGCTCCCTTCCAGCACTTTTCTGACTCCTTATCTCCTCAGTATAGCCTGTCAACCCATTTCTGCAAGCTTGAACTCTGCTGTCACCTCTTCAATTTGTAATCTTTCTGAAAACCCTATAGATACATATAGATAGAGACATACGTTTGTCATGCACTGTGTGATATGAGAGTCGATATTAGTGATAATGATTTGGGAAAAGAAACTGCACTCACCTTGGCCAACTTCTCAGGTAGATAGGATCACGTGACAAACCTCTGCCATTACTCACCCCTGCGAGCTTATCATTTTTAATAACATCTGGCATTGTGTAAAGAGGCACAAAGGCATGGCATGTTGATGACACTTGGAGAAGCAGAAGAGAGTCTTATGCTCATTCTCATGTTTCGGAGCTAGGCTGTTCCTAGAACCCCAATACCTCTACCTACCCATATCTGGTGTAGCAAGAGTAACCCTACAGCCTGTGTTCCTGATGTCTATTGAAAGTCTCTTTTTTACCAAGTAACAAAATATGGTCCATCTTCCACAGAACTCTTTGTAAGAAGGCAGAAATTTTTATTTCCTTTGCACTACTTTCTATGGATAAATTTTAATTTTCTCACACAGTTCCTAGGATATACTATATTATATTATATATATAGTAATACTATACTATACTATACTATACTATACTATACTATACTATACTATACTATACTATACTCTAGATGTAGGAAGCCATGGCAAGGCCTTACTCTTGGCAAACACTTACCTTTGGCTCTCCTATCTACTATTCTTCTTTCTGCTTACCTTCCATGGTTCACTTGTCAGTTCTCAGAACTTCAAACAAGGCCTCATAGCAACCCACCGTAGTAACCCTTTCTCCTGATCTCTAGATTTAGTCAACACCCTGCTAGATAGATGTTTTTAGAACCCCTGGTAATGGCAAGGCTTTGTAAGAATAACTTAGTTAGACCCCACAGCTGCAGCTAGCTTCCTCCACCTGCAAAGCCCTCTTTCCTTTCCTACCCCTCCCCATATCCTGTTTTCAGAGTATATAACCTGTGTGAACAATAAAATCTTTGCCAGCTTGATCAGACTTCTTGACTTGCTGTGCCTCCTTATTTTCTCCCACATCTCAGTCCTCTCCACAGGGTCTAAGGGTCCCACTTGATTGTCCAACTGGCCTGGACAACTATACACTATACACTATAGAAATATACTATACTATATTCTAAACCAGGCCCCTGAGACCCTGACCATAAAGAGTTAGACTATATTTGAGGTCAGGTAGCTCTGACTCTAAAGCCCATGCATGAACTTGTGACTACACTGTGATTCAATGTTTGATCATACTTATGGACATACTGTTGTGTTTTCTCTTTAATGTGCAGCCACAGGATGGGGACATGTTTGGACATGACTGTAGAGGTTGGGTTTTCCTTTCAGCTCAGTGCTTATCAGGATGATTCCGAGTTTTCCATCCTGGGTCTTGGTGGGGCCATCCTAACTTAAATGTCATATTCAAATGACCAGTGTCCATCCTTTCCATGATGGTCTCTCATCAAGATTCTCGAGGTTCTTTGAAAATGATCTAAGAAAAACATGAGGCCACAGTTCTCTGCATTTGAGCTGTAAAGGTCTACCAAATTAGCTGTGCTCTTCCTGAGAGCTTCCAGCTGGCAAATCTTGGGAGACTCAGGGTACTAGAGTCAGCCAGAGGAGCAAATAGAGTCATGGAGTCACCTCGCCTTCTGAAAAGGTGACAGCGACAAAGGGGGGAGAGTCCACTGCACCTTTCAGGAATAGTTAAATGAACTGGGACAGACTTTCCCCACAGAAAAGGGTATGTCAGTTACCTGCTGAAGTATTAAGCTTTTTCACAGGCACTCTGAAAACACCCTACCCTGCGGGTAATTGCTACGTCTTCTAACTTAAACCAAAGAACAGCCTCCAGCAATGAGGGATGCTTGGCTTTAAGACTTTTGTAAAATCTCCCCAGGGTTAAGAAAGTAGGGCAAGGTAGGAAAAAAAAAACGGGAAGAGCAGCTGATCAGAGGTGGATACAGAGGAGGAGAGAGATGGAGAAGAAGTCATCATTTTCCCCTTAGATCACGTGGTTCTTTCCTGTACAATCTGCACATGAATACAATAGTCTCTTGTCTTTTAAATCTGTGCCCTTAAATCTAGTTGCTGAGAAACAAACTGTGTGGCAAAGTGACCCGCATGATATTTGCTATCCAAGTCAAAAGCCTACATGCAAATATCCCCCATTAAATTTTATTTCAGGCCACAAAGGCAATCTAAACAGAAGACAGGAAGATCTGCTAAGGCGAATGGCACAGGATGCAGACAGTCTTATCTAGAACAGGTGAGGGACAAAAAGAAAGATAAGGAAGGAAACAGAATATAATTTTTCTCTAACCCGCATTTGCTATACACAATTTTGCTTTTCATTTTTATAATGAATATGGGCATAACTACTTGCCAAGATAAGTGACTTCCATGAGAAACTGGAGTCCACTCTATTTCTGCAAAGGCATAGGGTCAGACTGTGCTATGTTACCCTATCCTAGTGTCACCCATAATCTGAGGCAGGCTGCATCCATCTCTCTTCTGTCATCTAAATTCCCTGTCATCAAACCAATCAAACATGTCTAGCACTGCTGGGGAAGCCCAGAGTGAGTTAACAAATCTACAGAGACAAGCGGATTGAGAGACTATACATATAGAACATATCTGGGGAGCTGAAGCTGACCTCGATCTGGAAGCATAAAAACATAATATAAAGCGAAACCACAAAACACCAGCTCCACATACTGTAACTTAAATGAAATCCATCCTTCAACAGGAGAGCAAGTTCAGGGCTCTGGTTCAATAGTAGATGAAACAGGCCGGAACAGGTTCAAATACTGCAAATTTCACAACAGAGCTTAATTAACGCAGGACTATGAGGCTGTTAATTGCATTATAATAGTTCAGCATGAAATTAGGTCTGATGTGAACGTCCTTATACTGGAGTTGCTTATGTTGTTATAATTATGCAGTGGTACATAGATTTACGGCATAGATATATATTTTTTAAATAGCTTTTGGATCGATTTCTTTTCTTGCTTGTATTTACGTTCAGTTTCTAAGTATGGCAAACCAAACAGAAGGAGTCAGGGTCAGGAAATTAGGTCAACCTGGATGATGCGGTCGGTCTCCTGTGGATTTGAGGTTAGAGCTCCAAATCAGTTATACCTGATGGTGGTGATTTTCTTCACCATTTATTTAGTATTAGACCCTTTGGTTAAAAAACAAAACAAAAATACAAAAAAACAACAACAAACAAACAAACAAACAAAACCCACAAACACCCCAGGGAGTCTTAGTAAAAGATTCACTTTTACAGTAGTGCTTGCTTTGTTTTGTCTTACAAAACCATCCGTTCCTCTGTTTTCTGCTGCTGTAACAAAATACCAGAGAGTGGGTAATTTATATCGAACAGAAGTTCATTAAGTTCATTAGGCTCACAGTTTCAGCAACTGGGGAGATAAAAAAAGGGGGGAGGGCTTTTGTGGTACATCAACGAACTGCAGAAGGCACAAGAAAAACAGAGGGCAAACAAGGGAAGGAAGGGATGGGTGCTATGACAGATGCAGTCCGGCAATAACTAGCTAGTTCCCACAGCAGTGGCTCTGGTCCAGTCGAGAAGGCAGACTCACTACTAGGCAATGGTGATTAAGTTGCCAGTGCATGAATATTTTCAGGGGTAGGAGAGGGCATTTAAACCACAACATTCTTTTGAGAACCAAAAGGATGCAAATCAATTGTCTAAGGTAGACAAAAATCTCAAAAATTCAAAGACTGTGTCATATAAAATGTCAACTTCAGTTCATAAAAAGCAGAAGACACGACAAGAGGTTAGGTTTTTCACAAGATGATGATGAATGACCTCCCTTGACTCATGCAGAATTGTTTTAGAGTTCAAACTCAAAGCTGGCTCATATGAGAATCGAAGCCATGGCTTGATTTAAACATTTAAAACCTGGCACACACACAGCACCTTGGTAGAACTTTCCCATTTGATGGTTGAGCTTTTCATCTTACTCTTTTGACTTCTCTGTAGTCTATGTTTATCAGTAGTTTTGCAACACTTTTCCATGCATTTTGTGTATTTCTTGACAACAAAAGACATTAATAGAAGATTACCCCAAAACATGCTTCTTCCTTTAACAGAGCTATCAGAAAAAGAGTACTTAAGTAAATTTGAACCAATTTAGGGAAAAGTAATAGACTGTAGAATGGCCAGCAAGCCTTTTTTTTTTTTTTTAACAAAATTATCTCTGCTCAACTGAGAAAGGGATTAATTGTGTCACTGGAGTAAAGTTAGCACACCTCCGTGTGAACAAACTCTGTGAACAAACTCTGTGAACAAACTCTGTGAACAAACTCTGCTTTAAGATTTGTTATTGAACATCTCCAATTTTCCTGACCACCAATTTCCCATCATTTATCTGTTGGTGGAAACATGCTGTTTGTCTTCAAACTCTGCTATACAAGGAAATCTCTAAGAATTTCACTTCTGGTGAAGCCCTTATTCAAAACTCTGAGCAACAGCAATAAACACAAGGAAAAAAGCTGGGTGCTATTTTATTAAAGGATAAAAATTGCAGGTCTTGGCAGTAGTCCCATGGTTTTTGCCTCTGGATATGTATGCAAATGTTCATAATGGCCATATTTAAACATCTTACAGATTAATCTCAAAGCCAATGTCAGCTTAGTATAACCCCTCCCTTCTTCCAGTTTTCTGCTCATGCCAACAGTGGTTAAAAGAAAGAGAGAGAGAGAACACCGCCAGTCCTGGAATCCTAGGTTGGGAGAGGATTTGGGGGCCATGGATCTGGGATTGAAGACAGACAGGGAGATAAAAGGTAAGGAAAAAAAAACATGCATTTGCTCTAGCCACCCACTATGATTTTTAGATAAATTCTACAGATGGTGAAGGCATTGTTTAAATGCAAAGTAGTCCTAAATGATGTGGCCAGCCCTGTTTCCCACACCTACACTCTACTTGAGAGTTACAGGAAGGAAAACTTCAAAGTCAGACTGCCAAACCAAGATTGTTTTTGAAAATGAGACAAAATACCCAGTCCTTCAAATTTCGAGCCTACTTTTCTTTCTTTGAATGCTAAAGGTAAAAGAAAAAGAAATTTAAAGATTGTTATTTATTTGACCTAATTTTTTACTTTATGCTGTGATGGGAACTAGGGGATTAGTAACTAAACTCGTTTACTTTAGACACTCAATTGTGAAAGTCTTGGGATCTGAAGGAAACAAAACTGGCCAACCTATTAATTTTATTTTTTGATGTTAAACTTGAAATGTGATCCCATGATCCTGGCTAAAGTTGACTCGAATTCATAACTATGTCATAACATCCTTGGCAGAAAAAAATCTTAAGCTATTAACTTATATGAAGAACATCAACCCTTTCAACTTTAAAACAGAGTTCAAGAAAGTGCGATAATGCAGAACTATATTATCTATGGTACTTAGAAGGTACTGAAATCCAGAGGCAGGAAGATCTCCCTGCTGAGATTAGGAGTGGAAAGCCAGCTTGGGCAACATGAGACCTTAATTCAGAGAGCTGGAAAGCTTAAAGCTCTATTTTCCCTGCTGCTTTGATGTGCATGACACTGAAATAGGAAATCTTTTCTTTCTATATGAGAAGTTTCTATCTCAAAGGGTGGCCTGTTGTCAATGCTTATAGCTAATACTCGATTCTTAGCGCCAAGATATCACATGGTAAGAGATTGTGGGCCTATGTGTGTGCATTTTATTTTGCTTTCAAGATAAAGTATGTCTCAATTTGTTTTTGAATCATCTGAAATAAGCGAAAACAGGTGAATGAAGAATAGAATGTTTATACCCTGTCTAATCTTATTTTGAATCCAAGTCAGGTGGTACAAATTGGCTGCCTATCTAGGGAGAACTGGCAACCATTGTGCTCCTATCTCCCACTGAGCATGCTCCAACATGAGCTTTGCAATAGGTGTTGGTGAGTTCTCCCTAGACATGTTCTTGGTTTGTGGCCCTCTTCAGTCACTATTATTACAAATGCCATCTATTAGTGAAGTCCACCACCCTAAGGGAGAGACTGTAGCCCATCAGCCATACCCTCTGGCTGGTGATAGGAGTCACACTGGCATAGAAGTATTGCCATCAAACACTCTAGGCATTTCTTTCTCTGCTTGTTCTTTTCTCCCTGTGTACAGATGCAAGCTTCAGAAGGCAAATCCATGGGGTCTGGCTGCTGAGATGCACTAAATATTCATTTCTTAAAGGAGTAAATAAATGAATATAGCTATTTCAAAGGATCCAATATTGGAGGACACCCGTTTTGTTTGTTTCTTTGCTTTTGCTTTGTATTGTTTTGTAGTTATCATGTCTTTTTTTGAAGCTCCTGAAGTCTATTTTATTTTTTTCCAACTACCAAATCTTATATTTTTGAAACTGATGTATATATTAGTATATTAATGTATATATTGATATTAGTGTTTTTCTTTTCTCTACCAGTGCCAGTGAAGTGAACTTTATATCAATGTCCTACAGAGCAAGCCTGAACTCCTGTTTCCTAATCCAGAGAGCTCTTCTCAGCCACTCTTTCATCACCTCACCCCACCCACACCATCCACAAGTCAGAGACTGCTATGGTCTAACTCTTCTGAAATAATAGCCCTTCACACGCACATAAAGCATCACTTCTGACACCACGGTACATTCTGAAACAATCATTACACAATCCTACAAGTACGAAAAGACTATCTTGATTTTAAAGAGTCATTTTTATATCTTAAGCATATGAGTGGTTGGTCTGTCTGTCTGTCTGTCTGTCTGTATATATGTGTACCATGAAAATGCCTGGAATCCACAGAGGCCAGAACAGGGTGTTGGATCACCTGAAACTGGAATTAAAGATAGCTGACAGTGGAGTCAAAATGTGACAGCAGGACTCTCTAACCCCCGGGACCTAAGCTTCTAAAGGGTCTCAGTTCTCCTTTTAAAAGACATTTTAAAACTAAAGTGTAGAATAGAAAAATACTCCTGAAGTCCTTATTTAAACAGAACAAAGTGACTTCTTAAGTTAAATAATTTCTATGACATCTTCCTGGTCTAAAAGACATGTTAGGGGATATGTGTGTGCATATATGTATGTATATATGTGTATATACATATATATGTATACATACACATATACATATATTCAACAAAATCATGGCAATTGAGCTTTCTAGAAAATTTTTTTGTTTGTTTTATTAGTGCCTGCCACCAATAGCACATCTGTCTGCAACCGCCTGTCAGAACTAAAGTGGATTCAGAATTTCTCTCAACAGCATTGTTTGGGTTGCCATGAAACTTCAGAAAAGTGGGGGAAAATCCTACAGAACTTTGGGTCTTCTTTTACTGTTTTTTTTTTATTTGTAATTTAAAATTTTAATTTTTGAAGGAAACTCACTCAGCTTTATTGAAATCTAACTAACAAATTAAAATTGTGTGTGCCTATGATACATAACATATAATGCACAAATATTTGGTGTAAAATGGCCACAACGACGCTGCATCATATAATGTTTAGGTGCTTAATTCACTCTGAGTTGGTTTTTTTTTTTTTTGAGTACGCTATCAGGCCTAGGTCTAATTTCCTTCTAGATGTGAGTTTTCAGTTTGCAACAGTAGTTATTGAAGAGCTGCACCTTGCCATGATATATATTCTTGCCACTGTGTTGAAGACCACAAACGTTCCCATGTATCTTTGTGGTTTCTATCTCTCCTATTGGCCTGTTGCTCTCTGTGTCTGTTTATATGATAGTACCATGCCCTTTTGGTCACTATAGCTTTGCTTTATATTTTTAAATCAGACAATGTGATGCCTCTGACTTGATTGGTTTTGCTCTAGTGTTTGCCTATTAGGAGGTATCTAAGGATTCATATAGATTTAGTATTTTCTATTTCTGTGAAGACTCCCATTATCTGTAGAGATTACACTGAATCTAAAGATTGCCTTGGGCAGTCTGTAAAATTTAGTTATCTTTCACATTGCTATTATTGTCATCTTCTATTTGTTTCACCATTACTTAATAGTTTAACCAACGTGTCTTTCATCTCCTTGAGTGAAGTAATTCCTATATATTTTCTATAAATGCTATGGCCAATGAGTTGGCTTTTGTGATTTCTCTCCAGGATAGTTCCTATATAAAGTTGCTATCTTTTTCTGACTGTTAATATTTTAACCCACGGTGTTCTTGATTAATTTAGTTTTGGGTAGAGTATATATATATATATATATATATATATATATATATATATATATATATGTCATTTCATATAAAATGATAATTTTTCTTCGTCTTTTGTTATTTCCTTATCTAAAGAAAGTACAATGTATGCATGTTGAAAAAAATAAAACAGGAAAATGTAGCATCAAGAAAAAAAATAATAAATATTCTTAGATGATGTGCGACTGGAGTTGGAATCAGGGATATTTCAGAAGCTAAAGTCACTCGAAGTACAACCCTGGTGACATCAGTTTTGTCTTGAAACTCTCTGAAGGTGGAAGGATAGTACCGATTCTACAGCATTGTTCTCTGACCTCCTCATATACAGAATGACAACCCCTATATATATATATCACCATATAACACATGCACACACACAATTAATAATTAATTAACTAATAATTAATTCATTCATTAAAAATAAAATTTCCAGGATGCTGAACTGAAATTCTATTTTTAAAGGTTTTACTATACTTATTATGTTTAAATTTTAAAAAGTAATCCAAATAACTGATAAATGTCCCTAATGTAAAGAACGAAGAACATTATCATAAAATGGATACTACAAAAGATACCCAAGCAGTAATCCTATATATAAAAAGTACAGTAACCGAAATGCCAATTTCATTAGAGTGAGAAACAAATTGTACATACCAGAAGAAAGAAATAACAGCTTTGAATAGATAAAAATTAATTATCTAATCTTAAGAATAGAAAACTAGAAAAAACAAATGGAGACGTGAGTTCATGTAAGTTCTCAGTGGGTAGAGGTACTTGGTGCCAAAAGTGACAACTCAAGTTTGATGGAGAGAATGGATTCTCAACTCCAACAGATGCGTTGTGTCCATATTCACATACTTCCGGCCTTAAAAATATAAATGTAATTTTAAAAGTGAATCTGAAGAACAAGAAAACCACAAAGTCTGAACCAGAATAGAGGCATATCTGGAACATCCCAACATTCACAGAAACACAACTCCAGAAGAAGTAGACAGGATCGCAACCACAGACTCATGTTAGTAAGCAATGGCAGGGAATCTTTCAATAAGTGGGAGCACGCTTGAACAAACCCCAAAGAGTCCAGGTAGAGTAAAAGTTTAGACATTATTTAGGCATGTCCCAGTCTAACTAACCAGAAACCCCACCCCACCCCATAAAAAAACCTGTAAGGCAACCAGGGAATAAAAGACATATTATTTAGAGAAAAGTGGTCTGAATCTTCATCAGACACAATGCCAAAACCAAGAAACACAGGCTAACTAACAATGGAACAGACCATCGGGAGGCTGAACTGCTCGTGGTAGTTACAATGTAATCGTGGCTTCTTTGACTGTACATGGAGTTACAAATAAAGCCTGTAATAAACACATTACATAAGAAATGAGCCAATCACACAATAACTTATGTTTTCAGTATACTATGTTTCCTTATCTCTGAGCACAGTCTTCTTCAGCAAAGTTCTAGGTCTAGACTTGAAAATGATTTCCAAGTTTTTATCTTCAATCATGTATGTATCCGTGTTGCGGGTTTGTGCATGCATGCAGTGTCTGTGGAAGGTTGTAGAGGGTGTCAGATCTCCTGGAGCTGGAGTTACAGGTGGTTGTCCTCTGGAAGCACAGCAAGTGCCCTTAACCACTGAGCTCTGTCTCCAGTTGCCCTGAATAGATTTCGATCATTTGAAGACCAGGCACAAATGAAATATCTGACTCTAGGATTTTTATGAGTTTTCCATTTTATAAATATGCGTTAGAGTGTATTTGCACTATAATAGAAACGCATGAAAATATCTCAGATTGGTCACATAACACCACAGGAGATAGTAGTTTCACTTTATATTCTTGTTGGTCAGAAAGCTATGGTAAGCCACGCCCCCTTACCTTTGTTTCAGTTTGAAAAAGTAAGATGCCAAAATAAACAAATACAAATCATCACTCTCCCTGTCTACAGACCCATAAAATTAAGATTCAAGCAATAGAACACTACTAGTAAACACTGCTCACTTGATGCCTAGAGTAAATAAAACTGTTTTAAAATGTTTCTAAAGATATTTACTAGCATGAAACTCACCTGGTATTTGGGTTTTCTACTCTGGACAATCTACACATACTGACCAAAGTGAATATTCTTTATCTAAAGAAAATGAGTGGCTGAAGATATGCTCAGCAGTTAAGAGCACTTGCTGCTCTTTCAGAGGACCAGGGTTCGGTTCCCAACACTCACATGGTGGCTCACTACTAACCTTGCTCTCTTCCAATGGATCCACTGACTTCTTCTGACCTCCATGGGGACCAGGCCTGTGTATGTGGTACATGTATATTCATGCAGGCAAAACACTCAAACACATAAAATAAAAGAAGTAAATATCAGGAAGAGAAAGGAAGAAAGAAAGAAAGAAAGAAAGAAAGAAAGAAAGGAAGGAAGGAAGGAAGGAAGGAAGGGGAAGGGAAGGGAAGGGAAGGGAAGGGAAGGGAAGGGAAGGGAAGGGAAGGGAAGGGAAGGGAAGGGAAGGGAAGGGAAGGGAAGGGAAGGGAAGGGAGGAAGGAGAGAGAGAGAGAGAGAGAGAGAGAGAGAGAGAGAGAGAGAGAGAATCCCCCACGTCTGTGAACTGTTTATATTGGGCAATAGAGGATGGTGTTTATTCTCTTGATTAGTTGATATGACACTATTTAGGTAAGAACAAAAAGCACCAGCCTCCCTCTCCCTCCATGCCAACATCTCTCTCTCTCTCTCTCTCTCTCTCTCTCTCTCTCTCTCTCTCTCTCT
>JANHMN010000006.1:22547682-22604447 GCA_030674055.1 Rhabdomys pumilio | reverse complement strand
TCTCTCTCTCTCTCTCTCTCTCTCTCTCTCTCTCTCTCTCTCTCTCTCTCTCACACACACACACACACACACACACACACACACAGAGCTTATTGCCCAGTTTTTAGATGTTATGTCAATTCCATTTTGTTCTTAAATCTACACATATAAAAATGTGTCTCCTTCCTTGACAAGAATGAAGGCAGAAAGGAGATAAAGCTTGTGTTCAATGCCACAAATATAATTTTGAGACAGAACCAAAGGTTCGCAAATTAAGTGGAAACTTTAACATGCAGTAATGGCCTTTGATTGATTGATGGGCAAATTAGAGCCTTGAAAGACATAATTCCATTATTAAAAATTGATTTCCAAACTAATGAGTTAAAAATAATGAAATCATTGTGTTTATAGCTAAAAGGTATTGTCATTAATTCAACTTTAGCTAAATTAGCTCAGCAGAAGGATAGTTATATGTATATTAAATGTAAATGCTGAAAACATCCAGTTCAGTTGGCCCATGTTCTTGATAACAATATCTTGGCCAGTGGTATCTGGAACTATGGCAGAAACTTACTTGTTGGAGGAAATGGGCATTAGAGATGAGTAAGGTGGAGACTGCCTAGAGACCTACAAACTGGGGGAGACAAATAGCTGGGGAACCAATTCACTTCCTGGAGACTCCTTAAGAGAACAGCTGCAAAGTCTGCCCTGAACACAGGAGATGAAGTAGCCTGCGGCGGTGTCAAAATGTCGGTCACTTTGATGGCTGTAATTTTATTTTTTCATTCTTTGTCTTCTAAGTATCTTTTAGTTCCAGAGTCGACTAGCTTCAGTGGACAAATACATGACTATCTGTGTACAGGAAACAATAGAAAATTCTGGATTGGGGTTACAAAGTACTATTATAGTCAAGTTTACCTAAGGTGACCTATCAGGCTGCTAGAAGAATTCATAAGGACTGTATGTCACTACATATAGTTTTTCTTCCCCATGAAGAACCCTTGGTGGTAATTGATTATTTGTGAGAGGATCTGAAAGGATTTCTTGAAGAAGAAATATGTGCACTAAGTCTTAAGAGCTTAGTATTTGAAGCATAATTTAACATAATTATTGTAATATATAGTAACCAAGAAAGCAAGATATTAACCAAGAGCTAACCATAAAAATAAAAGAAAAAAATTGAATTACTCTAAAGAAAATTAACTGGGTATCTAAAAAGTTTGAAATTCTAAATAGAACAAAATTATCTACCTCCACACATGATATATGTAATGAGGAAAGTCTCCCAGGAGGAAACTAAGAATTACATAGTAGCGTGTGGTCATTGAGAACAGGTAATGACCAGCTGAACAATGGACGCATGCCTGGAAAGGAAGGAAAGAAACAAGACAGGTCTGAGAGATGGTTCAAAGTTTGGGGACTAGTTGAACATCCACAGGGACTTCTCAAAGGCTAAAAAAACCCAGAAAGTTGCAGACAGCACACGAGCCAGAGAATGAATGAACATTTAGAGCAAGAGGAGATGGAAGGAACACAGGGAAGCCTGTCATAAAAACACACGTTGCATAATACATGATGAATCAGTTCTGTTATTTAACTTTCCCAGAGATGGAACAATACGGAGATATGCTAACCATCATAGTCAGCGTTAATTTACAGTGGGAGAAATAATTAGAATCTCACTTTTTCTGAAGAATGGAGTGAAAATGTAAACAGCGCTTCCCTCCAGGCAAGTACTTTATCAAGTTGACAGGTGCATTTGAATTACCATGGGTGGGGGATCTAATAGGTTATTTATGTGCCATTTTAATAGAAAGACCCAACCGTCAAGATGGACAGCAGACTTTATCAGTACTGCTGTTCGCAACTAATCCTCCAATTTAGCACCCCATGAAAATACCTGCAACAAAATCTAGCCATTTTTCTTTTACACTCCATTATGGAAAAATCAATATGGGCGCTATTCATCGCAAATCTCTGGCTTGGCGGGTGCCTGAGCTACAGAGTCTAAAAAAAAAAAAAAAAAACAACCTGACAGTTCAGCACTCTGTGTTTCAGAGCCCACTGCTTAGTGTTTCAGTCCACCTTGTTCTTCCACCCAGAATGGCCCAGCTGGCCTCGTATATATTCCAGGGTCTAATATATATTTCCCAGTGACCCGAAATCTGATTACTTGAAGGTCAATTCATTTGGAGTTCATTTTAGAGTCAAGAATAGGAGTCGCTTGACTTCTGCTCTTGATAGACTTCATTTTTATCTGCCTTTTAACATTCAAACAAGGAACTGCAGTGAGTTAGCCTGTAAATACTAATTCAGTCAAACCACACATAAGCTATGCAAGGACTAGACATGTCACTGTTCAAAGGGTTGTCTGAGACATGCCCTGACACCCTGTTTCCCAGGGAAATACTCTGTCTCCCTTCTGAAATATCTCCTCTTGTCTTCACACCCCAAATTATATATGTTCAATGGGAAGGAATTTTTCTGTATACCACAGTAAGGGCTCATGATAGTTGATTGGCCTGCATTTGTATCAACCAACCAGAGAGCCTCCGAGGCTAATAGACAAAGGGTTCAAAATTCACTCCCTCTTTATACAGCTACCTTAAAACAAGAAATATACCAGAGTCCTCTGTTTCCCTCCAAATCACCAATGTTACCTGTTTAGTAATCACTATCTTGATGAATGTTTAACAGAGCAAAAATCCATACATTTTCTTTTGCTACTGGATATGTTAAAACAAAAAAAAATGCTTAAAAGTTGAAAATGATTAAAAATTGTAACAGCTTTCTAGACATCATGCTTTTAACAAAATTAAGTTTACTCCATTGGGTATATTTGCTGGAGCTCCAGGGTAGATCTCAAAGATTGGTTCGCTCAGCACAAGCTCCACACAGTTGCCACAGGCCTGCCAGAAAGGTAGGTAGATGAAGCCCAAGGCTACACTTTCCAGCCAACTTTCAAGCATGAGACCAATTACAGGGCCCTTTCTTCTCAAACTCATTGTTGATTTCTCTCCTACACAGCCTATACCCCTAACCAGTAAGAAATGTAAGTACATCTCTAGAGGAGTTAGTAATTAAAAGATAAGCTGATATAGTCCTGTATGCCATTTTGATTTAAAGTTTGGGATTCAACACCTTTAAACGCATGATGTTAATATTGCTTCATTGCCAATTTTCTTTACCGTAACGTCTTTATAAGGACCAAATTTTTGTGTTTGATAACTACTTTTGTTCCTATCACATTATGATCACCATTCATTTGGACAGCAGTCATGAAAATGTACATTTCTGTAGGCCTGGTGGCACAGCCTACAATGCCTGCCAATTCAGAGCCTGAGTCAGAAACTTCTAGAGTTGAGCTTGTCTTGACTACAGAGTGAATTCAAGGTCAGCTTCAGTAAGACAGTGTCTCAAAACAAAATTCTGAGATTTTACTTCAGTAGTAGAATGTTGGAGTTGGTTCCCGGACAGACAGATGGACAAACAGGGAGGGAAGAAGGTGGGGGATAGAGACAGACGGTGGGAGGGAGGAAAACAGAGAAGAGTGTGTGTTGAAAGATTACCATGATGTCTAGATGTCTGATGCTGTGGAAAGCAGGTATCCATCCCCTCATGGCCAGGGTGTGCATGTTTCAGTGCAGAGGGAAACAATATGGAACAGTCTTATGAGACTCGTTGACACCATAATGATACCAGCAGCCATGGTGCCAATGGACCAGAAGAATTTATCAGTGCACTCTTTATTGGGCTCAATTCTAAGGACCGTTTGCTTCCAACAGTTCCTTGGGTGACAATAAAACTGATTCATTTGGAAGTAAATACATCCTCTGATATAGAGAAAGTCTTCAGAAGTGAGGTTACCCCCTGCACTTTTTGATATATAGAAATGTCCCATTCCATATGGGCATGCATATTTTCTTGACTGTTATATCTTTACTTCTGAACCATAGGAAACCATCACAGTTAATTATAATGGCTATTCTTTGCTCTGTGATTGTTTTATGCATTTAATTTTTGTCTTACACTCCGATAGTAAGCTCCTTTACTGCATACTTTATATTTCTCTCTATCCTCTGAGGTATTTACTGCACAGGCAGACAGAACACTGTTTCCATTAGCCAGGTTCGCTCTCAAGGATATTTCTTCCTTCCAATGATTTTTCAAGAGTCAGGCAGGTTCATGGTTCTGTGATGTCTTATTAGTGGTACTGTAGCTTCATTGGCCCCTTTCCATGACCTACAGAAACATCTTCATTAATGAGCCAAAATTGCACATTCAAAACACAGCTTCCAGCAAGATCAACCGTGTGATCAATGTAACCTTGAAGAAGTCACAGTTGCTGCAGTGATATCAGGAAAGGGCATGTGGAGAAAGACAGGAGCGGAAACTTTATTGGTTGCTAAAGATCACATCTGGATTTCTGTCCACTTATTGATGAACATTGCTGAGACACAGCTGTGCCTTGAGATAACTGAGCCTGGATTCCCCCAGCAATCCTCCTCTCAGCTTTCTCTATGGGATGAAGAGCATTGCCTAGACCTGGAAGTGATGGTTACTTGTGTTTTGATTTAATGGCTACTGCAAATGTGTGATCCCACCCCTCTCATCCCCCCCAAAAAATCATTTTTATCTATTTTTTTCATAGCATTTTCTTTGTCTAATGGAACTTGACAATAAAACCTGATTCCAGATGCCTGGGTCATGATTTGAGTGGTAGGGCTAGAGAGATAGCACGACAGTTAAGGGGTTATGTTGTTTGGAACTCAGAGGGACTGAGTTCCATTTCCAGAAGCCACATAGGGAGTGTCACAGCAACCTGTAAGTCCAGCTCCAGGAGATCCCATGCCTTCTCCTTTTAACATTCCCCTGCACTCATATGCACATACATGAACTCAGATGAGTAATACACATAGTTGAAACTAAAAATGTATCTTGGAAAAGCATGTTCTAACATTAAGCTATTATTTATTTTCTTTCTAACTTTTTTTTTGGTTTTTATGATTATGCTGACTTCTTAATAATGACAACTTTGTGCCTTTGACACATTTGGGTCTCTATCTCCTCACCCGCTTTAACCTCCCTTTCCCTCCTAATATCCCTTACCCCTCTTATTTGTATCTTTCCCTGGGTTTCATTTTTTGACTCATGATGTAACCAGAGTCATCTGTGTGACTGCTAGATTCTCTGGAGGTCCCAAGTAGGGACACAACAGAAGGCAGTGATCATTGTCCCTTTCTCTGAATTTGTCGGTAGGCAATAGTCTAGCAGTGAAGGGAAAGTCTCTCTAAGTCTCTCCTCCATCCTGGCCCAGCTGTAGATGGGACCATTTCTGTGCAGACCTGGTGCAAGCATTCATAGTTGTTGAGAACTCGGGATTATAAAAATTACTCAAAGGCTAGTGACAATTAGAAATATGCTTGTAATAAAATTATAGGAAAATAAATATGATATTGCTGTAGTAACATACTCTAAAGAAAAACAGTCACTTACATTAGAAAAATCATCTATTGGTGAAAATGAAAAATTGGGAAGAAATGAAAATAGGTACTATATATATGTGGTATAAACTCAAATCTGTCATCAATCAAAGAATCACAGATAATGACAACCCAGGTAAAATGAACAAATCTGGTAGTGAGAGGGTACTCAGGACAGGAAATGAGGAGGCTGAATGTGAAGTCCTTACTCCACAGTGACAAGGCCAGCTCCAGCATGTCCACAGTGTGTTCTAGTGGGTCTTTTAAGAAAGAAGACTTTCTCTATATCAGAGGATGTATTTACTTCCAAATGAATCAGTTTTATTGTCACCCAAGGAACTGTTGGAAGCAAACATTTTGGGTTAGCTAGATGTGATGGCTGATTCTTGTCCTTCTAGGATTTGAGATTCCAAAACAAGGAGACTGTTGGGAGTTGAAGGCCAGTCTACATAACAAGAAAAACTATATCTCAAAAATAAATAAATAGATAATAAATAAATATTATGTTTCAGCTTGATAATTAAATTTCTAGAAAATAAATATAAGAAAACTATCACTTATTTACCATATCACACATGGACCAAGATTTATGTGGAAAAAAAAATGTCCATTGAAGGGTGTGGAATGTAACTTGATGGCAGAGAGCTCACAGCATGTATGAAATCTAAGTTTGAACACAGACAACAACAACAAAAAAAAACCCACTCACCCACCTACCCAAACAAACAAACAAACAACCCCAAAAACAAAACCAAAAAAAAAAAAAAAGAAAGAGAGAAAGAAAGAAAGAAAGAAAGGCTAATTGTGTAAAGTATTTAAATACCAATAATAGTCTATAAATTAGTACTTCCATGTAATGGACTTAAACATAAATATTAACACAGTGTCATAGACATTCAAACGAATTCTATAAAATATTCTAATCAGATCGAACCAAAGACAATGTATTTATTATTTATATCATTTTTCTATACATTTATATTCATATCTATATATATGAATTTTAGTGAGCTTTGGACTGTTTTTTACTTTCTCTTTTTTGTGAGCATCTCCAGATTTTCTCAGAGTAGCATGTAGTAAAGCTAGAAATTTGTTCTGCCCTTCAAACTTAATATCTCAAGACACAAAGATCTCTCTTTTGAGGCCTTGAATATATTGGTCTAACTTAGGAAAGGGATCCTGTTTCTTTAAATTCAAGTTCTGTGTCAGAGCCACCACTGGGAGGGGGTGCTGAGTCCCCTTGGCCTCCAGTTAAGCAGCTTCCTGAAGGGACACCACCTGATCAAGCACCATTCCTTCAGATTTTTAATTTCAAAACATTTCACTTGGCAGAGGCCAACCAGGGAGCCCTGTTGGTGACTGCTGGTACTTGGCAAGAGCAGTGGAAGCACAGGAAGGCACAGAAGTACCCGAGCAAGCCAGAGCACTTTAATCATCTCCGAGCAGCAGCAGAGCTAAGATTTACAGGGGCCTCCCACCCCTAGGTGCAGGCAGAGGGACATACTCCAGTGTGGCTGTGAGCTTTTATGGTTGTGTTATCATTCGGAGAACAGACATAAAGGCAGAGGGGTGGGCGAGAAAGCATATAATGCTTCTACACACTAAGCTTAATTTCAATATTGTTTCAGGCTCCTGGGGTCTCCTTATGAATGACTGTAAAATTCCATCATTTTGAAAATTAGTGGATCAGAAGGAAAATCGCGTCTTAGAGGACTCTGCTGCTGTCGACAGGAATATTGGGAGTGTGCCCGCACATCGCAGCATGCTAAATAGGCCTCCGGTTTAGGGAAAAGAGCTACAGAAAATGATACGGGTTGAGGTCAACATTATCATTATTTCTTGCATCTGGCAGAGATTGACATTAAAAAAGAGAAGAGAGAAAACATGCAAGTTCGAGAATATTTCTATAGTTGAAAAGGGACTCGAGGGTTATCTAACCTATAGGATGGGTTTGAGCTCTGTGGGGTACGGTGATCCACACACAAACAGCTTCTGAATGTAATATTTCTACAACCCCTGCCATTTCTAGATAAGATCCTGTTCTATCACATAGCATAACTGCAGCTGTGCTATATTCAGTGGCTATAAAACCATCCATCTGTGTAATCTGGAGGAAAAAAAAAGCCCTCCAAAGACAAGCAGTGGGTCTGGGCAAATGATCTATCTTTATTTATGCTGTTAACATCCTTCTTGCTGGTCTGGCCTAGTGAGGTAGATGTCTTCTCATGAAAACCACAGAGAGCCAGCTGTCACTCCAAGTCCAACAAAAATCACACAGACATTTACATTTAGCGTCTACCATCTCACACAGAACTACACAGCTTCATCTTACCTACTTTTTTCTCATTTTAAGTCTCTAAAACTTATTAGTACATGGACTACAAAACCACAGGAGGCCTGCTTTCACAGGGCATGGGGATTCCAGCGTTCAGAGTGGGAGCTTTGGTCCAGGGCTCTAGCTCTGATGGAAATGAACAGTTTGCCTGAGCATGTGTCTCTGACTTATTCCCTCTGTTCTTTTTTCCCTGAGTTTGTGTGTGTGTGTGTGTGTGTGTGTGTGTGTGTGTGTGTGTGTGTGTGCTTTTATTTTGACTTCTGTATTTTTCTCTTTCTATAATTTTCTTTTAAAAATGCATCTTTATCAACTCTTTGAGAATTTAAGACACGTATTAAACATGCAAGGTAGTTTGATTAGATTACACTCACCTCCCTAATTCTTCCTGGATCCACTCTTAACCATATTGTTTCCCAGTCTCATGACGTCTATCGGTTTTGATTTATTTTTAATCACCCACTGAATGAAGATTGTGCATCTCCCATACTCGTAAATGTGGTGCAATCCACTGAAGCACGGCCAAGCTACTAAGGCCCACATCATTTATTCCATTTTAAATGCCAGAAATCCTGCCTAAGTCACCCATTTTTCTCAATCCCATGGATGTCCAACTGAATAGAATCTGTGTGCTTTCACCTGATGTTGATAAATTAAATGCCTTAAATATCTGAAGTTTTTTATAGGTAGTGTCTTAATAGCAGCGAGAGATCCTGTTGTTTGTTCTTTTCCTTTAGATGACTTCTTAGCATTTTCCACAGGACAAACTCAACTCTCAACCTTCCCTTGATAGTCTCTTCTTGGATTTAAACACAGCTCTGTTGAAATGACTACAGTTTAAGTCATTTTCCTAGAACTTCTCCCCCTAGCTACAGACTCTATATTTAACCCTCTCCTGGACATCTTTAAAAGAGACACACATCTTAGCTGTTTCACATTTATGTTGGCTGTGATAGAACCATTGGCTTCCACCATCTAAGAGGAAGTTCCTTGGTTCTTTTTGATCACAGTCAATAGCTCCAGCCCTCCATGAGTGCTGAAACCTTCAACCTGGTTACTACTTCTTATGCCTTTCTTCATGTTTTCTTTCCTCTAGCCTTTCAAAGTTAGATCACAGAAACCTTCGGGGGTCGGGAAGTCTCTACTCTGTATGTCTTATTCCTTTTTATTCACAGTCTCTTCATCCAGTGTATCAAAGCTAGTTTGCAGAAACCTTCCTTGCAGTGGTGGGGGTGGGGGGGTTCTCAACTGTAGAATTCTTTGATGTTTTTGATATTCTCGGCTCCTTTCTGCTCTTTTCGATTAAGGAATAACACTTCACAGGGTGCTACAAAACAGTATAGTGTTGGTGACACCATTGAGGGTATAACCAATCTCTCTTTGTTGCTATTGAAATCTCTTTACCATTAACTAGGTCAATCTCCTTTACTTCCTGGTCACTGCTTGTCCTGTTGAGCTAGGTTTCTATTTGGACAGGGTCCAGGATTGAGCTAAGATAGCTCAGTCACTCAGTCAACCATCAGCTTTCACACAGGCTGTGTTAATATTCTGGGTTCTTGCCATGACCTTCATTTGGCCTCTGGACCACAGATGAAGCTGCTTTTAAAGCATCTGCTGTTCCTTCTGTCATTTCAGGCCTATTGAGTAACTCAAAGACCTTGTATTTTCTTTCTTCCTAATTTTCAAAATTTACATTTAGATCTTCCTTGTGCCTGTTTCTCTGTTAAAAATATCTCTTTCCATTGATTTCAAAGGATCTCCCTTTACTTCACTACGAATGTAATCAACATCCGGTTGTAGTTGTAGTCTCTTCAACTTGCAGGTTATCTCAAGGTCAGCGTCTATTTGATCATTTTTTTCCCTTCTGGAAACCTGTCAGCTTTGCTCAGTTCTGTCTATAGAGTTACCTCATCTCATGCCCTTAATATTCTAGACATTTCTAGCACATAAGGAACTATTATCCCTTTGATTTCTGTTTGTAGGTAGTCAACACAAGATTTACTCTTTCTCCTATAGTTGGTTCCTGTAAAAATTCAATCTGAGGAAGACATTGCAAGGTGTCTCGATCTTATGTGCTCAAGCCACTCAGAAGTGGATCAAAGATTTGGGTTTTTACTATAGTTTATTTACCAACATTATTGATGACTACTTTGCATCTGTTCTGTACATGCACAGCTTTGCAGGCTGAGTCTTGCTAATTTACACACAGCATCTCCCCTGCTATACATGCATACCCACACATACACACACCACAGACACACACACACACACACACACACACACACACACACATTCAGCACATGCACATACACATATACATACACTCAGAAGCATACAAACACATACACATAGGCATACACACACAACACATACGTAAATACATACACATTCACACGCTCATACACATACATGTTCTTGATCATCTAGGCTTTTATATCCAGTGCTATAGCTGCTTCCTTCAGAGTTTTAGGAACACCTTTCAGATATTGTATAAACACAAAATGACTCGATATTGCCAAATTAATTTTTTTTACTACTGTTTAACAAGGTACTAGAAACTTAATGATGAAACAAATGATCTCTTTGACTTCATAGTTTCTGTGGGAAGCAAGTCCAGGTTAGTGGGGATCTCTACTCTGCCTTAGCAAACTTCAGTCATGGGGTCAACCATGCTGGGCTCTTACTAGCCCCTGGATTAAGGAACTTCCAGAGTCATTCAGAGTTTCAGCAGATTGTTTTCTGTGGCTGTAGGATTGACTCATGTTCCTTCTTAGTGGCTGGTGTTTAGAAACTTGCTGAGCCCCTCAGATCCTCAGATATGTGGCAGAGAACTTCTTCCATAAGAATTCATAACATATCTCTTCAAAGACAATAAAAAGGAATCTCTCATGTTCACTCTGGCTTTTCAAGTGAAAGATCTGGATTCCCTTTACAATCATCTTTAACTGATTAAGCTCAGTCCGTCCACAATAATCCCAAGGTTGTAACCTAATGGTTAACATAATTACATGCACAGAATCATCTTATCCTTTGCATGCAGTCTAATCTAATGACAGGAGTGGCCATCCTCAGTACTTATCAGTCTTCTAAACACAAGGGTAGAAGTGAGCCGGGGTATCCACACCAGGACATATAATCTGAAGGATTCTCTCAGAATTTATTTTGTCCTGGTAACATAGCACATTTGACTTCTTTCACTTAGATCTTTGAGGTTATTCTGCATTGTATTTTATATCATAATTTATTTCTTTTTATTGATGAATAATATCCTATTACATGAATTATTTGACTGTTCCCCAGGTAATGAATATTTGAATTCTTTGTAGATGTTAGCTATAGCAATGTAGAGATCCACACATATATTTTTGTTTTCCTATTTACATATACAGGGGCTGACCATCTTGGTTGCAGGATAAATCCAAGACACAAACTTTAAGTATATTCCTAGTTTCATATATCCTGAGTTCATTTCCAACCCCATGCCTACACATTGTGTCATCTTAAGCAAATTTTCAAAGTGTTGTGTGCTTTAAAATCCTTATTTGCAATGGTCCTGACCTCACACAGTTACAGAGAAATAAATAACAACCCCTATGAGGAACAATAGTATGGCATGACATAAAATAAACACTCATTTAGCTGGTACTAATACTGTTTTCTGAAAACCTAGAAGGAATTCAGCAAATACCCATTGATTGTGAATGGGTTGAAGTCTTTTTTTTCCCCTCCCAAATAACCTACAGTATATGTTAGATTTTTGTTATAAAATGTATAGATTAAAAATACGATAGGCACTCAGCTTTAGCTACTATGTCCATAAAAGGTGCCACTCTTTAGAGATGTTACAAAGTTTGGGAGGATGGATGTGACTGAAAGAAACAGGTCAATAAGGATGAATCATGGGTCATGTAGTACTCAGGCTATGTTCTGTTATTATCGGTGGTTCTTGGCCTGCCAAGACATGAATGGATTACTTCCACCACGATTCTCAAATCTGCTGAACTCAACCTCCTGAAATTGTGAGGTGAACTATATTCTTCCCCATTTAAATTGTCAGGAGCATGTAATTTAGTCACAGAGACAGAAGAGAAATTGATGTGAATTCCATTCCATGGTTATTTATATTTCTTTTTCCAAAGCCTTGCTTGTGTTTCTTTTTCTTTCTTTCTTATTTTTTTTCTTAGCTATTTTATTTACATTTCAGATGTCATTCCCTTTCCCCACTTCCCTTCCCTAGAAAACCCCTATTCCATCCCCCCTTCTCCTTTTTGCTTTTATACCATTTTAATTACATGCAAGTATTAAGGTCAGTTCTAGGTTGAGGAACTAGCAATACAATAGATGCAAATAGTCAAGGAACAAGCAAGACAATAAACGCAAATAGTCAAAGAACAAGCAAGGCAATAAACAAAGTTTTGTGAACACTCCCATGATCTGATCGCTGTTTCTAAGGGCTTATCAGGATGACCAAAATATCTGAGCCTACTTCCCTGTCCTAGCCCAAAGTCATTTTCGTGTCTGAAGCCTACTTCCTTGTTCTAGCCTAAAATTTAGATTCCTACCTGAAATTACTTCTTTGTTCAGCCTAATATTTAGATTCCTGCCTGAAATTACTTCTTTGTTCTAGCCTAAGATTTAGATTCCTTCCTGAACTAATCGTTGGATCTTTCGAGGAGTTTTGTTAAAAACCCTACACTGTCATCGGTTTCTTTTCAAATGCCAGCTCATGTCTTTAGAGCTTTCTAAAGCATGAGGTCAAAGAATGAGAAGGCACAGACTTCCCTTTCTGTGATTAGGTTCATAAATGCAAGTTGATGCCCTTATAATCTTATTTCCACCTGACTTTTTTTTTTTTTTTTTAATATTCTGACCTGTAACATCAAATAAACCCTGAGGTTCTTGGTTGGGAAGAGGAGTTTACAACTACAGGCTGGTGGTCTGTCTGGCATCCATTTTATGTTGGGGAAAAATAAAACTTTATTTGCTGCCTGCAGAAGAAATTCTTTTACAGAAGCAAGTTTATTGAAGTTGTAAGCTACATGGGAACTCTTGGTACGGGGGTTGACTTGGGCTGAAGCCTTCCCACCCTCTTCTCTTTCCTCTTCAAATTCTTCAAGTTAAGAAGTTTGGTGATTAAAGGTATGTATGCATGTTTCTTATCCTTGGAAAAATACCATTGGAATTTAGGAAGTCTAACAGGCTCAAGATGTCATATTAAGTTATCAAATATTTTATCATTTTAGGATACATTAAATAATCATTATGTTTATCAAATTATTTCCACACTATTATATAAAAATATGCTAACTTTATCTGTTTCTGTTTCTCAGGAAGACAAATATGTAATTCTTATGATGCAGATATCATATTTGCTTATGCTGCCCTGCTCCTAACATTGAGTTTGTTATGGGATAATTATGCTTTCAGAAAGAAAAGACCCCTATTCCCTCTTGAAGTCAGAGATGCATCGCATCAGTTGCCATAGTTTTGTGAACCACCTGGGGGAAAATGTGTCTCTCAGACCAGAAAATGAACTCCATAAAGATCCTCATTTGCCACCATCAAGTACCCTAGGAGATCATTTTCAATCCCATGGGTTGTAAAGAGTTTCCTTTGCTTAGAAGCAAACTGGGAGTTAAAAAGCAAGGAAGTAGGAAGTCCCTAAAAATTTATACGGGCTGAGAAGAGGAGGTGTGGTGGCCATGTCTACAAAGTGCTGTTTAATAGGGCAGGGATTTGCAACTGAGTCAATTAGCCGTAGAGGGACCATAAACATCTTTGTGAGCTCGAAAGTCTTCATGTTTTCAATGTTTTCTAGATCTAAATATTTAACAAATTCTTTCGTAAGTTCAGGCCTACATGGGCTCTGTTAAAATATCCAAGAACCAAGAACTCTCTCTTTAGCTCTAAGAATATTCACTTGAGCATGGAATACAAGTGTGTTTAAACCAGCAGTAGCAGCATCTGTTTTATGTGAAAGGCCATAAAAGAGAAGGAGACATGGAGGGCTCTTCACAGGTCCCAGGTCAGTTCAGTCCTTCTGTGTTTGGAGATGATCATGTCAGAGCTCAAGTCTTACTTGGGTTTTGTGTGCTTTCAAATTTCTTTCCTATGAGCTCCTAAATATGCAAGTCCTGCAAGGTACACTGTCACAGAAACAGTTTTCTCGGGTTATTTCCTGGTTTATAATGTTTACATTTGTCTCTTCTGATAGGATTGTCTGGGCTTTGCTAGGTGTGTGTTTTGTCAAAGGGATTATGGCATAATGAGGTCTCTCTCTCTTCTCTCTTACACAAACTTTTTAACATTTTTAGAAGGTTGATTGTAGTCTAGATTTCTAAATTTTATTTATCTATTCTCTCTCTCTTTCTCTTTCTCTTTCTCTCTCTCTTTCTCTCTCTCTGTCTATGTGTATGTGTGTGTGTGTGTGTGTGTGTGTGTGTGTGTACAGAAGACAACTTGTGATAGAAGGTTCTTTTTTTCCACCATGTAGGTCCTGGGGACTGAAATCAGGCCATTAGGCTTGGATACAAGGGTATAGGCATCTTGACCCACTGAGCCGTCTTATCATCCCCATAATCTTGATTTAAAAAGGTAAAACTTTCCTTTTTAAAGAAACCTAATAGATTTTTTTTTAGTTCATCCTATCATCCATTTTTTTCATCTTGTCCTCAATTCTTCTGTGAACTACACCTAGTCATAATACTTGATTAGGTGTTAATCAAGTATTAATCAATTCGAATAGGTACAGAAAAGTAACCAAAGAGATAGAACATGAGTGCTAAATTTAGGAGAATTAAACTTTTGTCTGGGTTGGGCCCCCTAGCACCTTTGTGTTATCTTAGTGCCTCTTCTAAGACCCTTTAATTATTAAGTGGGACAATGAAGTCTTTATTGTAACACTGGAGTGATTCATTGAAACCATGGATGTGCAATGGCTTTATTGAATTATTTACAAGTATTCAAAGGAGGAAAACTAAACCTCATGTTGCTAATTACATACAGCTCTAGAAAAGCACTTTTGAAAGTTGAGCTAGAAACGCTATTTAAAAAAAAAAAACAAACAAGACACTATGAAAGCCTTTTAAGTTAAACACTTGGAAGTTTATAGAACTAAAAATTTACTCAGTCACATGTATGTCTTAAGAAGTTCACTATAATATTCATGTAACCATCTGCATCATATAGACCAAGGAAGATACCCATGTGATGGTGGCTAGGTTTGGCCTGAGGTAGAAGAGGAGAGACAGGAGAAGAGAAGATGGAATGACCAATAACATCGGTCTAAAGTCAAGTAATTTCATTATTTATCTCAGAGAGCAATGCCATTTATCAAAGGAAATCACACCAGCAATTTGATGAGGCTAATAAACAAGGCATCAAAGCATTGAGGTTAAAAGCAAAACAAAACCATAATGGAAAGCTGGCCTTGTGCTTTCTCCTTCCATAGGGTCATCCTACTTGACAGACAGTGACAGGGTCCTAGCCGGTTGCTCAAGACTCAGAAAGCATGGGCCCTGAAATACTCGTCCAGCAGCACTTCCCTGATGTAAGCTGTGTCTCCATCTGGAAAGCAGGTAGACATAGTCAACCTGACTGCTTTCCTCACAAAAGTCATTAAGTGCTTTCAACGTCATTGGGCCAAACAGAAACACAAGTAGGACCTTCTGTGCTCTTTTGCTTAACCCATGGCTTCCAGCACAGCTGCTTACCAAAGCTGTAATGAAAATAACAAGTCTATAAACCTGTGCTTAGTAGCAGCATATTAAACTCTCGGGTCTTCAAACCTGGAGCATATGCAGTGATTTATACCGAGTGGAGCCAAGAAAATGGAAAAAAAGAAGAGATAAAGAGGAACTAATACCCATTCCCAGTCTTTGTCCTTTGCCACCCCTGGTGCATGTACATATGTATTTTCATTATATAGTTATATATCATGGAAAGAAAAGAGTGGAAAACAGCAGATGAACTGAGAAAACTGGATGCAATACGGACCTTTAACCCCAGAATTTTGGATGCTGAGAAAGGATTAAAAGTATGAGCCTAACCTGGGCTACATAGTGATACCCCGTCTCAAAGAAACACAGTACAAATAAAAGGAGAGAGACGGACCAGAAAGAGGACAAAAAAGAAGAAAAGAATATGCTGAGCAAAGCTCAAACCACTCAGAGTAGACATCTGCTGGGCTTTGGGGATCCCTTGCCCCTGTATGTCACCTGTGGTATAAGCAAATGCGTTGATCTTCCTGTCATGTGGGGCAACAGGCAGGTACAGCAGTAGCAACTCCGGCTTTTTAATATGTACAGGAGGGAAGTCAGTAGTGACTGGATATGCTATGCTGGAGGAGGTGGGCTAAGGCACTTGTTTTAATTCTGCAGGCATTTATTTTCTACACTGTGTTTATTACAGGTGTCCGGAGATGAGGATTATTGGAGAGGGTCCCAAACTTCAGCATCCTTTTTTTAATGATGTTTAGTTAAAGGTGCTTCTAGATTTAAAGATAAAACAGCTGCAAACAAGTGGACTAGAGACCCATTGTTTGTCGTCAGGCCTTGAAACCAGTAAACCATCATTAGCTTGTCACATGGCATGTTCTGTCCATCAACACCAAGGAACAAACAGTATTGAGAATAAAAGCAAAGGGAGAAAGTGTGCCTCTACTGCCTAGAGTCACGCGTCCTTCAGGTGAGATGTCTTCATTTTCATTACAAATTGGCTCTGTCTGAATGACAAGGGAGGAACCAAAGAGTTGCTTTGATGGCTTTTTTTTTTTTAAGGGTTAGCCACATTCTCTTAGTGCCAAATCTCAGTCTTCTTGGCCCCCTATGAACAAAGCAATATGCTCTTCTGTTTCTATACTTCTTGTGTTGGGAGGATAACTTTAGAACCTGCCTACTCACATGTACTAACACATAAGGCTTTGAAACTTCCCGCATCACAGTTATGAGATTAAGGACACTATGCTACTATGACTCCTTATGTGGTCTTCTATGGTCTGAAAATGTCAATCTGTTTTCAGACCTCATCAAGGTTTTCTGAACATTTTGACAATAGATCTTACCAGATGGTCAAACCTTACTCATGCATGACATTTCACTGGAACAATATTGCATTTCTAAGCTGATGTAGAATTTTAAAAATATAAAATGCTTAGTCACTTGGCTAATGTTGTCTGACCAAATAAGAGGAGACTTCTAGTTTTAATATCTGACGTGGGGCATTATTATTTTAAATGTTCAGGTTTGAGTATGTTTGTGTATGTGTATGTATGGCCCACACACATGTGGATACATGTATCAATGAACACATATGAAGACTGTCAGAGGATTTTAGGTGCCCTGCTCTATTGTTCTTGGAGACAAGGTCTCTTACTGGAGAGACCCAGCAATCCTCCTGTCTCCGCCATCCACGGTGGAGTTACAGGCTCATGAAACCATGTCCAGCTTATTACCTGGGTAAGGAAAATCAAAGCTCTAGTTCTTATGGCTGCATGTGAAGCACTGCTACCCATTGGGACCTCTTTCTACCCAAGAGGCCATCAGTATCACTTTTCATTTCTTTAGATTTCATGGTGAAGACAACATGCAATATAAACTATTTATATACTATTCACTAAAATCTATAAAATAAAGGACAGTTATTACAAGAAAAGCTCATCAAAAATTCTACATGCAATTTTGCTGTTTCTGCTGTAAGCTGTCCCACTCAATGTGAATGTGTAATTTGGGAGATTTTTCACTTCTTTCTTAGGCGTTATGGCAGTCAGGACTGAAACTGTCCAAGAGTTGAGACATTTATAAAGAAGGGTGAACAGCTTTCCAAAGACTAACTTTCTAATTGTGAAATGCATGTCCGCTTACCATAAGGTTTAAGTCAGGAGTACTAGGGGACAAAACAAAACTGTACAATGTAACAATGTACTGTTGCACAGACTCCACTGTGTGACACTGATGACACATACTGCTAAGCATGGAGTTCCCACCCCAACTTCCTTCAGTGCTGAACAGAGATGTGGAAGCATAAGACAAATGAACACTTTCCTGGCCAAGATGCTTTTGGTCATGTTTCATCACAGCAAAAGTAGCCCTTCTGAAACAATATTATTAATACCTCCTTAGCTATGTCTATGAACAGAAATAGCTTGTCTATTTGCAGTCAGATGACGGTAAATTCATTGATCTAAAAAGTCATTAATGCATCAGTCTGAGAGGAAACAGTTAGACAGACAAATCTACCGCCATTGCAGTACACTTTCAGAAATGTCAGTGCTGGCTAGATCCAGATATTAAACCACACAATCTTTAGTTGTGTTTGAGGCAAGATCCAAGTAGCATAGGCTGGCCTGAAACTCACTACACACTCAAGGTTTGCCTTAAACTCACTAATCTGGGACTCTGCCTTCTAGCTGCTCGAATACAGGTGTACCCAATCATGTTCAAATAGAATACAGTTAGCTCTGAAAAATCACTGCTTCAAATCAGTTACTTTTCTCACCATGCTACAAATTTAGTATATTTCTTTCAAGAATACACTAATGAGGACAGGAAGGGTGACTCAGTGTTTGCCACCAAGTCTGAGGAGATCATAGTTTAGGACCTAGGACCTACATACATTAAAAAAGAACCAATTCGTGCATGTGAATGTCTACATATAAACTATTGAATTCATGTGTGCACACATGCATGTGCACATATGTGCATGCATGCAGACTCACGATAAATAAATGATAAATGAAAGTTAAAAAAAATTCAGTAGTAGCAACTCTTCTGGAAGCTGAGAATGAGAAACAGTGTAAAGAGACAATCACTTCAAAGCATGAGTAGACATCACTAGAGTAGACATCATCAGTGGAGCAGCTAATAAAGTCCTGGGACATAAGAATTGTAAATTATATGTTTGATTTCTCTCCAGCATAAGGGAGTGCCACTCAGAGTGAAGAAAGAAAGGCAAAAAAGAAAGAAAGGATGGGATATAAGAACAGAGGCAGGTTAAGAAGAAGGTATGAATTTTCCTTATCTAAACAGCAAGGCTGATTTTATAAAGCTATAAATTTAGCTAGATCTGAAGGCACATGCCTTTAATCTCAGCACTTGGGGTCAGAGTCAAGTGGATCTGACCACTTAGAGGCCAGTGTTATCTACAGAGCAAGTTCCAGGAAAGCCAGGGATACATAGAGAAACTCTATCTCAAACAGGAAAAAAGAAAAGAATTAAAAGATACAGAGATGAAGTTGTAATACAGAAATTGAAATATTTCTCTAATATTATTCATTCAAAGAGTAGGTGGTCTTCTTTTCCATAAGTTCAACCTACTAACTAAACATGACATTAGATATGAATTCAGTCTACCAACTAGCAGTACACCTATGAACTCATCATCCTGGAGCTGAGAAGGACAGAAGGCACACAAGCGTAGTGTGTGCTGAGCACTGCTGTAAATTATATGGCGGGCGATCACACATGGCTAATTTTGTGACAATTAGGCGTGATGAGCTATATGAGAGTTTAGTTAAAGTGTCCTGCTCCTTCTGGAATGTGTCAACTTGGGAGGAACCATTGATCTGTGGAAAAGTTGAAGAAAATAACATCTTCCTTCCAGGGTGACAATTATAATTCAATATACCCCAAAATGCTCCCACAATATGTTGTTATTTTAAGTAAAAACTAGAGTTTCTATTATTTATTATAAATCTGGATTTATGAAAGACAAAACAATGCCTCAAAAAGATAACTTACCAGAAGGAAATCTGCTGTTTTGCAATTTGTAAAGCCTGGTAGGAAAGTATAGTACAGTCTACATTGCAGTGAATAAGTCCTTAGGTATGGGGGAGGGGCAGATGACACTATGGTGGTCAGGGAGAGGATATGGATTGGCATTATCTTTGGGTAATGAGACGTGGTTTACATTGTTAAACTATTTAGAATGCGGCCAGGTCTATCCTGAGCCCCTGTAGTCTCTGAAACATTGATTCTTAAACTGGATTTAAAAAATGCTTTCTCAGCAAGCTCATGTTCTGTGACTTTCTATAAAAGTTTCTATTTCTTTGTAATACTTGGAGTGATGAAAATGTCCTCAAATGAGATTATGGTGATGTTTGCTGAACTCTGTAAACATGATAAAAAATATTCATTGAACTGGGTGATTTAAGTAGGTTTGTAGCAGAAATGTTATATCTTGATAAAACTATTAAAGTTTATTTTATTCATTTTAAAAAAGGAATATTTATTTGAAAAAAAATAAAGTAACTTTTATTACTTAACGTGTGTCTTTTGACGGTCTGATTATGAGCTTCTTAGCTATAGTCTAAGTAATTCCTGCTTTAAGAGATGTTTAGCTTGTTCTTAAAGCAGGCAGGCATATGGAAGAGGTTAAGAAACGAAAATACAGATATCAAAAGTAGAATACAGACACTGTAACTCATGAGCTTTTAATTTGTCCTGTGGTAACCAGAAAATTTTAATTCAAAATTTATTTATTGTAATACGTGATGTCAAAAAATGTTCTAATTCAAACTCTGAATATAGATGGCAGACATCAGCTTCTTCATTCTTGTTATTTTAGGGAGGTTGAGGCAATGTGTACAGGTGTCGGCTTACGGTCAAGCGCTAGTGTCTTCCTCAGACACTTCTCTATTTTATTTGTTTTTTACTTGTTCAAAAAAGTGTCCTTATTCTAAATAGCTATTATTATTTATGTGTCTGTGTGTATATAGGACACAGGCCCAGGTGACCAGAGGAGGGTGCCAGATCCCACCAAACTAGGTCCTGGGAGCTAAACTTGGATCTTCTGAAAAAGGATGTTGAGCCATCTGTCTAGATCCTAGACAAAGTCGCTTGCTAAAACTGAAGCTCGTCAATTAGCTGAGCTGCCCAATGAGCTCATGGGATGCCTGTGCCCCACCCCTTCCCAGCACAGGAGTTACAGCTGCTAGTCTTGTGCAGCTCTTATGTAGGTGCTGGGGACTTCCGGTCCTCATGCTTGTGTGGCGGACACTTGATCCACTGAGCTATCCTTTCTCCAGCTATACCATCTCCATCCTTGATTAATTGTTTTTTTTTCTGTGCAACACTGTGCCCAATTTGAAATCTACAACTGGATCAACATTACTCAATTACTGGTGCTTCAATGTTCTTGAATTATATCTTGAGCTTGGCAATACCTAAAATCAACATATAAATATTAAAGATTTTAAAAGTTTGGAATGCTGCTATTTTTGGTTGAACAACAATAACTTATTAACATGATTTTTTTTTATCATTATGACAAATTATAAAATTGTAACTCATAGTTTTTAAATTTTGTGTGTAAATGAGACAATTAGAAGAGATTTGGGAAAGAAATATCAGGGGAAAGAATAAAATCAAATATGTGAAGGCCATTTCTTCTGATAAATGAGAATATAGTTTTATAAATCATGAAGCATGTACCCACAGGCCTCATAAAACATATTTTTTAATATAAAAAAACCCAAAAACCAGTGAGCAGGTATTTAAACCCATGGGACAGCTGATTAATGGGTGTGACCTGGTAATGGCAGGACATAGTGTGAAAGTTAGAACTTTTGCAACAGCCTGAGAATGGTCCAAGGGACTAGCAGGCAGGTGGGAAGCAGAGGTGGAGCTAATTGTCCCTAGGAACCAAGCGATTTTGCTGCCAAGTATACAGCAGAGACAGTCACAACAGTTTAGCTGGGCTTCAGGACCTAATTGTGGCATGAACCACAACAGGTGCTGTTGCAGTGGGCAATGGGAACCTGAATCGGCAGGGGACAACGGGAAGGAAGAAAACAAGGACAGCAAGAAAACAACCAAGCACATCTCACTCTGATACAATCTGACTGGGTTCTAGTACCAACTTAAGCAAGACTTGTATGTCATCAAACCTTAAATGATAACCATCAGTACGGATAAGACCCGCTACAAACATGTTGGCCAACCATTCTTACAACACAGGAGTTTTATGTGATTTTCTGCCATCCCTGCTGAAGACAGACGACAAGCCAGTCTGTAGCAGATTCTCATGGCTCACATACCTACTTGTAAGAATAGCATTTCAAAGAGCTAGTTGTGTCTAGCTCCTTTTCTTCTCCTAAGTAGATGCTCCAGAATAGAACTTGAGGGGAGCTATGTAGGATCCAATGCCCTGCCTGAGATTTCTTCCTTTCAAAAACTGATCTCCAGAGGTCTCTTTTCCCCAAATTATGAAAACAACATAATTATCATAAAAGATGGGACTGTTAGGAAAGCAGATAAAGACAACAAGGAAGGATATTAGATGAAGATATGGCCACACAATGAACCTATGGCTGATTCTGTAATGAGATAATATATACACTTCCCTTTTGCCTACTCAAGGCTTATTTGCATCTCTGAATTTTTCCTTGGTTAGAATCATTGAAGTGAAATTACTGTATCAAGTAATAAGATCATTCTTAAAATGACCATTCTAAAACAATTTCCAAAGGTTGACTGCCTTACATTCTTAATTAGACAGATGGGAGGGTTGATGCTACTTATTTCAATTATTCCCAACCCCCACTTCCCAGCTACTATTTACTCTTGAATTCATTAGAATGAGTTCATTATTGGTATACCACAACAGGTGTCACATTGTGTTTCCTCTTCTGTAAAAGCCAGTTTTAAAAATTAAAAAAAAAATTGTAAAGCATTTATAGGTACTTTTTATAAGTCTCGTTGACAACTTAGTGGCAAACCACTCTAAATTTTTAATTTTGAGCCTTCACTGAAAGGGTTCCATATTTAAAACTTAATATTCTTTTGTCAGTGAGTTATCATTTGGAATAGTAGACTTCCTCAATTTTTAGACTTTTTTTTACATGTAGTTATTGGGCTGAGTCTAGAGTTATTTTTTTCCTCCAAAACTCTGTAACACCGTTCCACTATCTTCAACTTGTAGGCCACAATAGGAAAGTCAGAAGTCAACCTGAATTTCTACCTCTCTACTACTTACCTACTGAATACATTTAGGTATTAAAATCTTTTAAAAGTAAACATTTAACACTAACAAAACACTTGTGAACCTAATATTTAATCATACTCATAAATTGTGATCTTTTATGCTGTAGTATTATCTGAAAATGACACTTTGGAGAATTTGAAAATAATCTAGAAACGTTACAGATTAAAGGTTATATGTAAAATCAGCACAGCAATTGAATTTACAGTGTCTTCCAATTTTATATTGGGTCACTAAATTGTAATTAATGTAACCTAACAATTATGTAAAGAAGTTTGTTGTTGACATTTTCCACTAATTATTTGATACTTAATGACTCATTTTAGCCTATGCAAATAATTTTCTTATCTTCACCTTTTTTTACAGATTCTATGATTAATTTTCAATCATTATCTTATTACCTCCCCCACCCCTCTTCAATTTACAGTGTGTCGTGGGACATGTTTGTACTGTTTCATCTCTTGTACTGGGAACTTGTTTGAGAATAGACACAGAAAATAAGATGCTTACAAGGTGGTTAGAATGAATAATCTTGGACATATGTCAAGTGTGTTCTGCAATCCCGTGGAACTGTGGACAGATCCTGAGAACTCATGGGCACACAAGTGTCCTTGTAGTGATGGGAAAGGTAGCAGCTAAAACCTTAACTTTCCAAACTTTGCTCAGTTATACTATTTTAAAGGTCAAAGAAAAAATGGGCATAGTGGATTTTGTTTCCGTATATTGTAGAAATTATGTTAAAGCTGAATGGTCATTCACTGACATAGTCAATCTAGTGTCAGATGCTGGTTTATCATTCATTCCTTCACTCATTCATTTCTTACAAGTCACCTTTTGTATATCTTATTTTTAAAATCATTTCAGAGAAATGATGGATGCCAGTATTGTCATTATATCATGGTCTGAAGTCCTGTGTTCATTTTTCCAAAATATGAAACAGGAACACTAAATATTTTACAAGCAACGTTATGAGAAAATAAATGTGAAGACAAAACCATTTATTTCTCCAGTTAATTACAAGATCTTGTCATTGAATGGGGAAATGGTGACACAAAGGGAGTTCTTTAGGATATGAGTGGTAGACAAGGGACTGGTTTTGACTGTAAAGACATGGAGCTGAGGTTGACCAAAGATCTTTATGTAGTAGCAAATTATACTAACTTTGTGGGTAACCAAATGTACTGACACCTGTGGCAGACCAGTAAACTATGTCATGTGGTCCAGCTAGGTGCATACACTTTGCTCATAGGCATTTCTGACCTTCCTACCAGACTTTGGCCTATAGTGACTATAGCAGTTAAGTTTCAATCATAAATATTTTCTGTTTTCAGAAATACTGTATTTCATTTCTTTGCTTCAAATGCCTTCCTTTTGGTATCATTTTTTTCTGAGACTATGTAGGTCTATATTGTTCCTAAACATCTTATGTTGACCTCTTAAGAAGAGTTAACACTGTCTTTGTTCATGTTGTCAACAGACCACTAAGCTCCTGGTGAACTGTTGTGACTTTATCGTCTACTTGATATCCCCATTAGAACAGGAAGTTGTCTTGTCTGACTTGCTTTCATATAGAACAAAATTGCTTAGGTTATTAAAGATGGCCAATAAACACACGTTGAATAAATGAATGCAGAGTTGAAAAGAAAAACATTAATGTCTATGGGTCTCAGGATTTTATCTGTAAAGTGAGACACATATATTTGCTTTAATAATTAAATGAATCATCATGTAAATGGACTACAAAGTGCTTCCATAGTTCTTGCACAGGGGTCGTAGATATGTATTATTAACTTTCCTTGGGCCCTTGACCTAAATTTTAAAGAAAAAAAACATCGCTTAAAACAATTTCTCTTAGCAGGTACAGATATGCTGATGATGTTTTCCAGTACTGAATTTTCCAAGTTTTGTCACTGCTAAAAAAAAAAAAAATTGCTCAGAGCACCTAACCACGAGAATTAGATAAGGCAATGTGAACTAAGGTCATAAGAGAGACAAAATTGATAAAGTTGCACTTCAACCTTTAAAATCTATACACTTTCAAGCCACGTGAAGGGCCTGTGTTTCTCTGGTGTCAGTAAGACATGAAAAAGTGCTTTTGATCCTTCCTGTTAAAGAACACTGTCTCTCAAAGAAAATAAAAGACAGGATTATATGTTGGTGCGAAATAGCAAATTTCATTTGCCACCACATAATTATTAAAAGATAAGTAGCCCCTGTATTATTAATGAGAATAAAGAAATGACAATTAAATAACCATTATTAATGACTTGTTCATTAATATGCTAGTAGTTGGCTGTTTGATCGTGAAGAATTAGTGTAGGAGAAAAAGTCAGTAAATAATAAAATATAAAGCTGAATCTTATGTCTCAGCTAATTAGCAATATATCTCATTCTAGGGCACTATAAGAAAAAATTTGCATAGTGAATCAGAGAATTAGTTCAAAGCTAATAGGTGCTGCCTACACACAGAGGCCCCACAACCCTGTGTCTCTCTGAGTTCAAGTTTGTTTACTCTTAGAAAAACTTGATTTCCTGTGTCTGAGGAGCATAAGCTTATAAAAAAAAAGATGAAAAGACTGGTATACATGACTCCAGTAAAAGGATGCTAACAAACTAAGTGTTAATGAATCAAAAACATATGGATTGGACTTCACTTCAAATAGAAATCATTTTAGAATTAAGGGAGAAAGTACTTAGCGGAACGCAATAGATCTTTGTCAATTTTAAAACCCAAACATTTGAGGTGTCTTCAGAAAGTTCTACTTATTCCTTTCTTTGGTTGTTATTTATCATTTCCATTTTATAGAAGAGATCAATCTCTCTATGGCTAAATAGCCTTTCAAAAGCTTAACAATGTATTGGTTAGCTTATAAACAAACATCCTGGACTTTTAGAGATAAAAAGAAAGGTGTTTCAATTATCCAAGACCACCCAACCGAGAGAGGATATTCTCTTCTGCTGTTTCTTTGCTATGACTTTGAAAATATACAAGTAAAATTGCTGTTGCCACACATCTTCTTAAAAACAATTCTCCTGTGTATTTTCAAAAATGTTGCTAAAATGTAGTTTTCCAATTAGTTGGGTTAGTGCCAACCCCTTTATTGTAGAAAAATGTAAATTTTTGTATTTGAATCATAGTCTACATCCACATAAAATATTTGATAGACACAAGGATGGTAATATAAAATTAGAAAGAATGGACAACTCAGGATATATACAGGATTCAGAGTGTATACTGAATTCCACAACAGAGATGATTGTGGCTGAGATCTTTTGGGAATATTCTTAAGCTGTGGCCAAGACAACGTGTTCTCTATTAGGATAATTCAGTGACTGGTGAAGCAACAGCCTTTCGACAAGCTGAAGGACATACTTGCATGAAAGTCCTAAAGAGTTCCATTGGAACTCCCATTAGAGGGCCAGCGTTATAATGTCTAGGTTTACATCTATGATTGTAAACAACCCATGTGTTGTTTGGCCACCTTAACCTTTATGATGTTTAATTCTAAAAGAGGTACATTCCTAAAACCCACTTTGTATAGACCCAACAACCTATTGATGCATCAACCAGGAAGAGTCGGGGGTCTTTTTATTATTTATTTCTTTGTTATTTTTATTTTTACTATATACTTTTTTTTTAATTATGGGTTTAGAAGTGAGGAGTTATGTGCCCATGTGAGTGGTGATTTTCTCAGATTTCAGAAGAAAACATCATTCATGTCTCTAAATCTGAAGTCACAGGGAGTTGCTCAAGAGTTATAAGAACCAACTTCAGGTCTTTTGGAAAATCAGGAAGTGCTTGTAACTACCAACCATCTCCCAGCCATTCTGGGTTGTTATTATAGAAATTTGAATGGAACTATCATATGAAATTACCATAAGAGGTAGCTACACCCTTCCTGTGTATATACCCAAAGGATTCTAAATACTACTAAGAAGAAAGCTGTATCTGTATGTTTGCTGATAATAGGCAAGTTATGTGATAAGACTAGATGCTCACCATCAGGAAAGCAGATGATGACAATGTGATACATATGAACTCATGCACAAGCACAGACATGGAGTTTTCAGCCACAGGAAGAACAATATTATGTCACTGAAAATGAATACAACTGGAGATCAGCATGCTAAAGTTAAATATTCCAAGAAAGACACACATTACATGTTTTCCTACTTATGATCCTAAGTGTGTGTGTGTGTGTGTGTGTGTGTGTGTGTGTGTGTGTGTGTGACCATATACACATATGGAGCATAAAAGTACAAACAAGGTTGTCCTGGGGTCTGATGCTGAATTACAAGTGTTGAAGGATGAAAAAAGAGAGTCAGAGATAAATGTAGCCCAAGTATGTGGGACACTTGTACAAACTGTCTTAATGAAACAATCCTTTCATATAATGAATATACTCCAATAAGACGTTTATATTTTTTAAACACCTTTTTTTCCATTTGTAAAAAATCAATTCAACATGAATTAAAGGCATTAATTTAACATATGAAAATTGTAGCAGAAAATATGGCATAAGAACTTCAAGATATATACACAGGCATTGACTTTTAAAACATGACTGCTATAGCAAAGGAACAATTAGAACAGAAGAAGAAATGAGACTGAATCAAATATATAGTTTCCATACAGAGTGAAGACATAGCATACAGAATGGGTAATAAGCTTTGACCTCTATACATCTTGAACAGAATCGGTAGTAAGACGTTTATATTAAAAAGTCAATCTTTTGTATTTTGTAGGCATTATTCTCCCTGTTTCTCTTTGGAATTCAGTCTGATACCAGGCTTCCATTTCCAGCTTCTCCCTGATTCAAATTTCCTGCTTTCATTTTTGACTTTTTACTTCTCCTCATTCATTTTCAAGTCTCTGTCAAGCTACCAAAATGCTCAAAGGTGAATCTACCTGCTTCAGGTCTCCATAAGGGCCACTCAAGGACACGTAAAACAACTCAAACTGTAATTGTGTGATCTGGTGAACTGGGTATTTAGAAAGTATGAGTAATTTAGATATCCTAGTGGTGAAACACTGAACAGAAAACATTAAACTAATTTATTTCAGTGATGTAAAAATAATATGTCCTTTAGTTAAGCAATTTAAAGAAGTCAGTGAAAACATATCCCAGAGCCCTACATATGCGAGTTAGGTCTTTGCATTAACACTCTCAATGAATTCATGCAGCCTGTGGGAAAAATACAGACCCCACAATTAGGCAGTTTTATGATCTCAGTCTGGTATTTTACACCCTTCTTTCCATTGTTGTAGCTTTGGGAGAAAAAAAAAAGCCTTCCAGTGTTCAAATTTGCTTTCCTGTTACTATTCCATTTTATTTGTTCCTTTATATAAAGAAAAGCTTTAGCATCCCCACTCCTGGTACTCATCCCCACTCCTAGTACACATCCTCACTCCTGGTACTCATCCGCAACTCCCCTACCATGACTGCCATCTTGTCTTTAACATTGCCAGCAGAGCATCACAGTTTATTTATAAACACTGTTGATTGGCTCTTCTATATACTTCATTACTAAATAAGCATGTGGTTTATTTCTTATTTCAATTTATTAAAACGTTTTTTATATTTAACTTTCTCAAAGAATAAACTAAAGGTATTAAGCAATTGTTTTTATTGCTCTGATGCACAGAAATGGTTGGTCAGTAACAACTACTGAACGAGTGAGTGAACGGGTTTGTTGCTACATACGTGTTTCCCTGTACACATTCATCTGAGCAATCTGAGCAGAAAGTGAGATTCCTTCTTAGATGACCCTTTATACCTCCACACAATCATCTTCAAACAATGACCCTAACATTCAACAACCAAAATAACCACCTTCATCAACTGCCTGTGGCTGTGTGTGGCCAATACAGACACTGGGAAATGGACATTTTAGATTGTATGCTTTCCAATTGGTCTTGAGGAGATCTTTAAATTTTGCACATCATTGTCCCATAAAGTACAGCTGCCTCTCACTTTCCTTTCCACCTAATACCTTACTTCTTATTTTAATGTGCTCCAGTAGCCTATGTTAAAGTGGTAGTTTCTTTATGAAAATAATTACAATATAAATGAATCCTCCACAAATAGTAAGGCACATTTGGAATTGAATGCCTAGGTATTGGAGCTTTCCTTCCTGAAACATTTAAGATCATTACATAAGTTTAACCATAGCTATTCAATCTACAGACCTAGAAATATCATTCTTTCTGCTGCTAATGAAGGTCCTACGGCACAAATTTATTAAACGTATACGTTTGCATGGGATAATAATTGGGTCGATAATATTAAATTCATAGGCTCATTATTTAATTGCAAGGGCAGATTATGAATACAGCTTCTAAAATGTATTTTAATGAAAAACACTACATCCTGACCTAATCATATCAACCTTATGCTATCTAATTAAGGATGCAAAAAAGTCATTAGAGTTGCAAAATATTAGTTCCAGCTCCATCAGGCTGCAAGCTGCCCCTTCATGAATATATATACTTTTGACTCTATGATAAATAGTTAATGAGGTAAAAATGACAAAATTTGCATGTAGGCAAATTAGTTTAATAGAATGATGTCTTTTCTGACTACTGAAAGTGACCTTTCCTTATAAAAAATAACGGTGGCTAAAATACTCTGAAATTATCTTCTTGGCTGTCACTGCACAGATGAAAAATTATATGAATGAAAATGTGAAAATTGTAAAAGTCAACAATGTTAGGCTCATATCATAGTGTCACACTTCGTGATTTTGCACTTATCAATTTAATAAAAGAAAATTAAGCATATTATAAAGTGTCCATTTATGGTGCAATTTTTCCAGCACATAAAAAGGAGACTTGTATTCTTAATAGAATTATGACAAAATTCTCAATCAAATATGAGAGTGCAAGAATTCTAGGCAACAGTGAAATAGATCCATGGGTAAAGGCACTTGCTACCAAGTCTGAAGCCGTAAATTTGACCTCCACAGGGCCCACATGGTGGACTTAGAGAATCAACTCCTGTGAGTTATACTCTGACCTGTACATGTAAACTGTGTTATAGATATGTATGCACACAATTAGTGAATACATGAATGAATAAATGGATGAATGTCAAAAAGAATTCTTCTTTACACATTTGAAATGTTTTTATATTAAAATCCATCTTTCATTCTTAATTTGGTATTTCAGGTTATAAATAATTGTTCTCAGTTAAACTGCTATTGTATCTTGAGATTAGCATGTCAATTGTTCCTTGCTGAAAGAGACTAGCCAAGCACACATGAGACAACATGAGAAGGATCACATGAAAAGTGAATTGTAAGGCATCAAAACACAAATATTCAGGACCCAAGAGATCTAACAAACAAGTCAAAGATAAGTCTATGAATTTACTTTAAAATGTTTAGACATGTATTTTTTGTTATTTTCAGTTACGTGTATGTGTGTGCCTCTGTGAGGTTATGTAATATGAGTGAATGTGACTTCAGCAGCAGAGGTGTCAGATCCCACCCAGAGTTAGAGTTGTAGGTGGCTGTGAGCCAACAGATTTGGGTGCAAAGAATCAAACTTGAATCCCTGGGAAGAACACTACACCCACTGATCCATCTTTTCAGGCCTTTTTTTTTTTTAACTAAAAAATTACATTTTATTCATGTGTGCATTTATATATACATACATTTGTATGCATGTATGTACATGTGTGTTCTATAGCACGTAAGTGCATATCAGAGAACAACTTGTGGAGTTGGTTCTCTGCCTTTATAGCATGGGTACCAGGGAACAAACCCAGGCTGTCAGCCTTAGGAGCAAGAGATTTTATTCTCTGAGGCATCTCTTGAGAGTGTCTGTGTATTATTAATAAACACAATGCTCTCAGTATAGAGTCACAGATATTCTGTGGTATTTCAAGCTATTTGTGAAACATATTCATATTTCGTACGCTAATGGAAGCTGAGTCAATATGCATTGTAAAGAGAATAATAGATATTTATATAGCCATATGGCCCAACTGCATCTAAATCAAAACCTATTCCACCATCATTTTGATTAAATTGCTTACTTTAATTGCATTTAGTCTACTTGGTTTTTCTGTGCTCCATTTGAATGTGAATGCAAAAAGTTACTGCCCCTCAAAGTTTAAAGTCTACTCCCAAGTTCTACATTTTCTCCAACATGAATCAGCTAAGTAATTTTGTAGGAGACAACATAAACATTAGTAATTTTGTGACTTTCTTCAATATTCCTTCTAGCATTAAAGTATCAGTTTTATCACACCTTTGCTAAACAGAGCCAATATCTATCACAATAACTATGTTTTCTCCTGTCTTTTTGTTTTTTGTTTTAAATTACTGCTGTTCATATCAGATCATTCTGGTACTCAATTTTGGATCGCTTCCAAGTTTCTAAACTTCCATGTTGTGAAACTTAATAATGAAATAAAATGCTCTTTATAGAGACCCTAGGCACTGTGAAATTATCACAGAGAGGAAGTAGTCTTGAATAATTAATTTCAATTGTCTTGGACCTTTACACATGTTTTGTAAGTCACCGAGAACCTAGGATGAATACACAGTAGACTTAAATCTGTTTTGCTTCAGGACAAGGACGGTGATCTGAGAAAAGTGAGTTCCTCTGTTAGGTTAACTATAAAGCAGAAGTAATAACACATACACCTTAGTGAAGGAAAGCATCCTGCAGTTTCCTAAGGTAATGTTTAAATCTCTATTAAGTAGGTAACAGGATAAGGTTCATTATATATATCCATGAATATATGTTCATTATATATATTCCATGGGTAACATAAGAATGTTCATCTATGGTGAATTGAATAAAAAATGCTCCCATAGGCTCATGCATTTGAACACTTGGTCCCCAGTTTGGGTGCTGTTTGGGGTGGTTATGGAATCTATAGGAAATGGAGCCTTGCTGAAAGAAATGTGTCACTAGACATGTTCTTTGAGGGGATACAGTCATTGCCATTTCCACTTTACTTTCAACCTTCTGTGTGTGGTTGAGATGTGCTTCTCAAATTATTGTTCCTAGTCCAATGCCATCTTTACCATCATGGGCATTTAGCTTTCTAGAATCATAAGCCCAAATGAACACTTGAGTTGCCTTTGGACATGGTATTTTATCACAATAAATAACTAACATGCCAATAGTTCACGAATGTATTAAAACATATTTAATTCGTATGTACTAAAAGACACAAATGATATAAAGAGGAAGAGATCATTCTAAATCTACAAGGAGAGATTAGTTTCAAAGAAAGAGGGACCCATGAGCATTCTCGGGTTGTCAGAAACACCGGACAGTCAGGTAGGACGAGAAGTCGTAACCAAAAGAAAACAGCCATGTCTGGATTGAATCTACAGAGAAAGCCCTTGGATTTAAGACTTGGAGCATGCCTCGTGCCATGCACACAAGCTAGTGAATCTCCCTTAAAAGGGAGTGCATGCGACCTTGAACACATATGTTTATGAAATTATTGTTCATACCTTTACAAATTATTTGCATAGTTTAAAAGATGCACGCTGACTGGAAAGAGGTGAGAGGCGTAAAGATGCCGGAGATGTGACTCAAACAAGTCGGCAAGAAACAGTGAATGGGAAGAAAGGCAGGGTTGCATTTACATGTTAGAAAAATCGTGATAACCAGAGCAGAGAAGGAATCCACAGTGTGAAAATGGGGCAGCAGCAGGGTGAAATTACAAATAGGCATCGCTGTTTTCCAGGTCCTGCAGCTCTGTCTCAGTGGGCAACGAGGGCCTGCATCTATGTTGTAAAGGAAAATAGATTAGAGAAGAAAAGTTCAATGGGATTTGCTCAAATAAAAGTCAACAAGATGAGGACAGATTTGGAAAAACAAAAAAACAACTCTGCATTCTGGTCCTTTGCACTTTAGAATAGATGAAAATTTTATGTTCAACGACCATCTGAGTATAATTCCTTTGGTGTCCTGATCCATGTGGAGGGCATGTTTTAAGGAAAAAATAAGTCTGGGATTGATTTGGGTTGAACCGCAGTAGTTTATCTTTGAGCTATGATTCTGAACATATCAAAATAAGCTACTGGCATATATTTTGAGACTCAAAAGGGAGGTGTGGCCACATATGTATATATGACAGCCTTTAACAGGGCAGACAATACTTTGAAAGGAGTTGATCAAAGCAGTGTGTAGAGTAAAAAAACAAACAAGGAAAACAGGTACACAGACTCTGATGACAGAGACAAAGCCACAGAAGAAAATGTCCAGTGCTACTGAAAAGATTAAAATCACTTATTTAATGGCTGTTCTGAAAACCTACGTGAGAAAAAGACTCTAAGGACTCACTAAGAAAGGCAATAAGAGACTACAGGAGTAAATTTATTTCCTCCCTTCTGCCTATTCAAAGCTCCATTGAATCCTATCCCTCAGTGTGTGTGTGTGTGTGTGTGTGTGTGTGTGTGTGTGTGTGTGTGTGCATGTGTGTGTGAAAATAATAAAGTCTACACTAAGAACCACCTCGTTTTGACTAATAAACTGAAACAAGTATAGTATCAAATCCCCAAATTCATAATGTGGTCTCAAGCAAGATATTGAACCACTTCTAGAACAGCCTGAGAGAAGGCGCAGGTTTCTGATGTGGGGGAGAGGGGGAAGGGAGAGGATGGAGTCAGAAGGTGGGGTTGTTGGGGGTAGAGGGTAGGGGGTTGGGGGCAGGGGAGTTCTTTTGCACAGTCAGGACAGCTTCACTCCCACTTACCTTCCTCTTCTCACCATGGATTCCTCTCCACTGCTCAGCCCTTTTCACAATGTGACTCAGCTCCTGATTGGAGATTTCTAAATCATGTGGGATAAAGAACTTGCCTTCTTCACTGTGGATTCTCTGAAACGCATCTAATATCCAAGAGTCATTGCACAACCTAGGAAAAGAGGATTTCTTAGTTGGGTTCATTTTTCCAAATGCTCCTTTTTTCTTCCCAAGTATTAAACAAGTTGAATTTTTCTCTTGTCAACATCTATTTATCCAGCTCATCCATCTCATTCTTTTTCTTCAGAAATTATTTGATGATTAAGTTTCCAGAAATGGCTTAAAGTTTTTTTTCTCAGCTGCATATTCTAATCCAATAAATGTAATCTGGGTGTTATACGATTATTTCCTACTAACTAGTTCGTGATGCCCAACAGACTGTACAAAATTGAGGAATATCTGGCCACAAATTTTAATTGGACATCCAAATTAGGTAAATATTAGGAATTTTTCTGAAGAAAATTAAATTTGGATTCATTCTTCCTCCATTAAATTGATTTTAGAATACCTCCCCCTCTCCATTCTGTGCCCTGTAAATTCCTTGACACTGGTAAGTAACATCTGTAGGAAAATTTTAGACGTTAATTAAGTCAGTGTTTAAGAACATCTTCCATTAAATTCTCATATAGATGCTATCTATAATACACGTGTGTTTATTTTAATTTATTTGTCAAATCCCAGAGTAACAGTGAAACTATGAAAGAAAGCCTGTTTATCCTTCTCCTTTTTGTAATTTTGGTTCTCCTTACATACCCAGACCTAGTTTCCATAGAGGTGGTAAACTCAGGGCTAGACCAAGGTCCCTCACAGATCAGTGTCAATATGCTACCTAGAAGTTTCAAAGTAACTGTGGTGTGTATTGAACTCTCAAGACATTTAGACAGCTGTCCTCTGCATCTGAACCACTTATGAATTTCTGAGACAGTAGATGGTCTCCCTCTCCTACAAAAATAAAATAAAATAAAATAAAATAAAATAAAATAAAATAAAATAAAATAAAATAAAATAAAAAAGAGTTTCTAATTGTAGAATACACAACACATTTATCTACAACCCCATGCCTAAGGATTAGGGAACATTATAAAGGGAGTGAGGGGGGCATAAAGATTGTAAGAGCCAGAGAACCAAGGTGTCTGCTACAAGATAGTGTCTTCTATATATGTTGGGGTGGACACACCCATGGTATCTCAGTATGGCTGCCTAGACAAGATCAACACAATGACAACCACAGTTGATATACCAGTGTGAGTGGGAGATAGCTCACACTGCTCTACTCCTAAATAAAGAGCTACAGGCAATAATGACTGCTGGGAGAGACAGGATTGATCTTCTTTAGGGATAAGCCCCTTGGAGTTTATTCAACCCCAAGTGATCAACACTAAACTTATGTACATATGAGTAACACTAAATGGAGTTAGAGGTTTCTCTCTCTCTCTCTCTCTCTCTCTCTCTCTCTCTCTCTCTCTCTTTCTCTCTCTTGCTCTCTCTCTCTCTGTGTGTGTGTGTGTGTGTAAATCCATATACAAAAGTGTGTGTAATAGTTATAATTAATGAAGAGGCTATCATGTGAGGGAATGCGCAAGAGAAGTTACAGGGGTGGGGGGGGGGTGTGAATGCAATACTCATGTATGAAATTCTCAAGAAAAATATACTTAGCCATGGTACAAAAACTATCTTTTGAACATACCAGTTAGAAAACTGGAAGCATTTTATTTCTCTAGTCAGAATAAGTATATTTTCTTCTAATTAATTCAGACAATTTATAATACAGTTTATTGACTGTTCATTATAATGGTAGTTAACTTCACTGTATTGTGCTATCCAAGACTTAATTTAATCCGAACATTATATGTTAATAGTCTACAATTTTTTTAAAAAAAGTTAGGCTTACTCTAAAAAATATAACAAAAATAGAATTGAAAAGAAAGAATTAAGTCCAAAGTTTCTTTTACTTTTTCTTGTTGACTCAAGTCTAGGTGTGGTAGTACACACACTTTTCATTCCAGCAATCAGGAGGCTGAAGCTGGTGGATTGCTTGTGAGTTCAAGGCCAGCCTGCTTTACAAAGCAAGTTCCAGGCCAGCCAGGTTATATAATGAAACCCTGTCTCAAACAAAGAAACACATAACTAATAGCTTTATTTAACTACCTTTAACTGGATTCTTTCTAAAATAGTACCCGTGACTTTTTAAAAAATATTACATTTCTGAATAAAATCTATGCATCTGTATTCCTTTTCAATGACTTTGAATTCATCACAGGAGTAGCTATGTAACCTAGTAGCTAATGAGATTACTTATCTACATCTGATGGGAATCAAACCCAAGATTTCGCATATGCAGCACAAACACAAATGCTTATCCTGCATCCCATACCTGCATCCCCAGCCAGCTTGACACCATCTTGGAATGCTTCCACTGTTGTGCTCTGCTTTGAGATTCTGGCTCAGCCATCTGAATACCTTGCTAGTTGGCTTATTAAGCAAGAACTACTCTTGACCATTCTCTTGTTTGTTCAATATAAAGTACATCTTTCTGTTGCCATGGTGATTTAGCGCAGTTAAATTACTGTCAACTTGGTGTTGTAAACAGTTTCTATATGAAGATTTAAGGATTATCAACAACGCAATTAACTTTGAATTAATTAGGACTCGCAGTCCTGTTTCTGCTGGCTTCTGTTCCTTTTGCCCAGAAAAAATATCTGTCTTCTTTTTATTTCTCTTTTATTTCATGTGAAAAAATAATTATGTAAACATCAAAGCTTGGATCTGCAGGACAGTTAACAAATGTTTTGACAGAGAACAAAATGGCACATTGGAATATGGAAAGCTGTGCAAAGATTAATTGCATTTTAGTCATATTTAATTTTTTCTTGCCATTTTGGGTGGCATTTTCCAATGTAAAGCTCCATGGTGTGTTGTTAATGAGTCGATTTACAAACCTTTATTAGTTTTCTGCATATTTTACAGCTCTATAAAGCCAGTTTACACAAACAAGGAAAAGATACTTTGTGGTTGTATATGTGTAGATAAAAATAAATAAAGAGAAAATTCCTGGTTATACAGATTTATTATATAATTTGTTACACAATACAACACATGTCCAAACATGATTTTATTCTTTTTGATATGAGGACGTTCTAGTCTTTGATATTGGTTTTGTTTTGTTTTGTTTTGTTTTGTTTTGTTTTGTTTTGTTTTGTTTTTTTGGAATCTTTATTTTTCATGTTGTCCTGAAAAAGCTGATGGTAGGTGAATTTCAAAAAGAAAAAAAGTAAGTTGTAGTTTTGTTCTAAAATTGTGTATTGGTGACATTGATTACCAAGATAAAAGAGTATTTTGTATGCTCCATTTTAAATGTGTATATGTGTCGGGTAAAATGATGTCAGTGAAAGACACTGGCTCCCACTGAGCAAGAGACAGGGAGAGCAAAAGCAACCATACAAATACCAACTAGTGAACCTAAGAAAGGTATATCTAATTTTTATAGTAGTTTTGCAGATTTGAGGTGTTTAAGAGGAAGCTAATATTTATTTTCTGACATCAATTAGATAAAATTACAGCATTATTGCTGATCATTGCAAGCCTGGATTTCCTTTAACAACAGGACTTTTCAAAATGCATGAATTTTTTTTTTGTATTTTAAGTTATTTCTTCAAAATGTAATTAAAAAGGGAACTGCAGTCCACCTGTCTGCAGTGCCTTAGGCATTGTTGTTTGTGGAAATAGGTCACGTACTCTGCCACAGGTGCTGATGACGGCCAATGAAACCAAGCAATTTGCCAAGTCCTCTGCCCTATGCCCTACATACGCAGCATTTCATGCTCGCTGAGTGGCAGAAGATGCTATGTTTGTTCATATTGGAATGTGGGTCATTTCCAGAAACCCAATATGTGACATTTCTTTCAAAGCTAAAAAGGACTAGTGTGAGCAGGTACTGGATTATTTTAAGGGTTTTGAGAAAAAAAAATGGAATCTGCAACTTTTAACTGTTTTAAATGCAAATGTGTATAAATACAGGTTTTACATCAAAAAGGTGTCATTTTACGCACGGAGTGGTCAGTGCTTGTCTGGTGTGAGTACTTCCTGGTGCCACTACATTAGAGAAGGTTCTGAATAGACAGAATATAGTCAGTTGGCTAAAATCCATTCTTATTGTTACTACATGTCCTCAGTGGGATTGTCAAAAACCTTAAATGAGGCACACCACAGCCCAATATTGTTATACATGAAGATAGGTTCAGGTTTCTAGAAACCACTGAGTATGCACCACTATGTTTAATAGTAAATGAAACTCCTCTGAGTCTGATTTTTAATCATAAATCGAAGAAAACAAAAAAGGAAGAACACAGAAGAAATAAAGAGGGAAACAGAATTTCAGAAAAAGAAACAAATTAACAAAACTAAAAGGTCTCCACAGTGGGATACACAGTCGTTATGTTCTCCTGACTCCGTTTCCAGAGAGAGCCATCAGAGGGACGTCAGATATATTGGAGTGAACACTTTTAACACTTGTGTCATCTCACAGCGTATGGGGACAATCACCCTCTCTTTACACTCCTTAATTATTTCACTCAGTTAACATGTATGGCTTACATGCCGCATGCTTGGAGTACGATAGGTTGACAGATGTATGGTCAGCAAGAGTAGGACAAGTTTAGGATTCCAGGCTAGGGGAAGGTACAGGACTAGAGAGCCAAAAAATCATACCAGCCTGAATGTAGGCAAGGCAGAGGCTGATTGAGATTGTACATACTGTATGATGGGGAGAAACAACATTTGAGGGTATACATAGTTCACATTACCCGACCATTCATCTACTGGTGGACATTTAGGTTTCTTCTGTCTGGCTAGTTGTGAATAATGCGGCACAGAAGTGGAGCATTCATCTCTTAGCTATCCAGCTTTAATTCTCTGGGTTATGCATGCAGAAATAGGATGGTAGGTTAAATGGAAATTATAGATTTAGTTATTTAAGGACATGCCACCCACACTGTTTGTTATAAAAGCGGGATTGGTTTGTATTCTTCCCAACAGTGTACAGGAGATCTAACTCTTTCAGACCTTTTTCAACACTCTTGATAGTAATAGTCTTTTCGCATGTGGTGTCATTACTCATGGTGATTTTGATCTTTACCTTTCAATTAATTAGTAATCAGCTCGTGTTTACTGGCCATTTTGATATACTCTTTAACAAGGGTCTCTTCCAGTCTTTGAATAATGTTACTTACCTTTTCATTATGGCATTGCAGGTATTTCTTGTTCAACCAGGATATTAGATAAAATTCTTTTGTTATTTTTCTATATTTTGTATCCTTATACTTTATTGTTCTGTAGGATGAGTGCAAATCTGCAAGTTTTATGGAATATAATTTGCTGTCTTTGGATTTCATTACCTGTGTCTCTCTTGTCATACTTAGGGGCTCACTGCCAAGAGCAATGCCATGTGGTATGAGAGGTAGCCAGGTCATTATCATAAGCCAACCCAAAGGGAATGTGATTTTTTTAAAAAAAAATTCTGTACTTGGGAATTCTGAGTATATTTTGAGAGCTGGCTATATCATGGTTAGGCTTCAGATTCTGCTCTTTCTAAGGGTCAGACTTGAAGAATAAGCTCTGTTAGTGTGAGCTCACACTGACTGATATTTCTCTGAGGACACTGTGGCTTCGCATTATGCAGATAGACCTGATTTAAGATCTGTTCCAGAGAAATTCACTCTGCAAGGGCAACCAAAACAGTGGCAGCACTTTCTGCAATTAAACTCACTTTCTTAAATTTAGCCACCAGGAGAGTACACTGCTAATTACAGTGCTGGTGTTATGACCAATGCCAATGACCAAGAAGACTGTCTGTGTGTCAGAGTGTCAAAGTGTCAGACCCACCCCCAAGACTGAGACGCTTCTGCCACCATGAAGCACAGTTCCCTAGTAAGTGTGACCAATATCAGCATCACTAGGAACCCATCTGAAGTGTTTAGCATGTGAGCATGGCTCATATTAACCCACTTAACAGATCATTAGTGGGAAAACATCACTTGGGCAGGGAGGCAGAGCAGAGGGCTCAGAGAGTTGAATTGAGACTTAGAAACACCATGTTAGAGTAGACAGCTGTCAGGGGGAGAGTTAGTGAATGTAGTGCCTCTGTGAGTTAGTTATTGTTTGCCTTGGTGGTTTGCATTTTCATACTTTTTACATTTTTTACATTACCCCGATTGCAAACATATTATGCTGTATTTTTTAAGTGTATAAGGCAGAAAATTCAAACTTTAATCCAATTCTTGTGACATTTCTAAGGTGACTGAACTCACAAGAGAGCTATGACATGTGTTGAACACATCATCACATGCTGGGAGGAGGGTCAAGTGTTTATAAACATAAAACTCTCCACTGGAATATGTAATTTGACAGTTATATTTCATATGAAAGGAAAGACGTATCTTCACCCTATAAATAAACATGGTCATTTATTTATGAAGTTTCAAATCCAACTATGTTTTTGTATTCTAGGCACTTCTTTTTCAGCACAGAGAGAAGAATCAAACACCTTGCAACTCAGTACAAAGACGTTCTGTTATCTGGTCTTTAACATATGACCTTGAGTAATCATGTAACATTAAAATACATGGTAGAGTGACCCCCAACATACTGTTTAGAGTAGTTTTGTTTTAATGCACAAAGAACTATCCTTAGTTCTTAGTTGAAAATGAAGATGCTTTGTTTGTTTAGCCCTTCAACTGCTTAGTGATATGGTTACTGAATTGTTGAGAACCACTCTACCCCACACTTGGGGGCCAAAATGTCTCAGACCATTCTGTCAATGTTGGAACCCGCATTACCAAAAGCCTTGGGGGCTAAGTTGTTAGAGCCTGCACTGCCCCAAGCTGCTCCAGTCCATGGGTCAGGGTTCAGCAGGAGAGAGAGTGAGGATGGACTCGAAGAATGGAGACCAGACAGAGTGTGATTCAATCCCATTTATTCTTCAGTTTTTCTTCTTCTCTCCAAGTCCCTAGTTACAAATACCAAGTCTCAAGTCTCGAGTTCCTAGTCCCTAGTCTCAGGTCCTAATCCCAGTTCTTCCAAGTTCTCTGTCTCAAGTACCAAGTGCCTACTAACTAATTCTCTTGTCTAATTCTCTGTTCTTCCTCCAAGTGCTAAGTGCCTAATACCTAATAATCTTCCAAGTGCCTAATAACTAATGCCTAATCTCTAACAACCTCTACTGTCTGCCTCTCGCCTTTTATATGTCTCACTTCTAAGCCACGCCCTTAAGTCATGCCCTTAGGTCTTAAGTTTCTAAATCACACCTTTAAGTCTCACACACCCAAGGGAAGATCCTGGGTATCTAAAACAAAATGTAATCAGAGTATGCTCAGCTGTTGTAGGCTATTGTAATCAAGTCTCTTGTCAGGGTATATGGCTCAAGATGGCTACAAGGATGATAGCCGCTTTCTGTAGGCTCCCCACACTGAAAATTTTTAGAAAGAGTCTTTACAGAAAAAGTATTTGGAAACAGGGAGAACTAGGAACTGACATTGTCCCTTGATGATGCTATCAGAGGCAAATGCTTCTGTGGAAGTACTTATGGAAGCTCCATGCCAAGTGACCCCAAAACAGCTCAAGTCGGAGACTGGCCTATATCAGACAGTCTTTGCCAGTTTTCATCCTATTAGACACACCTTCCTGACAGCCACCAGCCAAACTCACATGCCCTGGGTCTTCTGTGCATGGTATGAAAGGACAAACCTTAGCCTATTGCTTTAGTATCTTGTATCCCAGAGGCATTAGAAGAAGACTGATTTACCAGAAGTCACTTCACCAAGAGGCAGATTTACCAATTAGTCATTTCCTCTCAATCGACTAACTTGTAGGCTTCAGTTGTTTTAGTGATAAGGTTTATGAAAGTTTTATTTTCTTGATATTTTCTACTTTGTTTTTGAAATAAGGTCTCACTATAAAGTGCCAGGCTGGATTTGAATATGTAGCCTAGACTGTTCTAAGCTTGGGGTGAGGTCCCTCCTTCAACCTCTTAAATTCTGAGGTTACAAGGGGACACATATCACCCAGTTCTTACTATATCTTTTCTAAAAGAAAAAAAAATGCCCTTTGGAGGGATATTCAGTTTATATTGCCCTAGCTCCTTCTATCTATCTGGGAGGATGAAATCTGCTGAAGGCAAGACAGGAGGACAAGAAGTACCTTGTTCAAACCAAAAGCTATAGGGCTCTAACAAATAGAGGCAGAAAGGATTTAAGTGTATGTTCCCACAGCATTGAGCAACTCTGATGACATTCATACTAATTAAAGCAGGGGTTCCCAACCTCTGGTTGGCGGGGTTCAAAAGACTCTTTCATAGTAGTCACTTAAAACCATCAGAAAACACAGATATTTACATTATGATTCCTAGCTGTAGCAAAATTAGAGTTATGGTTTATGAAAATCAAAATTCCTTTTATGGTTGGGGGTCACCACAACATGAGGAAATGTATTAAAGGTCCACCACATTAGGAAGGTTGAGAACCACTGACTTAGAGGAACGGTGTAGGACCCAAGTATCGGAGCTATATTTATTCCCATGCACAGTCTCTGTAAATCCAGATAGAGAACAAGTATGAGCCAGGCAACACTGCTGGGGTTAGGTTACCTGCAAAAACTTCATAAAGTTTTATCAAGATGGTAGATAAAATTCTTTACACACGAAAAAAAATGCACTGTAAGCAAAATAATGATTACATGAGAGAAAAATCTTTGATTATTTCACATGCATCTCTCAGACAGTAATATGCTCATGATATTTTCATTTGGACCTTAAATTATTTTTTAATCTAAATTAATTTTCCAAAGCAGCAGCTAAAACTTATAATGCTATTTGGAACTGTTGAATCAACAATGAAGAAGATACGACCTCACCCCCAAATTAACTAACTTAATTACCAGTGTTTTAAATTTGTGTACAGCTTCCAGGAATCTAAACGTTTAAATGAATCTTACATTTAAATCGTGGACTCTAATTCTCTGTGTAATATTAACAAACATACAAGTGGCCTGCAGATCTTTGATATTATTCGGATAAAGGTTTTACAATTAAACTATGCAAACAATGTCTGCAGAGACTTCATTTGTTCGCTGCAAGGCTAAATACTGAGATAGGGACTGACTATAAAAGTTTAATAAAAAGATATATTTTATAAGAGAGGCTGCAGAAAAGGGAAGCTCATTCTGTAGCACACTGAAATTACAAAATGATAGATTTAAATCACTTTACAAATTCAAGAAGACAGAACGACAAAATAACTCATATTTTCACATTACATCAATTAACAAGCCAGGATGATAAAAAGATAAAAAGACATTCTGCTTAACTATTGATTATCCACAGATAATGAGGTGTGTGTGGCCTACAATAGAAATTTAATTTTAAAATATCAAACTGCATAAGAGGGAAGAAAACGGTTGTAAATTTTTTCATGAAGAATTATTTTTAAAATTTGAGCTACCTGAGTATGTTATAACATTTGTGGAAAGAAAATGCTTTTCTGGTAGTGAATTTTAAACACCTTACCATTTTGTTTTACCTTACTCTTTTTAGACAGGATCTGGCTTTTTACTTTAGGCTGCCCAGATACTACATAGATTAAGCTGGCCTTGAACTAATGGCAATTAGCTCCTGCCTCAACCTCTCTAGTGATGAATTTACAGGTAGGAGTGACTACACTCTGCTAAATATCTCCATTTTAAAAGTCAAACGCAAATTGTAAAGCAATTAGGAAGTGTAGAAACTATCTGCTGAAACTCTAAGGGGTTAACACTGTTATAATACATGGGAGTCAGAACTGAGTGAAAAAAAGTACTGGAATCATTTCTAGAGGAAAGACAAAGGGAAGGTTTAAAGAGCAATTCACAAAAAAGACAGAACAGTAATAAGCACATCAAGATTATGGAGGAAATAACGGAATGCACACTTAGAAAAACAACAGGGTTCTGGTCCTTCCATGAGCATTGTGTGGCACATTATGATCAACCTCTCCCACCTCTCGTCTTTTGCTATGGAAGCTCATGCCTATAAAAAGTCCCTAGATCACCATCCTATGATAATAATCTTCTACCTTCTACATTTTTCCACAAATGTTATCACCTACTCAAGTAGTTCAAAATTTAAAAATAGTTCTTCATGAAAAAATTTACAACTGTTTTCTTCTCAACCCCTATGTGTGTATTTGCAGGATCCTATTCAAAGAATAATTTAAATGTGAGTAAGGTTCTGTGAGTTCCGTGATCTATCAGAATTATTTATAAGATGCAGAAAAATGTGAAGATATCTATTGTCCAACAATAAATACATTGATATACTTTATACTTCACATACAGCATGCTATGTAAAATGTATGGACAGTAAATGTTTTAAAACTGAGTAAAGAAAGTAAAATTTTTTATCATACTTTAAGGGGAAACAATGCCTAATTTGTTCTTATGGTGCACATACAACTTTGTAAAATTAAACACACAGGATATAAAAGAAGGAAGTAAATATTTCAAAGTTTAACAGTATTTTCTTTGTCTAGATGATTAAACTATTGTGGTCTTTATTTATTTTTTTATTCTTTTTAACAGTTTCTACATAGCAATGATTCTTTCAATAATAGGGAAAAAACATAAAAAACCATAAATGCCTTTTTTTAAAAAAAAATTGTAAAACTAAACCCAAATAAGTATACTTATTCTTAAGAGTCTGTGCAAAGGAAAAAAATCTTTGTTCAGTGAATTCTCTCATCAGAACCATGGGGAACAGGAATTCTCTCAGCACTGAAACCCTTCAGTAACAAATTAGCCAGACTCCTGGAGCAATGAGAGCTACTCAACCAATCTCAGCAGGGTCCAGTTCCCATAACAATGAGTTTCCAATGCCCAGAGCTAAACCAAATTCTCTGTTAACAGCCAACATCACTAACTCTATCTCCTTTGTATTCTTGCAGGTCCACCTGTTTATCAGTATTGTGTTGATAATCCTGCACAAAGATCATTGCCTGTATATATTAACTAGATGTCAACCCCCATCAATTAGCATGCAGAAATCTTCATTGACATTTTTCACTGAGATAAGCTCTTATAAGTTCTGCGTCTATTTACTAAATCTATGCTAGAAAACAAAGCAAAACAAACAACAACAACAAAAACATCTCCACTTTGTTCACTCTATGATCTGCTGTAGGCAGTGCTTCCTTCAGAGAACTGGTCTACCCAGCACCATGCCATCGCAAAGATATTTTGAAATGGTTCAAAGAGAGATTGTTTAGGTGATGCATTGACTTGATTTATTTATTCTAAAACATTGGCTTCTAAAATATAAGTAAAGCCCTAATTGGGATTTCTGAGCATGCCTAGTTCTAACAGACTAGGTCAGGCATAGAGGCCAACAAAAACTAAGCTTAAGGAAATACACTAGTTCATGAAGCTGAATTTTTCCAGGTTAATTATCTATGATGTGCATATAACCCATCCATTTTATCTTCCCTGTTTATCAATTTCTACCTGTTACTGAGCTTTCCTTTCCTCTGATGTTTACTTCTCTATAGGGCTTTAGATATCTTTCGTCCTTTGGTATCAAAACAAATTCTACTTATTTGGTGGATAAATTCTGTGCTCACTTTTTCATACTTCACAAATAATCTATATTATTAAATTGTAGATGTCAAGTGAAGAACATAGCTCTAAACATTTTAGCTGAGAAGAGAGTCATTGATGCTGGAAGAGATGATATATAATAGTCTCTTGTAATTTTTCAAATCACAGATGTATAAATTTCATGACCTACGCTCTTATTTCTTTAACTTTTTGGAAACTGTACTCATTTTAAATAATACAGTGATTGTTCATGTGTGTCATCTTACAGAATCCATGCTTGTGTGTCATATTTCACCATGTTATACAAGAAAAACTCTGATCATCTGGTATGTGAACAGCTTTTCTTGGGGCCACACTACAAGTGGGTGTTCAAATGTAAACTGAATTATCAAGAAAGGCTTCTTCCTTTGCCAAGGAAAGTAAGTCTCCTAAAAAATGACAAATACCCCTTATGACATGTCAAAATGCAAACCAGCCCTGGGTCAAAAGAATACAATTCATTCTAAAGGATTGGGACTTCTATTCAAGCTGTTAGTGATGTAACAGCCACATCAGGGGATGTTCTGTCCACTAAAAGAAAACTCAAACAGGGACTTCACTCCTCAAGCAATGACTATCATATGAGAATCCCCTCTGTTCCCTGTTCCAAGCATCTGCAATTCACCAGGGCTCCACTCTTCTCCACAACATGAGCCAACATCTGTCTACAACATGCAAAGTTGCCTGCACCTGTGCTATAGCTGTGTCTTCAGCAACATTAGTCATCTGCTTTGCTTGGGTCTTCTCAAAAGTGATCTTCCTTGTGGAAATTTGACTTCGACATAGAAATAGATTCAAATTTTATCCACACATAAAGGGCTTCTTTTTCTAACTATATTTCACTTGTGTGCAGTTTTGTAAGAAAACGAAAAGTAAGCAAATCTTGTCCATGTAATACCATTCTGTGTTCAGTGCATCTCCTGCAGTATAATGTACTTCCTGCCGTGTATTGAAACTCAAGGCTTCAATAAGGCAAATTCATAGTCAAAGTTGCTTTCTTTGTCCTTTATCTGCATAAGTTTTTATAGAATATCTTCCCTTAGAAACATCAAAATATCTCAAGGTGGAGGTTGGAGAGATCGTTTAACAGTTAAGAACGGTTGCTGCTCATGCAGAAAGTTCAGTTCTCAGCAGCCACCTCAGCCACCTCACAATGGCCTATAACTCCTGATCAAGGGGATCAGACACACTCTTCTGGCCTTCAGAAGTACCTACAACACATGAACACACACACAGAGAGAGAGAGAGAGAGAGAGAGAGAGAGAGAGAGAGAGAGAGAGAGAGAGAGAAGGAGGGACAGAGAGAAGAAGGGAGAGAGAAGGAGGGAGAGAGAGAAGGAGGAAGAGAGAGAAATTCCTTCAAAAACAGTCAATCAGAATAAAAATTCAACTCATATTTTAATTCCCCTAATGATTTATTTTTTATTTATTAATAATCTCTGCTTGTGGACTGCTGTAGCCAACCCCCATCTGCTCAAATCTAAAGGCTGAAGTTATGTGAAATAACATCTTCTCCATCACTCTCTACCCTCAACTTAGCCCCCCCCCCCCCCCCAATTTTTTTCTGATCCTTAAGCATCTCATAAGCACACTTCCATCTTCCATTTCATTGCCATTCACTTTAGTTAAGGTTTGGCTATCTTTTGTTCACATAATTGCAGTGTCTTTCTGCTGAGCTTTTCTTGTTTTCCATCCACCACCCATTAAGTCCAACCCCATTTTTACTAGTGGAATGATCTCCCTAAAATAAAAATTGTTTAAAGTCCCTCACACTCCCTTCATTTTTACATAGAAGAATACAAACTCTGTAGCATGGATCAAAAAAAAAATCCTCTAGACATACGATCTATGAGCACATTATCAACCTAATCTCATCTGTGTACTCTTGTCATGTTGCAATATTTTGACTCGACAAAGAATGTTTCATACTTCATCAAAACTGTGCGACTTTTTACTTCTTCTCTTTGCCTGATGTCATGCATGCCTTTGTTTTTCTTCTGGCCAAAATCACATTAAATTATCAATGATTACCTCCAACTCCCATTGAAGTTTTTAGCTATTACACTAGCCTTCTTTGGACTTATACTTGGTTTCTTATCTTCTCTCTACTTCCCAAAAATATTGTCTTGATTTCTTACTGCATTTTTAAATTAAACCTTAGTAAGAATAATTAATGTGAGATCTACCCTCCAATGTGCACAGCACATTATCATAAATTATACACACATTGTTGTGCAACATATTTCTACCACTTAAGCATTTGACATTATAGAACTGTCAAATGGCAATCATCTGCTTTCCTTTCCATAAATCCCTGAATACCACCATTCTACTCTGATTCTCTGGCTTTGATGGTTTTAGACATCTCACCATATTAAATAATGAGGTATTTGTTTCTGGCTTTGTTTTGTTCTGTTTTATCGTGATTGGCTCGTTTTACTTCTCACACAATGTTCTCAATTCTCATCCATATTAGTGTACATCACAGTGTTCTGTTCACTTTTTGTGGCTGCAGTAAATCATTGTACGTATTTATACTTCATCTTCTATTTCTCTCCTGAGAGACTTCTAGGTGCTTTTCACATCTTTGTATGAACAATGCTCTAATAATTTCAGTTTTTTTGGATTTATACCCAGAAGTGAATTTGGACTATATGACAAAGCTACAGTAACATCTACAGCATCAGTATAAAGACAAGCCCTGACCAATACAGGAGACAAGAGAATTCAGTGATAACTACACAGTGTTTAGCTTTCCAACATCTGATACAATGTATCAGGGAAAGATAGGCTTCTTTATTATAGAATGGTGGATTGGCTGGATACTCAATAGCAAAGCAGGTAAACAGACTTGCATTTTATACCATGCACAAATATCCATGAAAAATAGACATTTTTCATAATTAAATCTTTAAAATAGAGAAAAGCCAAAGGGGTAACTTCATGAGGTCCATCACAGCAATAACTTCATAGATTTAAATTGATTCTAGAAGTCAAATAAACATGTCATATGGCCTTGAAAGGAGCTTTAGAGCAAGTTGTTCAGCTGAAGAGCATCTTCACAGCATGGGAAACAGCTGTCGGATACATTTTCCTAGCATTTTTTCTTTGTATTTATTGGTTTTATGATGCTTTCACACACATATATGTAAACACACACACACACACACACACACACACACTTTGCTTGCTTAATTGACACACTAGCACAACTAGATCATCTGAATATTCATGACCAAAGCTAGATGATTATTCTCATGGTGATTTGTGAGCAGATGGGAAGTAGGAAAAGAAAGAAAAATGGAAGGGGAAAAAGAATCATCAGTGACTTTCTTAGAATATCTTTGTATGGGCTGGAGAGATGGCTCAGCGGTTAAGAGTACTGATTGCTCTTCCAGCAGTCCTGAGTTCAATTCCCAGCAACCATATGGTGGCTCACAACCATCTGTAATGGGATCTGATGCCCTCTTCTGGTGTATCTGAAGATAGCTATGGTGTACTCATAAACATAAATTAAATAAATCTTAAAAAAAATAATATCTTTGTATGTCAAGGAATTACTCTTTGTTTCTGTTACACCATTATTTGGAAAAATGAGAACAATAATCCTCAACAAAATTATACCTTTTCTCCCAAAGTCAACTCAGTTTATTTTTTATTGGTTTTTTTTTCTTTTTTATTATGTAAAGAATTGTACATAACTAGGGGAAATTCTGCCTGAAGAGTTAGATGCTTCTAATCTCTTCTCTCTTCCTCCCTTCTTCCCTTCTTCCCTTCCTCCCTTCTCCCCTCCCTCCCTCCCTTCCTCTCACCCACCTCTCTTCCATTACAGCTCAACTTCAAGACTAGATGCTGAAGAACATAGCAATAGAAGCACCTTACCTGAGGCAATACACGTATAAAATCAAGGAAGAGATGACAAACAGCAAAGTGTAAGCTACCACTGTGATCAGAGCACCGAGGATGGCTGGTTGATTGGTTCTCAGGAACATCCAGTAGAGTTTAGCTGCATCTGCAATAGGATTCTCCTCATTATGTGCAAGGCGCTGAGAAAGGGAAGCATAGATTAAAATAAGGATGGAGACATCATCATGTCAGATTAATTTAAGGACATGAAACTTAAAGGTACTATAATTTGTTTCTAAATTAAATCTTGTAAGTACTGAAAATTGCACAAAGGAAGAGAAAATAGGGTGGATTTTGCGTGCTTGGTTTAGCAGATTTTTCTCATTTTCCATTGCAAGGCTTGGAAGTGCATGCACTTGACGTGCAAATCATGAAGCAAAAGGCATGTTTTATTTATGTGCTATTAACTCGTGAATTTAATGAGCACAAGATATAAAGAAATTAAATGTGATGGTGGAAAGATTCCTTTATTTCTGAAGCAGATTTGATAGGAATTTAATTTGTGCTATGCATAAAAGGGATGGCTTATTTTAGAAACTTATAACAGAAAGTTCCCAGGCTAGTTCATGTGAGCTTGAAAACTAAAGTTTACGTTAGGATAATTTAAAAACATGCTCTGATTTGAGAGGAGGAAATACATATTCCGTACTGGGTTATAAATAAATGCAAATTAATGGGATCTTTAAAGACAATCATGCATTGTAAAGTATAAACAATGTCATCACGTGACACTATTGACCTCTGAATTGTATGGATCATGAATGTCCCTTAGACGTGATTCTCCTGATATCAGGTAGAAGCGATGAGCACTCTAAATTAGGAATCTCTTCTTCAAGCTGAGAGAGAGAACCGTTTCTTTAGTGCTTAAACTGGCAATTATGTAAGTATAGTTTGAAGAGGCACTTTTAAAAAGGCTAATCCAAATCACACATGTGAGAAGGAAACCAAAGACGAGATGGGTTAATTTGTATTTTCCATGCACCAAAATATCTTTTGGTAATTGGGCAATGACTAGAATTCAGAAGTCCCAACTATCAACTATCTGTTTCTTCACCCCATCACAGCTTCTATTTGATCCTGTGTGTTTGTTAATCATTCGATTTGGCAAAGAATGGACCAGTGCTAGCACTCTGAGTAGCAGGTGGGTCACAGCTGCCGAGCATAACTTCTCTCCTGGCTCTCTGTCCGGTTTCTTAATAATAAAGAAAGAAAGAAAAGGACGAGTCGGAAAAACAAGTAAACACAGTATATGCTTGAATTCAATAATATAATCGGAATAGCAGGTGCCAATCATTAACTTGATTCTTTCCATTGAATGCCTCTTAGTTGCTCTTCTGCTCAAATAAAAGAAAATAAAGTTATTTAAGACACTAGGCTCTTGTGTTTCTCTTTTAAGTGAATGGGCCTGGTAGTAAGCATGTATATAATGCTGGATAATCCAGACAAGCTTGTATTGCAGGTCTACATCCCAGCTACTCAGGAGAGGCATGGCAAGTTCAGAGTCTGATCACATCCCAAAGTGAGCACAGTGTCAATCTGGACCACTTCACAAGCCCTTCATCTCAAAAAGGAAAAGGCACGAGAAGATAGGATGTAGCTCAGCCATGGAGCACTTGTTCTGGCTCGTTCAAGACCTTATCAGTCCTCTGCACTGCAGAGCAAAAAGAAAATTCCAGGGAAGTTTAAATAGCATATGGTGAAGAAACATTACAAGAAATTCAAAACAAAACAAAACAACAACAACAACAACAACAACAAGCAGCAGAGGTCCAATAGCCTACTGACACTGTTACAAAATGCAATCATACAAAGTACTATACACTTGGAAAGGAGGAAGTATTATCCTGGCACATAATTTCAGGGCTTCTGCCCACAGTCAGCAGGCTTTGGGGCCTGAGATGAGGGAGCACATCATGACAGGAAGCAAATGTTGGACCAAACTTGCTGAACTCATGGAGACCAGGAGAAAGTTAGAGAGAAGGAATCAGAGCCCCGCTTACCTTTTCCAAAAGCCTGTCTTCAAACGTTCTAACTCCCTTCCACTTCCCAAAGGTTCCATTCCCTCCTGATAGCACACAGACTGGAAACCTATGCTTTCTAAATGTGAGCCAACGAGGAACACTCAAGATCTGAACTGCAATGGGAGGGTCAAGTGTGTTTTAAACATCTCTGCCAAAGGTGCCACTTCTTTAACAAAGACCTAAATGATTCAAAAAAAAAAAAAAAAGCCATGGACATAAAATGGCATCCTTCACCACTCAACATGCATGCAGTGTCTGTGGGCTTTTGGTTCCCTATCTAGAGCATGAGTTCTTGTCTGAACCAACAGAGCAATGTTCTTGCATTGTGTGTTTTGCTCCTAGCAGAGACTCATCACCTCATTATGCCCTTTGCGTCATTATTCATTTGTGAAATGTATGAATTCACCAAGTTTTATTCCCACTTAGAATCTCACTTGTTTCATCCAGCAATAGTGGCAGATAAATGCAGTGATTCTGTTGTGATGCATTCCCACTTTTACATGGAGCTCATGTGTAAATTGAAAGTGTTATATACATCACTAATAGCAGTCTGGAGAGCAGAGAACAGCTCCCCATGCCTTCAACTCTGTGATTTTTTTTCTCCACCACTCCATACATTTCTATGGAAACATTATAATTTGACTGGACCTCCAAAAATTAATAGTTGGAAATACACTCCCCAAGGAAACACTGTTGGGACACAGGGTCTATTGGGAGGTATTTACATCCTGAGGAAAAGTAACAGAGGTAGATGAAAAGTTATGAAAGCTAAAAGACACTAGCTGGAGAATTGATTTGTAGAAATGGAATAAACATAATTTTTTTCTTTGCTACAGGAAAAACACACTAGATTCATCCTGTAACATTACTGTCAGCTTCTTCAGGGTAAGGCCATTCTGAGATGGTCACACTGCAGGCTGCCTTCCTATAGATTTCATCGGAGACATCAGAGTCAATTATGTATGCTCTCTTCATCGGCTGCCTTGTATACAGTGGACTGGTTGGCTTTTCTTCTGCCTAAGGGAGCTGACTGGAATAAGGAAGGCCATTCCCCAAGGGCAGCAGACATTCATTCTGAGAAGGTCTCAGAAGATAATCAAGGACAGCTGCTTATCCTCCTCAGTTGACTTCCCCTGTGGCATTGAAGTAAGCTCAGCATGGGGACTATGCCTGCTGGATATGCCAATCAGGCCCTTGGGAGAAATTGTGAGATACCTCAGAATATGGTTTTCCCATAATGCAGATGGCATCTTTACATCTCCTGTTCAACCAGGCTTAACAGTACAGTCTTTTCCTTGCCTGTCTGGAGACTCCTACGTAAGACTGTGAACAGATTCCAGCTGTATCTATCTCTGTCCACTCAAAATCACAAGTTCCGCTTAGAATCACGATGAGGATGCCTGCCATGCTGAAAGCAACTAGAGATGAAGTACAAAGCACATGACTGGCTCAAATAGTCCCCTCTTGTACCATGTCAGCAAGGTGGATAATGGTGTTGAGCATTCAGAAAGCTGTCACATCTGGCACATGCAAATAGAAGAATTTATGTATATGTATTGCATGCTAAATACACATGCTTCTGTAGCAGCTAGAAGACATGAAGACACTCATGGGCTAATACATGTGCACTTTGAAGTTCATTTTAATAATGTTAAATAACTGCCATGGTGTGGTTCTATAATTGCATACCACCACTTCTAAGCTTGCCTAGCAGAGGTCATTTAAGTACTCAAAATTTTCATAATATACCAGTGGATTCAGAACCTCAAGGACCCTAGTCCTGGCAATCCACAGGGAGCAAAGGCTCAGCATAGAAAACAGCAGTGGTAGAGAAGGCTCCCTTGATAAGGTATCTAGTAGCATCTGACCTAGGAAGTGGTTCAGAGAACTAGCATCACCGACATCACATAGGCCCATACAGAATTATGGGCCTTTCCTGTGGAGCCACAGTGACAATCCTGAGGCTCATAGACATTCAAGTCTAAGAGGCAAAGGAGTAGCATATGGCAGCCTGGGAGAAAGAGAAGTGGAATAACAGGCTCTTCTATCCTGGGCTGCCTGCTCTGACACCTGAGGTGCACAGTGCTCCTAGCAGTGCATCGTAGACTATGCTTTCATTTTAGTTTTAATTTTATGTGATTGAGAGCAGTCATCTTGGACATAATTAACAGTATAGTACCCCGAAACACTAACATCTAAGTTTAGTTATATAGACTAAACTCATTCTATCCTTTCCATGTACACATCGTATGTGGGACATCAGTGCTTGACTTCAGACTATCTTTTTTTTTTTTTTTTACCTTTTATTGGATATTTTATTTACATCCCCTTTCCCCATATCCCCTCCCTAGAAAACCCCTATCCCATGTCCCCTTTTCTTTTTTGCTTTTATACTGTTTTTTAAATGTTAATCAAAGACTTCAGACTATCTTATGAATGAGTATCACATCAAATTAATTTAGAACCACCACCTGCCCTTGCTTAGAGCTTTTTGTTATCACCAGGTATAGATACAAAATGTTTAATTTAAAATTTTTTTTTATTTTAAAATGGCTTAAAATTTAAAATTGTTGCCTCCTGGTTAAAGTGTGTTTGGGGTTGAATTATCACATTTTTTGGCCACTGTCTTCAATTGTGTTTTGATAATTGAATATAAAACTTTGGGCAACTTGAAAGAAACACAGATAAAGATGCTGGACTTTATTTTCGGTTAGAGTCCCAGATAATGGATAGAAAAGTGAAGAGTGTGCCATTGAACAGCCTGTAACCCCAGTTTCTTAAACTGTGGTCCATGACCAACAGGGTTCACATCATCTCAGAATTTGGTAGAAGCAAAACTCTGTGCCCCCTCTATATCCATCTAAGAGAAAAACTGTCACACAGGGTCCAGAAAGCTTTGCTTTCACTAAGGTTTGGAATAGGTTTCAATACAAAAACAAACAAACAAACAAAAAACCAAAAAAACCCAACAGGTTAGGAACTACCTACTTCAGACAGCAGTGATATAATTCAGTAGGTGAGTGATGGTCTACCCTGTGTACAGCCTTGGGTTTGACCCCCAGTATGGGAAAAATGATCAGTAGTATAAGCCAAGAATTTACATACTTTACAAATTCAAAACAACTAGAGATTTGGAGGTGGCAATAAATTCACAACAATAGCTGTAACAATTTTGTATCAAATTACGGCTCACATATCCATTACCAAATTAAGTATTTTATTAAGACTGAACAATTATTATTAAAAAGAGCACCGATTTGGTGTCATGGAACAATCTATGGGTACTCAAAGTTTTCAGATGAGATTTTGATGCAATGGAAGAAATAGCCTCAGAATTCAGAACTCTGGGTCCTGGTTGTAACACAGCATGAGCTACATGTGTCACCTCAGATAAGCGATCAAATCCGATGTACCTATCTCTTTCAACGGTAGCATAGAGGACTACTTACCTCATTGCCTCAGTTTCATACATATGTAACAAAGAAATTGTGCAACAGTGAGTAAAGGAGCAAACTCTTTTCCTGTCTCTAGAATCCGGTCCTATGCGTTCCTCACGCACCTTTGCACATCTCTGGGAATCGTTCAGAGCGATAAGGCTGTATTTTAAGGTGAAATGTGCCTGTCACTTCATAGCCATCACAAAAGTTGGAACAAACGCCTGAGGGGTGACTTTTGAAAAGTTATGACTTCAAAATGTTACGGCAGCTCTCATCTCCCGCCTTTATATTTGTTACATAAGGCTGTCCCCTCAGAACACAGATAGGCAGACAGTTGCATTGAAAGAACTATGGGAGAAGTACTATTCTGGGAAGTCCTTCTGTAAAAAAAACATCATTAGGTATTTTTTTAAGCTACCAAAAGTTTTTATTTTTATGTAAAAACAAAGGACTTCAGGGATAATTTTGAAAATGTGAGAGCTAGTTTACATTTTATCTTCTCAGTAATTTCCCCACTTATTTTTAAAATATTTATTTGTAATAGTTAAAATAAAATTTGAATCAAATATGTGAGACATCCGTGATTTTGTTTTTTCTTATATGGCCTGGCTTAATAACTTCAATTCTGGATGAATACTGAGCGACACCATCATCGAAACATTCCACGTCAACCAATCATGCACTAAGCTGAATGGCATGCCAGGGATTCATATCTTGGTTATTTTATTTGACTTACCCCCAGGAAAGCATCCACTAGAAACACTGCCAATGGGTCTAGAACTGTCCATAGTCCCATTGCGATGATTAACTTTGACAAGGCATCCGGGCAGGAGGAAAACAGTAGCTGACAGCCCCATCTGATCAGAAGCAAGGGGAACGTGATTGTGTTTAGAGCTAAGGGCCCCAACACAATCACAGCCAGCTCTTCTCCGACGTGAACTGAAGAAGCCGGGTAGCAGAGCTCAACAGTGTAGAAATGAAACTGGAATCTGTAGGGGCAAAGCAGAGGCATCCAACAAGAATTACACGCAGGCCAAGTATCCAAAATGATCGACAGGTGCATGTGCCTTGCTTTCTTTATTAACAAGACAGGGATTGGGGGGGGGAGGAGAAGAAAAAGAAAAAATATTTGACCCAAAATGGCACCTGAAATTGAGTGTTAGAAGTCTTCTATTGTTCTTGAACACTTCTAGGATATTTCACAACGATAGAAATGCAAATTACCCCATTCATTGTTCTATAAATAAAGAAATAAGATATTGAGCATGTTTGAGCCACTCAGTAGAGCTATCTGCAAAACAGGAACTTCTCTGTAGTACACAGGACATATTTAGTGGCCAATTTTAAATGCAAAATACACTGGTGAATTTTCTAATGAGTCAATGCCTTGTAAAAAACTGAGAGATAGACATAAATCTAATGAGCCTTCAGAATTTGGCTGAAGCTTATTGATTTTGCTTCTGGCTTTTCTGGAGTGACTTCCAACTTCCAACATCAAAAACACAGTCATCACTAACAACTGAAATTTCATAGCTAGGGGCTAACATCATAAGTCTCAGCCCTGTGGGTTAAATACAGCTCAAGCCAGGAACTTAGGCTGCCTCCAGTGTGGCGTTGACATCATCAGTCCCTGCCATGTGAGAATTGTGCTCATGCGAAGATCTCTCTCCAATTTGGCCTGTGTAAAACTGTGTGGGACACAGTTCACCCTTATTGTGAATCACAAGAACTCCACTGGAGAGAGGTTTAATCCTTTCCTTGACTACTTCTTCAAAGAAAGGTTGAGGCTTTGTTCTTGTGTTGTCATGGATATGAAATAGAACAATATCGATTTCTTAGCATAGGACCTGACGGAGTGAGGGCAAAGTTAGAGCTCATTATTGGTGTTGTTATTGCTATAGCCCATGGCTGAGATGTCCTGTGTGAGGCAGGACTGGATCTATGCAACAGGCCCCCAAATGTTATACTAGTTCAAGTCCCTTGCTTAAGAAACTGACTAAAATGAATGGTCACAATATGAATGGTCACAATATTCTGTGCTGTCTTATTGAGTTAAAAATAAACAAAACCTAGACTTTCTTTACTAATGAAGGGTAAAAGTGTGAGTAATTAGCTCAGGCTAGCACATTGATATTTTCTACTTTGGAAACTAAGCATATGTGTGTGTGTGTGTGTGTGTGTGTGTGTGTGTGTGTGTGTGTGTGT
>JANHMN010000006.1:22492825-22547672 GCA_030674055.1 Rhabdomys pumilio | reverse complement strand
TGTGTGTGTGTGTGTGTGTGTGTGTGTGTGTGTGTGTGTGTGTGTGTGTATGTGTATACATATATGTGTGTGTGTATACATGTATACATATCTATATGTATGTATACTCATATACATTAAAGATATATATATATATCATATATATGAGACAGATATAGAAAGATAAATATAGATAGATAGATAGATAGATAGATAGATAGATAGATAGATAGATAGATAATAGATATATAGATAGCTGGTTAGATATAGAAATAGGCAGACAGAGAAAAATACTCACCCAAGACTTCCTTCATGCAAATGCAGTTATTTGACACATGTAAATCGCACACTGACAATATATCCCAATCTCAGTTATTCCATTTCATAAGAGAATCAAACACTCTGTGTGCATACATACACATAGGTATTTCTTTACACATGATCATCTTAACGTAAAATATACACATGTATATGCTTCTATATGTACCATTTACATTTACGAAAATGAATTTTACTTGTATTGTTATCTGTATCTGTCTTACATGTCTATGGAATCCTGTTTATGGAGAGACAACATTTAAAATGTCATTTCCCCCCAGGAAGATAATGGCCCAGAAAGGTGTTGAGGTTGAGTTTGGTAATTGTTTGAATTCAATCATTTTGTAGAAGAGGCAGGCAATCTTTGCTTTTCTGAGTATGATAAATCAGACAGACTCACATTACTTCTGAAATACCTTCAACCTGTGTCACGCTTATAAAATCAAAATAGAACAAGCACATATTTGCCAAGTTCCTTCTTGGGTCTTGCTCAGGTGTGAGGACATATTTGAATGTGCTGAATTTTAAATAAATACTGATGCATGAGTTAAGTATTTGTATATGAAGAGCCATCCACAGCCTGAAATTGCAAATATAGTAAAAAGCCCCTGTTTTCAGTTAAATACTTTTTCTGTCCCTTCAAATCAGGCCTACATTTTAGGTCTTCCAATAAGTTAACAGGCAAAGGTATCATGTACTTTGCTTTGCCCTAGCAAGATGAAATACATCCCCATGACTTACAGAGGAAAACACTTACTTTGTAACTGGAGTTGAAAGGGCCCAGAGGAAAAGCCACTGGCCCAGGTAATGCAAGTAGAGTCTCAGGAACCAGAGAGAAGCCATCATCAGAAGGATGTACCAGAAGCTCTGGCTTTGCCATTGAGCTAATTCAAGTTCTGAAAATAAAGACGTCAATGCAAAGTGGAAGTGCTTGGACAACCTTCCAGAACCACAGCCATTTACTTCCGAAGGGCAGCTGCAAGCAAAGAATCATGGGTAAGTTCAGGACCTATAATATACCCCCAAAGAACAGATTTAAATGAAATGATTTTTAAACATTTGGAAGTCAAACACATTTATGTTCTTTTTGGTTACAGTGGATGACTGAAGCCGACACGGGTAAATGTGAGGTAGGGTGCTGTAAATGGTAGCCAGGACATGAATCCATTCTCTTCCCAAGGCCTACTAAAACAACAAGACCAACAAGACAGCAAAAACAAAAAAATCTCAGGCATTGGAATTAGAATTCTTGAGCCCTGACTGGAACATAAAAACTGTAAACTACTATGGAAAACAGTATGGTGTATGTAATACCAAAAAATTAAAAACTGTAATTACCATCTGGCTCACCAATCCCAATTATGAATTCTACCCAGAGGGATCGAGAGCAGAGCAGAGATGTGAGATCCACATCCCTGCATGCGAGCAGCATCTTCAGCAGCCGAGACACGAAAGGAAAACACATGCCCACTGCTGAAGGAATAACTGAAACAGATCTGATAATACAAAATAAAAGATTGTCCAACATTAAGTAAATAAGGGACCTCTGACACATGCTACATACAATGTGAATAAGACTTGGGAACAATTAAGATAAAATAATCCAGTTACAAAAGAATAGAAACTACAGGATTCTGCTACATGACCTTTCTATTGCAGTTAAAGTCAGGAGAACCAAATTTTGAAGGGTGTCCAAAGAACACAATCCTTTTCTGCTGTAGAATGGGTCAGTTTAGGCTTTGCAAACTGAAACATTCCTGAGATCAGATGACCAGCAATGTAAATACAGGCATCACTAAGCTACACGCTTATGTAGTGAGATAGAGGAAGAAATTTTTATACACAGTAAATTTAATTTTTCTGGAACAACTTGAAAATTTAAAGTATATTCTGGCTTATCTCTCCTGCCCTCGGTATTATATATTCTTAAGAGCAGGTTTTTTCTTGGTACCAGTGAGATAGCTTGGTGGGTAAGGGAGTTTAATAACAAACCTAACAACCTGAGGTTTGTCCCTGAAACCCACATGGTAGAACAAAAGAGTTGACTCTCAAAATGTGTTTTGACCACCACCATACATACATGTATACACACACACACACACACACACACACACATCAAACATGAAAAAAGTATGTTTATCTATTATTAAAAATGAAGTACTTCTTTTATATACTATTAAAATATCATTAATTTCATTTATCACTAGTATATACAATTAAGAATTCAAAATAAAAAATTTATTATTTAACAGAACAGTGTAGAATCCATGGACACATTCGAAAGATTTTATGTAACAAAGTTCACCACTGTCTGAAGACTGTCAGATACAATGACAAGCATGCCATGGGCAAAGAAGATAAGTCATGGAAACACGAGTTTGACAACAGAATATCAACAAATAGAGATGCGGCAGTGACCTCTTGGTCTTCAGAGAGTAACAAGGCATCAACACTGACACTGACAGCTCCCTAAGTGTTTTGCATGGAGAAGTGGACTGCCACCCACTTTTGTACTGAGCATGCCTTTCAGTCACACAAATGAAAAACAGTAAAGTAAGAAACAGAACGTTTACACAAACACACACACACACACACACACACACACACACACACACGCACGCACGCACGCATGCACGCACATGCACACGCACTCCACACGTATGCATGTGCCCTTCAGGGGGCCTTGGTTACACACAGAGATACTGTCAGGGCTGAAGTCTCTTATGAGAGAACCCCAGAATACCTTGCTCCTTTTCCAACATGGAAAATGAAACACAGACCTTGCTACACCACTCAAGCAAAAATATCCTGTTCATGATCTCTTCCACTAATTACTCCATCACTGTTTTGCTCCTTCAAAGAAGAAGAAATCAGATGCAGGCTTCATGTTGTGTTGTTTGCAGAAAGCTGGAAAACCCCAAATGGTGCAAAACGGAAAGGATGCAAACTTGATGTGATGAGTGAAAATTTTCATTGTTCTTTTCACATCCATTGACATTAATGACTAAGCAGTTTGAGTCCTTGTACACAGAAACTGCCCCCAAACCAGACTCACAGTTAGTTTCATAAATTAACTACTCCCACCTCCACTTAGAAACAAATCTTTGCATGTCATCCATCTGATTTAGAAAAAAAGACAACCCAGTTTACCATAACTACATTCATGTGTCACTCAAAACAAATGTTTGTTCTGAATTAATGCAAATCAATATTAGTCTCCATTTGTTTAGTGGTGGTAACCCCACATGTGGGTTCAAAGAATTTAGGAAAAGTTAATAATTTGATGTTTAACATTATTTTATATGCCTAGGAATTTGATATTAACGAGAGAGCTGATGGTGCTAGGTGATTCTAAATAAAATAGGAATTAAAATTTATTAGAGAAGCTAGTGAGGCATAGTCATATAACAGATGCCCTATTACAATATATGGCAGCTCATGCCTTATAATCATGTAGATTTTGCACTAGAGTCTCAATGTAGAGATAGATAGAATTACGTCTACCATTGTCTCTCCATAGACCACATTCGCAATCGCCTTGCCAGAGACTCTTCTTTGGGCCTCTGAACACGTAATGCACATTACAGGAAACCCTATACTTGTAGACTATTCCCATCCACATGTCCACGATTCTTCTCAGTTATGTACAAGAAGTCTGAGCATCCAGAGGACAATGAGTGGCATCCACCACTGGGGTATGTAATATGTAGAGTGGATATTGGTGATGAAGGAAGCCGAGGCGCACACAGATCCCTGGAACATCTCACTGAGGCCAGCAGCCCCTCCTTGCTCCATGCAGATGGTGCTTCCATTGCTCAGGGGTGAGCTGTCAGAGGGAGAGAGGAATAAGGAGGCCAACCAGTTTTCAGCTCTTAAATAAAACCTATGTCTCTGAATTTTGCCACATTTCTTTTGACTCCCATATATCCCCTTAATTTGCGTGCCTAATCTTTATAGAGACCTGAAATGAAACATGATTTCTACAATTCATCAGTATAATAATAATATAAAAAAAAGACCAAATTGCTTTGGAGAGGAAAATCATGAACTATGTTCTTAAACTCTCTTCTGTAGTGAGCATAAACCCTAAGGAGTTTGTGTTCGCTGAAGATTCATCAGCTAGCCATGATAGCCTTTATTTTAAAACCAGTACCAATAGATGGCACTAAAATTTCCACAGTCCTATCTGAAATAACCAATAAAATTCACATGTGACATTTTTTTAAAAAATTAATGATTGCAAATAAAATACTTATTTCACTGGATCATTTTAAATGTTTTCACTATTGATCAGGTGGTTGTCTTTCTATTTGTGTGCATGTGTCTCTATGTGTTTGTGTGTGAATGTGGGGTATATGGGGGTCACGGGCTACTCCTGAGTGTCAGTTCTCACCTTCTACCTTGTTCAAGACAGGACGTCTTAATGTTCAACCCTGTGTGCACCACTCTAACTGTGAGCTTCCAGGTTCCACTGTGTCTATCTCCTATCTCATCCCAGGCATGCTGAGATTACAGATGCATGAGACTGAACCCGGCTTTATATGACTTCTGAGGATCCAAATGAAGGTTCTTATACTGAGAAGGCAAGTTCTTTGTCAACTGAGCAATTCCTCTAGTCCTGTTATCATTTTTTTTAAAAAAAAAATCAAATATGCTCAATGATTCTGAGTTTTTTTTGAGACTTATTATTCAATATTTCAAGAGCCATCAAAAGGAAGGTATTTTAAAATGTCAAATTAAAATAAATAAAATGAAGACAGAAAGAACATGCAGAGGTTACATCTAAGTGTCTCCAGTGATTCAGAAACAGAACTAAAGCCCAAGTCAGTAACATGATTTGCTCAAGGTAACATAGCCTGTAGCCAAGAATGTTCTTTGCATGTTCCTGTCTTTCCATCAGGACTTTCCCCCATCACCTATTGAATGAGTTTACACAAAAACATCAAGATCAAGATATAGCAGTAGACTGACAGCAGCTTGTCCTGTAACCGAAAAGAGAGTTGCTTCCTTTGCAGAATTCTGGTTACTCCTAGATCATCACTGAATCTATATGATATGCCAGGCCCTATGATAGTGGTATTAGAAATATAGCAACCCAGAAAATATCATGTGCCTTAACCCCCAGACTATTTAAAATTATATGGCAGTGGTGAATTAAGCAGCAGAAGAAATTTTAAATGCGACTTAAAATAAGACTAGTATAAATTATTTGAAATGAGCCCACTGTAAATACAAGGGTCCTCAAAGATTAGAAGATGACAACCAAGGAGACCCAGAGAGAAAGAATCAGAGGAGGAACAGCCAGGAAGAAGGTAGCATGTAAAACCTTGATCTGAATTTGTAGCCTATGAAGACATAGATGAACAAGCAACTAAGACTTATAGAATGGGGAAAAAAACAAGGAAGCGTTGCCTCTTGGCACCTCTAGAAAAACTCTTCATTTCTACCAGAAGCGTATTCAGACTTCTGACCTACAGAAGTACAAACTTAGAACTCTTGTTGCTCTAAGTCATAGGTATGCATCATCCGTACCAGCAGCAATGGAATATAAAGGCAGTTTCAAGGTGCACATGGGTGACAGGCCTTGTCATCTACTCATTAAACTTTTGATCTGTTAACAGACACAGACAAGTGCAAAGCACCAACACATGGGCTGAGCCACTGTATCTGTGCTTTGATGGTACATCCGGTGCTATGAGGAAACAGGGCAAATTCCCGTCTCAACGTGGATCAGAGAGAACTTCTCTGAGTTCTCAAAAATGAAGAGAAATTATGAAAGTAGTAGTGGAGGCAGAATAAGAACAAGGCACAGCACACCTCACCCCATCCACAGTTCTCAGAAGATTAAAGTCTATTCTTTTTAACTGACACTACATTCAATCTACCTTATTTAGTGTGAACAGGCTATGTGTGTGTGTGTGTGTGTGTGTGTGTGTGTGTATGTGCGTGCACACGTGTACATGTGTGTATGACAGCTTATTATTATATGTGTGTGAAAGCTTATTATTACATGTGTATGTATGTGTGTGTATCTGTGTGTGTGTGTATCTGTGTGTGTGTGTGCACGTGCGTGCGTGCATGCATGCATGCATGCACACGTATGCTATAACATGTGTATAGGGCTCATATAACAACTTTTTAAAACTTACTTTTTCTTTCCATCTTTACGTGACTGGGAATTTGACTCAAGTCGCCAGCCTTCCATAGAAAGTGCCTTTACCCACTAAGCTATCTCACTGGCCCATCATCTTATTTTTGGATAGGAGAGCCTCTCACAGAACCTGGAACATATCTTTTTGTCTAGGCTGAATTGAATGGCCATTGAGCCTGGGAAATCCAACTGTCCTTGCATCCCTCGATCTGGAGTTATAGGGACCCTTTACTTCTGCTTTTATGTGGGTGGTTGAGATTCAGAGTCTTGTGCTAGCATAACAACCACTTTACACATTAAGTCATGTCCTTAGTACCAAGTGAAAAAATTTCTAATATTGCATCTGATAATGGGTGAGAGATTCAGTCATCTGTGACTTATTAAGATAAGTAGCACACAGTGAGGAATAGTATTTACATAGGAAACTTGCAGTAGTGGGTTCTTCTCTAAGGTCTATGGCCCATGACTGGAGAGTTATGGGTAGTTAGCTACATTTACAGTACCAGGTATGGCTATGGAGCAGGCCAAAAGTCTAATTAGACAGCTGTTGGCTACCCACAAGATAAAAGTACCACTGTTGCTCCATTGGGAATATCTTGCAACATCTGTCATTGTTGTGTTTCTTGGGCTTTACCAATGAGTGGGACTGTCAATTGCTCTTCTTTCTTGGCAGCTTTTATGGCACCTTCCAATACTATGAGAGTTAGACCTCAGACACGAGGCTTCAAGATGAGTTCCAGTTTGACTCTTCCAAGAGCTGTGTCCAAAGTGTATGGTGTCATTAGGAATAGGCTCTTACTGTCAAGTTCTGGGAGGCAAGCAAAGGCAATGGCATTAGCCTATCCTTTGGGAGAGTATGAGAGCACCAGCTGAGATATATTATCTTCTAGACAGGACAAGGAAACTAAACCTTTGAATTGCAATGATATGGCTGCATAAAGAAGAGCTGCATAATGATACCACCAGCTTACATGCCAATATGAATAGTAAACTTCACAAGGCTAGATAAGAGCGATCCATATTTAATGGTTGCTGAAAGAGAAAAATCTGTTTTCCCCAAGGATAAGGCTCCAGTCTCTAAACGCCTATATGTACAAGCAATGTAAAATGGACTCAGTAGGTTAAAATACATGCATACATGAATGCATGCATGCATACATACATACATACATACATACATATGTATGCATATATAATGAACCTATAATTACATCACATTGAGTGATAATACTCTCCCCAAGACTCACAGACTGTCTAACAAAAACCTCAGTACTGGGTATGGGAAACATCCAGTTTACTCAGCAGAGATCAAGAAAATTCCCAAGCAAGATAAGCTATTGTTGTTGGTCTTTATTGTCTTCCAGAACTTGAAGTCAAGGCCCTAATACTGAGGACACCAGACATTCTGAACACAGGACTTAGAGGAGTCAAACTGGAACTGTCCTGGAAGCCTCCTCATTAAAGATTACCATTGAGGGTGTTGGAAGGTACTATACCTGCTCCAAGATAGAAGGATACTGAGCATAGATAAGAGGACATGTGTTAATTGGTAAAATTAAAGAAGAGGCTATGAATTGGAGAGGGAGTTGAAGAGGTGACCCAGAAGGAGTTGGGAGGGAGAAAAATACGGCCTGAAATCATGGTAATACAGTTCTCATGTATGAATGTCCCCCTCCCCAGTCAAACCTTCCTAAAACTCGTATTTGTCTTGAGCCTGTGAAAACCTTTTCCTGGTCACTCATTCCTAGGATGTAATCATGCCATAGGCTGTTAGGACCTTGGTAGGTTCTATACACTCAGCAAGATGGACTCTCTTAGGGACCTGAGCACTTGAGGGCTTTACTGTCTGTGGAAGGTTGAAATCCAAACCACCTAGAATGTCCAAAATCTTTATTCTTTCACAGTTTTGGAGTTTTAAAGCCTGACATGAAAATACCATCAGGGCCATATGCCCTCAGAAGATTCTGGGCCACCCCTTCCCCAAATCCCTGAGCACGTTTTTAAATGGTTTTCCAGTCCACATAAAGCTCCATTGGCTGGTATATACTTTAATATACCCTTTTCAATATTCAAACAGCCCACCCCCTCTCCTCATCTTTTCCTGGTGCCTAAGACATTTGAAAACTACCCTGAGAATTTTTTAAAGGTCAGTTAAGGAAAACCTAGTGAACCCGCAGCCGAGTGTCATTAACCATTCTGACTTGTTGGCATTCTCTGGGTGAGTTCATGGTGATCCCACGTTCAAGAGAATGAGGGAAAATATGTGAGGATTAGAAGGTTTGTCTTTGGAAAGAGGAGGCATCCATCAAAAATCAATTACTTACAATTATGTACGTGACATTATATTAGTGTTAATATGTTAATTAGTTATGGCATTGGATTTATTTTTAAGCTATTAAAATGGTGTGTCTTCTCTGCTTTATCTTTCATATTTTAAGCATTTGTATGAAATGTGTATATTTTATACAGAGTTTCTGTCTGTACACACACATTTACCTGGGATAAAGCCCTAAAAGTATTTTTCCAAGTTTCAGAAGGCCAATGGAGAAACAATTTCCTGTTTATTGTAATGTGACCATTTTTAAACTGGAACATTCTCCTTAAAATTATGCCTCCTTGGCCAATTTGGATATTATGCATTTAATGTAACACACTGCACTTTTAACAGGTTTAATTCAATTTACAACAAATGCTTCTAATTAAGTTAAAAGATCTTTGAAAATTGCTAAATCTTAGGGGTAATATTACCACCACTGACATTGAAATAATTGATCTTTCCCACTGAGGCACAAAAGTATGAATGTTCTAATGAGAAAACAGGAATTGAAGTCTATCGAAAGAGCCCAAGGAGACCTCCAAACTCTTTAGGCTGTTATTTCCAATGACAGTCTCTGAGTGTTAGTAGGAAGCTTTGGAGACAGGGACAGAGGCATGAAAAGAGAATTGAGATCCAACTTTAAAACAAAGTCAGAGTTAGAGCCAAGGTGACCAAAACCTGTTTTGCATTTCTGCAAATAATCTACTTTTGTTCAATACACTAGGATTCTGATTTAGAATGTTAATTTTTGCATCCACAGCTAATATTTTCTTCGGCACTTTGCAATAATCAATACAGTTGCAGTATCAGGAGTCATCTATTTCTCCATGAAGAGTTTTCCCAGAGGCAAAGACGGGTAGATCCACTGCTTTAAGTCAACTCAAATGTCTGGGAACTGTGGACAGTGGTTATTCCTGCCTAGACTGTGACCCCCGAGGTGGAAACAGAAGCTATGGGCTTTGCAGTTACTGCCATAACTTTACCTCTCGATGCTAGAAAGTCACTTAGTGTGGCTACCGCCTGTGAGTAGGAAAGGGAGCATTTACCTTTCTGCTTTTTTCCTGGCCTAATTAGTTAGTGTTTACAAAGTACTTCATAAGAGAAGATGGCTAAATACTTCATGCATAATGGAAATTTTATTAATAATTTGAGCAATGATATAAAAGCCGTTAGCTCCGAAAACAATTCTGCTAGTGGGCAGCATGATAATGCGCTGGCAAAGCAGTACAGGGAAAACAAAAGACAGCAAAGCTTCCATGCAGAGCACAGGAGGGTCTTCCCAGGATGTGCAAGACTCCTAAGCTAAGGATGGAGGAGACAGAGTCCCTTTATGGCTGAGAGGCGGGGGACCCAAACTGAAACCTGGATCTTTCCATGATAGTTCAAAAGTTTTGAACTGTTTTGTGATCTATTTAGTCTGTGAATCCCAGATGCTTCCTTCCCAAAATCTAAAATAGGCAATTACATGGCTCATCTCTTGAAGTTATGAGGACAAAGGAAGAGAAAGCATTAGAGTCGTCGAAAGGGATGTGCCATTTTGAAAGAAGGATCATTCCTGATGTAATCATGGGGAGCACTGACTAGATAGGGGATATACTTCCAAGCCCCAAGGTCAGATTTGAGTTCTCTGTCTAGGCATCACAGGAGTAGCAGAAATACTCAGACATTCGCACTGAAAAGGCAACAGCAGAAGGTTATATTTTCTTTTGAATCTTTCCTAGAAACAAAGTTCGAGTTGCGTGTATTGGATGATCAAGTATTGCACTCTTAAAAATCCAAACATGTAAAAGTGGCCCAAATCACAGGAATCACCAGATATTTTGAAAGTGGGAGAGGAGACAGGGCCAGATAGACTCACACTGTGCCTATGAGTTCAAATAAAACTCTGCAAACTATTTTCATATGGATGTTTGATCAACCTGTGTGCACATCGACATGAATGTGGAGGTCAGAGGACAACCTATGGGAGTCAGATCTCTTCTCCCACCATGTGGGGCTAGGGGATCAGACTTAAAGCCTCAGGCTTAGACACAGATGTCTACTGATCCATGTCACCAGGCTTCAAGCACGCAGAGCATACTGTAACAGTCAAATTTGAAGGATCTGGTTTAATTATCTCCCAAAATGTAGGTACATGCCAAATACACTGGATCTCATGCGCCCCCAGATCAACAAAGATGTCTAGCACAGATACAGCTCATGTTAGACTCAATGTTAAGAAGTCTGGGATATGACCTTTTCATCCTATTAATGTCAGAATCAAGGGAGTCACTGAGAGATCTGCTCAGTAAAGCAAGTTCCGATCAATGAATTCAGATGATGTGAATTAAAAATGCATCAGGGACAAGCTTTACTTACTTATAGAGAGAATACATGCAGATTTGTTTGATATCTAAACCCAGCACCAATGGGAAAATCTCTACCATAATTTTAAAAGTGAGTTTCAAACCAGATGGCATTGTTTCAAGCTTCAAGTCCATCTTAGACAAGTTCTGTACACTTGAGTAACATCTTCAATATCTGGAAAATAAGCCTGTAAGACGGTATTATTTCAGTAGACACTGGATGGAGAAACTAAAAATCAGATACATATAAAGCTATTAATAATGAATATCTCATATTAACTGTTCAAACAATATTAGCCAATAGAATTATTTTATCAGCTTTTTTTGTAAATAATAACCATGATATCTCCTCATTAAATAGTAGAACAAATAACTCAAATTGTGCTCTTGTCTCTGCATACAGAGAAGCGTCTTTCTACAGAAATAATATCTAAATCTTTCCTAATATGCCAAGAGAAGTTTTTAACAGCTATTAATTTGTATCTCCCTTTTAAATTCTCAAATAAGGACCTAAACTGGAGGAAGAATACCCCTTCCTAATTCAGTTTAACAAACACAGAAAATAAAATATTAACTCTTTTTCTTTCTGATGTAATCCTGTGTTGTTTTATTTAGTTGCCTATTATAAAAAGTAATTTGTGTGATGGCTCTGAGGAAACCTAGAAATTAAAGAGCTAATTAAATTTGTTCTGAGTGATTTTCGAGTCTCCGTGTCAATAACTACATACAGAGGCATGCAATCAGACAGCCTTGTTTTGCTGGACATGTCATGACTTCCTAGGACTTGGATCAACCCTTTAGCCTGGAACAACAAACCGAATCGTTAAGCCACGGAGGAACCACAGACTGTGCATCCCCCAGACCTGTGATAGAATGTCAGAAGTGAGGATAAAGATGGTAAAGCTATGTGATCAGAAATCCCTTTCCTGAAAATCTTCCCGGGGAGGATTTTGGGAAGTTTTACTTTCATCAGTCAAAACATACATCCCATAAAACATTAAATTTACATCAAAGTACTACACTTTTACAAAAGACGTTGCTGCATATTTTTATGAAATAAAATTTCATGAAAGTTTATACAGCTAAAGATGTAGCTCAGTGGCCAAGCATATGCCAAGTAGACTCTGACTTCAGTCTCCAACACTGCAAAAAGAAATTTTAAAATCACAACTGTGGAAGTATTGTAAAAATAAGCATTGGCCCAGAAGCCTGATGTGATCCCAAAGTGACTGTGTCTTAAAGTTTGATGCCCTGAGTTTGGGGTTCTTAGAGGGAGATTGTTTTTCTTCTGGAAACAAGGGCCCCAGGAATTATACAGATTTGGGATTGTGTAATTACATATCTCGTTATTGCATGAGGAGTCCCAAATAGGTCACTACTGGTATAGCCATTTTTCCTATTCCTGTGGTTGAATGCTTAGGTGCTCCCCATCACTCTGGGGTCACACATCAAGTTGGTCCTCTCAGCTGCCTTTCTAAGAGATTGTCCTGTCAGTGTCTTGGGTAGAAGCTTTTTGATGTAGGAAATATGTCAGGACTGGTGGATTTGCTATCCACAGCTATGTCTTCTTTCTGACACAATGAGAGCTTTCTACTCTGAGTCTCTGTTGCACAGCTTGTGAGTCAATGGATCAAACACTGTCAATGATCCTAGAATGACCCTGGTGATGGTTGTGTTGATATTAAATACAAAGCTGTACCTGGAATATGTTGAGCCTAGTCAAACTGAACCGTTGCTCTTTCCTAGGGGAATGGGGGAATGGCAGGTCCAGTGTAGTGAAGCATGGCTCTGGCAGGTCTTGAGGTACGCTGGTCTGGGACAGTTGTTCTGTCATTGGGTAATGGGTGAGACATTTGGCAGTGGTATTTAATACAGATGTTAATGAATGGCAGTCTATAGAGTTAAGCTTGAGCAAGAGCCCCACCTATGACCATGGAGCTATTTGATTTTTGGGGACCACCTAGCAACATAGTGACAGGGAATAGTTTCTGTTAAATAATTACTTTGTCAACTTGTTTTTTTTTTAGTGCCTCTCTCCAGGTTGCCTCTCGACACTTCTTTTCTTTTCTTTTCTTTTCTTTTCTTTCCTTTCCTTTCCTTTCCTTTCCTTTCCTTTTCTTTTCTTTTTTTTCCCAGGTGACATAGCAGTTCCCTTTTATTCATAATCTTCCATAACAGTTTCACTTATCTACAGTCTATCTATCATGGTTAAAATTATTACATGGAAAACTCCAGAAAGCAACCGCTCATAAGTTCTAAATTGTGTGTCACAATAAGTAACGTGAAGAACTCCTTCATGTTGCTGCTCCCAGAGGGTGATTATCATGCCTCCATCCAGTGTATCCGTACTGCATAAGCTACTTTCTGTTAGTCATCCAGGAACTGTCTCAACTACCAGACCCTAACGATCACTGTGCTTGTGTTCAAGTGACCTTGTTTTACCAAAAAATGGCCCCAAAATACAACAGAGGTGCTGTTTGTGGCTTTACTGCAGTATATGGTTCTTATTCTTCTATTTTATCAATATTGCAATGTCTGGGGTTTCAAGGATCCACTAAGTGTCTCGAGATATTTCTTTGGTAGATAAAGAAGCTGTTTTTACAAACCTGTTTACACTTTGAATTCCCCCAAAGTAAATCTACGTTCCAAATTCCTTACACTGCATCTTTTGATTTTCTGGCCCTGAACTGAATCTGCCAGGCTATTTGTATCTACCATGAGTCCCTATGACATGTTTCCCAGCCACCTATCCTCAACTGAAACACAATGCCTAGTTCTACCCATGGAAAGGACAGCCTCCTGCTGGGCTCCAATCATCTGGGCTTCTGCACTTTTTCTCTTCCACAAGCTGCTCAGAAAGGCCCTTCTCCCCTGTGCTGACATAAGTATAAGCCCAGAGAAAGATGCAGGACCACCCGTGTTAAATGGCAGGGGCTCTTATTTATGTGTTCATGCAACCTACTTTAAGAAAATGAAGACCATCTTCAAAAAAAAAAAGGAAAGAAAGAAAACAAATAAGATATGGTTCTAGTATTTTATCATGGGAACGTGCAGGTGTCCAGCCCATCAGATCAAATTCACTAAGCGCGGATGGTTTGGGTGTCATTTTGTTAGTAAAACATAATGTGAAATAAGATGATGTCAGGAAACTAAGTGTTATAAAAATGTTTGAGGTATTAACAAGCTAGTGAGGTAGCTATGGGCTGCCATGTGAGTGTGGGAGGTGCTTCTCAGACAAGGCAGTATCTGGTCTGATCTGGATAATATAGAACAGCTACATTTCCATGTGAGATGAAGAGAACAGAGAAAGGTCAGACATGGTGCTGAATGTGTCTCCACAGATGCGTTCGGTATGTTCCAGTAAAGAGTAGAAAACCCAGGGCCATACAGACAGCTCTGGGTAAACTCATTTGATCAAAAAAAATGTGAAAGGACATGAATCTGGGATCACTTGTGGAGATGAGCAACTAGGCTGGAAGGGAGGTAAAAGAAGTGGGAATGACATTAAAGAGATTGCACTACACACACTACATACACACACACAAAATTTTCTAAAGAACACAAAGAGATAGAGTGTATATAAAGCATCTTTCAGCAGGGCATGGCAGAGGTGCCTGTAATCTCATTAGAATTCAGAGGTGAAAGAATATTGAAACACTGTCTGATTTAAATATTGGAGTTGGTGCTATGTGACTTATAGGAGACAAGATAATTATTAAGTAGATGGTACACATATCATAAATAGTACATGTTGCTTAGAGAGGGAACTGGGAAATTTCCCACCAAAATCATCATCTCAAAAAAGCTGAGGTAGGTTTGCATAGGGACTCATGTTGCTTGTGTGAACATGTGTATGCATGTCTGTATGTGCTTGTAAGCAAGTCATAGCACAACACAGCCACACATGGCAGGGGAGAGTGTAATTATGGACAATACACATGCACATACAAGTAGAATCATAGTATATATCTGTCGTTATGAGCAATGTTCATTTCCTGTTCTGCTTCTTAAAACATTAGTGACAAAATCCAATACAATGAAAACAATAAAAAATGTGATAATGTGCACAGATCTCTCAGGTTGCAACTTAGTAGCATAGCATATTAAGGGAAAGTAAGGGCGTAAAATATGAAAAACTGGATACCTTACAAATGAGCTCTGAAGGAAAACATATGGTGCTAAATTGGAAAATAAAAAATTTTTTGAATGAAGATTTTCAAAATGATGGGGCACTTTGTATAATCCTCATGCAAAGTAAACCACAATCAAATTGAAACTTAGGGTTAAATAAGACACTGGAACACAAGTCTTACAAAACCAAGAGATCAACAGCATCTTTTACCATAAGCGGGAGATATGATAGGAATAGAGCCTGAGATGTCTAAAACCCATCTTTTTGTATCTTAGAGTGCATCTGAAATCAATACTTATTTAACTCGTATTTATATAGTAGTTTATCACATTTGAGAGATTTACTGTATTTTTAATTGTGTGTGTGTATGTGTGTGTGTGTATGAGAGAGAGAGAGAGAGAGAGAGAGAGAGAGAGAGAGAGAGAGAGCGAGCACATTCACATGCAGTTTTTGTACATGAAAGTACAGGTGCTTACAGAGTCGAGAAGATGATGGAGCGTCTGGAACTAAAGATGTTATGAATCAACCATTACGGGTTTTGGGAACGTAACTCTGGTCCTCTAGAAGTATGTATTGTGTACTGTTGAACTATCTCTCCAATCCTTATCTCGTTGTTTTTAAAATAGTTCATAACCAAGGTAAGTGCGGTGCCGTAGACCTGCAACCCCAGCACTTGCAAATTGGAGGCAAGGAAGTCAGAATTCCAAAGTCATTCTCAGCTACATAGGGGGTTCAAAACCAGGTTGGGCTGCATGGTATTCTGTGGGTCTGCAGCTCGTGCGTGCGTGCGTGCGTGCGTGGGTGCGTGCGTCCGTGTGTGCGTGTGGGTGGGTGGGGGGAGGTCCTGTTGGGCTGATTTGTGGTTCCCGCGAGTCTGACACCCCAGGCAGCTGGAACCATGGCTCAGAGGGCAGGAACACAGGAATTTGAGTTCACTCCACATGGGGGTGGGGGGGCGCTGGGCTATGAGAAGCCGCGGGGCTCCACCCGGGGAATGGAAAGGTCTCAGCCTGAAGTCCCCACGTGAGCAGAGCCCCTGGGTTGGGTGTCTCTGGGCCAAATTGGCTAGATGGAGACCGGCTGGTCTCTGTCCTTGGGCTCCCAGACGTCGTGGGTAGAGACTCTTGGGCTTGGCTGGGTCTTGGCTGGCTCAGCTAGGTTGCTTAGGTTGCTTGAGTTGGCAGGCCTCTGTGGTGGGAACACAGAGAAGTTCTCCAGGCAGTGGCTTGGTAGTCGAAAGCCCCTGACAGGCCCCAAATATGAGAGGAAGTCCATGATTTTAAAAGGTTTATTGTCATGATGAAAAGTAGATGTAACTGTACCCCGAGTCCTTAGGGCCTGAGGTTAAATACCATTTGGAAAGAGGAGCATCTGGGAAGGAATGCTTAATTGGCTATGCCCTCTGGTCTTTAGGTATCTCATTAATATGGAGATCTCTTGAGGCTCTGTGGCATGTAGTCATGCCCTCTACCTGTGGAGGGGCTGGTAGGGGCGTTGCTCTATGTGACTGAAAGGCATGGATCAATGGCGGGTCTTTGGCCTCCTGTCAGGAGCCTGGAGTCTGGGAGCATGGTGAAATGCATGCCATTCCTTGCCGTGATGATACCTGTTGGATCTCCGGTCATCTCTAGCCAGTGCTTAACCAGAAACCAAGCTATCCTTTCATGGTCCCACAGTATTTTATCTCAAAAGGGGAGGTGCTGAAGAGGTGGCTACTTAGATAAAGTGCTACCATGCAAAACTAATGACTTGAGCTCAGATCCAAAGAACCCATGTAAAAGTTAGACACAGTAGCATGCATGTGTGTAATTCCAGAACTACTAAGGGAAGACAGGAGGTAGAGAAAGGAGAATCTCCAGAAACTCATGAACTAGTCAGTATTTGCAGTCGTGAACAAGAGACCCTGTCTCAATCAAGGTAGAAGGTAAGAACATGAACAAAGTTGCCCTCTGACCTCTACAAATGCACTATGGCCTGCCGTGTATACCCACAAACGCACACATGTGAAATAGATAACTTAACAATGGATTTCAATAATTGTCACAGTAATAGAGCAATAATCCAAACGGTTCATATTCTAGAATCCTATTTTAGGCACTAACACAGCCTATAATACTCCTCTTTTTTTTTTTCCTTCAAAATTGTTGCCACCAAGTTTTCATTTATTTTCCAGAAAGAATCAGAGAACAAGAGAGGGCAGATTGCCAAGTCTGAGACTAGCAGTGTCCTTGAAGACAGCCTAAACCAAAATAAACACAAAAACAAACATGTCTACAATTAAAAGACAGTAACACTGCATTATAATTACCCTTCTCAGGAAGTGAAGATGTTTTCAGTTAACTGAATGGGTGACAATTACTTGGATTATTGTCATACTTAAAATGTCAGTGTTAAATGATTGCTTTAAGCACATAATAATAAATTCTGCATTCTTAAGTGGCAAATACAAGAAAGCCAAATATAGATGATGTTTTTTTATTTTCCTGGAAGCAAAATTAAACATTAACAAAAACCTGCAACACACATTTTTGAAACACAGGAACAAAAGGGGATTGGCTGCAGTTAAACAAACACGAATCTGGTGTGTACCACTTTGATTAGAACAAGGAATAGGTCAGGATTGAGAGGGGAAAAAATGTGTTCATGAGAATGCCCACCTTTTCAGAAGTAAATACATAAGGAAAGATGACTACAGAGAATTCTCTAGAACCTTAAAGACCTCTTACTGGAAATCTGGGTTAATTATAGCGTTTATGAAAATAGCATTGGTTAATTTCACACCTGCGGTTAAATCCGACATGATTTCCTGGGATATGTTATGATCACACTGGAGTTCTGCAAACTGTCTTTCCCCCTTCATTAGTGTTAATTGTACAGGATTAACAGACAACAAGTATTGTTTGATTCTGCTGCCGCTGGCAGCCGGTAGCATTTCTCCTTGTAGGTTCTTTCTTTAGAATTCCTAAGTCTCTAAGCAGGAGCTTCATCTCCCATGACTCAACTGTGGCAGCTCTTCCATTCTAGAAGCCATGGCATTTGGAGCTTAGTACTTCTGTGGACGATGTTATGTCTACTTGCCAAATGGTGAGAAGGGACCATTCTCTTTTCAAGCCAGAAATCAATTGGATGTATAGAGTATTCTTTTGTTCATCATGTATAACTCAACCAACACCCTGGTAGGCATAGAAAGCAATGGGGCAAAGGTGAACAGCCAGCTCTCCAGTGTCTGCGGATTTGATCCTTTGTGGGTGAAATATGCTTATCATGAAAACTTTCTGGTGTTTACACTGAGCATGTGAAAGCTCTTCTGCCTTTATTTTCAAACAGCATTGTGACTGGTTCACAGCACCAAGTCCTACCATGTAATATAAGCCACCTAGAGATGACGACAAAGATCTTAGCGGAGGGCCCCCAGACATATACAAATGCTATTTTATATACTTTAAATAAACAGGGATTTTGACATCTACAAGGGTTCTAGAGATACATCTTTGACTATCATCTACAAATTATTCTGGTATTTCTTTCTCGGAATTTATACAGCTAACTGTTGAGTGATTCCAAACTTACAGTCTTGAAGAAAAATTCATCTTCTTTTCAAGTTGAAATGACAATAAATAAATAAATAAATAAATAAATAAATAAATAAATGATTCTTTCTACTGTGACATAGTATCTCCAAGGAAATGACAGGGAAGCTACCTCCAAAATACCCCAATAATATGGCTGCTTAAACAAGACCTGAACAATAACAACATCCACTGATATACTAATTTAGAGAAGGACATCTCCAGAGGTCCCACACCTAAGCAAAGAGGTTCATGGTAGTGAAGACTGCTGAGAGAGGCGGAATTGGACTTTCTCAAGAATGATAACCTTAACTGCGAATCTAACACCAAGCGGTCAGCCTTGAAATGAGATCTGTACATGCAATACAAAATAGTCTTAGCGGGTTTATTTATATGCTGATGCACATACATATGTGTTACAATAGTAATAAAGGGGTACTAATTTGAGAGAGAGTGAGGCAGGGATATGAGAGGGGCCAGAAGGGAAAGGAGAGAATGGGAAAGTGAGATAATTCAGTTTTAATTAAAAATTTATAAATGGTCAAAGAAGATGTTTCTCAATGGTAGGATTTTGGCTGGCAAAAGAGTAACTAATGATTTGACTATTACGACAGTAGAAAAAGAAACTCAAAAGAAGGAAGTGGTTTTATCTGTGTCCATCCTGCAGCAGGCACACGACCCATGACAGTGATGACTATGTCCCAGCAAAGGTGTCGATGACAATATCAAGTGTTTATGTCAAAAAGTCGGGCAGTTCAAGTAACATAACCAAACATCCCAGATGCCTTCCATTTTTTTTTTTTGTTATTTTGCTTTGTTTTTGTTTTTTGTTTTTCATAGAAGAAATGATATCTCCCCCAAAGAGACTTTGAACATTAGGTTAATTTTTCAAAGACCTATGAGGGCCGGATTGTTAATATCTTGAATTACATACTCCTCAAAAAAGAGGGAGTTACTTTAGACTGTCTAATCTTAAAAATCGTATTATTCCTTATTTCCACAACTCTTCCTGCTCTACAGAGCTCTGTTCCTTCTCCTTCTGTCTTAAGCTCTTATCTATAAATCTAAAATATATGTCTCTATAAAACTAAAAAGAATCTTATTTATTTTATATTGGATCAAATTATTCCTGTATTTCTTTCCCGGAATTTATACAGTGAGAGAGTTAACAGTTGAGGGATTCCAAACTTACAGTCTTGAAGGGAAATCTATCTTCTTTTCAAGTTGAAATATTTTTTGGAAAGGTTTGATTTAATAATAAACAAATAAAAATAATCAAAAAAAAATCCCAGCAGGCATGCTAAACAATGCATCCAGAAAGTATTATGTACATTTAATCATAATCAGGGCCACACACAAATGAGCAAATGGTGCCATGTGGCGCCGTCGTACACAGCATTTGGCTAACCTGAAATAATGACTCGCACATTGTGGCAAAGCGTAAATATGTAACGTGCCACACGCTGAGTGGGTGCTATTTAATGTGACCACAACTTGTTTGTGCTATGTTTTAAAATAGGGAGAAAATGGAAACCATAAATCAGATGGCCTTTGCAAAGGTTTTTCCAATTCTCTGCCTGAGCTGTGGAAAGACTGTGGATTTTAGCTTCACTCAGATCTATACAGAGTAGCTGAGTACTGCGGAGCAGCTGTGTGCTGGGGAGCAGCCATGTACTGGGGAGCAGCTGTGTGCTGGGGGAGCAGCCATGTGCTATGGAGCAACTGTGTGCTAGGGAGCAGCTGTGTGCTGGGGAGCAGCTGTGTGCTGGGGGAGCAGCCATGTGCTATGGAGCAACTGTGTGCTAGGGAGCAGCTGTGTGCTGGGGAACAGCTGTGTGCTGGGGAGCAGCCAAGTTCTGGGGAGGAGCCATGTGCTAAGGATAAACTGTTCTATCTAGACTGCAATCTTATCCACTTCTAAAAGAGGAAGTCAGACATGTTACTTTCCTGAAAGGGAAAATCTGGGAGAAAAGAAGCTAAGCTGGCTCAAAGAGGTGTCCTTAGAGAAGTGAAAATGGAATCACTACTTGCCCACTCCATAAACGGGAATGTCTACAGCAGTGGTTCTCACTCAACCTATGGGTCACAACCCCTCTGAAGATCCCACAACCTTTTCACAGGGGTAGCCTAAGACCATAAAAAAACAAAACAAAACACAGAGATTTACATTATGCTTCATGACAGTAGCAAAATTACAGTTATGAAGTAGCAATGAAATAATTTTATGGTTGCAGGGGTCACTACAACCTGAGGAACTGTGTTAAAGGATTTGCAGCATTGAGAGGACTGAGAACCACTGGTCTACAGCAGATGAGGAATCAGGGAACCAGAGGTACTGACTTATAGATGCCTTCTCAGTGAACAAGGCAATAGATGTGAGAGACGTGGGAAGTAAAGAGGTGGTGGGTGCTCCAGACCGCGCCTGCTCACTGGCCATTGGCAGTTGCTCAACTAATGTCTAATCTAGGACAATTTGACAAGTAACCTACCAAATAAGGGGGAGGATACATCAAATGCTGGCAAAACCATCTCAAAAATTTGTCATGCGTCCCCTCTAGAAACATCTACAAATAAGTCTGCCAGTTTAATTCTTTAGTAGGAAAATAGAGAAAACTTAACCCAAACCAAAATGGTTTCCCTATGGCTGCAGGGTTTAATAATTTTGGAAGACAGAATTATTAATGCTTTTATTTATAAATGAGGCTTGAATTCCTTTAAATGTGTTTGGATAACAAAATTTAGGCTAATTACTGGGGCAATTGAGGTAATTCTGAGATATTATTTCTATTCAATTTAAGCTAGCATTTTTGAATGTATATAAAGTTTCATTTAATTACCAGTGTCCTGGGCACCTTCTTGGTCAATAAAATATATACAGATATATTCTTCAAAGCAGTGTGTTTTGAAGAATTGCTTTGAAAGTGTCTTGAGACTCTTTGAGCATTTCAAGAAAATACATGTTTGCTTACTCTTTCTAAAAATTTCACAACTTTGAAGAAGTCTTAAGTATTTACTGAAAGGCTCAAGAGTATCACATGAAACTCATAAATAGCAAAGGAGTATTAGCCCATGCAAAGGGGACATCCAGGGTCTATTTGAATTTTCTATTTAAAAAAAGCTATTAGGAACTATTTTGATTATTTTAGTCAATAAGTCTCAGAATCATTCTCGTCTCTAATCCTCTCCCATTTGTGAAGAGCAGGAAGCCAAGTGCCACCAGGCACAAATGCTACTGTGACCATATCCAGGTCACCAGGCTACTAAAGAGAATGCTTCAAAGCTGGACCTGGCATCCAGGATGCCACACTGTAGCAACACCATACAAAGTGGCAGATTGACTAATCAGCTGGAATGAACTACAAGGGTCTAATTTCCAATACACTACTTCTAGCAAGAATTGAAATCAAACAACAATTAATACATGCAATAATAATATAACAAATAATAGTTCAGAAACATAGACTTGTTGGGAATTCACTGAAGCAAAGGTTAAGAATAAAAGCTGCCATAATGATACATATGTTTCTGGTGCAGGGTGGTTCACCTGGTGACAAGCAGCAGACTTGTCAGATCCAAAATGAGTTACAAAGGTTTCGGATTTGAGAGAAAAAGACAAATGCTCCTGTTTCAGGAACACTAACTAGTAATGTCACATTGCAATTTCAATGAAAGGTTCTTATGACAATGTTTAGTTTTTTGGAGCCAGAAGTTACACCTTACAGAGGAACTGGATGGAAATCCATTTCAGTAAAGAAATTGTCTACCTGTGTCTAAGCCCCTGTGTCTGTGGAAGAATCAAGAACGCTGTCTACTTCGTTGTACACTGCTGTCAGGGCTCAAAAAGCCCAGACTCACCTCTTTGAGAATGACTGTGATATTTGTCGTGCCCCATGTCATCATGAGTAAGGAATGCTGTCCATCTGACAATCTGTTCCCTGTTGAGTTCTGAAATAGAATCACCCAGAAACGGGGCTGATTTTTCTACTAAAAGGTTGGTGCCAATGATTTAATTTGTGAGGATTAGGACCAAGAGGATGTGGGGCATTTTGCTCAAGTCATAAGAAAAAATATCCTTTAAAAACTCTTAACTGTAAAATTTGGTTTTGTTTTTTGTTTTAGGGGGTTGGGTGGGTGGCTTGCAGCTATTCACTTTTGAGCTGTTGTGGTTTTTTTTAATATATATATATTTATTGTTTAATGTCTAACTTCTTTGGACAGAGGGACTAACATGGAGACTTATATATGTTTCTAGAGATACCACTCAATAATTCAACCTACATGCCTCTTGCCAGATTCTCCTTCCTAACAGCTGCTGAACCAAAACACTGTGCTCCAGCTAGAACCAGCACATATATTATTAGTTCATTTATCATTACTATAACAAAATAACCAAGTAGGCTATTTTAGAAAAAAAACAAAAAAGATGTTCATTTATGTCATGGTTCTAGAGATTCAAATGTATGGTATAGTGTGGCATATTAATCGCTGTCCATTTCTAGGAAAATGTATAAGAAAAGCTGCTCATGTTTTTAGGAAACTTGTTAGTGAACTGTCCTTGAATATTCCTGCTGTCCTCCACTTTTTACACATGTGTGCACATATGCATAGCATACTCTGTGGCTCTACATCCCTGGGTAAACCCTAGATTTTACAAAATTTCTTCACTGCTTCCCCAAGTTATCTAGACTTGATCAATGTGACTCAAATGGAAACCTACTTACTCATTAGGCGGAGTGATTAAAAATGGGAAGCAGTCTATATATTATTGCTACTTCCTAAAGGGCATAAATTTGAGACAGGATTTATGTCCCCTAAAGTGAATTGTTGGAGGCTTGGTCTCCAGTGGGACAATTTTGAGTGGTTAGGTGGGAGTGGGTGGGTAGGTGGGGGAGCACCCTCATAGAGGCACAGGGAGAAGAGATAGGATAGAGGGTTTCCAGAAGGGAGACCTGGAAATGAAATAACATTTGAAATGTAAATAAAAATATTCAATTAAAAAAAAAAAGAATCGGAACCTAGTAGGGGAAATTGGGTTATTGGTAGAGATGTCCTCAGTAGGAATGGAGAGAGTCCTTGTAGGGCCCTTGAAGTCTCACTATTGAAACAAGCTGTTTTATAAGAGTAGATCCAACCTGCAATCCACTCTCCAGCTCTTACAATACCGTCTTCTGTTTCCTCGTGTGCTCCTACTGCATACCACCACACCAGAAGTCAAACAAAAGACAATGCCAGACATTGGACGTTTGCCTTTAAAGCTGTGAGTTAAGAAGACTCTTTAATACAGTTTCTCTCAGGTATCTTAATACAGTAGTGAAAAATTGACCAGAGGCCCAGTACTAACCCTGAAAGCAAAGTGGAAGAGGAGATAACAATTAGTATGACGTCATGGCACAGATTAAAGAAACAAGGCTCACTTGTTCTCAGTGACACTCTCATAATCATTATGAACTCCATGAACTAAACCCTTCTGTAATATCAATTAATAATCATTTACAAAAACACTGAAAAAAATGTTTTCTGGGTATGAAGAGGATTCTAAGAATATAAAATGTTGGGAATTAGGTTCCACATTTGAAAACTGTACTAAAATTATAAACTCACTTGTCTTCCAAGAAGGAAAAGAATACCCTGAATGCAAATCTATTTTTGAATATTTTGTATATTTAGACTTTACTTCTATATAGCATGTAGTAAATATGGATTGAAAATAGCAGATTAAGTAAACAAATAACACATTTGGCAGTTGTCCCATTTGCAGTATAAGGTCAAAGTGCCTCCTATTATTTAAAGAACACTTCAAAGATATGGGTAATTTAGGGACCAACTAGTAAACAATGCATAACAAATTACATCAGTAACTAGTTAAAAGCCCTGTAAAAATAACTTACCCTCTACCCTTACATAATGGGATTAATTAAGAACATCCGAGACACTGAAATGTTGATTCACAAAAGACCTTCTTGAAAAAAAAAAAACCAACAAGAACTAAATCATTTTCTCTGCACCCCATTCCCAAATTAACTTCTTGTTTAGATTGGATGTTGAAAACATGATGTGATGCTCTTAATGAGTTCAAATGTAGGTCATAACCTCTGAACTACAATATCTCATGACACTGGAGTAGGGCATTTCTTTCTCGTTTTATCTCCCTAAATTCAGGAAAAAGAATCATTCATCTATAGGGAATCAAGTCCTTGGACTTTTGTAGAAAATAGTGAGTCAAATGGTTGTGTAAATTCTGCCTTTATTTACTTTGTTTGAATAAGTAACTTCTTACCAAGAAGGAATGAGAATATTTTGACTGGAGATTAAATTTAGCAATTTATACATTATTTTAACAATTGTGAATAAACTGCTTTCCATCTAAAAATAATTTTGCTTAAATCATTGACTTTATTTTTTTCTCTTCTATTTGGATGATTGGACAGAAGTGAAAAGTAGCTAGTTAATAAAAATCCTTTTTTTTTAAATGTGATTTTTATCAAGTCACTGGACCTACAGCGTATAACCCAAAATGCGTAAATGTCTGAGACTGCGGATAAGAAGAAAAAAAAGGAGTGAAGGACAAGAGTTGATCTGTAGTGGAATTATCTTGGAACTTTTCCATTTACTAGTTCTCAGATTAGTAAGCAAACATTGTTAATTTATTTTACTTAAAGATTTGAAAGTATATGAGGAAGGAAGATGGATTTTTTTCCTAATGTAACTTAATTAAGTTACTATTTATTTATTTATAAGAATTTATTTATTGCCATTCCACTGTGGTTTGGAATGCTGTAATAGTGATACTGACATCACAGTTGAGAGTTCTAGCTGCATCTCCAGCACCACTCACCCCTGAGTAAGTATATCCCCAGTAAGTATTTGCTAAGTGTATTAACTAGCAGGAGAAATAACTCCTGTAGTTTCTAATATGCAGAAACTCTACAAAGAATAAAAGACAGGGAGTGACATTATCTTGGATCATGAGAGAAAGTTTACAAAGACAAGGGAGACCTTTTAAAAAGTTCTAAAGTGAATAGACACATATCATATCACAAATGAAAGCACTAGGGAGAATGGACCTTTCTAGAAACTGAAGAAGTAATATTCAATATTATCTATAGTGCTTGGACACATGTTCCTCTATTCTCAGGGACTGCATTAGTCACTGGAGCTGTATAGTCTATTGTAACATCTTGAGCTCAACTGGAAGTCTAAATAACCTGAGAAACTGGAATTGTGTCTACTCAAACCAAAATCGATAGCAAGTTGTGCATCTAAGTCATCCTAAGTAATGAGTCAATGTGAATCACTGAAGCTCTTAAGGAAGCACTATGCTTATTTTGAGAAGTGCTGCATGTGGTACTAAGACCCTACCCTCACTCTCAGAATGAAAAAATCGGTTATAGCAAGCACAGCTGATCTGTGAGTTACTTGCTCTCTCTACTGCATAGACCAAGCAGCTCATGCAGCTCAACACTAATCAGGACACCCAAAGACCTTCTCACATTATTCCAACCAAAAAGAGGTCCACATACTCCGAAATCAATCCTATCCCATGGACTACACTCTACTACCTAATGTGAAGCATATTAGGTAGAACAGTAACACATAGGTAGAACTTGGAAGTCTTTCCTCTTGCTCATAATTATAAACTTGCTTGAGAAGACTAATCATTAGGACAGAATTGATGCCACGAGATATTTTCCTCTAAGTTCCTATGGATACTGATTCCTGGTTGGTTAAATTCTAGGATTAGTTTAGAAAGATATGGAAGATAATTCTACCATGGACTTGGAGCTACTTAAACTTGAGAATAAAGATGAGAAAACTGGGTACTGAGTGATGTTACTAATCTCAGCTGGGATATGAGCAGGAACAGTTCCCTGGCAAGACATTTAAAAATCACTCTAAAGTAATATAATCCATAAGTACATAACTGCCACATTAGGAAAACAGCACATTTTGAAAGAGCTGGGTTTTGACTTTTTAATTTTTATTGGTACTTATTAGAACTAGAGAAAATATGATAAATACATTGGGTTAACCTATAGAAATCAGACTTTACATTGTGCCAGACACCTCTCCACATGCAGTATTAACAGAAACTCATTTAATTATTTCCATACCTCTATGAGAGAGATACTGTCACTATACCTCAGGAAACAGAGACAAAGAGAGGTCAAACACATTCAAGTACACTATTAAATGATAAAGCCAAGATGTGAACCGAACTCATAAATCACATAGGTTGTATTTCTTGCCACTAAAGCCAAGTTGTATTTCTGGATTAAAGCATCTCTAAGCAAGATCCCAGAAAAGTATGGAAGAATAAAACCACCTCAAACCAATGGCAATTGTGAGTTAAACCTTATGTTTTTCGTTAATTATAGTTGGTCTACGTGAAGTATAATGTGTTTTGTTCACCGTGTGGTTTTAAATGTTTGGCTTAAGTATCATTTTCAACTCTGAGGTTTGATGATGGTTTTAGTTCTTGAAAGGAAATAGTGTGTATTGATGTGATAACTGTATTTATTCTATTAAATCTGAATCCAAATACTTTGAGGAAGTCATTCAAAAATATACTTATTCAAAACATACTAGATGAAGGATTAAAAGCATAGAGTTTCTTCAGTGCTTTTAAAGCCTAGCTTTCTAAACTTAAAACCTAAACATTCTTACAAGTTCCTCAACAGGGTCTTTGACCAACCCTACTACAGATTCTGTTCCAGGAGTCAGGGATTGCAACAGCACAAAGCAACAAAGATAAGCCCAAGCTGGGTATAAAGAGTGTTGCTGAGCTTTTTTCTCTCCTCTGCCTTCTAGAAGAATTTCTTTTTTAATGTTTTATTAGCATCTATTAACTATACATAATAATGAGATCTATTCTGACATTTTCACACAAGTACATCATGTGTTTCTCTTTTAATACAATTTTATTTATTCTTTGAGAATTTCATACATGTATACCACTCACCCCTCCAAATCCTCCAGGATTTACCCCATACCTCCTCTCATAACTCCTCCCAACGTTACTCTCTCTCTCTCTCTCTCTCTCTCTCTCTATATATATATATATATATATATATATATATATATGTGTGTGTGTGTGTGTGTGGGTGTGTGTATGTGTATATGTATACATATATATGTATACATATGTATATACATAAATATTTATGTATTTCTCTTATGTATTCCTCTTATGTATTCCTCTTATTTATGTATATAGGTATGTGTGTGTGTATGTATACACAAATCCATTGATTCTAATTAGTGATGAGCGTATACACAAGGATGTGGGGCCACCCATTTGGAGCATGGTCAAGCTACCATGCCCCTACAGAAAACTGACTACTTTAGCAACCCTTAACTATCCAGAGCTTCTTAGCTGAAGTGACTATTTTTCCTCCATCCACAATAGAATGTCAACTTGTCTGATCTTGTGTATGTCTCATGAAGGCAATTACAGATATTATGAGTTCATTAGTGTAATGGTCTTGTCATGTTCTGAAAGATAAATGGAGATAAATATATCTATAATATGTTCCCTTCCTCAAAGACTTAGAACTGTTCCTTTTTTTTTCACAATTTAGGTGTATTTATTTTATTCAGGTATATAAGCATTTTGCCTGCATGCATGTATGCACACCACATATGTGTCTGGTGCCTACAGAGGTTAGAAAAGGGTGTTGGATTCCCTGGAACTGGTGTTACAGATACTTGTGAGTCACCATGTAGGTGCTGGCAACTGAATCTGGCTCTACTACAAGAGCAACAAGGGCTCTTCACAGCAGAACCACCTCTTCTGCTCCTTAGGGCTATGTCTTACTAAGCAAAATTCTCCTATGCGTTCTCATGGAATCAGTGTACCTTCATAGCTCAATACCTAGTGAGCGAAAGTAATCACACATTGGTCTAATTTTTTTTTATGGTTCAGTCTCTTGGTCTTACAACCTAGTGTTAAGATCATGTGATAGAATTAGAAGGCCCAGAACTAACTCCTAAAGTTGATCGTTATTAGATGTGTAAACACCCCTGACTTTTAGTTATCACAACTACAACCTTGTTGCACCTGTAAATAATGAACTTAGTGGCTTGAAGTAACCTGCCAGAGGCTGCCCCGGATGCATTTTGTATTCTCAGCATCTAGTCTATATCACTCTCCTCGTGTAAGTGTATGACGAATCCACACGTAAAAGAATGACCTTCCCTTTGCAACACCAACGAGTTCCAGACTTCCTTACTCAGACAAACCTCGTTAGTCCCCTATTCCTCTTTCTGCTCTGACCTCGAAGGCTGAACATTTCTGGAAGCCTTTGGAATTCTGTTCCATCATTATACAAAGTCATATGGACTTGATCTGATGCTTTTGTTTGTTTGATTCTTTTTCCATGCTCTGCTCGCAACTAGTAACTCAATCAAAGCTCAGGGCATCGTCATAAAACTTCAACTCTGCTCTCATGCACAGCTTTGTTTTTTTCCCATTAGATAGTCAAGCATCACTGAAAGCTCAAGGCAGTCTTTCAGACAAATGCTGACGGTTGGCTGAAGTACATGAGCAAACTGACTCAGAGATGTGTTGATGGTTTCCCTCCTGGAGCCACATTGTATTATGAGCTGGCACAAAGCTAGGTCGGACATGGCCAACACCTGGAAAACTTACAGAGGCATCCAAATACTGTCATCCGTGGCAGACAACCAACATTAGAAGTTTGAATTTCCTCCATACTACTCATTCCAACAACGCACATTTGGATAAGGAGACAGCAGTTCTCATTAACTTTGTGAGCACATCATCAGGAAGCTTGTTGCTCAGGACAGGACAAGGATGCAGCTTCAAGACAGACATGAAAATTCATGTCTCCAGAACTGTTATGTCCACACAATTACCTTAATGTGTCCCAGATTCAAACCCTACATAGCTGTTCCTGTTAGTTACTGGACCTAATCCATGAGAGCTGCTGAAGCACCCCCTCTCTAAGTGGAATGATGCCGTCCAATCTGTAACTGTGAGCCCTGGACCATACCCAGCCCTCAGATGCTGAGGCCAATCTAATCAAATGGCAGTACATTGGGAAAGGAGACTGTCAGCAAAAATGGATGAAAAGGCAATTCCAGAACTTTCCAGAAGTCTCGATGGTGATCTACAGAGGGCAAAAGGACACAGAGTAAGAGAGCCATCTCCTGAAACTCCAGCACATACTCAGTGAACAACTGTAACTGTTTTCATTGTCCAGTGTACAAAATCATGACAAGCACATGACCTCAGCCTGCAAGTAAATTGGAATTCAAATGGGGACATCTATATGAGAAAGGAAAGAACACTCAGGAATTCCAAGGTGAGGAAACCTCTCTGTCAGTCACAGCTCTCTTACTTGCTGTTGTTTTAGGGCAAGTAATTTACACTTCTCCAATTTCCTCATCTCCATTATAGATAAAAGGCATTCTCCAAGAGACAGAAAGGGGGAAAGTGGTTTGCTATGTGGGTTATCCACAAAGTAAGGTTAAGAGAACTCTAGTCAGATACATATATAATAAAGACATCATAAAGAAGAAAATGTAAGAGAATACTAATATGATTGAGGGTGCAGGAAAATTTTTTTAACATAACTCAAAAAAAAGCACAAACTATACTTGATAAAAGGAATTAGGTAACATTATAATTAAAGGTTTCAATTTAACACAGTAACACAGGAAACAAAATAGCAGAGAGATGATTGAGCAAAGGTATTAAATGGACAGATGATATATCAGAAAAACACACCAAAATCTGACACAAGCTAAAAAATACTGAAAGTGTATAAGACATTTCCACACATTAACAAACTAGTGCCAAAAGATTCATATAAAATGACAAAGTTAAGGAAGCAAGCTCCTTAGAAAAGTTCAAACAACAGCAAGTTCACAATAGCAAGAGCACTCCAACTTTTCATCAGTGCAAATTAAAATGATAATGAAAGGGCTGGGCAGAATGGCATATGCCTTTAATTCCAGAACTTGGAGACAGAGCCAGGCAGCTCTCTGTGAGTTTGCAGACAGCTTGGTCTACATAGTGCAGTCCTGGAGAGCCAGGACTGCATAGAGAGACTCTGTCTTGAAATCACTAACAAACTAAACTAACTAACTAACTAACTAAATAAATAAATAAATAAATAGACAAATAAATAAATACATAAATAAATACATAAATAAATAAAGCAACAGTGGGATGCCACTTGAGATGGATCACATCAGAAGACCAGATAGTAGAGCATGGAGAGTCTGTTGAGAGCAGGGCCTTCTTGCACAGTTGACAAGCAGAAGGCACAAGCAGCTCTTTCGAAACTCCTCAATGAAGTAACAGTTGTGCAGTCAGGCATGGGGTTAGTCCCCAGTCAGGAAGTAGAAGCTGGAGGATCAAGAGGTTTAGTTCATCCTTGGTGACATGGCAAATTTAAGGTCATCTTGAGTCATGTGAGACCTCATGTCAATAAGCAAGCAAAGTACAGCTGACCACTAGGGTCCAGCAATTACATGGATAAATATGTATTTCAGAGACCTTCTTACAAAGCACCATGAAGATACAAATTCTCTTTAATGTTGTTTCTGACAGTCCAGGTGGAAGGAGTCTACTCCCCATCAAAAAAGAAAATGGATATTGTAAAACAGTGCCAGTTATCAGGTCTAAAATATATACTTCATTATGGCTCTTTTAATGTTATATGCATTATGCAGATATTAGAATACCACATACATTGTGCTAGCTATTGGCATACAGCATGCATCATGTTAGCTATTAATTAGAAACTCTCACGCATCAACAAGATAGAGGTAAAGCCACGGGGCTGAGTAAAAGGCACAAGTAATAGAATGACGTCTCTATCTTCACATCCTTTACAAAACTCCATATGAAGTAAAAACTATGTTACCTATAGTGACATAGATTTTTAAGACACACATCAAATGCACTGCAAAGGTGAAATAACTGTTTTATACATCTTTCTATCTCTGAAACCTAACAGAGATCTAGATGACTAATAAATGCATCTTGAATAAATCAATAATAAAATACAGAAAACAAATACAGGGAGTATGCAAAAAATTATCCTCAAGCCTGGAATGGATGCTATAACACTGCATGCGTGTGTGAGTGCATGTGTGCGTGCGTGCATGCTGCGTGTGTGTGTGTGTGTGTGTGTGTGTGTGTGTGTGTGTGTAAAGATACCATGGTTGTCAGATCAGGGGAAAGCCTTGGGTACTGAGGGAGGTTGGGAACTTTTAGGGTCTGTATCTTTTGATTTTTAAGTCCTGAATAATGAGCTGGAAGTTACCTAAGTCTGGGACTTGGGAGATGTTTAAATTTGAATGTCAGCTGCTAGATGAGATTGTAAGGGTAAGGAAGAGAAATTAAAGAAACAGAAAGACAATGGAACCCATGTGTCGTGATTACATGACAACACCAACGTATTAAAAATTTTACAAGATGGGGCGGGGGGAATGTCATGTGCCTGAAAGAAATAAGCAGATAAAGAACAATTATTGATTGACATCTATGGAGGGAGGGGTGAGGAGAGATGGAGGTCAATGGAGACGGGGGGGGGGGGGGGTGCAGTAGTAAAAAGGGATAACAAGCTAAATCTCAAGAAAGGGTGCCAGAATAAACCAAACTCCTTGTCTGAAATTCCTTTGGCCTGATATTTGCTTAGAGGTAAAATTAAAGTTGACAGATTCAGTGGGGGAGGGGGAGAGGAGAGAGGTGAAAAAATCAAATTTAACATAAGAATAAAAATCTCTGTCCCCAAATCCATAAACTGAATTGTCTAGAGGAGACTGCTGAAGCCTGATAAATCCCTGAACGACTTTAATTTAAGATATCCTGAGTTTCGCCGTTCTTCAGCTACTCCCCTAGCTCCAATCTGCTATCAGCCCGAATCAGAAAGGGACCCAAGATAAGAATAAATGTAAGATTTACTCTTATTGAGTCCAATTCTCCTGTGTTGGGTCCATGGGGAACAACAAATGATCCTCCCAAGTAGCAAAGGAAAAGAAAAAAAGGAAAGAGAAAGTTGCACCTGTGCTCCAGTGACAGCGGCGTCCCATTTCTGAGGTCTTCCCATAATTCATAGCTTTGCTTGTAGACTGGTTTGTACTCCATGGTTCGCTGGTCACTGGTCCTGTTAACAAATTGTGCCCCACCCCTACCCTGAGCACCTCCCCCGCCCTGCGAGTGCCAGATGCTTTAAATTAATGCCTATTAAATAGTCTAGACATTTTTCCGGATTTGAAAATCGTAAGGGGGTCATCACAATAATGTGGCAACCAGAAGGAGAAAAGATGTCTGGCAAAGGTGTTACAAGGACGTGTCTTAGAACACTGAGGATCCTATGGCTATCTCAAAAGTAAAACAGCATGAAGGCTAATGTTCACTTGATGACAGATGTGTCGCAGCCACACGGAAGGGCATAAGAACGTGTCTTGCAATTTCTGAAGTGGGTTGCTATCAGAATGGACCCTCACTGCAGTCAGATAGACAGGAAGTTAACACCGCACCCGCATTCAAGTTCATTGAATGCTAGTAAGATGAATGCATTGTGGGACACGAAGAAGCATTAGAATCAGTTTTTATCAACATGAGCAACCAAAGTAGAGTAGCACATTTTTGTGCTTATATTTTTACTGGACTTTATTAAGCTTTCATAAATGTATATACTGTACATTGGGCATATTGTCTTCATATCATCTTACCCTATCTTTTCTCCCTCAACCATCTCCCACTAATCTGGGTCTACCCAGTTTTACATCTATTTTATATGATATTTGTGTGTGTGTGTGTGTGTGTGTGTGTGTGTGTGTGTGTGTGTGTGTGTGATTTTTTTTTTTAGATCTGTGTAAAGCATAGGAACCAGAAATGAGAAAAGAATGCAACATTTGCCCTTCTAAGATTGGCTAAGCCACTTAGTATCACCTCCTCCAGTTCCATCCGTCTTCCTGCAAACAGTAAGGCTTCATTCTTCCACTAAAAATGCCACTGTGTGTACATGGCACAGTTTCTGTATCTATTATTCCTTTGTCGACCTCGGTGTTTGGCGTTGGAGCTGAGTTTGTAGTGGTGCCAGTCATATCAAGGGTTCAGAAGATGACCTCCTCCAACACCAATTTCAGCCAAATCTGAACCAAGGTGTTAAAAAGATGTCCTACCTAAGAAAGTGTCTGAGTATCGTGTAGTGATGAGGGGCTGTAACATCACATCTGGGATTTGATACTTACAAAATGGACATTAGTGGGCAACTGGGGCTCTTAATGAACTATCTTTCTCAAGCATGGAGAGAGTCAGGACTTAGGACAAGGGAGAAGAGTCACATGTGGGATTGTCATGACCAGGACAGCAAATTGTGAATATGTCTGTGATGAATAGCTTTATGTCAACTTGGCACAGGCTAGAGCTATCTGAGAGGAGAAAATCTTGATTGAGAAAATGCCTTCATAACATGGGGCTGTAGAGAAGCCAATAGTGTATTTCCTTAGTAATTAGTGATTAGTTATAGTGATTGATGGCGGGAGCCCCATTCTGGATGGTGCCATTCCTTGCCTGGTGGTCCTGGATTCTATATGAAGCAGGCTGAGCAAGCCATGATGAGCAAGCCATGATGAGCAAGCCAGTAAGCAGCACCCCTCCATGTCTTCAGCATCAGCTCTTGCCTCCAGGTTCCTGCCCTGTTTGTGTTCCTATTTTGACTTTCTTCAGTGATATGGAAGTGTAAACCAAATAAACTCTTTCTTCCCCAAGTAGTTTTGGTCATGATGTTTCACCACACCAATCATAACCCTACACTACAATCATGCCCAACACTTCAGTCTCCCTTCATTCATTTGTAACAAATTATGGTCAAAGACAGACCACAAAGCCTCAAAATCCAATCATTTAATTAGGTAATCGTTGTTTCAATGTTGCGTATCAATGCATTCTTGTTTACACTTCTAATAAAGAGCCATTTAGCACTAGTGTTAAATTTCTAGTCACTAAAAGATGACTCAGGAAGATGGTAAGGGATATTGGAATTTCAATGAAACAATCACGTGACTAATTGGTGTTTACAATGTTACATCCCAAGATGAGTAGATGCATAGATAAAATATGCACACACAGAAATAATGACAGAGCAATGGTTTGGTTTATTTTTTTTTCCCTGAGGTTTTACTGAGCAAAACTGACATTAATCATTTAAAAACTAAAATCATAAATTTTCATGTTAAGAACTTCCAACCATTAAAAAAAAAAAAACATTTCTCAGGATGAACTGGAGGGTCCTAAAACATAATAATTGAGACAAGTCCAAGGGTGTTCAGAGTGACACAGACTCTGTGACAACTGAGCATAGGCCTTCAATGGGTCTCAAGCTTTAGTCTCCTTGGACTATAGTAAAAAGAACAGAAGGAGGCCAAGTAAAATATTACACATATTTACGGTACCTCCCTGATATTTTCCTGTAAAAACCATGCAAAAATATTTAGAATAAAAAACTTCTAAAACTGAAATAACCTGGGCTTTATTGTGTGTCCCATAATATATAAGATTCAGTTGGTAAACCATAGATGAATTTATGATAACTGTCCACTTGTCCCCATAAAGGGAACATGAAGCTAATCGGATTTCTATGCACTTCACACTCTTCACCGTGACTCAGTAGGCAAACGTCCCACTGATGTATATTTTTTGCTGTGTTTGTGTATTATTGTTGCACTTAAAAATCCTGAAGTTTGTGCTTGTTTTAGGGAGATGAAGTAATAACTACTTTGTACCGAAAAACACCCATTGAATTAATGATTCCGAAATCATATAAGCTACTGCCATATTACAATTTGAGTAAGACAAAATCCAAAGCTGTTTAGGTAACATAAAATACTGAATAATCATGAAAATTAGTGGATTGTGAAATGAATGACCACCTACCGTCACCGATGAAGCTGGCCCAAGACTCTCCAGTTTATTAAAGAAGGCATAAAGTATATGAGAGTGAAAGAATTTACAATGCCTGAAGCTTCAAATACACCCACTCAATTGTTTTCTTGATGCTGTTTGCAAACTATTACAACAGTGCATTATCTGTTTTACTGGTCATTTGAGTTTTTGCATCAAATAAATCCCAACATTGCTTCGTGCCCAGCTTTGCCCTTTCTTCATTTAAATCATGCAGCTTGAGTTCAGAGGGACCCGCAAGCTGAAGTTCCTGGACATTTAAGTCTTATCACTGATGTCATGTTAGGTTTCCAGACAGTTGACTAAATTAATTCTGTTCACCTCATTCTCCATCTTCCCGACTGAATCGGTGTGGTGTCTATGGAGAAGAGTCTCCTCCACACACCGTGTTCATTTTCCAAGACGTATTAAACGAAAAGATCACTACAGACACATTGTGTTTTGGCGAGTTCTGGACAAAACTAAAGTCATTGCTGTATTTTGTATCCAGAAGATGGGCTATACCTCAAACCTGCTGAATGCTGAATGAAAGAGTGAGTGTCCATATGTAAGGACACACAGCACACATACACACAATACACACACACACACACACACACACACACACACACACACACATTTGTAGAGGCTCATTGACTCAACAACAACTTGCTTTCCAGCTTCTAGCAACTAAATGCTCATCTGAGAGTTCTGAACAACCGTTCTTTTCATTATCTTATGTCTCAGAACTTTTAGGCAAGAGCTGTGGAGAAGGACAAGCCTAGTATGACAGGGTGCTGGGTTGGACTCTCTCCCATTTTTTTCCTCTCTGGTTACAAGACACCCTTAGCAGCTCCCAGTATCATAACCTGTCACAATGACCTGACTGCGAAGAAATGAGAAGGGGATAATAGGAGCTTCCTTCTTTCTTCAAAGGAAGGAAACATACACTGGTTCTCCCTCATATCTCGGTGGCTAGAATCAAACACCTGACTATTCATAATGGATGATAGATTCCTGTCTGCCACTTTCACTGGAGACAGCATGGTTGATAAGAAATATGAAAGAGAAGTCAATGGTTTGACCTACTCAGCCCGAAGACCTGAGATCAAACCCAACCCCACATGATGGAAAGAGAACTGACTCCTGCAGATTCTTCTCTCTCTTTCGTACATGTGCCAGGACATTCTTACCCATATACATGCATACACACACACATATATATATGCATCATAAATAAAAATTTGAAAATACTGAAAACACACTGTGATGGTTTGTATATGCTTAGCCCAAGTAGTGACACTATTTGGAGGTGTGGCCTTGTTGGAGTAGGTGTGTCACTGTGGGCTTAGGCTTTAATACCCAATTTAATTCTTTTAATGCCTGGAAGTCATTATTTTGCTAGCAGCATTCAGATGAAGATGTAGAACTCTCCTGCACCATGCCTGCCTGGATGTTGCCATGTTCCTGACTTTACGATTCTGGACTGAATCTCTGAATCTGTAAGCCAGCCCCAATTAAATGTTGTCCGTTATAAGACTTGACTTGGTCATGGTGTCTATGCACAGCAGTAAAACCTTAACTAAGACACAAACAAAATAAATGAATATGGAAATGAGGTACATGGTGAGGACAGACATATAGTGTAAATCTCTTGCTTTAAAGCGTAAAGATCAGAGAGACCAAAGCTTTGGGTCCTAGAGGATGCCAGTTTCCTGTTATCATACTACTTCTATGGAAGCAGATTAGGTCAAAAGTTCTGTGATTTTTCTTATCAATCTAGCAGTCTAGCAGACTGTGTGGTCTAAGAGGTGAGACTATTTATCAGAGCCATTTTGGCTTTATGCGTATCAAAACATACTGATCACGCAGAGGTCTTGTTAGGCAATATCTTTTCCGTGAGTTTCCTAAAAATCAATAGCATGGCATAAAATAGGCATGTGACTTAGCTCCAAAAGAGGAACGAAGTGATGTTCATAAGAGTGGAATCAAAATCCAAAAAGAGAAAAAGAGGGAGCAGATGTAGGTAGATGCGACCACGGTCATACAGTCAAGTCACTGAGAAAAGAGAGGAAGCTGGAGAGCATTCTCAGAGGAAGTCGAGAGTGCATGGATCATGTACTTGCATCATCAGAGACCAACAGGGGTATTTCAACTTCAAGTCTGGACACAGAACAAAACAACAGACAGGACTCCAGTCTTCCATGTGGACCGGTCAATTCTAGAACAGGTAGAGAAACAGTCACCGAAACTGCAAAAGCAATAGCCTGCCCCCACTGAGTTCCTAGGAGGGATGGATCCCGTAAGATGCCAAGAGAAGACCGTGTGACTCTTGCCTCACAGGATTCCCTCCCTAAAATGAGGGTGGGATCTATTACAGACTTCTGGTCACTGGAAAGTGGTGAAGGGGAAGGAACCTTGTAGAAATGATTAGTTTCTAATTGATCCTATTTCCTTTCTGACTTGATACTGCACCTGGATACCACCATTGTCCTTTTACTCCTTCCACTGTATTCTTTATAGGAGATAAGTCATTTTGGTTCTTGGTGTCTATGGGTTTTGTTGTTGATGTTGTTGTTGCTGCTGCTCCTACTGTTGTTTGGTGGTTTGTTTGTTGTTTCTTTGCTTGTTTTGAGAAGGAACACAGGAAATTGCTCTCCTGACTTAGCATTTGAGAAAATGGACCCACCTGAGATGAGCCACCCTGCATAGCACATAATTGATTGCACAGAAGAAGTTTGCATCACATGGAAGGGCAGTTGGCCTGCCAGGAGCTGTGGGCAGTCAGAGCCAGCAAAACACTGGGGCTCCCTGCCACACAGCTGCAGATAATAAAATTCAGCTCATAGTCTGACTGAGGGTGAAGAGGGATTCCTCCTCACACAATCCTCCAACTGAGCACACAGCTAAAACCTCCAGCACACCTTCAGAGACCCTGGCTAGAGACCAGCTGAGCTATGTCTAGTAACTGCACCCATAGAAGCGAGGGGCTTAAGGCAATGTGTCTATCATGCTGCTGAATGAACCAATAGAAAAAGATTGTATTGTGATTATCCTTCTAGCTTTCATCATTAACATTCTATGTGCCAATGGAAGATCTTTTGGTTACTAGCAAACTATTTTGCTTAATAATTGAAAAAAAACTATTTCAATAGCTCAGATATAGGCAAGAAAACATCCTGGAACATAGTGAGAAGGAAGGAAGTCTAAATACTAAAAATAGCTAGCGCTTAGTGCACTTATTGAGCACTTACTGCATACCATCACCACTACTTCAGCATCTTTCAGATGCTGAAGATGGAACTCAGGTTCTTATATATGCAAAGCATTTTTTCTGGGCTACTGAGCTGTACCTCCAGCCCCACTATTCTCTATTTAACATTCATATTTGAGTTTACTTTAAAAATAAATGTGTGCTACTATTGTCATTTTACTAATAAATTGGGATAAAACAGATTGGAGAACCTTCATGGTTCTGCACACTCTTGACCTGCCTACTTGAACCCATAGAGTAAATTCGTTTGAGCTAACAGATTATGCTCCTAGAGTCTGTAGATTTAACCACTAAGATCAATACCTCTAGATAAATATACAGTCACACTGCACACACGTCTTCTAAGATGAAGATATCAGACAACACATACCTACCTGCATGTGGCTCATGGGTCAACTACTTCCAGGAATATGCCCCCATAGTAGTATTTGGTTTTTCCACAATGTGGCTGGGGACTCAGTGTAGGCCCTCCTTGTATGCAAGCCAAGTGCCCCACGATTGAGCTTGCTCTCCAGGGTTTTATTTTGTGCCTTTTCCATTGAGATAGGGTTTCACTAAGTTATCCAGACTGATTGCTAATGAATTCTGTAACTGGAGCTTCAGATTTATCTGCCTTCCTATCCCAAGTAGTGCCAAGAACAGGCCTATGCTTCCAAGGCTAGCTCTCCATAGGTATCTTGTTCTGCTGAACCATTCTAAATCTGGCATAGGTAAACAACTGTTCCTTGTGGCTTCTCTTTATTCCATCAATGCTAACTGGGGTGTGTGAGTAGAGGGTATTTCACAAATATACAGAACCTGAGGGCTGCTGGTGTCTCTGAGGCTAGGAAGGGGATGACAAACTAAAGTGTATAAATTATCACAGGGGCACAACAGCATCTAGTAAGTTTTGATAGGCGTATCACCTAATCACTTAGGAGGTATTCTATATTCCGATACATATCGAGAATATGTGATCCTGGCTAGCTGAGAATCTGGGGCAAGAGTTTGCAAGTTCAAGTACAGCCTGAGCAACTTTGTTAAACCTGATCTCAAAATAGAAAACAAAAAAGTGAGCTGGAGTTGTGATTCTGTGTTAAAACATTTTCCTATTTTTGCATCAGCCCCGAAGTTCAAATTCCAAGCTAAAACCAATCACACAAAAGTTATGAGCATCAAATGGGGGAGGTGAATGAGAAAAATTTACAATGTGTCAAACTCTGTGTGAGTGGTTGTGATTAGTCTATTGCCACAGGTGTGAAAATACAGTGTTCCTTTCAGTGAACCATAGAGCAAAATTTTTCAAAGAAAAAGAGAGTCCTCGAGAAAGCTACTTAGCATAAGAATTGTGTATTTAAGTTGTCCTTGAAAAATAAGGAAAGAATATTACTCTCTACCCACTTTAGACTGAATTAGTCTAGTTACAGTATGAGTTTGTGATGAACCATCTGAGGCTGGTACTTTGGGGACAACACTGCCAGTTTTTACCTTGATAGTACTCAGGATATGTTTAACAGCAGAAAGAAAAAAAATTATTTTGAAGTGATCACAAGTACCTAGACAATTCTGTTTAGTGAGATTACAGGTGTGGCTCTATTTAACCCCTAGAAAGGACCATGGGCATATCAACGAAGATTTTTCCAAAAGGCAACATTAATTTTCAACTGTTTAGATTGCTCAGACAAGGATTTCCCTCCAACGTACAATTCATCAGCCTCTGTGCTCACTGTAAAATCAATCTGCTCTGCCTGTGTGACATAAACAAGTCATTCCTCAGCAATGAGACAGACCATATGTGAAGGTGTTTTTCGGAAGCACGATGGGGAATACGCCAATCAAAGACGCATCTGCATTCTATTTCAGCGTCAATTCACATGTGTGTTATAAAAAGGAAAGTGTATCCCATGTATTAATGATAGCTTTCCCGAGGAGTTCACTCACACTTTCCCTAAGCAACATGCAGGGCAGCTACATAAGCTCTTAAAGAGTACATGTAAAGATCTCAGTATGCAGAGCCAGCAGTGTGTGCCTTTTGCAAACATCTGCCCCTCCTTTCCCTGACAGAAGAAAACTTGCAAACATCTGCCCCTCCTTTCCCTGACAGAAGAAAACTTAGTTCATTAAATGACTTTCTCGAAAATCAGCGCCGTCTTATCGATGCATTGATGAATATCAAAGCCTTATGCAATGGAGAGAAAACAGGAAACTCTGAAAAAGAGCAGCATTGTTCTCAAGAGAACTTATGGCGTACAATTGAGATGGATTGACATAGAGAAAGGAAGTGGGATCCAGTTCACTTCCAATACTAGCCAGCTCTATGACCTCAGGCAAGTCACTGTACTCTGGCAGGTCCCTGACAGGGCTGAACTAAGTCATCCCCCAGATCTCTTCCTGCTCTGAATGTGTGTGAGCCTCCTGTTGCTTAACCGCCTGGTTGCATTTGAATAGTAATGGGATCCTTTTAAGGTTGGCTCTTGGCTGGAACCTTCTCCCCAGTTGGAAGTTAGATACCTTGGAAAACTGTGTTAACTTCTTTAAACCACTAGAGTGGTATCTGCAGCAGCGTTCTCACACCTATTAGAGCAGCTTCCAGAGGTACTTAACACAGACCCTGGCTTCCTTGTTCAGACAGATCACTGCACAAACATTAAGGCGCTGCATTAGAAGCCCAGAACCCAATTTGTTCCTCAGGCAATGGAATTCCATGACTGTGTTTAAACGGCCAAATGAGTGGTTATTTATGTAATTAACTAAATGGACATTATAAGCTACCTCCCCAAAGTCCCTGGTTTCACAGGAAAAAAAAATTAAATTAAAGCTTTCCAGTGGACAATGTCTTTTTTGACCTAAAATAAAACGAGACTTCTCCTTTTCTGTAGGGAATATTTTTAAGAGAGCCCGCCACTAGCAGCGGTTGTCTGAAAGCCATGGGTGGAACCAAATTTTTTTATATTACGTTTTTCCTGGGTGTACTTACTCATGATCAAGTTAAATGCATACAGTAAGAACAGCAAGATGTTAAAAACTGTCTAATAGCAAAGGAGACCAATTATAGAAAGATACTATAGTAAAGATACGTGACGTTACCCTTTCTCTCCAAATATTTTATGGAACTGTAAGCTCATTCTTCTGGTGGTAATGTCAGACAGTACAATGGCCACGTGACAAGATGAACAGAGGTGACAGGCACTGCATGTACTCTTAGGCTACTATGCAAGGATTAGTGGAGAATACACCCTGTGATCCTGTGACAGTCAGTCAGATGACTGAGCTTGCAAAGTAACTACGAAGGGTGGTACTGTTAGCATGGATATGACAATCCACGTAATGATTCATAGCTTGGGCTGGACACACAGAGATGGTGCAAGATTACATCATGCTACTCTGAATCGCATACAATTAAGAACATATGCATTTTCTATTTATAGAAACTTGCATTTAATATTTTTTGACCATCACTTCCTGCGTGGAACTGCAAACATCAAGGGCAACAAGGAAGATTGGGAATAAGGCTTTATGGTTTTCTGTGATTTGTATCATTTCATGCTTGTGAGCCCATAGCTATCATGTACCTTCTACCACCCACTCTGTCGTTAGCCCTTTTTTTATCCTTATATTAAGTATGTTACCTAGACTTAAGATGCATAACAATTGATGAAAGACTTATGCCCTTTAGTTTCAAGCTATTTATGATGGTAACTATGAACAAAAAAAAAGAGGGTGGCCACTGAAGAAGTTGCCAGTTCAGTACCTTGAGAAAGAGGAGGGATGTCTAAGTAAAAAAACAAAACCTTGGGCCATAGTGTGGAAGACTTCTTCAGATGGCCTGCCAATCACTCATCTGATAATGTGGTCACAGGAACATTGCACATGTCAACCAAGCCTTAGTTATGTAGGTATGAGGATGGAGAGGTCTGTTATCAGAAGATGGGGACATTCCTAGAGGGAAAGATGGCCAGTAGGAACAAATAGTACCTGACAATTCTCAGCCTTTTGACAAACAACTAGGAAAGAGACTTTCAAGTATACACAATTTTCCTCTGGAAATATTGGCATTTTTGATTATTGTTCATATGTCAGTTCTAGAAGTATTTATTAAATACTTGCAGTTTACAAAAGTATTGGGAATCTTTTGGCAATCTTATAGTATCTAAAGTACAAGCACAGGATGGCCAAGCTATCAGAGGAATATGTACATGAAGGAGAAACATGTAAACATAATGTAACATAAGCTCTGTGCACTGGAAGACAGTGAAGTACATTACTTCTGGGAGTGTCCCCAAGGGTTCACACTTGGCTTTCCAGGACTCTTCTGACTATCTGAGGGGACAAACAGTCACAGTATTGTCTTCCACATTCACAATTAGTTGAATAGCTTGTTGGCTGGGAGAGAAAAGCGCAACAGTCTTTAAATTGCATGGGAATGACTGCCTGTTAAGAATGGAATTTGCATTTGTCTAGCTAAAGTGTCCATGTGCTGGGGAAAAAATAAAGAGAATTTTTAAAAAGAAAATTTTTTGAAAAAAAAATTGAGGATTTCAGAAATCTACTAATCTATCAATTTTCCAAACTTGGTAGCTACAAAGGTGGCATGGCACTACCATGAGTCAGAGTCTAAGACAGAGCACCAAGACACAGAGGGGAAAGCATCATCTCAATGCTGGAGTGAGCATACACTATTCACTTGGTATCATATTTAGCTTTGAAGCCTGCTAGCTCAGTGTTCTATACTAAGTACATCTTATGAGGAGTTGGAGAGGATTTAGGCAGGGGCTGTAACTAGCCCATGATTTACTGGCTCTAATTAAAAAAATTACAGAAACTGTTCAAATGGTAACTCAGACAGTGGAAACAGAAGTTTGTAGAGGTGCAGCAATACCCCAAATCCCTGGTAAAAAACAAAATGTGCAAATCCTTCCATATCTCCCTCCTAAAAATGGCAGAAGAAGTATCAAGAGAAGAAATCAATTTATTGACCTAACAGCCAATAGGGTAAGAAGGTGAGAGAAAAAAACAGTTCACTCACTAGATTTCTCTTTTTTTTTGACACACATGAACTGATGAGATCAAGTTCTAGAACAAGTAGTGTTGCTCTTGGGTCTGAAGATTCAGCTGCAAGCAGCTCAGAGGCGCTTCTATCTGCAGCTTTGCTATAGGTGAGAGAGCAGAAATGGGCAACTACACGGAAAATAGTGTTTTAAATTATAGTAAATATGCAAAGTGATAAGAAGAAAAATAACCAGAGCAGAAGTAGACTCTACTTTTTTGACTCAATGCCAGGCATAGCCTGTCCTGAAAAATGAAACCAGTGATGGTGAGATCTGCCATACGTCCTAACTGACCATAGCTCTAGGAAGCAGGTGAACATTCCAGATAAAGAAGACATGGAGCACAAAAGCCTTCATGTCATCCACCGCTTAGTGTGCCTGGGAAACAAAAAGAAAGATGTCTGTGGACAGCGACAAGTTGTGTTGAATAACCTCTGCCGCCGCCCTTGTGTTAGTCAGCGTTTGGTCACTGACAAATTGCCTGAGTTAGGTAGCTTCAAAGAGAAAAAAGGTTGCTTGGGCTTATGGCTTCAAAGCTTACAGTTCAGAGTTGTGTGGGCCTGTTCGGGGCCTGCATCTGTGCAGTATATCATGACAGAACAGAACATCGGGTAAAGGCTGCAGACATCATGATGGCTGGAATCCACAGACAGGGACAAGAATGAGCCTTAGTCCCAACCTTCCCTTTAATGGTATGCATCTAGTGACCTACCTCTCTTCCACTGGGCTCATCTCCTGAGGCTCTACTATCCCATCTTTAGAGTCCCACTAGCTAGTGACCAAGCTTTTGGCGTTAACAGTCCTCGGTTTTAATTTTCAGGTAGAGCCTTTCTGTAAAACACTCCTGACAATCGCTTCCTTTATTAAAACTCTGCATGAACCAGTCGCCAGTCTTCCTGTATATTGTCGTTCAACTCTCATAGTCACTAAAGGGGAGGGGGGATGGGGTGAGTTATCAGATGTGCTTGAGAAAAGAGAAAATAGCAACAAACTAGCTGTGAATCCACAGGGGTGAAGCCCAGATTTCACTTTTCCCGCACAGGTACTAAAATGGGAATTAGCATCTTCATACAGAAAGCAGTGTACTCGTGAGCCTGGAGACCATAGTCCTGCCGCTTTTAGAAAGCATGGGTAAAATGTGTTTAGGGCTCAAAAGTCAAGTGAATGCGAGCAGGCATTGCAGAACACGTGATTCAATGACGCAATTAGAGTCAGTGTCACAACCTTAAGTCAGTAGCTCTGGCTGCAAGTGTGAGTGTAAACATTGATAAATAAACCACAGGCAGATAAATTGCCCAACAGGAAGCCATTCAAGGAAAAGACCTTAGGGGTGGGCAGAGAAGCGGTGATAGAAACATGTGACCTGAGCTGTCTCTGCTGTCTCTTTCTTCTTAGCAAGCTTACTGCCTCTGTCACAACGTGACAGAGGCTCTTAGAGGAAGACGTTACTAGAACGTGATCTGTTTCCTCCTTCGGAGAGCCTCCACTCCTAACACTCTCTTCATCTTGTTTTGTGTGTTTGCACAACTACAACCGCACAAGAAGAGTAATAAATAACAACCATGGTTAAGGTATTCCTGGATGATATCTGATCGCAAGCTTTCAGCATGCGCAACCAGTAACATCCAGTTGAGTCTTCCATTTCTGCCTCTACCACACTGCCACTCTTTTCGTATCACAGGCTCCTCTTTAGGGCGTGGATCCTCTGAGGAAGATTGAAACCCCATAGGAAGAACAATGTCGGCTGGCCTGACCACCCAGGGCTCCCAGGGTCTAGACCACTAGCCAAGGAGTTTAGTGTACAGGGAGGGATCCATGGCTCCAGTTACATATGTAGCAGAGGATGGCATATCTGACACGAGTGGGAGAGGAGGCCCGTGGTCCTGTGGAGGTTTGATGCTCCAGCGGAGGGGGATGCTAGAGCAGTGAGGGGGGAGTGTGTGAGTGGGTGGAGGAGCACCCTCATAGAGGCAAAGGGGAGCAGGGAGAGGGGAGGAGGACGTGGTGGTTGTGGAGGAGTAACCTGGAAGCAGGATATCATTTGAGATGTAAACAAATGGAATGATTAGTTTAAAGAAAAAGGGACTTGGCTCCAACTTTCTCAAGGACCTTGTCTTTGTTCTTTAGTCAATTTGATCATTATCTTTTCTATTTGGTGGTTTGTGAAAATATTATTTTTTTAAACTATTCATAACATACTATACACATCCACATCTATCATGAACTGCGAACATCTCAGGGGAGGGTAGGTGTACTATAATGCACAATTAGTATGTAATTATTTTTTTGTGGTCTAAATAAATAAAAAGAGAATATGGCAAAAAATTGTTGGAGTCAAGGAGTTTAAATTAAAAAATTAAAATGCAGAACACAGTCACTCACCAAACTGAAAAACGATGTTTTTCCAGTTCCTCTAGGTAAGACATATTCCCCGAATAATCTTCAGGATCTCCCGGCCTCCACATAATAGATCTTTCCTTCACAGAGTGAGCAGCCAAACTATCACCCTTGTTAGGAGAATTAATCAATGAAAAACATGAAGTATTTTATTAATAGCAAATGAAATGCTCACCTACATTCAAGTGTGTTTTCTCCCGGATGACCTATGAAATCACTGGTTACAAAATAAGTTGGTGATATTTCTTGAATTGCTTCCTACTTGGTATTCTCTCATACTCTTCACTGCACAAGGGTAAGAGCACAGGGGTATTTACGGTGTTAAAGCGTACTAACTGGTGTCTGTAACTGTTCTTGCAACTAAACAGCAAAAGTAACCATGATTATGCTCTCACTCAACCAGGATTTGGAATCCTAGTTAAAAAAGGATTGTACCTTAGATCAGTTCTTTGCAAAAGACATTTGAAAGGAGGCTTTAACAGTCAGTCTATAGAGAAGAAGGAGGTAGTTGAGTTCCAAACTCAGGACATAAGGATTTGATGAGTTCTTAAGACTCTGTCCACTTCTGCTCCATGCTATGGCAGGCCATTGAATACTAGCTTTGTCATCAATAACCTCTGAGTCCCTAACCTAGGACTTTCTTCAGCATAACCTTAAGCATGGTACTTGTACAGTGTCTGTGAAGCTAATTTATTAGCATTTGAAAGAATCATGCAACACGATGCTGTCCATAGAGACCTGTCATCCAACCTAGGAGATTTAGGAGTCCTGCTGTGGTAGAGAGCAAGGGAGGAAAAGCTGTTAACCCAGCAGGATCCTCTCTTCTGTTTCCACCAAAACAACTCAAGTTTTACCTGTTTCATGTTATGGGCATCTCCCAGAAGATTTTTAGTACAGAGGCTAGTTAGAAAAAATAGTTTGAGCCATTTAAATTATGAGTTGATTATGAGCCATTTAAATAGTGAGCCCAGAACAGTAGAACACTGGGTGTTGAATTTGTAACAGCTGCCTTAAAACCCTTTCTCTTCTTCATGCTTTCCGTTGTCATTTGTTAGGGGCCAGTTGTTTGAAATTCCTTGATCTGTGCTGATCCAAGTTTCAGCATAACTCAGAGTTTATTTTGCAACTGCAAATTTCAGCTTTGAGTTGGCAGGTTGCAGTAACCAGGAAGACCATAGAAACCCAGGTGGAGCCAATATGTCATCAAATCCCCAGTGAACCCCACGAGGCTTATTTCTTTTATATGGAATTGATTGGTTTGATTACTTTAAGAACAAAATCCGGTTATGACAGCCATGAATTTGAAATACTTTTTATTGTGGTCCTTTTTATCTTTCTTAGCCTGTAGAGCTCTTCAGACAATAAAAAGCATTCTGATCAGATTATTCACACTGGTGTTCTTAATTACCTCATTGCTACGGGAGTTGAAGAGTGTCAGCATTCTTGGGGAGAATATGAGATCTTTGAATCGCCCCATATGTCTTTGTAGCCATTTAAATTATGAGTTGATTCCACTTCTTTGTGGGTTTCTTGATTTAGTCTATCTTCTTTGATAGAAAGCTGAGACAGTACCTGGAGAGATAACTCAGTGACTAAAGAGCACTAGCTGCTCTTCCAGAAGACCTGGGTTTGATTCCCAGCTGTCCCTTGGCAGCTGACAAGCATTTGTGTGTGACCCTAGTCCTAAGGGAGCCTAAGGGTACCAGGCATGCACATAGTGCAAAGACATACATACATGCAGGAAGTGCTCATATACATAAATTTAATGCATAAAAATAAACAAAAATGGATGCCAATACCTATCGTATTGATTAGGTTTAAACATTGACCATCTTGACTCATGAAAATGCAGGTGGTTTATGCTTTCTGTTTGGCTTTTGTTTCTATTTGGTTAGTCTATGGATATCTATCCTGTTTTTCAACAAAACCCGACAAAGGTGGGATTCAGTATATCTCATTGGGTCTTTCACATCACCTAGCGTGATAATAAGTAAGACCACGTTAGATGCTCAAGAAGTGATTATTAGGTCATTTCACCCACATTACAACTAGCAATAATGAATGTTGTCTCCAACTATTAACTCATGAAGAAAAATATGGACAAATTCCGAAACTTAAGAAAGTCTCCTAATCCTTTATATTTTCTTTAAAGAATAAATATTTGAGTCTATATACTAAATATATTTCAAAAATGTGTCTTGAGAGGTTTTGGAAACTTAAAGGCATAGTACCCATACTATAGTGAGAAGCTAAACAGACTACCACAGAAGACGTACATGCATGTCCGTCCCATGCTTACTGAGTACAGGTGGACATGGCCCGTGGACCGAAGGCTTAGTCTTAGAAATAAAGACACTTGTTGTCTTATACAGATCAGATCTTGGTTTAATAAAAGTCAACTCAGACTTACATATACTTATAAATATATTTTTTATAAACATAAATTATAGACATGTGTATATAAAAATGATAAATATATTATAAATATTGTTTATAATACCATATATTTACATTTTAAAACAATAGCTTATCATATATTTATTATGCATACTATTATAATATATTTATAATATAATTTTATATTTATATAGTTCTTCTTAGGAGTAATGAACTGGCCCTTAAATGTTTTATTTTTTAATTTCATTCTATTTTTAATTCTATCTAAGTGTGTGTCTGAATATGAGTATGTGCACATTTGAATGCAGGTGTACATGTGGGAGGGAGTTGTTGGATTCCCTGGAGTTGAGTTACCAACAGTTGTAAACCATCTGATATGGGAATGGAACTTGTATCTTTTGCAAGAGTACGTTCTCTTAACCCTTGAGCTATTTCTCCAGCCCTCGAATGCTTTAAAATATTAATAGCTAAGTAAATCTGCACAGGATGGTGTGGCCTAAGTGATCAAGCGGGTGTGTAACGCCCTCTCTGGTGCATCTATGGCAGGCATTTAGAAAGCTATGTAGAAAAGAGGAGGGTCATCTGAGCTCATGACCTTTAGGTCTATTTGCATCTTCATTAAAAAACAAAGTCCAGAATTCCAGGAATCTTGTTCAGATGTTTTTGCCCTCTCACCATAGTTTCCTAAACCCCTGGGCTTAAGGCCAGGGATGAGGACATGGGGATCCCTGTGGAGAGAGAGCTGCCATTTCAGAGGTCAGAGACAGCTCTGTAGAGAAGCCTTACTGTGTTGGCACAGCGAGGCCCCTGTCAGCAGCAGTCCTACATCCCAGACACCTAGCAGGGGCTTTGAGCATGATCTGTGGGGAAGATGTTCACCTGCCCATCTGGCCAGATGATGAGCAAGGGATTGCTCTCATCAAAGAAGGAGGCCCGAAAAAGAGGAAACGGTGTCTGAAGACTGAATCCTGAGGATTATGGATGCTTTTGAACTGGCCTGGGAAAATCAGAGGAGACCTAGGGAAACAACAGTGCCACAGTGCCAGTGAGAGCAACACTCAGCTCAGCGGTGGTTTTTTTTTTTTTTTTTTTTTTTTTTTGACAACAAGCAGAAGAAGATTTGAGGCTGAGGCCTGTGTTAATAAGATCACAGAACTGCAAGCCGTGGACAACAACAAATGCCAGGTGCACACAGAAATCAAAGCAAATTAACATGACATGCCCTTGTTTCTGTTAACACCATCCACATATGTGTGTGTGTGTGTGTGTGTGTGTGTGTGTTTGTGTAGTATATTGCAGCCTCAAATCGCCAGTCTAAATTTAAAACAATACAACATTAGCACTGCTTCTCCTTTTGAAATCCACACCAATCAATATGTTGACCAAAGACTGATACAGGAAAGATAAAGGATCTCTGGCTTCATAGTTCACGGTTAGAACTTGTCAGACTCCATCCAGTAACCAACCCCATTGGGCTTCTCTTTCTGCCTAGCATAAGATAGCCAGCACCCACACCTTTTCAGAACTACAAATTCCAATGGTTCTCTGACTTTTGATGTTTGAAGAACCATTGCTTCTCTTCCAGAGTTCAGAATAAGCCGAATTCCTCCATAGCTACTCAGTGAATATCAATTGTGGTTTCAGATGTCCCATGAAAATGCAGGCCTACTCAAGAGTCTGGTGTGTCCAAATGGCAGTTCATTGTGAAGAGGGTTGAGGCAGGAGGACTGCAAATTTGAAGCCTATCTGGGTAACTTAGTGAGACCTTGTCTCAAAACGAAGTGTGAAAAAGGATTGTCCGTAGAGATGAACAGTAGTGAGCTGAACGGCACCATGCAGCCTGCTGGGAGCAAGGCTTTCATTTCTTACCATGAAGACAGAAGGAACAAGGAGGGGGGGAGAGGAAAGAGAGAGAAGAGGAAAGGGGAAGAAGGAAGAAAAAGGAAGGAAAGAAGGAAGAAAGAGAAGGAGGGAGGAAAAAAGAAAGAAAATAAGGAAGGAAAGTGCTTAATTAAATGTGCAAACTCATAAAACAGATATTTTTCATTTTTTATAATGATTTTATTCATGTCCATCTTTCCTACTTTCTCCTAGTTGCAAAGTTTATTGTTAACAGTAAGTATCAGAACCCCGAGGAAGGCTTTAAAAGGCTGATGTCCTAGCAGGTCCATAGGTATTTTTCTCCTTGACAATTGCCCCTTGTTAAGATTACTCAAAGCTGGAGAAGGAGAAAATATGGATTTGCATCATCTTTCCTAAGCATAATTGAAAAATCCATATAAACTGGTTCTAGACTGGTTTAAATATTGTCTGTTGTTCTAGGAACACAGCATGATTAACACATTTTTTTCCTAATTGTCCTCTCAAGATGGAAAGTTAGCCAGACAGATTAATTTAAACTAAACTTCCCAATAGCATACAAAAGTCTAAATGGAATGTAATAAAACTTTATTGGCTCTGAAGATTTGTCAGACATTAGCCGCTGTAGCATATCCCGCACTTCAAAACCTGCTTCGAAGAACAAATTACCCTCAGCCTGGAAAGACCCTTTAAGAAATCAGAGCTAATAAGCAGTGATTACTGTTTTCATGGTCTTTCTGGGACCAGCCTTCCCCTTACCTTAGTATCTAAGTCATGGGCTTCTTTGAAGAGGTACAGATCACATCCCTTAGGGCAGGGGTCAGTTGTATTAGTAATATTGCCTAGATTTAAAAACAAAAGGGGGGGTGACAAAAACAGATTATGGAGATTTTCACTTTACCAGCAATGTAATCTCATAACATTGACATATAAGAGCTTATACAAGGCCTGACAAGCAAGGGCTAAACGAGTCTGTTCAAAGAAGGTTCCATTCTGATCCGTGTCCCTCTGCTCCAAGTCAGTTACTGTCTGAGTTTCACGTGGAGCTGGTCCATATGCCACACAATGTGGAATTACTTTATTTGTACAGCTTTCTCCAGGTTGCTCCCCTGCCCTCTTCAAGGAAGGATGCTCCATCATTAGGTACCTCCCCGGATCTCACTTCTAAATCAACCCCTCTGTACCTCTTATACGAAAGGTCTATCATGAAATCTTGAGCTGGCCATTGTCTTCCTGCACCCAGGGCATCCTCCCAGTTTTCTCACATCTGAAATGACACACTCATTGTGAAAGTCTCTGAGCCTCAATACTATGGATATATGTGAGACTGCATAAGGCTTTATTATGGTCTGTCTTAAACTTTGTTAGTAGTATCTTTAGCTTCTGCCCACTGAACTCCAGAAGTGTTCTCTACATTTCTATCCCATCCCCTTTAGATGTAACAACCGAAGATACCCAAGATATTGCCAAAACCCCTCCTAAAGGACAAAGCATGTCCAGTCAAGAGCACTGTTCTATGCCACAAACCCTCAGAGACAATGTGTTTAGTCCGTCGTTGTTTTTAGGATAGTGTCTCGCAGTATTTTCTTAAGAGAAAAACAAGTAATAATAAAGAAATAATAAAACTATTCCCAAAGCAGTTCATACCACCTGCACCATCAACTGGATACTTCAGTGAACATCTGTGCCAATGCCTGACTTCAGGATCTCATAAAAAAATAGTCTATTCTACAAACATCTAGAGCTTCAGGTACCTTGGAAAAGCAATGGCCTTTTGAGGAGTATGGATTACAGCTGCATTCACAAAGAGACAGGTACAAAGACCTGAGCCTTAATTTTCACCCTACTCTTTCCGTCCAGGAGTTATATTCTGCCATCACTTGCCCTTTGAGGTTTCCCTGGCTACCGTTTTAAAAATAGAATCAATATTTAAAACTATTTAAAAATAGTATCAAATTTTTAGTCTATGGCTACATGCTTTAGGAACCAAGAGCAATCCAGCCTGTTCCTGGCTCCTCCCTTGCCTGGATGTTTGTGGTTCATCATAGAAAAGCACAGTGCTTTACTGCATTTTAGACCCTGTCTTGAATTAGACTATGCCCAGGGACAGACAGACACCAAGAAAGTTGAAATCCACTAGTTACTTCTTCCTTGGATACTGGACACTTCAGTCTATGGAAATGAGATCACCTAAACCCGTGGACAAGCTTCTTTAGTGGTAGCCTAGAACCAGGTTTCTGAGCAGTGAAGTTGATATGGTTAAAATCAAACCAGAAAGGGAAGAGAGGAGAAAGATGTCAGAAGCCACATGTTTATTTGGCTTTAACTATGACGTTTCTTAACATTCATGATTTGTATTCTCACTGTATAGTTGCATGAGAAACAAACTTAATAGAAGACATTTTTTTATTTCTTAGTATTTTCTAAGAACCCCACTTGTATTGTGTTGGTAACTATCACACACACACACACACACACACACACACACACACACACACACAAATGCGCACTACAAACACACAAACACACACACCAAACCTTTAAACTATTACTATTCTACAGTTTTAACAGATTCATGAATTGAGATTTAGATCAAGGAATTTCCTTTGACTCAAAAAGCAAACCAGTCAAAAATCTAAAATTTTATCCCCAATTCCATTTTACTTCAAATCCCATATATTTAACCCTTCTGTTGTATCTTACCTAAGAAACTGCTCTGTATTTTCTACTTACATATAACATTTTAAAACATTAGACACATTATTTGCTAATGGAAAAAATTACCAAACATTTGTGGCTTAAGATGGCATGTATATATTATATCAGATTGTGTGCATTCTCAAATGCATACTCAGGCATGTGACTTGAATGTCTGGGTATAGCTTGGCTCTGTTTATTTCCTTGCTCCAAGCCTCACAAGGCTAATATTAATTCAATAGACAGGGCTGTGATTCTATAGGGACCCATGTAGGCTTGCTGGTGTGTGTGTGTGTGTGTGTGTGTGTGTGTGTGTCTGTATCTATGTACATGCACAGGTGCACACACACACACACACACACACACACACACACACACGTACATATGTGAATGAATGCAGTCACCAACAAAGGCCAGAAAAGAGCATCTGATTCTGCAGAGCTGGAGATACAGGTGGTTATGAGGATCTACTTAGGGGCACTTGAAACCAAACTTCTGTCCAGGTGGTCTTAACCCCATCCATCATTGCAGACTCAAGTTATGCCTTTTCTTGCTTTGAATTACCAATGCTTTGCCTATCAAGAGCCTAAAATAGCTTTCTAGTTCTTTTTAGGTTGTATTCACCCAGATAATCTCTATTTTAACACATAACAGTTGTAAAGAACAGATATGGGGCGTCTTTTGGCCAAAGTCTTAGAAGCTCTGCCTACCTAGAATGATTTCTGGCTTTCTTAAATTAAAATGTAATATTGGGGCTGGAGATTACTGGTTAAAGTCCTCTGCTCTTTCAGAGAACCACAGCTTTGCTTTCAACACATATATCAGGAAGCCCACAATCACCATTGGATCCAATAACCTCTTCTGGATTCTATGGGTACCTGCATATACATGTGTACACATACACACATACACACAGACCATAAATAATAAAATTAGTATTTTAGAAAATATAAACAGTGTGCATAGTAAAGATGTAAAGTACTTATCAAAGAGTTAGAATTCTAAAATCCTAACATTTTCTTGGCTCTCACACAGAAATTATCTTTCCTATAATGCAAAGTATGTGGACAAACAATAGGTAGATAGATGGATGAATGGATGGATAGATAGATAGATAGATAGATAAATAGATAGATAGATGATAGATAATAGAAAAGATATAATAGATAGACAGACAGACAGATAGACAGACAGATGGCAATAGGTACTTTTAGCTTAAATACAATCATAGCATACACTTTTACACAAACTTCTATTTTTAATTCAGTGAAAAAGTAGTCATCTTTCTAAGATATGAGTCTATCACTTCCCTTAAGCTGAATTCTTTCCCCTTGGTCTCTGTCACATCATAGCCAAGTTTTCTATCATAGCCAAGGAGTTCCTATCTCTACTTGCTCATGTAAGCCATGGTATGCTTGTCATCTTGCATTTCATACTACAAGCACACATATATATGAAGGCAT
>JANHMN010000006.1:22379940-22485257 GCA_030674055.1 Rhabdomys pumilio | reverse complement strand
AGGAGGAAGAGGAGGAAGAGGAGGAAGAGGAGGAAGAGGAGGAAGGGATTCAGGCATTAGTATATTCACAATGGACTACTTCCTCTTATGACCTTCAGAAATCATATTTATTGATCAATACAAACTTTATAAGTCACATGTTATGATATTTTCAAGAGAGGAAAAGTACAAGACCTGGAGTGGAAGAAAAGCATATACAACTGATTCAACATGTAGAACACAGACAGGCAAAAGTGATATCACATGTGCACATCGTCATGTGAATGCTGATGACAGAAAATGGCTTGTACAAGGATTATGCAAGCATCATGGAGTATGGTTGCAGGAACTAAGTTGAGGTAGAAGACATTAGCAGATACAGTCTTATGGGACTACTGCCCAATAATCAGCTTGTTACACAGCACATGACTGAATCTTTACCCCCAGTGCAACCAACAGGAAGACCAAACAAAGAGACACACCCAAAAACTATAAGCACACCAGGATGGAATTCTAGTTAGTGTTCAATAGTCTATATACAAAGAAACCAGTGGAAGAGAACAACTTCAGAAGAAGTAATAAGAACCCAAAATTTAAAATGCTAGACTTAGTCTCTATTATACTAATAATTATCTTAAATATAGGTCTGACTACTTCAATTAAAAGATAGATATTGGTCAAATGAGCTTTTGAAAAAATGCCCTGATTATGTAATAGTTATTATAACATAACAGTGATTATTTAATGGAATAAATCAAAGTAAAAAAATTGAAAAAGAATCAACCATTTAATCACTGATCTTAAAAAGTCAGGATTGACTATATTAATATAAGATAAAAAAGAATTCAGAGCAAAAAAAAAAATCATTGCATGCGAAGAACATTATATAATAATCCAATTGTCAGTGTACTAATAAGATGTTACAGTCTCAAGAGTTTATGGACAAATAGTGGAGATTCAACAATCACTATGAAAAAATGGGGCTGAAGAGAGAATGAAGAGAATGAATTATCAACTATAGTTAAGGAATTTAACACTCCCTTCCCCCAGATGATAGAACTACAGAATAATCAAACTACAAGAAAGATATAGTTAATCTGACACAGTATAAAAAAAAACAGAATCTAAGCAAATACACACATATGTAAATCAGTCCCTACCAAATACCCATGGATATACACCTTGGACCATGAAGTAAGCCTTATCACATTTAGAAGAACTGGACTCATATAGAACATGTTCCATGGTTAGAGTGAAGCTGAACTAGTGATCAAAAACAGAAAGGTAAGAAGAAAAAAATGTGAGCAGCTAGCAGCTAAACAGCACAATTCTAAATAACCTGTAGTTTATAGAGAAAGTCTTAATAAAAATTCAAGGAAAAAATTCACATTAATCTGATGATGAGATTAAGCCATGCTGAGAAGAAGAAATTTTATCGCATTAAATACTTACATTGGAAAAGAAGAAAAAAATCAGTTATCTAAGGTCCCATGTGATGAACAGCAACAACAACAACAAAAAAAATCCAAAGCAAGTGGACGGAAGAAAACGATTGTAATATAAGTGTAAATCAATGTATGTAAAATCAAGGGGAATTCATAAACAATAGAACAAAAGCTGGTTCTTTAAAAACAATAAAGTTGACAAACTAGGAAGACTAACAAGGAAGATGAGAGAAGATACAGGTCCCCAATACCAGGAAGGAAAGGATGCCACTGAAAAGAGATTAAAGAGACCTTTCTAACAGTGTCTTGCCTTCAATGATTAAGGAAAAATGGACCAATTCTCATGTATTACACATGGCGGCATTTGGTCATGACAGTTATTGGCTTGGTTGGTTTTTTTGAGGTTAGGTATCTCTATGTAGTTTTGGCTGTCCTGGGACTTGCTATGGAAATCAAGTAGGCCTAGAATAAACAGATATTTTGAACAGACCTGTAGTCGTTTTAAAAGGTTAAATTAGTGATATAGAACTTCAGGCTCATCTGATTCCCTTGAAATTCTAAATATCCTGAATCTCACAAAAGTCAGTCAATTTTAGTGACCGTGACAAAGCTGGCCTAAACAACTTAGACACAGAGGGTTCACCTTTGCTCACGGTTTCCGAGGTTTTGGTGCTTAGTCATTTGGCACCACGGACTCTGGAAGAATCATGGCAGACAGATTGTTTAGCAGGTGAGCATCTTTACCTCCTTGCTCACACGGAAGCAGAGATAAAACCAGAGCAGGAATCACCTTAAAGGTACAAGGCATGCCTGCTTCCACGTGCCACCCCCATCTATGGCCAAGTTTCTAAGCTCCGCTGCCTCCTCATAGAGTCACCAACTGAAGACTAAAGAGTCAGCACGTGAGCCAATGAGAGACACTTAATATTTAAAACACGTAATCTGTTTTGGAAAGTTGAGGGAAACACATTTACTAACTCGTTTTTATGTAGCTACTATAATCTCAACATCAAAAGCAGACAAAGATAAGACATACTAAAAGACGGCGGATCAGTATCTTTAAGTAAGACTAGCAGGAAGAAGCCCTCTGCAGACTGAATCTGAGAACATTTAAATCAACATCATGTGAAAAAGACATGAACAAGGAAACCGGAGTTTATTTTATGTATGCAATGTGCATCCAAATGTTTAAATCCTTCACCCTAGTGGTCTCACTTACACAAATCATATTATTGTATTTATTAAGCAATACCAAATTCTATGGAATTGAAAACCTATTGTTACTATATTACAAGAAAACATGGTACTTAACACAAAATTTCACGTTATCGGGCTGGAGAGATGTCTTAGTAGGTAAGGAATCTTGATTCCCTTGCAGAGAGCCTGAGTATAATTTCCAGCACCTATACTGTGCAACTTACAACCAGCCACCCGCTCACCTGGAGTCACTCTAGATTCGGGGGACTAGACAGCTTTTTCCGTTTCTTGATGGCACCTGCATTTATGTACAGTAATAGTTACATATAAGCATAGAAGTTTTCAATGAACATCCATAAAATTGTACGGAAAAATAAAACAAATAGAGTCACTTTTCTGTATGTTAGCAATGCACCTGTTAAAACCAAAATTCAAAAGAAGAGCCATTTTCAGTTATGACACAGAAAATAAAGTACTTAGGTGTGAGCTTCACAAAACATGTACAGAATTTTTGGCCTCAAAATTACAAAATGTTAATTCCTTTATTTAAAGACATTATACTGAACTTAAAGAAAACATAATGCATGACAACATCTCCAGAAAGAAAAAGAAATGGGAGAAATCACTGTCCCCAGGACCCAGCTTTATGACTCAGCTGTGGCAGTCAAGACTGTGGAGTTAGCAGAGTGAGAGGCAGGTCACGAAGTCAGTGAGTAAAAGAGAAGTGTGCAGAAATGTGCCCAATTGCTAATATTTAAAACAGGTACAGAACCAATTTGATGGAAGAAAGGTGATTTTGAACTAATGGCATCGGGATAATCTGATATTTTTGTGGTGAAAGAACTGAGCTAAGTATCACTCCACATATATAAAGCCCTTAAAATATCCTTGCACTTAAAAGATAGAAAGTTCTCAAGATCTAGGGCTAGCCAAATCATGTTTGGCTTGACACCCAAAACGGGATCCATAAAAGGAGAAACTGATAAATTGTTAATTTTTAAATCCTATGATGAATGGGAGATGGCAACAGGTGAATGACCCGAAGCTGTGGGGCTAGCTAGCCCTGTCATTCACAGCAAGAAGCAAGAGTCTCTCCCTGAAATAAGGCAGAAGGCAAGGACAACACCTGAGGTTGTTCTTTCACCTCCATAAGCAAACATTCATACACAGAGACATAAGACAGATTTAAGTAAATAAATGAAAAATTAACGATCTCCTTACTTATATGAAGTCTCCTAGTCTCATTTATCCTTTGGGGTAAAATGGAATGGGCCAAAGGAGATGCCACCTTCTGGGGCTTGTAGCATGAGCCTGAAATAAAAGCCTGTGACTCAAAGTGTAGCAGCTAGGATTCACGTCAGACTGCCAGCCACCCTGTCATGACTCAAAGGCCAATCTTCCTGAACCAGTCCTGGTTTCGTTCATCATGACTCATGTGTTAGTAAAAGTAGGCAGAAAGTATATTTTATCCCTACAGTTCCATCTTTCAACTTTCATCTGGTTCAGCTATCAGTACTCCTGAGAGCCTCAGATTAAATAGTGAGGACAAAGACAAGTGGGTCCCATCAAAGTGTCACGGTAACTCTGCCTAAACTACGGCTCCCAAGGCTATTTCAGAGTGCTCTCATTTTCTTACCCTGATAGGTCAATCACAGTGGCTCATATTTAGCCAAGAACTACTGCCATATAATTTCTTGTCTATACCCACTTGTGTTTTTACTATTTTAGACATTTATCTAATTCTGAAGCACAAACTAAATGAGAGAAACTGACCAATGACAAATAATATTATTTTCAAGAAAGTATATATTTATGAATGGTGATTGAGTATATGTTTACATATAATATATAATATATTATACATATATTATATGCATACCTTCCTTGCTCAGTGAGCAGTTCAGCCGAAAAGATTAAGGAACATATATACCACACACATACCCATAAAACAGAATCAGAAAGCAGACTTAGAAGTATTGTCCCTTCTTTAAAGAGTGTTTTTAGAAAAATATACATCTTGCAAAATGTTTCCAAGTATTTAAAAATGTGCCACATAAGAAGCCTTCAGTAGGCGGCAGGCACAATAATTGACGCTAGCTCTCCCCCTCTACCCAGGTGTGTTGGAGGTCCCACCACCTTGGCTCCTGTGAATATGCTCCGCCATTTTAACAGTGACAGAATTGCCTCTCGAGTTATCTCATAGAACATAACCCTGTTGTTAAATGATGCACAGCTGTGCTTTTAAAACTGAATCCCTTCCTCACTCCTAAAATACTGACAGTCTCATGTGTTTTGGAGTGGTCTACGACCATGCACAAGAAAAGAATGTCAAAGCAGTGTGGTTGACCACCTAGCCCTCAGCCCTTGTGTTACTTTACTGGACTGTTTGATAAACGTGGAGGATTCATCAGGCCTCACAAAACACTGAGCGTAAGCACAGGTCTGAAATCTCAAGCTCTAGTGTAGCAAGGCTCTAACCCATAAACTGTAACTGCAAACATATACCACACACTCATGTCCTGAAGTAGGCTAGCAAACATCGACTTGAGTCTTTTACTTCAACCTTATTTTTGACAATTTGCTTGTGACACATCTGTTTTTATTTCCACCTCTAACTTAAAATCACTGAAATGCGAGGGGAAGAGACAGGGGGGGCAGACGATGGGGGGCAGTTTCTAAGGTAGCTTCCTACAATGCTTTGACTCCTTGAACAGCAACAGATCAGTGGGTTTTGCTCTCCACAGAAAAGAGTACAGCAGAGTCTAACCTGCTGGAAGCATTTTAAGCCCACCTCTCTGTCACCCACATCATTTTGACACTCCTCATTCCTTCTTTCTTGGCATTAACTGCTTCTCCACTTTCTTTACATCAGTGGGAACACTTCCCGTATGGGTGTCAGGATCTCAAGAGGGGTCAGAGGCTGCCCTGCAGAGGAAATGACAAACTGTGAAAAGGAAAAGAGCAATTCCTTCCACATGTTCCCTCCTCCCAGGAGCAGCGAGGGGCTGTCAGCTAGCATCACTGTGGGCCCAGACGGGACTCTGCATCACAGTCCTGTCAAAACCAATCTACAGACCTGCATGGCTGTTTAAAGCTTTCTCAGGTCTTGCGGGTTTCAGACATGACTTTGAGATAGAAGTGGATCAAACAGAATAAAATGTTGTAATTGATTCTTAGGGATGGTGTAGCACCCCAGAAAATAAGCCCAAGATGAAAACAAATTACGGTGCTTTCCTATCTGACAAAATCTGCTAATAGTCAGAGAGTTACTGGCATCCATTAACAGTGAGAAGAATTTTCTCAGCTAAGCCTGCTTAGAAATTTCAGTGCTACAGGTACCAGGAGGCTTATTCTGCTTGTAAATAAAGCTAAAAGATGACAACCTCAGGGCTTAAAGTAAGACGAAGGGAAAGAAACAGGAGGCTAGAGGATGTAGGGGAGATAGGAGAAAAAATTTTCAAATTTTTTTTTGTTTTTTACAAAGATCTCAATTAAATAATGTTTAAGCTTTTCTGTGACTTATAATACTTTATGAATTTCCATATCTTCAGTAAAGGCATTTAAAATGCAGGTAATTAGCTCTTTATGCAGGTGAATGATTTTGAAACATTCTGTGGTTCCCTGCAGCTTAGTTTTGTGCTCAGATGAAGGATTTGGATCTATCTGAAAAAAAAAATCCTAGAGACCAAATGGCACAGAGTCTAACATTTGCTTCAGAGTTTCAACAAATGGTGATTAAGTAGTCATTCAAAACTCTTCAAATTATGCCTGTAATTTCTAGAATTGCTCATTCTTTGAAAATGGTTATGGGACACAACTGGTTAAATCTTTACCTAACAAACAGGGAGCTTTAAATTCAGTCAGGGCTACCATTTAAACCCAGACTCCTTGTACTCAGAAGGCTAAATAGGAGACTCCACAGTTGAAGATACTACATAGTGTGTTCAAGAGCCGCCTATAATACTCTGTTTCCAAACAAACAAAGAAAGATTGGAAAGAGGTAACCCTGAACAAGTACATGGGGAGATGATTAAGGGTGTTAGCATTCAAGAAGTAAAAAAATTAGAAATCAGAAGATGATATGTTACACAAGTTAGAATAAATTCTAGAAAACTTGTGAAAACTCGGTGCTCCCACAGAGCTGGTAGACATGCAGAACAGACAGTATGGTCATTCTGGAAGAAAGGGGTTTTCTTACAGAGTTAAATAGTCTTGCTATTTAACAATGATTCTACTGTAATCAGTAGCAAACTGAGATGTTTCAACAAAATTTTTGATTCCGACTACCTATTGCTTTGTCTACTTCCGTAGTGTAATTGTAATGAAAATAAGTACTACGTAATTCAGAATGGATTAACTCATTTATTAAATTATCAGGTCTTTAATTGGGCAAATGCTTTGTGCCAGCCACAGATTAGACTCCATAGACATAGTCAATAGTCATGAGTCTGGTTGTCCAAACATGCAAATGAATACATACCCACAATGAAGAGAACGAACACTAGGGTCAATCAGCATTGAGTGGGGGTTCTTTAAGAAGGAAATTTTATGCTAGTTGGTGAAGACTAGCAATGAAACAATAAAATTAAAGAATATCCAGAGGTCAAAAAAACCATCATACCTGTTTCAAGGAACTAAAGAAACTCAGAAAGTACCAATAGTATCCCTTCAGGCATCTAGTTAGTTTGCGGCTTAGGGTTTCTACTGCTGTGATGAAACACCATGACCAAAAAGCAAGTCGTGGAGGAAAGGGTTTATTCAGTGTACACTTACACATTGCTGCTCATCCCCAAAGGAAGTTAAGGCAGGAACTCAATCAAGCAAGGCAGAAACCTGATGCAGGAGCTGATGCAGAGGCCACAGAGGACACTGCTTAGCATCTTCCTTTGCATAGCCTGCTCAGCCTGCTTTCTTAAAGAACCCAGAACCATAAGCCTAGAGATAGCATCACCCAGCATGGGCTGGGTCCTCCCCCATTTATCACTAATAGAGAAAATACTTTACAGCTGAATGTCATGGAAGCATTTCCTCAACTAAGGCTTCTTCCTGTCTGATGACTCTAGCTTGTGTTGACACACAAAACCAGCCAGTACAGTTTGGTTTTAGTTTTCTTTTTGAGATGGGTTTCATGTAACTCAGGCTGGCCTCAACATTACTATGTAAACAAGGCTGGCTTTGAGTTCCTGATTCTCTTGTCTCTTTCTCTTCCAATATCTGAGATTATAAGTATGTGCTACCATGCCCAGAAACCTTCCTTCTTTCTCAACTTGGAACCCATGAGCATTATTTTAACACTAACAATGTCAAGGACCTGACCCTAGAGAATGGTAGTGACCGAACCTCAGCAGAGTCCAGGTGTCAATATGCATTAACAGCTCCACAAAACATTAATATGTAAACACAATTAACTGTTTCATTAAGTTTGTTAAACTGTACTTGAAGGAAAATGTCTACTTGGTATAAAATGATTTACTGTCATTGGGTCTGCTTTTGACTGTGACAACCCTCCTATCTCATCCAGGTTGAGTGGTCTGTTTTGATACTGAAAGCCTACATCCTATCAGTTGCCCATCATGCACAATGTGTGGTACACAGTGGAATACACATCTTTCAGGACTGATGGTGGGGTTATGAACTGAGAAATCCAGCCAAAGTTAAAAATATTCTCTAATAAGTGAATTTTAAGGACCTAGAGTGCTGATGTGTCTCCTCATGACCACATGACTGACCAACTACTGGCCTGGTACCCACTGTCATGAAAGAGAACTATGCTGTCTACCACGAGCCTGGGGAAATGTTCTAATCCAGTGCTGGACAGATAATTTCTACTGAATGCATATGGTTTCTCTACCATTGTAAGCTGTAAAAAATGCTAATTCTGTTCTTTAGAGGTCAAAGACTGTATTATTATAATCAATTGTTCTTTGTTTTCTCTTCCAGTTGGTATCATTTATAAGAAAAGGAAGCAGAGGGAGGAAGAGAGGAGAGAGAGAGCAAGGGAGAGAGAGAGAGACAGAGACAGAGAGAGAGAGAGAGAGAGAGAGAGAGAGAGAGAGAGAGAGATTTGCATCATCTAATATCTATACCCCTAAAACTAGTTTTCTTGCACAACATACTCAAGGGCTGGAGCCAACTGAGACGTAGTACAAATATAACTCCCTGACAACATGCATTTCTCACACTTGTCCCCTCAACTTCCAACTAAATAGCTATTTAGTTGCTTGCTCTTGCTTCTTCCCAAGTCTGGATCCCCCCGACCCCCAAATGGTTTTCTGACCTTGCTGGAAAGGCTACCCAAAAAGTCCACCCATCCTACTGGGCACATGTACATGTGTGTGTTCATAATGAAGCAGATGGACTCAAGTAAACCTCTGGAGGTACTTTTGGCTTTCAACCCGACAGCATTTAGCAGTGTGGTTTTTTGCTGTGAGTACACAATAAAATTCTCTTGAAGCAAGAGAAATTCTCATCAAGCGGCCATAAAGTTTTCCAAGAACTATTGTTCTTGCAAGATATCCACATACAAAACAAAATTATCAAGTGCAATCACCGCTTCCCTAGTGGTTGCCCTAAAATGAAAAAGAAAAAAAAAAAAAAACCTTGAAAGATGAAATCACAAGTTATACCATGGATTTTTTTTCTTCCAGCCTTTTATAAATATTTTCTGTTCCCAGGCATAGCTCGTAGTAACAGTGTTGATCAACATCAACCATGGACTAAGTCCAAATTCCCCTTAGGAGAGATTGTGTACGAAGGCACACTTACAATGGAACATGAAAGCCGTTTGTGTGTGTGTGTGTGTGTGTGTGTGTGTGTGTGATTTGGGGACAGTATAGTGAATTTGACAGGTTACATATGGAGCCTACTGATGTAGACCAGCTTGTAGAAGATCATAAATACAGTTTTCAGGGAGAAACTTTGCAGCCATGAACATACCACATGGTCCCTGCCTCGTGTTTCCTTCCTTTACATATAAATAGCCAAAAAAAAATCATCAAGCCAGAGTTTAATAAACTTTTAATTTGAAATGAATTACTACATGTTGAGTATGTTTACCCACTATTCAATTTCTTAGCAACACATTAGTGGCAGAAACTGCACACCGTATCACAGCCCTGGTATATGAGAAAAGAGGCCCATGGGAGATATTAACCACTAATAATAAGCTTAGGAGCATCCAAGGAAAATAAAAGTAAGCAATAGAGAAGGCATGTACTGGAAGAAAGTTTTGTTTTCTGGTTCTGTATCACTCAGTTCACAACAGGAGGAAACAGCCCCTCTGTTGTCTTTGGATGTGATGCTTACATTAGTCTCTGGGCTTATAGCAAAGCAAAATAATAACCAGGTTACTTTAAAGCTCAAGAAAGTCTCCCTCTTGGTGCATACTGTATGTGCATACTGAATGTGATGGCATTCCTCTTCTCCAGAGTGCTACCTGTCCTCTTTGTGGAGACCATGGGGCAACAACATCACTATAAAAGCCAGGTTTATGGCATGGTGTGGTTCATCTAGGGCATGTAGCCAAATTGTCCCCAGAAAAGCTAAAAAAGCAAAAGGGATATGGTGAAAATGATCCAAGAATAATTGCTTCTCATCTTCCACTCAGTACGCTAAAACTAGATAAAAATATCAGTGGCATTAAATATCATTAGTTAAGTCAGAACCCACTCTGTTAAAAGTCAAGAATTCTAAAATAAGACTGTGTTATACTAAAACATTTTTTAAAAGAAATACCCTTCGCAAGCGCACATATTTAACAGTGTTCAGTGACTTCAGAGTTGACCTTTGAACTTGATATTTAAGCAAAATCAATGGCATGCTTTCTCTTCTTTTTCGTCCCATGAAGTCACAATTATTCCCTTTTTGCTTCTCACTTTATTTTTCTTAGGATGATGATCTTGGACCATCAGAAGAGGCTTTGACACTGTCTGTCTTTTCTACGTCTCAGATTTCCAGTGTCTTAGTGCATTTCCTGTAGGCTCCATTAAAATTGCCAGGGCTGGGTTATCTGTGAAGGGAAGGCTTTGTTTCTTCCAGCTCTGGGGGTAGGTGATTGAAAAGGCTATGTCTAGTGGGGGTCTTCAGGTTGTTTGGGACTCTGCAGAGACTCTGGCAGTCTTAGGATTAAACCCTGGAAGATTAGAGTTGTTTTATCTTGACAAATGTACTTTCTCAGTAACTGATCTCTATTAATGCATTCTTAAGGGCAGAACCACCAAGATCCAATCACCCTCTTTAAAAGCAAAGCAAAGCAAACAAACAAACAAACAAACAAACAGAAGACAAAACAAAACTCATCTTTCAGTGCTGCTTCACTTGGGAACCAAGTTTCCAAAATATAAACTTTTAAGGACATAAGGACATAATAAACCTGCAGTACCCTGTCTACACATATATGCAATGCTAATGTTACTCTTTTCCTCCTTAGAGCAGAGATAACTCAGATGTTCAAGCTGAGATATCTAGTCAATTAGATCCAACAAAGACCCAATATAAAAGAAATTATCTTGATGAGAAAACTGACCTGACTACAGCACCATTTCTATGGAGTTTCCCCACAAAGACATTTGGAATGAGGTTACCTGTGGCACTGCTGGCCTCTGGTTTAGAGCCCCTTTATAGCATCAACTGTTCTTTTCAACCATCAAGGTCTTTCTCTTATTCATAAACCCCATCTTCTACCTTCTCTTATTTACACTACAAATGCATGGTTAAACACCCCAGGTGTTTGCATTTAAAGTAAGAAAAATTAGAGACTTAAATCTTTTACATTTCAACACAAAGTTCCTGCACTCAGCTTGCAAGTGCATTTTGAGGATGACCAAGTCTCCTTCTTTCCCCAAAGCAGAGCAGGATGCAGTCACCTGCTCTCTCCTGCTAGAAGTAAAAGAAGTGCAAGTTCAGAAGGGTGTGAACAATAATACTCTTAGTTTAAATTAGTTTATAACTATGGAATGCTTTACCCAGCTTCAACATATATCTGGGTCCTAATTTATCTTCAATAAGATTTATTTAAGGCCAGTATCATATAATTTGACATTTATGTATTCTGTGTGTAAAATCTTAACACAACATTTTCAGGTATACATGATTCCAGAAATTGTGGTACCTCTGTAGTCCTTAGCTGATGACTTTGGCTGAGTCACAAGTGACTACACAGGTCAGACAGGAATAAAAAAGCCCAAGGTTCATGCTAGACCAATGTTTTAGAAGAGCAAACATTCATGACTTGAACCTAGCAACTGGGGTTCTGCTTAGCCCGATATGGTATCATTCTGAAGGAACTAAAAAGTTCCAAACACGATTTAACAAGTGTTTAGCACTTAGTCAGAAGTTTGTGGTTGCCAGTTAATCAATGGACAGAAAGAAAAAAAGAGAAACCAACAAAAATCAAAACAACAACAACAAAAAGGCAGAGGTGATCCAGAAAGTAGAATTATGTGGCCAGTTTGACCAAGATGGAGTGCCAGCATCCTGTTCCAGAATCACAGATGTTTCCCAGATACAGCACCACAGCCCTGCTTTGTTTTGTCTCTACACATCCTCCTTAATTGAGTCTAATCATTTAGCAATTTGATCTGGAATCTGTTTTTCCTCCTCATATCTTATCTCTCTTATGGGCTTCCTATCCTTTTTAGCAATGGGAAAGTAGTTGCCATAGAATCATGAGGATCTTAATTTGATCCCCCAGGATCTGCATTGGAAAATAAAGACGGATGTGGTGGCAGGTATCTATCATCTCAGTGCTGAAGGAGGCTGAGTGAGTGAGAGACATCTCTGGAGCTCACTGATAACCAGCCAGTGGAATCAAGGAGAGATCCTGACTCAAAAAAATAAGGTGGAGTGACATCAGTGAGGATACCCAATGTTGATCTCTGGCCTCCACGGCATACACACATATACATGCATACCCCTCTCTTGCACATGTATGCATACAGACATATACACACATGCATGCCTCCACACATGTACATGCATGCATAAACAGAGACATATATATCTGCATACATACCCACTTATATACACACACACATACACACACACACACACATATACAAAGGAACAAGGAGGAGGTAGAAGAAGAGGAGGGTGAAATAAAAAGAAATGATGTAAAGAAAATATAGCAAAATAGAATTGCCAAAGTAGAGGACGGAGTATCGGTACATGCTATTTTCCATACCATATAATTTAATTGTTTGGTAATTTCAAAGAAAACGCTTACTACAGGGTTTGCCATTGGTAATTAGTAGAAGTGCCACTCCTTGTCATGAGACTGTGACTACTAGTCCAGCAATAGCTGACAATCCATCCCATCCTGTTAGGCAGGCTAATATTATTTACTGTTTGAGTATCTATCAATTCTCAGAAACCCATGACTAAAACCTTTGGTAAAGGTAATAAGCTTTTACTACAAAAGATAATTTCAGATGTGGATTTTCTGAAAAATAGAATTTTTGAAAAACTTGATTTGCCTTGTGTTTGATAAAACTGATCTTCAAAAACAAAACCCTACGGCATAAACTCTACTACCTGAGAACTTTGTGCTGAGAATAGTTTATATACTTATACTTTTAGCTACTACTCTCAAAAAACATACAAGAAAATTGAAAATTTAAACAGAAGACCCCAAAAAGAAGTCATATAACCCTACACCACCCAAAAGTAGTGAACACATTAGTCTACAAACGGTGGGGTCAGTCATGGAGAAAAATATGCATTACAAGGGAGTAATTTTATACTTATTTCCATGATACACATTGTGATGTGAAAACTAATATTCTTGTTAATAGTTATATTCTATCTCCATGCCATAGTTTGGAAAATGCATTCTTAGAAAATAAGTACTTCTTAATTGGCTTCATTCAGTATGATACAGTCCTCAACACTGTGTTGGAATGCCGAAGAAAATGGGTAAATCAACACTGAAAAGAGTAGATGGGCAACCAACCTTGAGAAGAATGAGTGGTCAACCAACCTTGAGAAGAGTGGATGACGCCACCCATTACAGCATGAGTGTTTCCTGGTGGTTCTTTCTTTGAAGGGCCTGCTGTATTATCCAGATTAAATTCTGTGTTCTCTGCTTCCACCATTAAACACACAGGACGTTCGGAAGAAAGCTGCATGTGGCTCACATGGCTTTTTTGATCATCCAAATGCAAAGGAGTTTTAATTACCTATTAAGAGATAAATCAGTGAACGGAAACTGTTGCGAATATTACCTATGCAGTTAAATTTTCTCTAGAACAGTGCGGGGATTTTGAGATCTCTAAAAGGACAACAGGTTTCCAAATTCTGAAGGATTTTGTCTGGTTAAGTTATAATAGTGATCTCCATAATCACTTTAAGTATTGTCACGCACTTTGCATGTTTGACTTATTATTTTTAGTGTCTTATAAGAAAACACTGTATTACTGAACTTCATATTTGTGTGAAACTAGCAAATATTCATTTGTAGGGTTTTTTTTTTTCTCCAAGGAACAAAAACCAAAACTAAATGACGAGATTATAGAAGACAGTGGTAAGTGAACAGCTGGCTGTTCAGTGCACACTTTTCCACACGTGTTTAAAGTAGCTAAGTGCTTGGGGAGGACAGTGAAATACTGAGAAAGATGGGAATCTGAAAGGAAAACTTCCTCAGCAAGGACTGTCAGTCTTCCCTGCTTGCAGAATCTTTCCTCTTCACTTCTTGCCCACAAACTCTGGGACTGAATTAGTGCTGCATTCCAGCCTCCTCCCCAGAGCTTCTGTCACTGCCTCTAATGGCATGGGACAATAGAGATCAGTGGGAAGCAATGACCTCTCACTCTGTGGGTCCACTTCATAGTGTTCCCCTCCCAACCGCTGACCCTACAAGGAAAAGGAAGTAAGAGCTCCCTTGGATTCTTTAATCTTCTCTAAGCTTTAACTGCCAAACCATTCTTTTTTCTGTTCCACCATCTGTTTTGCACTTTTCTTCCATTTGATATTTTCTTATTTTATTTCTTTTGTATTTCCATCCGGTGCTTGATCAGAAAGTTCCATATGGTTGATTAGTGTGTGTGCATGTGTGTGTGCAAGTGTGTGTGTGTGTGTGTGTGTGTGTGTGTGTGTGTGTTCCTGCTTATGGAAGTTAGAGGTTGACTTTGTGCATGCTCCTCAATCACTCTCTACTTAAGTTTTTAAGTGGGGTCTCTATGAACCTGGGGATCACAGGCCAGTGGGCTGAAGGGATCCCCTGTCTTTGACCCCACCTCCCCCGTGTTGGAGTTAAAAACATATGCTACCCTGTGCAGTGGTTTTTGGAGAGTGAGTTGGGGAGGGAGTTGTTTCATTGATATAGTTTGGTTTTATGCAAGGAATCCAAACTCAGGTCCTCATTTTATGGGGCAAGCACAACCTGAACCATCTCCCCAACCCTTATCATAACATTTTGCTGTTGAGAAAACTGACTGGGAAAATTCATATATTACAGGAATTTACATAAACACAGAGTCTTGTGTAAGAATTTTTTGTTTTCATCTTTATGATGGAGAAGTGTCTTTATCCTTACTTGTTTTTCTTCTCCATCAGTGCAGACTGCAACAGTTCCTATTATTGTCTAATAAATAACAGAACTGGAGATTAATTATATCTATGTGTGACACATAGTAGCCAGACATGCTCTATGGGCAAATCAAAGCATTAGTTTTTATTTCCATTATGTTTTATACTTAACTAAAAAAGTAAAAGATTTGGTCTTTAAGTCCAAGGAGATTGTAATCCAGCCAAATTATTTTAACACTGTTTAATAATCAACTTTTTAATCTTGTATTTTTAAGTCTTGATTTAACCTCAATGTACATAAACTTCATAATTAATACCAGAACTACTTAAGTTGTCTTTTATGAACTTAGTACCAACTTTCCAAGTCATTATTTACAGAATCCTGAGCTATATGTACCACTTAGTGTGAGCATTAAAGGCTGGGGCTGCACCTCGGTAGTAGTAGGGCTGCTTAGCAGATGTGAGACCTTATGTTCCACCTCAATCATGAACAGTGAGATGCGAAAGAGAGAAAAAAGAAGAAGAAAATAAAGAAAAGGAGTTAAAAGTCAAAGGTGCCATGGGTGAGGAGATGGATCAGTGAGTTACATGCTTGCCCAGTGAGTGACATGCTTGCTGTGTTGTATGAGGACCCGGGTTCAGATCTATAGATTCCACATAGAAAGCCAAATAGAGCAGCCATGCCTGTAATCCTAGCAATGGGTCATATGGAGAAGAAGACAGAAACTGTTGTCTCCTAAAGACTCGCTGACCAGTCAGTCTAGCTAAAACTAGCATGCTCTGGATTTTCGTGCGACACCGTGTAAAATAAGAGAGTAGTCTAGGAAATACCCAAACTCAAATGTGCATGCATGTGCCTTGGGGCATATACACAGAGACGCACACTGACAGAAAGACAGACACACACACATACACACACTTACTGACGCCTTTCATATTAACTATAATAAAATGAACTTCCTTTTGTAACTCTATTTTAATTTTCAGTTTATTTTGATTCATGGAAGAACATTTAGCCTACAGTTTTAAAACTGTGTTATTATGGGGGCTTTTAGAGTTATTTACTCTCCTGTATCATTCTTTCATTCAAGCTCATTTATATCAACATTTCTGAGTCTTAAGAGCTGTAAATGGCTCTAATACTTGAATCAGCACCACAAAATAATTGGTACAAATGTTCAGAGCACAGAGCCTGTGAATAGCACCTGTGAGCATGTCTCTCTTGGCGAGTCTAAAGGGCAGTAAGAGTTAGCTCAGGATAGCACTGTTTCTACAATGACTAGGAAGGCACAGTTCCAAGTAAGAACTATTTTCTTAATGGTTCTCTAGATAACCCCAACAAGGTATTTCAGCATAACACTATGATGGAAACACTAAAAAGAAAATACCAGATAGTTTTACCCCAAATAAAAAGGTATCAGAAAAACAAACCTACAAGACTGATAGGAAACTCTAAAACTTAAGACCAAAATTATACATTTCCTGGAAATAATCTTTGTCAGTTCCATCAATTAGGTGGGTAGGTAGGTAGGTAGGTAGGTAGGTAGGTAGGTAGGTAGGCAGGCAGGCAAGTAGATAGATAGGTGACAGGTAAATAATAAATAAATGGATAGATAGATAGATAGATAGATAGATAGATAGATAGATAGACAGAGCACATAATCAATTGTGTAGGCAAAGAATAAAACTTCATGGTACTTTATGATATAGTCAATCTGGGAAAATACTATAATTAAGAATAACAAGTTTAGAAACAAAGATCAAAATAGAATACAAACAGGTGGGACACTTTATTCTTATATGCAACCATTTTCTTCTCTGGACCTCATTATGTCTGCCTACAGTGAATTTATGTCCTGTCATGTTTGCTACAAGGCTGGGTTCAGCAGTACACAGAAAGAGAGACATAAACAAATATGTATGTCCAAGTTTATTTGCTTTACATATTTAAGTTTAACAAAAAGCATGCTCAGAATGGAGTGACAGAGGGAGATATCTCTCATGGCCATTCTCCTTCTATGGAATGACCCTCTTGTGATGTCTGCCTTGTCAGAGCTGAGCATTAGGAAGGCAGAAGTCCGACCTCATCTCTTCTATATATCATCACAGGCAACTCTTAACATGCAAGGGAAGCTTGGTCAATACTTTTGGAAAGGAAATAACGCATTAATTCTTGGGATAATGGGATGACCTTACAGATCGCAAACCACAGAGAACTGGGGGCGGGGCTTGGGTAGCAATTCTAATTCATTCAATAAACAAGAGTGTATTTAATTTACTTTGATTTTTCCCATGAACTTACAATGTAATATTAATCTAAATATTAATCCATGTGTGTTTTCAAAAATCAGTTATCTGATGTAATTACTTTTACTTTTTAAAAGAAAGCTTAGTAAATTTTATAACTGCAAGAAATAAAAGTTAATAACTAGAAAGAAGATGCTTTGGAAAATACTTAAAATTATATTCCAGTTACAAACTCACATTTCAAACCTGTAATCCTAGCTAGGTAGCAGTCCAAAGTCTGAGACAGGAGGATCAAGAGTTTGAGGACAACCTGTGCTACAGGGCCAAGTCCATACTCAGGAACTTAATAAATAAAACCATCTTATTACAAACCTTAAAATATAGATTGCACAGCCATTGGTCCAAGTCTTGGCAAATCAAATTTTCTATTTTTCTGAAGCTGTCCAGTTTTTGGTCATAAGGTCCTCGGAGAAGGGGACACTTGAATTTTCCCTCTACTATATGGAAGTTGTTATCACACACAGGAAAGACTGACCAGCCCATGATCAAGTCGTTGTAAGCATGTGTTCCGTGGAGAAGGAAGAGCTCAAACAAGAAAGACAAGCCGGGCCTCACAGCTTCCCTTTGAGGAAGCACCTGGTAAAATTATTAAGACAGGAGAACATCAGAAGGATGCTATTAGTTGCCCAAAGATACTCACAAAAAGTTGAAAAGTAAGTACAAACATGTTTTATAGTCTTCCTGTTGCCTTCAAATACTCTTGGATGAATTTACAAATAAGCCTTTTTAGCTTCAAGTAATTTAGTAGTCGTACAACCCTGAAAAAGTGACACTTTTCAGAGACTCCACGTTCATAAGCTTCAGGAATCAAGCTTGCAGCATTTCAATCAACATACTGCTCAGCATTTCTTGTTCCTATTGGCTTGAGCTGGTATGTCTGCTGCTGTTATGGTTTGATTGTGTCCGTTACAGTTCCTGTGCAGTAAACCTCATCTATTAATTCATATGTTGACGGTGTTTAGAGATACAGTTTTATGGAGATAGTATTAGATGAGGTCCTGAGATGGGGGCCTTCAGAATGACATCAGGGGCTTTAGACGAAAGGAATAATGGGTCTTAGGCTCAAACTAGTTGCTTGCTCCTTTTCACAGCACCCTCCATCATGACGTGACACAGTAAGAAGGCTCACATCAGATGTCACCAGCCTACAGAATTTTCTGCCCTACAGAACCACAAACCCACTAAACTATTTGTTTTTTAATTATCATGCCTGAAAGTACTCATAGCACATAAACAGACTGATCGCATGACTATTTCTATCCCCCATCATAACTATGATGTCACGCCCCTGGTTTGTGTCTTCTGGATCATTCCTATACCTGGCTCAAGAACTTTACATAGAAGAAATACTGTCTAGAAAAGTAGTTGAATAAATCATGACACTCCAGAAAAACTAACCCTATTCATGATGATAATTACAATTATGATTTTTTTTATCAGAAAAAAAAGACCTTGTAGGGTTGTGACTATTGTTTATCTGAAGTGACACTACAATTCACGTCACTGTCAGAGCTAAACAAATAGCAGTAGGCAATGATAAATCGATTGGTCACGTTGATCAAATCATTGTCTTAGGTGTAGAGACGAAGCCCATTTCTCAGCTTAAAACAATTAGAAAACTATAAGACATAATTTTTTATTAAAAAATATTATATATCCAATTTTCTTTGCAAAATTCTGTGTGAAGAAATTTAAGCGGACAGAAACGTGTCTTGTCCTAGACTATCTTGCAAAACATTTATCCAAACGTACAGTTATATTCTTATGATTCATACAGACAGCTCAAGACTTAAGTTTAGGAACAAAATGTAACAGAGACATCTGTTGAAAACACCATAACCCTGTGGCAGCTGCTATTAAGCCATTAACGGGATCAGTTTTCATTTAAACCAGATTTACCATTTTCTACAACAGCCCATGGGAAAGCTAAAGACATTAGGCACAAATTACTGACAGAAGAGATCCTTAATCAAGCTGTACTTTTCATTTGGCTAGCTGTCCATGAGTAGCATTTCTAGCAAGAGAACAAGAGCTAAATGGAGGAAGAGAGGCGGAGTCAGAACCCTGGTTAGACCCATGATTTAACCTAAAGCTGGGCCCACGCTGTCAGACAGTGCTTTTGTACTATGAGTGGATTTAGCAGTGAAAGCTAGGACCCGAGTTGTACTAACCAGTGTTTTTCAAAAATGCGTTTGAAGGATCTGGGATAAAGAATCCGACAAGAGTGACATACCCGTGATGACTTTTGTGGTGAGTTTATTAAGTTGCTTCTCTTTTTACACGTAAGTTTACACATACTTGAGTTTTCTGGAAAATCATAGAAAGGAATGTGCATGTAGCTAAGTGAATGAGTATTTACCTGGGCCCTGGGTCCGACCTCAAAGGGCGCCGATCAAAAATCTAAAATTAAAATAAAACCCCAAACCACAGTGATGTATTACGTTCTTCCTAGAGGTGGCATATTTATACCAAGTTAACAATGCTCAGGAACATATGAATTATGCATTAGTCTTACATTTGTATTTATGACTTATCCCAACCACTTCCTGGATGACATGTAACAAAAAGAAGATATTTGAGATCAGAATGTGTCAGTAACCTTGCCAAATGCTAGCATTCTTTTATTGAATGACGTATCCATCGGAGTTACCAGGCAAGGTGTGTGAACAACATGCAGAACTGTATCCCCTGCCGCAGTACAGAGAGGAACTTAGTGTAAATCTATTCCGTAACAGAGAGTGGCCATGTGCAGCTGCTCTGGCAGTTCCTGAAATTAAAAAGTAGAGGAACAGGGCAAAACCTTTCCATTGATTCTGAGTAAAACGCAAGATGAGAGCTACACATTCTTTCATAATTAATTAATTAATTTTTGCTTAAGGTGTATGACTGTCTTGCTTGCATGCATGTGTACCAAACACATGCCCAGTGCCCAAAGACATCAGATTCCCTAAAGCTGGAATTACAAATGGCTGTGGGTCACCATGTGGGTGCTAGCAATTGAACCTAGGTCCTCTGGAAGTGCTCTTAACCACTGAATCATCTCTTGAGCCCCGAAGATGTTCTAGATTGTGAAAGAAAGCAATCTGCTCTCTCTGGTAACAGTTGCCTTTTCAGAATGCATGCCTCGAGTTCCTTTTCATTACTGTTTGTTGTACAAGAGCTCCTCAACCTTGTAATGTGTACCTTGAGACTGCCTGCTTACGCTTTGGCAAGAAACATTACTAAGTTTTCTTGTTTCCCTGTCTCTGGGGGCCTTTGCCAGGAGCATGACTACTTCCATAGCTAGCCTATGAAATGACACCTTTGTGGGCATCTTTTCATTGGCTTTGGATTTTAGAAATCTACACGAGAATGAAGAGGTGCTCAGTTTTGCTGATGCCAGTACCATGTCATCCTCAGAATGCTGGTTAGCTGGAGGTCAGGATGTCCTGGGAGGAGCTTCATTATTATCTGACCCCCATGAATAATTCCATGAAATGGAGAGATTTTATCGAGACAAACTTCACTACATATTGCAGTGGTGAAGTCCTTGGTCTTCCACATAGAAGAAGGACGATACACATGGAAGGAAAGGAAAGATGTGGCACCTAAGAAGCAAATGAGGGTTTGGAGGTAAATGTTGAGTGGAAGAATGGAAATGAGAAATGTTATGTCCATTGGAAACCAGGTACGTAGAAAACGGTTAGCCTGAAGTGAATGATGCTGCAATATGCCTGCCATAGTTAGCTTTATCTGTCAATTTGACACAAACCTAGAGTCACCTGTGAAGAGAGCACTTCAATTGAACAACTGCCCAGAGGTTGACCCATGACCATTTCTGTGCCTCAATCTTAACTGATTGATGCAGATGGACACACTCTACTGTGGGTTATACTAGTTCTAAGCAGGTTGGGTTTCAATGCATAAAAAAAGGTAGCTGAGAAAGCCAACGAAAGCAAGCTAGGAAGAGACTTTTTCCCATATGTCCTGCCTCTGCTTCTGCTTGAATTCCTGCCCTGACTTCCCTCAGTGATGGATATGTTACCTGGAGGAAATCAAACTGGTCTTCTCCAAGATGCTTTTTTTTGATCATGGTTTTATCACAGCAACAAGAAAGAAAATGAGAACAGTGATGAAAAGATATGTCATAGGATGCTTCCTGCTTCTGCACTTTCTGAAATGTTTATAAGTGTGATCGTTTGGGTCACATTTATTTTTTAGTATTAATATTACTTTTTTATGCTTATGGGTGTTTTACCTGCATACATGTCTGTGTACCACATGCACAACCAATGCCGCAAAGGCAAGAAGAGGGTGTCAGTTCTCTTGGAACTGGAGTTGCATTGAGCTACCATGTGGGTGCTGGGTGCTGAATCCAGGTCCTCTGGAAGAGTAGCTATCACCCTTATGTACTGAGTCATGATAGTTTTCATGATAAGAGAAACAGTAATGAAACAGTTTTAAAAGCACCCTACCTCCAAATCTTGTTCTTTGATATAACAGAGACAGTTACAAAACCCAATACTTACATTACGATAAGGAAAAGGGCTGAAGATAGAGCTCAGAAGAGCTCTGGCCTAGTGTGTTTTCTCTGGTTTCATCACAAGTAACAAAAAGAGAGGAGGAGAGAAAACAGAATTTTAAAAAAAAGACACGTTATAAAATTATATGAATGCACAACTTTCTGAGAGCTAAAGAGACAAATTTAAAGTAAACTAAATCCTTGGATCAGATGAAAGTGCAGACAGATCTCTCTCTGGATGTCATGCATTGCAGGAAAAAGGAGAAAGGAGTTATTTAACACATGAACCCCAGACACAGACCAAGTCATTTCTGTGGAACCATTCCTAGCCCTAGGATCTTCAAACATACTCAGTAGCATATGGGCAGTTGGGTCTAGGTACAAAGGGAGAAACTCTTGGTGTTTCAGAAATTTTGTGACAGTACTGGGGAGAAGAATATAATCACAAAGTTGAATGGGAATTGGAGACCAAGCCCAAACGGAAGTCAGAGCCTTCTATAACTTAAATCTGTGGAACTCGGTGGGGCGTTCCAACTACCTAATGTTGGAATTCAGCTCCAGTTAAGCTCAGTTTCTGATGTAAGCACAGAGGTCAGATCTTAATGAGGGAATCGATATTTTCTATTTCGTTCTTTACCGTTTGTTTACACACAATGTCTACCACGTGGCAGGCAACTATGAGATGTCTGTAGCAGGAAGAAGATGTGAAGCCTGGGCCAATGAAAACTAGTCAATGAATACAGACTGATGCGTGATCTGCAAGATCAGAATCTGGAAATAACAAAGATTTTATATTATCAGCATCACAGTCAGAGGAAAGAAAGTAATATATCAGGAGAGAACGTAAAGGTGTTTTAGAGCAGAAAGAATATATTTGCTATGGCACAATTATGGCATGTGATTAAGAGTATAAATGGACACTAGAGAAAATGCATAATGAATGTGGTGATCAGACTGACAGTGAACTCATCCCAACTAAAGCACAAAAAAAAAAAAAAAGGAAAAAATATAAACGTAGAGAACAAGAACAAGATAATAACATGAAAAATTTCTCGAATATTCCAGCGTATGTGAACCTGAGGTCCTCAGAGGACAAAAAGAGAAAATGAATCATTTGAGGAGATAAATGGATAAAATCGATGGAACATATTAGCCCACAAAAACCAGTTCAGAAAATTCCACGCAGAAAGCATAGAAACAATGTCTAGAAGTCTCGAATTCACCAGCGAAAATCAAGACAGAGATAGAATCTTTAAAATGAAAAATTGCTGCTGATATCTAACTGAAAAGTCCATTTGGAACAGCCTCAGGGCTATTCTCAAACATTATCAATATTTTCTAATCTCAGAATCTCTTATTTAACATAAAATATTACGTACCACGAGGAAAATTTAAGATGTATTTTCTTGTTCCTCTGATTTGTACTCTGGTCATGTGACATTCTTCTGCCTACAGAACTAAAAGAATCACTGGCTTATTCTAAATCTGCCTTTAGTTATTTCTTGTGCTATTTCTTGCCTAACTGAATTTGTATAACATCCTATGTTTACTACATACACTGGAATGCCTTAGCACTGTGTTTAAGATATAAACATAGCCACCACGTAATATCACTTTCTAGCTGTATGTCCTATTAAATCAAATACATATTAAAGAATGTAATACTCTCACAATTTACTCCTCTGTTGCTATGATAGAACATTGACTGAAAGGGAAGAATTTATTTATGCTTATAGGTTATAGTCTAACATAAAGGGATGCCAAGGCAGGAACTCAAAACATGTACTTACAACAAAAACCATGGGAAAATGCTGTTTACTGACTTGCTTACCATGGCTTGCTCAGCTGCCTTAGGTACACAGTCCAAACCCATCTACCCAGAGATGGCACCACTCATGGTGACATGGGTCCTCCTATATCAATCGGCAATGAAGAAAATGCCCACAGACATACACACAGGCCAAGCTGATAAACACATTTCTCAAGGCAATTCAACTAAGGTTCCTTCGTCCCATGTATGTCAAGATGGAAACCAAAATTAGATATCCCAGATGCATACACACACTAAATGGGGTCAAATGATTGTGGTTGAACTTATTCTCTGAAATGCCAGTGCGCATGCACACACAGAGACCCGATTCATTATTTCGTCATGCCACCATCCCCATTAGGAAAACATTTTACACTCACAGCTTTTCAAGCAGATATGTTGGTACAGGTATTGGTGGGCTCTGAGCATAAAGTAAGAGTCATGCAAGTCCTTAAAATTTATATTCAATAACAACAATGTCAATAGTCATACATTTGATGCGATTGGGAAAATGACCTTTTAAAAATGTTTTGGAAATTAGCTACAAAAGATCCTAATGGTACATATCACCCCAAATTTTAGACACTGTTAGATCCAGGCTCTGGCTCCTTGGAGACTTTTTATAATGTATTATTGCTGTTCACTTGCTACCTGTAACCTGGTTAGAAGACCAGACAATGCAAAATGTAAAGCAGTCCACATGTGGACAGTTCCAGGTGTTGGGAAGTGACTATCCCAGCTGAGTAGCCACTGTGTCATAAATTCGACTTAGCAATTAGTTCTGCTTCCTAATACTCCAAGCCTGAGGTAGGATTGTACTTTATGGTCACTCTCTGGTTAGTTATACGCAAAGATCTATGAGTGAACCAAGCCACTTCCATCCATTTCAAGCAGAGGATTCATGGTTGCCTGTAAATCCACCAGAGTTTTCTTTATTTCACTGCCCTGGAAGACAAGGAACATTCTAGAAGATGTTTCTTCAAGCTGTCTATGGCTTAGGGTGAGAGCAGTGGGGAAAGCCTCCTTCTGTCCTGGACTACATGTGTGAGAAGTGAGGTACAAGGATTGAAAATTGGGCTTCTGCTCTGAGACACCATGAGATGCTGCCTTCTGTGTAAACGCAGGATAACTAAGCTTATGATGCATGGCTTTCTGATCTTCAACTTTCTACTAATGTGCCAAAATATAAGATTTGAGGATTTGAGGAACTAGTGGTTCTTGGTCAACATAAAGCTAAGAGTAGATAAACGTGTAATCTTGTAATCTGTACTTCAGCTGGTAGACTGAAGACTGGGAAATTCGTGAGTTGCTCATGGGACATCAGGCCGTGGCTATGACTCTTCCAAACACACCATAAATGATTCAGCAGACTTTACAAACTCTATATAGGATACCTGAATCCAAATAGTTTATTCTGTGTAATTATTTCCCTCATTTAAAGGGGGTGCTGTATATCCTAGCAGTTAGAAGCATGGGCATTGGCATCAGATAAACAGGAGGATAGATTCCACCTTATCTCAGAATAAATAACCTACATAGCATTTTCAGATCTTGATGTCACTGTCTATAAAGATCAAGGAAAGAAGCAACAATGACAAATAAACAGAATGGAAAAAAACTAAATGGTGTCCTCCCGAGCTAAACTCTGCCGAGAGTGCCACAGGGAGGCAAGGAAGTAAATCACTGCTTAATTTGCATTAGAGATAACAAAAAGACAAAATGGTCCTTTGGAAGCAGACAGCTCAGAAAGGTGCTTGGGAATTGATATGGAGCCCAGGGTCATCTAGATTATCAGACAGAGTTTTATAGTGCTATTCTCCTTTACCTCCAGTTTTCACAGTCACGAATTTAAAAATATAGACAAATTAGCTCTAATCCCCGTCTATCTGCTATATTCTTTAAAAAAGTCATTGTTCTTGGAAATTTATTCTGACCTAGGTAAAAAGGACAGAAGCCCATAGAAATACAACTACACAGCTTCTGAATAGAAAAGAGGTTCTCACTCCCTGCACCCCTAAATACAAGAGTTCAAAGTCTACGTGTTACAATATTATTTCAAGCCCCTAATCCCAAATGTTGTTATAATATCAACAGCCAATTCTTATTTGCTAAACTCAAGGAATTTCTTTCAAAACCACTCCATCATCATTAGCTTAATAGTCACAATAATCCAAGAAAGTATATTCTATTATGGACCCAATTTTATAAACTCCTGGACTAGATGTAGAGAAGCTGGATTCACTGATATCCCCCAAAAAGGTATGAGGTAGAGCTGAGAACCTGAGTTTAGGTCTTGGAGCTATTTGAACTAAGCTTCCTGCAAACAGGAGGAAGCAATGCAAAATGCCACCCTTGGGTCCATGCCCAGAGTCCTCAAGATCATTCTGCTCCGTTCCACCAGTTTCTCTTCATCACTTCTGCAAAGTGAGCCTCATGGCCTCTTCTTCTACATGACTGTCTTCAAGTTATTCACTTTGGGTTCAGGCATCTACAGTGTATCTAAAATGTATTGAGTAAAAACATCTTTCTTTGTTCCAATAAAATCGAGTGTCCTTAAACAAAAAAACCTTCTGAAAGACTAAATTTACCTTCTACTTTATAGGCTACTAATTCTAAATAGAAATCTTCCCCAAATAAAGGGCATGGTCTTATGATCTCAAACCTAAAGCCCCTGCATCTAATTGGACAATTTTACCATGATTAATTTAACCATTCAAAAATCTCTAACAATCTAAAAATGTCTGAAGGCTTTAGAGCAACATTTGCCCCCATATTTGTTTTACATAAGGTGTAGGGAGCTGACAGAAGGCGGCTCTCATCCTTGCAGCCATCTTGAGCCATATACCCTGACAAGAGATTTGATTATAATAGCCTACAACAGCTGAGCACACTCTGATAACATCTTGCTTTAAGATACCTAGGATCTTCCCTTCGGTGTGTGAGACTTAAAGGTGTGATTTAGAGCTGAGACTTAAGGGCGTGACTTAGAGATCATATTTAGAGATAAGACCTAAGGGCATGACTTAAGGGTGTGACTTAGAAGTGAGATATATAAAAGGCGAGAGGCAGACAGAAGAGTTCAGTACAACTTGGAGTAGGAATTAGGCACTCGGAAGAGAACAGAGAATTAGGCATTAGGCATTAGGCACTTGGCACTTGGAGGAAGAACTTGGAACTGAGAAAGAGACTAACAATTGGAACTTGGAAGCATTAGGTACTAGGAGCTAGGGACTAGGAACTAGGGACTAGGAACTAGGGACTAGGAGCTCAAGACTTGGGACTTAGACTAAGAAGAGAGACTGAAGAATAAATGGGATTGAATCACACTCTGTCTGGTCTCCATTCTTCGAGTCCATCCTCACTCTCTCTCTTGCTGAACCCCAACCTGCAGACCCGGGCTGCTTGGGGCAGTTTGGGGTAACAAGTTAGTCCCCAAAGCTTTTGGCAGTGCAGGTTCCAACATTGATAGAGCAGTCCCAGACATTTTGACCCCTAAAAGTGGGTCATCTCTGGCCGCAACATTTTTGGCCCCAAACGTGGGGTAGTGTGGTTCTCAACAATAAGGGCATTTGTTTTAAATGTTGGTTACTATTTGATTTGTTCTTACATTGTAACCAGCATGAGGGGTAGAAGTGAATCAGGGAACCACACTTTGTTTGTTTGTTTGTTTGTTTGTTTTATTAATCATTTTGTTTGCTTACATTTCAAATGATATCCCCCTTCTCAGTTACGCCTCCACAAATCTCCCCATCCCATCTCCCTTTCCTCCCTTCTTTTTGCCTCTATAAGGGTGCTCTTCTGCCCACTCATCTACTCCCATCTCACGGCTCTAGCATCTCCCTACGCCGGGGAGTCAAGCCTCCTCTGGACTATGAGCCTTCACTTCCATTGATGTCAATAAGGCCACCGTGGATCCATCCGTGTATACTCTTTGGTTGGTAGTTTCATTTCTAGGAGGTCTAGGTGGTCTAGTCAGCCAACACTGTTTTTTTTTTTCCTATGGGGTTACAATACCCATCAGATCCTTCAGTCCTTCCCCTAGCTCTTCTGTTGGCCCTTGACTGGTCCCTGGGCTCAGTCCGATGGTTGGGTATGAGTATCTGCATCTGTATTGGTCAGGTACTAGAAGAACCTCTCAGAAAACAGCCATACCAAGCTCCTGTCAGTAAACATTTCTTGGCATCGGCAATAATGTTGGGTTTGGTGTTTGCAGATGGGATCACACTTTGAATAATGAATCAGCTGGCCTTAGGTCCTTCAGCTGACATTTTTGACTCATTACCCCATGCTGATGCAAAGACAAGCAAGACAGATCTGTGTATCTTTGAAGAACTCTCGTCAATCCCCCTGATTAATTAGGACAATGCTATTTCCATCTAAAATTGGACTGAGTCCTATTTAAATAATTATGGGATTTACCACATGACCTTCCCACCAGGCTCCATGAGACATGACTGGAGATACAGAGGAAATTCGTGAAATATCATCTCATCACACAATGCTATGCAACGCCTTTACCTGAGCTCAACCCCAGCCTGTTGTAACTCATCTCTTCACATGCTACTCAAATGTGCGACTAAGAATGTTTCACTCTGGAGAGATGGAAGAACTTTAATTGAATATTTTAATTTGGAAAATTCAGTTCTGGGATTAACCATCTTTCCTCTGTTTCCTCATCTGTTTCCTTTCTTATTCTTTTTTTTTTTTTAATTGAGAAATAAAAAGTTGTATTGGCTTTTTTTCTTTTTTTCATTTTTCTCCTTGTTAGGCAAAAGACAGATCTTTCCCTTCCTTATCCCTGAGAGTTGAACACATTGGGGGAAAATTGGGCACAGCCCATTACTTTTACAAACCCCAGTGAGTGAGCCTTAGTGCACAAAAAGATGATGCTTCTGAACATCTGCAGTCTGATTAGATCAAAGACCAACAAATTAGCCACAAATGGCTTTACAAGGAGCAGGCAGATATATCATTCGGAAAGTAGAAAACTTTGGGCAATAACTACTAATCAACGGTTTCCCTTTGGGCAGCCCGCATCACACCGATGACATGTAATGATGAAGACAGTGTCGGTGAGACGCTCTGTATTTCCCAAAACTCTTGCATGCATACTGTAGCACTTGGTGTGCATCTCAGGCCTCCCGTGGGTTTGTCATCTGCCCATTTCACAGGTCAATAAAAAGATAGGACTTCCTCAGCTACAAAACCATTAATTTAACTCCTATCAACAATTGTATCTGATGTTTTTGTTATAATTTATTTTGCATAATTTATTCACTTACATTCATTAAATGTCAATTATTGTATCTGAAGCCCAACATTGGCATAATAAACTTCCATTAGCTCTAAGAAAGGTGATAGAAAATTCACTAATATGATTTTATCAATAGTAATAAAGGCTTGGCCTACCTCAATTGATACTGAAATTATAAATTATAAGGTACCAAAATATGATAGGTGTGTGTTCTGTTCAGAAACTTTTGCTTAAGGCAGAAACCGTTAGCACAGAGACCTTCTGCTATGTCAGAGTTTAAGAAGACATGATTCAGCAGGGTCTTCTGTGTATCTTTGTATCTTTGACTTTAGCTTATGGGAAGTTGATATACAACTACCCAGCACAGATGTGACATGATTTGTTTTGCTTTTTTCATTGATCTTTATTGGTTCTTGAGTTTGGTAATGTTTGGGGGAGGCGTTGAATGAAAAATCACCGAGTTTAGTGGTCTTGTGGGAAGGAAGAGTTTGAAACAGTCAGAAAAGAAAATGGAGATGGGAATGGATACAGAAACAGGCAACCAACATGGGATAAAATCAGAAAGTGAAATAAAGGACAAAACATGTTCTACAGGCCCAAGTAAATGATCTGGATTTATTCTAAGTGCAGTGAAGATCCTAAGGCAGGAATATTGTCATAGTTAAGATTACTATTGCTGTGATAAAACACCATGACCGAGCAACTTGGGAAGAAAGGGTTTGTTCAGCTTATACTTTCAGATCAATGATCATCAATGAAGAAAGTCAGGACAGGAACCCAAACAGGGCAGGATCTGACACAGGAGCTGATAGGCCTTGGAATGTAGTGCTTACTGGCCTTCTCCCACTGACTTGCTAATCCTGCTTTCCCTCAGAATCTAGGACCACCAGCCCAGAGATGATACCACCCACAATGGGCTGGGCCATCTTCCATCAATCACTAATTAAGAAAATACCATACAGGCTTGCCTACAACCTGATCTTATGGAGGCATTTTCTTAATTGAGGTTTCCTCCTCTCAGATGACTTTAGCTTTTATCAAGTTGACGTAAAATTAGCCAGCACAGATATGACAGGTTTTGATTTGCTTTATTCATTGATCTTTATTGGCCCTTGAGTTTGGTAATGTTTGGGGGGGGGTGAATGTGAATCCTGTTCCTGCCCCCTCCCTAAACTTTAGAAATTTCATCAACTCAAAGTCATTCACTTCTGGTTAGTATATGTGAGAATCAGATGGGGATTTGGAAAGATAGCCAAGCTGGTCCTTTGCAATTAACAGGCTAGGTAACCTTGGAGAAATTCTTTGCCCTTCTCAGTCCTTTGTGACTTCACATGGTGTTCATATGAAAATTAATACCTTAAAAGGAATTGTAAAGCATTTTGTATGGATGTTGAAATATTGAAACATATTCCCTGGGAATGTGAGTGAGTTCAAACAGAAACAAGATCCTCCTCTGTAGAGAATTCAAAATGATTTGATTGTTGAATTGAGCGGGAACTGAACAAGAATTGCTATTTTGTAACTAGGACGTTCTGAACTCTGAATACAGTGCACCTGACCAGACACAAAGGACAAAAATAAAAATGCAAAATTCTTAGTAAAATTAAGTGTTCACATTTACATGAAACACCATTTAAAGAAAAAAGATGAATCAGGTTGCTCTGAAACCATAGCCTATTGGTGGGGCAGGTGCTTAGCTGTCTCAAGCTCTTGGATTCAATCTCTAGCATTAAAAAAAAAAAAAAAAAAAAAAAAAGCAAAATGAGCTTACCAGTCTCTTTGAAGGTGTTGATGGGGCTCTGAAATTCTCAAATCTGTTGGCTAACTTTGGTAATCCACATGGAGATGGCTACATTTCTAGATGTCAGCAATTCAGCAGGGAACAAAGAGGGCTTATGAGGATAATTCTTGCTTGTCACGCTGACTCATATTTGGGTGTCTGTGAGGGTGCTTCCAGAGATGATTGGCATGTAGGGATGTAGGAAGCAAAGGAAGTGAGAAGTCATGAGTGAGCATGTGGTGCATATGACCATTGTGAGACTGTCCTTTCTCTGACCATAGGAATCAATCACATAAATCTCTTCTCATAGCTCCACTTACATTCTACTGGTTCTGTTCTGCTAGAGAACGTACACGGAGATGTGAACTCTCCACTTTCAGAAAGCTTGTGCCTGAGGTTAAGCAACTACCTTTTGACATGGGGCAGTAGAGCACCCCTGTTCAAAGGGCAGCTTTGCTACATGATACAGAGCTTGCCTCTTCAGAGACAGACAGGAAAAGGATGAAAAGAGATAAATTTGATTTTAGAAGTAGAATCCAGTCTGTAAAAAAAAGAATCAAAGAAAAATTATAGCAACAGGAGGGTGATTCTCCAATATAGAAAAAAGAAAGAAAGAAAAAGAAAAGAGAAATTTCTTCTGCTTCTTTTGAAGCAGGCTGAGTGCCAAGTGGAACAATCCACACTAGTTTTGAGGCTCATTTTAATCATCTTGGAAAGTCCTACCCCCATGTATCTCATCTGTAAAATGGGCTCAACAAGGAATTCGGTCCTCATGTCCCTCTTAATGATGTCTCTTGGGTGTATAGTGATAGAACTGAAAAAGAGGGGGCAATGATGGATTATTACTCAACTCATCACATCCGAGGAGTCATAATTCATATTGACCTGAAATTTCTCCTGAAGTCTTTCATGTTAATGACTTATTCTCTAGTTTGGCTGTATCAGGAGATGGTGCCTTTAAGAAGTTGGATCTAGAGAAAGACACAATTGGGACGCTGGAAACACATGCTGAATGGACTATACAACCACAGTCTCTTCTTCTGTCTTGCACCTGCTGTGAATCAAGAAGTTTAGCACCAGCACATGCTCCTGCCGTGTGTGCTGTGCCACCACAGGACTCAAACAGCCAGGAATGATGATGCTCTTAAGGATTTGAGAGAATGATTGGAGATGGATGAATGTATTGCAGTGACACTGTGTACTGATGGACTTACAAACTTTTCATGCCATCTAGAAGCAAGAAATGGAGACACGATAGCAACAAAAGAGCATGAAGTGAGTATTTTTATAAGAGGGAGAAGACTAACCAGACTTCTTGAAGGAAAATTTTCAAGGGCCAGAAAAATATAAACTATAGAGGAAAGTCAGAAACACTTCCAGACAAAGGATTAGCAATATGTGATTAAAAAAAAATGAAAGAAAGAAAAAAATACCATTCCTTACTTGAAACTATGGTAATCTGTTTGCACAAAGCATTTGAGGCTTATGATATTGCTGTGAATTATATGTTCAATTACCATTTCCTAAAAGCAAGGACTGGGCCAAAAAAGTTTATAATTGCCATGATAGTGAATGCTAGCAAACCCAGGACTCCATTAAGTCTCATCCTGGAGATGCACTTGTGAGAAGTATCCTTTGTATCTAAAATTTATTTGGGTAGGTGTCAGGGACTGGGGGGCACAGAACTAGATTTCCTTCATCTAATTGGAGAGAATTATATGCAGTCAGGAAAAATCACTGGTGACACTGAACACCTAGGGCTCACTGGTGTGACCACCAAAGTTTCCATAAGTCCTGGTTCCTTCAACAGGATAACATGGTCCTTTTCAGAGCTGAGAAAAGGGCCTTCCATCAACTGACATAAGGAGAAACTCTCTAAAGTCACAAAATATGATATATAAGAGGGCTCTGTACTGTTAATGGTAATAACTAATAATCAATAAAAGCAGTCATGCTCAGGGTCTGGATTCCCTAGGACCACTCCTTCCTGTGAGTTATTAAAATTATTTCAACTCTTACATATTAAATGTCACACAGAAAATAATCACTTGCAAAGTGTTGGGTTCATCATATTTTACGAATTAATACTTCAGGTCATTTTAATCAGTTTCTGATATATATGCCATTTATAGAAAGCACTTGAGGGAAGAACACTGTGGCCATGATGAATAATGACAAGAATATGAACTATATTCTTTGTATACATGTTGGAATTTGAGCACTACTGGCATGCTTTACCATCTTCAGTATTTAGGAAGCTTTAAATAAAAAATAAATTTGCCTATTTCATTGAAATAGAGCATCCCTCTTTTTCTAGCATAAAACTTCAAACTTATTAATTTTGTGGCTATATTTTAAAAATGAGAGGCAGCACCAGCTAGATGATGACATGATGAGTGTCTTAAAATTTCTAGACACTAAGACTTTAGAAAGGGCACTAAATTTTTCACAGTATTTGTGTTTCATTCTCAATGTAATAAAAATACGCCATTCATTTAATAATGAATAATAGATCCCTAGTTTGATTTACACGCATGGATTAGAAGTCATGTGTGAAAAGTTACTGTTTTATTCAGATTGGATTTCCCTCCAGTAAAACAAAAATGGTACCCATCTACCACTATAAAAACGATACCTTGTCACACTGATAAATAAATATTAACTGGCTGTTACAGTTTTTTTTTCAAATTCTATACACCCTCAAAGTAATCTGCTTTCTCACTGAGTTCAGAGAAAGTTTTCTCTACAGCATCTATAGTTCCTATATTTACCCTACCATAGGGCAAAACCTCCTGCCAAAATCATGGTCTCCCTAAAGGAACACTCTTATTACAAAATAAGCTTATTTTAATAATGAAAGATACATGTAACAATTGTGTAACCTTTTCTTGTGTTTTTTCCACCAGGAAAAAAAAACAGTTTATTGTCTCTATTTTTCTGTTTTCTTTTGTTTGTTCCCTTTAACAACTGAAGAGGAAATTTCTGGTTTTTTTAGAAGCTCATATGATGTCATATTGGAAATGAGATCCTTGGGGTCATTTGGAAATGTCGTATGATGTTTTACTCAGGCACACAGGTGAAAGGATGTTTTACTAAAGCAGACATGACAAAAATATTGAAGAAGACACAGGTGAGAAGAGGTTTTCCTGAATCAGACTCGTAAGAGGACATGTGATACTTAGAATGAATATAAATATGACCTCACAGCCAATGGGAGAAGGCTCTGGCATTGGTTCGCCTTGCTCTGCCTCGCTAGTCTTCACAAACAATGCTCTTATATTGGTTCACCTTACATCACATTGCTGATCCTTGCTTGTTGTAAACTCACCAAAGAACTTGACATTCCAGGGACTTCCTGCCACTTCATGGTTTCTTCTTGATCAAACTACAATATAGATTTATGAGTGGTGATAGCCGAATGGATTGGGCTGCTATTGCTGATTGGTGTTTTGCTAGAGGACTGGACTGCTGACAATGAACTTTGGAACAGCCTCCAAAGAACTATTTCTAAACAGGTCCTCAAACTTCATTTCCTATTAACCTTTCTTTTCCACTACCTCTGATGGGTGGTAGGCTACAAGGGAGGTTGAAGTGTTTAAAAACCCTTATAAAGTAGGTTGTAAAAAATCTAAGCCTACAAACAACAAATGTTTACTCTTCTTGGTTTTGTGGGTAATAAATCCAGGTGTTGGCTATGAATTCCTGACTTCAGTTCCTTTGTAGGTTTGCAGTCAAGAGAGTCCAAGGCAACATAGGTGGTCTTGTCAGCTTTAGTTTTTAAAGCAGTCTGTTGGAATCAGGGCCTCAGTTTCCTGGGAACTGTCTCATTGGAGACAGTGAAACAAAACCTGTCAACCTTTCTCAAAAAACCAAAAAAAAAAAAAAAGTGCAGAGATGATATCCCATCATTTTTTACCTATTATATAGACACATTGTATAGACACCCCGCAGTCTAATCACACTCAAATAGGAGGAGAATATGTACAAGGATTTCACACTCAGGAGCCCAGCGTGAGTGTCCAGGCTGTCAATTTGTTTGACAAGGTCTTTCACTGTGTAGCCCTGACTGGCCTGAAACTCACATTCATCCACCTTCCTCTACCTCCCAGGCACTGAGATTAAAGGTGTGTGCCATCATACCAGGCTACAGGCTTTTGCCCTCACCCTGTTATTTTATGTGTTTGGATGTTTTGTCTGCATCCATGTTTGTACAGCATGTATGTACAGAGCCCCCAGAGGCAGGATAATGATGTGGGACCTCCCAGACCTAGACTTAAAGATGACTGTGGCTATGTGGGTGCTGGAAATGGAACTTGGAACTTCTAGAAGAGCATCCTGTACTCATAACCACTGGGCATTCCCTCCAGCCTCTGCGTGGCTCATCTTAAAAGGCTACCTGTCACTGGATCTTGCTTGTGTAGGGATTAAAAGCTCTGGCTGGACCACTCTTCCAGATCCACCACACACATGGAGGGTTAAAGATCAAGCTTCACTCCTGCAGTTCATTCACACACACCATTGGCCTTACATGTACCCCAAAATGTTCCCTCTGGCTTGCCCACCTCTGCAGGTATTGCCACTCACGCTAAGCACATGATTTCGACTTTCCTAATTCCCCATGATTTTCCATAATTTCATAGGACCCTGGGAACTAGGGCCCAGAAAGTGGCTTTACAGAATGTGGGAGTATGAGCCCATGCTAGGCAGCCTCCTCCCCCATGGTTCTCAAGATGGACTGTGATGCCACTAGCTGGTCACAATGCTCAATGTTTGAGTTGTCTGCAGACTGCACATAGTCTGTGTCTGTCCAAGGGAGCACTTGGTCATGTTCTCACACAATGCACAGTCCTGCTATCTGAGCAGTCTCAAGGAGTGAAGCTCTCCCAAAGATGGGATGTACCTGGAAGGTCCCTGATGCTGCTGTGGCTCTTGCTGGACTGTGTGCCTGGTTCTTTATAATCCCTGTGTCAAGCACTTAGACACACATACCAAAGTATGTGGCTGGGACACATAAGCAATTATGTCTATTCCTCAATTTGGAACTTAGATTGCCCATGGAGTGATGTTATTTATGCTAGCTCTTTTGAAGGACCTTCTCCTTGGCTTCTAGATGCCCAGCTTCTCTTTTACATGGCTTTTCCCTTCTCTCCCTCTCTCTCCTTCCACTCTCCCCCTCCCTTCCCCTCCCTCATTTCTCCCCCTTTCCTCTCTTCCGCCCATTTTCCTTCCTTCTCTCTCACCCACCTTGATGTTCTATTCCATTTTGACTTAATTATCCCAGTCAAGATCCTATGGTTATGCCCCAAGATTAGGCACCAGTATTTTAATGTATCCATTTTGGGGGATACATAGTTCAGATGATAACATCCCCTATTCCTATTTCTATCTTCTACGTTTGTTTCCCTATATTCAGATAGTAGAGCTGAAGGCTAAGCCATTTCAGTGGAGATGCAGATGCCTTTTTAGAAAACTTAAAACTAAATAGAGAAATAAGATCCTTTTAAATTTTCTGCTAAAGCATACCAAGTTATGTCAACAGAAGCTACTGGGGCCATGACCACTTTAAGGGAAAGGCCATGACTGTTTCTCCAACACACAATATAGCACTTAGGATAGGAGGAACTAAAAGTAAGTCTTCCTTTTCTTACTAATAACAATCTATTTAAAAACATGGTAGCTTAAAAATATGATATGTATTTAGTATACCTAATTTCCCTTTTATGTGTGTGAATAATTCAGTGGAATGACTTATCTACTCTACGTGACATAAATTATACCACTCTCAGCTGCTCGTGAGCTTCTTGCTAGGCTGAAATGAAAAGATCCAGGATCATTCACATCCTGCTGCTGGGCAAGGACAACAAGAAGTTTAGCTTAGAGTTGGACCTTCCCTCTCCTGTAGGCATAGCCTCACTTTCAGTCTCTCAAGCGGTAAACGCGGTACGTTTATAAGATGAGGTAGAAATGCAAGAGGGATTTCTAATACAACAGGAAAAGGAAGTTGTCAGCCCATTAAGACATGAGATTGAACCCCAAACTCTACAATATTACTTCCATAACATTCCTTTAGCTAATAGTCAGTGAGCCCTCTTAGACTAAAGAGAGAAAATACAGACCTTGCCCTTCCGTGGAAAAATAGCAAAGATTTTATAATTGTCTTTATCTAACTCAGTACATTATTGGTAACAAATTAATGAATAAAATACAAAATAAAGTAAGACAAATAAAATTAATCTATTTGGCTGTGGACAGTATAATAACCTTGGACTAGGTCAGAACCTCCCATTTGAATTAGGGTCAGACATCAAAGATTTCCAATACTTAAAAAAAAATCTCTCATAATTAAAGAATGCTAGCTGCTGAGTTTCCACATTTCGTTTTGTTAAATTATCTTTTATTGTTTTTAATTACGGCTAAGTGTGTGCACACATGAATGCAGGTGCCCACAGAGGCTCTGGCCTGGAGCTAGAGTCACAAGCAGATGTGAGCCACCTGACATGGCTGCTGGAGTTGAACTCTGGTCCTCTGAAGGTCAAGCAGATGCTCTTAACAACTGAGTCATCTCTCCGCCCCCCCCCCCCCCCCCCCCCCCCCCGCATATCTCTTTGACTTTCTTGTTGTATGGATTGTTCTTAACATAGGGATGCTTGTCTACGTAATACCTTTACTACGCATGTGCACATAGAAGTGACCACAATGCTTACAAACCATGTTTCAGCCTCAGCCCACACACAACGGAATTTACAAGTGGACCCTCTGTATGATACTCAGGTTTAGATGAAGGAATGGGAATGTCAGGATAGAATTAGTGGGTTTATAAGAGGAAGGCCAACAGCTCCCACTTTTCTCCTGCCCTGAATAGGCACTAATGAAAAACTACCAGGGCCAGAGGAAAGTGGTCACCAAAGAAACAGATATGCTAGAATGCTAATAATCTCTGTCTAGACTCTTATACTGGGGGTAACGAATGCTTATTGTTTAAGTATGGTATTTTATCATAATATCTTGAACTGAATAAGACACATAGTGAGTGACTAATTTATTCTGTCCAGCCTTAATGGTCATGACCAAGAAAAGGAAGAGCAGTGTGAGTACAGCTAATGAAGTTTCAGTAGGAATACAGGCTATAAGGGAAATACTTTTAACGATTTGACTGATTTTCTGAATGACGATTTATACTTTTTCCCTATAATGTGACAAAAAACAGTGATCATATCTTAAAAATAGCAAACATGACTTAGAGAAGGTTCTGTTTGCTTTTTATAAACATCAAAGTTGCAGATAACAGGGGAGGAACCTGTATATATCTACACATATGGAAAATTCTCAAATGGCAGTGAGAAGCTTTCATTTTTTACAGCTGCTCTTGGGCTCATGAAAGAACTGAAATGGTGGAGGGGGTGTCTCAGATAATTTATACCCTGATCTTTGACAGGGACAAATTAAAAGTTTGGATGTGGACATTCTTTCTCCTGTAGGCACAGCCTCACTTTCTGGTCCCTCCAGCAGTGGACTTGGTATTTTCGTAGATGACTTTAAGAGGCAAGAGGAAGATTTCCAATCCAACATAAAACAGAAGTTATCAGCTCCTTTACGCTCAAGCTTGAACCCCAAATTTTTTTTCCATTTGAGAATGAACTGAGTTGAATTTGCTCATACCTCAATGAACTGAGTATATGGGTTCATTTCACTTTTTTAAAGTCTTACTCAAAATGTTACTTTCTTAAAAAGGAAAGAAGTGACCAAGTCACTCTAAAGCAGTGAAAGCAAGTGGTACTATTATTTTCTTATGTATTACTAATTTATAAATACTAAAATAGCCTCTCTGAATTGATTTGTTTCTTCTTTATATATTATATTCTATTTTAAAAATTACTGATATCATGATAATGTCTTTTGACATTACCTTAACAACATTTCCTCTGCTTTCTGATCTTAAGAAACAATCCATATTTTTATAATTTAAATTTCTATTAAATTGTCTAGTCTCTCTAAATAGTTTCATATTATGTTTTGCTCTCATTTTAGAAGCAGATTATTATTATTATTATTATTATTATTATTATTATTATTATTATTATTATTATTGTCTGCTACTTGTAAGGGATCTGTGCCCTGAAGTACAAAGCTGTGCATGTGTCTCTCTCTCTCTCTGTGTGTGTGTGTGTGTGTGTGTGTGTGTGTGTGTGTGTGTTCAAACCCTTAGAGTCTTATTGGGGCTAATTATATAAACAGTGGCAAAATGAATGAGTTGAAATCTAAAAGACAAGTGGGAGTTGCACATTTGACCAATTCCAGGTGGGAAGTTGGATACTGGAAAAATATATTGAATTGCATACAGTTATACCTAAGTGTAGTTGAATGCACAGTGGTGGGTGGCTCTGTCTAGTGTGGGGAAATACCAGAGAGGAGAGGAGGAAGCCATCTGACTAGAGTCTATTAATGTACAGAAACATTGACTTGTCCTAACAGACATCAGAAGTCAACCAATGGTTTTAACCAAAATGTGAGATGACGTCTCAGAAAGATTGTTTGCTTCAGGATGTCTTTACATGTTCTTCAATAATTAGATATTAGGTAATTATATGTTAGATAATTAGAATATCTTACTGGAGTTCGAGAGCAATAGTCGAGTGCCCGTAATTGTGGAGTAAAATTCCAATCTCCAACATTGCCCTAAGAATTTATGTGTCATTGAGTAACATGACAAACTTCCCCAAAATTCAGATTCTCATGTGTGAATTACAAATGTTAATACTGGCCCCCAATTCTTTCAACTATAAGTCTCCCGATGTCAGTGAAAGTAACAAACTCTTCACTGTGGTCTAGAAACACACAAAAGATTTAAGAAATTCAAATATAAATAATGCTCGCAGATACTCATGTATTCTTTCAAATGACAGAAGAATTGTGGACTCAGGAAGGAAGGAGGAGATAAACTCTGCAGTGACTCAGAACTTAAGTTTATCCTGGGGTTGGGTTTTCTTATTGAAGCTGAGGCTTGTTTAAAAGAAACACGTTCTTTGACTCTACTGTAGTATTTACTCCAGATCACTGCTCTGTTAGTAACACGGCTTCAAAAAGACAGGGTTTCTGGTGATGACTCTCATAGTAGAGATCACAGAGACAAAGGGAGATCATGACTGTGGCAATTCCTATCACTGAGAAGGTTTGGAGCCAGAATGTGGGCTTTAGAACACATATCCTAGCCCACTGTTCCAAGCCTTGCCTCCTGTAATTATTTTTTGCTTTAAAGTACAAATTTAAAAAATGTCTTATGAGAGCATCTCCAAATGATATATTTAGCAACTGGAGTGCATTTCTACAGTAAGCCCTGTCTGATCACAGCAAAGAGCAGACCCTTGTAATAAATGACTACCAAATGCCTGCTCTCTGTCTCCCTATCTGAAAACCTTTGTCCCATTTTGTTCTCTGGGACCCTGGTCCTATAGACCCTTTGTCTTGGCCTGGGCATTAAAATACCACTCACACAATGTCAGCCACCTATTTCTACTTCAAGGGATCCTCAAGATTGCCATAAGTTAATAATTTTTAAACCAAAATAATTTTTTTGACTTTAAACAATCTTGCATACTGACATGTGATCCACAAAACAGATGTGCTTATCAAATATAAAATGGGGTTAAGTACCATCAAAATCAAGTGACTTTTTTTTTCCTCCTTTCCTTTGGCTGACACAAACCCTCCGTCCTAGACACACTTCTCTGTGTTTTGTTTGGGGTAATGCAAAAAAATGAAATATGTTACCCTAAATTGAAGGAAACCATGGTCTTAATGGAATCATTAGAGAAATTGTTCCAGAATGCTGCATCCTTCCAGAAATAATAACCCTGTAATGTCAGCAAATTCCAAGTCAGCACGGGTTACCTGCTGCACACAGAGGGGCTTGGTCATGTTCATTAGATCTGCCCGAGGCTCAGCCAAACTTCAGCACATGACCTTTAAGAATTTTTAAAAATTCATTAATCAATGTTCTTTGCCTGAGTTTTGCTGTTTTTGCTTCTTTAACCTATTATTTGTATCCTTTCTTTTTTTATAAGTTGGCTGATCCCCATACCCAACGATACTAAGAACTGCAAGCATAACAATTCTAGCTAATAATTAACAGAAGTTTCTTCAGTTACCATTGCCAAAGGTCAATAATGATATTTTAAAATGTCACCCACAGGAATTATCAGGCAAGCTAATGTGACAAGAAAATAATGGTCAAAAATCTTAATTTATGTTTGACTTTATGTTTCCAAAAGTAATTTTGATATTCTTTCTCTTTGGATCTTCTATAAAGCCCTGAGAATGCTCTATTTGTTTCTCAACACTAGTATCTTAGAAACCAAGCAGAGAAACAACTGAAGATATCCTTCGCTAAACTTCTGAAAGATCACTACGATTTTCCTACAACATCTTGGTCTCATCTATGCTTCCTGTAACTATGGCTACCATCTTCCTACATCTTCTTGGTGCTCTCATCAATGCCTACTGTAACTTTGGATCGTGACAGCAGTAAGCATGATGCACTTATTTATTTTTGTGCATTTATGAATGGCTCAAGAGAGTGGCTTCTGGGCTGTCTTGTCTGTCTTAGGAAAACCATAGAGATGCAGGCGTCCTCACGGGGATCTTAACTTTAAATTTTTATTGGCTAATTAATTAAAAATATAATTCTATACTTATTTACATTGTGTGATCCTTTATTTTTCTTTTGCAATTCAAATGCTTTAAATCATGCAATATTTTATTAAATTCTAATAGAAAAGTCACACTCCTTGACATTCCTTTGTGAAAGTTGGACAACATTTCAAAAATATTTCTAAGAAAAAACTGAAAATATCACTTGTTCTTGCACTCTTCCTTGATCTTGAATGTCACTTTCTTAATTCTTTGACCAAACTTCTAATAAGAACGTATTCATTGTAGAGTGAATTGAGTCTCCCCTAAGGAAATATATTGAACCTTCTAACATTTCTAACATACTGTATCTCAGAAAGCAGCCATATTTGGAAATGGGATCTTTTTATTTAACCAAATAATAATGGTGTCTTTATGTGACTATGACTCAACATGGCAACGTCTCTATGAGGAAGTTACTTGCATGGAGACAGACAGACTTACATACAGCAAAGACATGATGAGGACCATAGTGGACATCTACAAACTGAAAAACCATTAAGCCTGCCATAATTCATGAGAAACATGCAAAACCCTGCCTGCTTTAACCTTGACTTTTGTCTGAAAATTTGTAAACTTTTTGATGGCAGCCTTAGGAAAGATATCCAATGTTTTCTAGGAAGGAAAGGTTCCATTCATTTGTGGTACCACTGGCCCAATGCCTGAGTGACTGGTGAGATAAACCATATTGTCTCAGTCTCTTTTCCTGATCTTTTGATAAAATACTGACAAAAGCAACTAAAGTTGCTTCTGTTATTTTAACTTGAGTTATTCTGACTCAAAGCTCAGGGGTACAGTTCATGGTAAGAAACAGAGGCAGCAAGAGCCCAAAGCAGCTAGTACTTCTCATCCAACATCAGGAAGCAGAGAGCGATAAACATGTGCTGGCCTTCAGCTCTGGTTCTCCATCTATATAGTTCAGGATTCCAGCCTGGGAATGATGCCACACACTATGGGTGGGTCTTTCCACCTCATTTAAGGTAATTAAGATAGCCCCCAACAGGCATGTCAGGAGACCCGTCTCCCAGGTGATCCTGGATCCCATCAAGTAGACAGTATGAACTGTCATGCATGTCATTTGTCTCAGAACTGTAATCATGCTGCTTAACTGACCTGACTCTTCTATCACTTCTATCACTAGAATGTGCTCATGTGGATTGATCTTATTTCATCCTATCTGCTCAGAGTTTGTGAGTGGCTTGTGATGAGTCTGGGAAATTAATACCGTCCATTCCTTTGTGTGACATTCACTTCTTTCCTTCTGGAAATTGTCAAAAGTAAGTATGTGTAGATATTTTCAACATATATATATATATATATATATATATATATATATATATATATATATAATTTTTTTTTACCTATAGATGCAGTAGCCTAGAAAACTGCCTCTCACCTGGATTTCTGATCATTTTGCTCTTGGTTTAAAAGTTCTAATCTTCAATGTACCTTTTGAACTTTCCATTTCAATCATTATTTTTTTTTTACACTATAGAATCATATTATAGGAGATTGTAGAGTCAGGAGAAACATAACTTTAAACAAGCTTAAGGAATAACTCCTGTTATTTATGATGATATAAATGACATATTAGTTTCTTAGATAATTTCTACTTGATGGATTATTTTATTTTCAGTTAATTTTTAATAATTAATTTAATTAATTTCATTTAGTTTTTGGTTTTTGTCTGTCCTTTTTGGTTACTATTTAGTGAAACATCTAAAACTTTTGAAATTCTATATCAAATAATCACAAACCCTTGTCCCATGAATGGGTGTTACATTCCAAATCTTTAGATAGCCTAATCTGACCATTCATTCTTCTCTTCCTCATATCACCACTGTCTAATCTGCCACTGTTTTCTTTGATTTTTGTTTTGCTTTTCTTTCTTGCTTTTTGTTTGTTTGTTTGTTTTTCATGCACAAGGCTATCCATTTTGTTCTTAATTGGTTTATACATTCCTAAGCCTTTTACTCACATGTAAGTAAACTCAAAATGTTTGTAGAATGAAAATCTGAAAATGAATATGCCTTTTAACCCCTGATTCTAGCAGAATTATAGACTAAGATAACCTAAATATTTAACCTAGTCCACCATCTTGCCAGAACTAGAAGTCAAAAGTCGTGTACGTCATGTGGCATATTTCCTCCCAACAATCTACATCTGTAGGCTGTTAATGAATACTATAAACAAAGATGGCAGTCTCTCTATTTGAAATGTCTCCAGGATAAGTGTCAGCAGAAGACAAGCAGATTCCCCATTTTTCTACCAAGGACTTATTCAAATATCTTCAGGCAAGCACTCAGATCTTCAGGCCTAAGCTTGGAATCCACAAATGAATTTGGCCTAATATGCTGATGTGAAGTAGTTTGTAATGTTTATGTGATCTGAGAGGCCTGAGACTCATATTTTTCCCTTAACACATTTTTTTGACCACCTCTATCTTACGATATAGCAAGAGCCATGTTAATATGTGGGGCAAGAACAACAACAAAACACTAGATATGGAACTGGTACTGAGGATATCTGGAGCAATCACCACCAGCACATCTGTTGCTTCCCTTAGGAACCCTCTCCAACACTTATAAAGCAGCTGATGTTGCAACCTTCAAAGGTTGGCCTCCTAGCTCAGCCTGATGCCAAAGGTATACCACCTGTGACGCTGTAACGTTGCTTTCTCCTCGCTAAAGGTCAATCAGTAAGATAACCTTATAGACATGTGACGTAAGTACATCCTCAGACTCAGTGTGTCTCCTATAATTAGGCCTTATTCTTTCATTTAGGCCATGCCTTCTTTGATCTTTGATTTTTCCACAGATAGATGGTCATCTCTCTCTAGTTAGCACATGTATGGTACCCTGTGCCCTCCAGCTGCATTAGGGAAGCTAATGGCTTCCATTCATGGAGTAAGCAAAGAAATGGATCTCTCTGACTTATTTCTTAAATGGAATGAAGTAGATGTCTCAAGTGTCTCAATATTTATTATAAACCTAAGGCATGATCTTATGTTTTTCTCTGAATGCATTTTTACTATTAGGAAACTGTGATGCAATGACTGATGGTGTAGCTCAGTTGATAGGAACGAATCTTTGTCTTCACACCCGAGTACCACGTAGACCAGGTGTTGTGGAACATGCCTGTGATCTCAGTCCTCTGGAGATGGAGACAGGAGAATCAAACGTTCAAAGTTATCATCCTCTGCTATGTAATGAGTGGAGACTAGCATGAGACACATGAGTCTCTGTTTTACAAATAGATAGATAGATAGATAGATAGATAGATAGATAGATAGATAGATAAAATTTAAGTAAATAAATGAAATAACATTGCAGTTTGTTGCTTGAAAACACATTGTTTTAACTGTCAATCTCCCACAAATGATAGCAGTGAGACCAGCAGGCAGAGTTGCATGCTTAATGAGAAAACTTGATGTTACTGGAGTGACTCTGACAAAGCAAATAGGACGTCCTCCAGAAGCAGCCTTTCACATTCTGGAACTAGAAAGACTTTTGTGACTCGTCTTTCTCGACAAATTATGGCTGTCTTAGGCACTCCTCCTGTTTTTATTTTTTGTTTTAAGTGCTGTGCTATTCATATGTATACTGAGTGTGAAGTAGCCTAGTGGGGTTTTATTTGTTTGTTTGGGGGGGGGTGAGATTCCCAGATTCTGCTAAGCATGAATATTAAGAGACAGATACAATTCATTGTTATTTTGTCAGCTTGCTAAAGAGTACATTTTCCTGTCTATGGCAAGAAGTAATTATGTTTTTTTTTTTCTGACACATGCAGAAATTTTAAGACTATTCTTTTAACCATTCCAAGATGCTTCCCTCTCTGACTGCAGGAGCAGGGCATGCTTTTCTCATTCAAAGAATCACCATCCTGTCCTACAGACTCAGTGCATGAGCATCCTTCCTGACCTGCACGGTGCAACTCCTCCTACTGGCACTTTGCCCAGAGCCTACCCTGTGTACAAGTCAGCACATCAGCACTGTAAAGAAATACCAAAGACAATTAGCTTATATAGTGCCTTTGGCTCATAATTTGGGAAGTTCTGGCCCAACTTCAGTGGTATCCACTGCTTTCAGCCTCTGACAAGGCAGTATATCACCGTGCCAGGGTGGAACATAGCTAGAATAACTTATCTCATGAAACAGGAAACAAAAATAGAGGAAGAGAGTGGGGTTCTCTTCCTTCAAAGTCTCCTTCAAAGATGGAACCTCAATGGATGAAGGAATTCTCACCATATTCTACCTCTAAAGGGCCCACCATCTCAAAAGCTTAATAGTTCAACTCTGTGGATCAAAGTTCTCAAACTCCAAAGGACACAGCTCCACACATGGGACCATTACAGTGATTCAACAGTTCATATAAAATATCTTCTGCAAAACCAACAGGAATAGATGAGGCTCCTGCATCCAGAGTTCATATTTTTACCCAGGGACTTGAGAGAGAATGGACAGTTAGACAAAAGCCAGTAATAAAGACAAACTATAGCATTCTGCAATATAAAACATTTAAAAACAAGACAGACAGTTTGAAGGGGACCAAAAGAATATAATTGTAGAGTACAGGGAACATAAAGTGGAGGAAAAATAAAAAGTATGTTGTTCTATATTGTTCTTAACTAAAGGTTAACTTGAGAGTTATCCGAACTATAAGCACTTATTATGTTAATTAAAAGGAAAGTCCAATGGTAAAATTTTATAATTTTTATAATTTTATAATATTTACAATATTTCAATAAAGGAGATTATTGGACTTCTGCTAGGCACTTGCAAGGCATCTTTCTGCACATACCTGTGGTACAACAATATCACTAAGCCTACATCTTCCAAGTAGACCCATAATAGAGAGTTGGCTATTTCCTCCATTTGATCTTGTTAGTCAAGGTCCCTTTTCCACTAAACATTTCCGAACAATGAATTCTTACATTCCTGTTTCAAAGCAGCTTTTGATGTCATGGCTATTACCTCAGTGAGTAACATGTTTAAAGTTGTTCACACATGCACACAGGTATTGCTATTATTTAGTGCACATCTTCCATTGATGGGTCATGCTTGTCTTTGGTTTTTGGTTTTTGTAACCCCTACCTATCTCCTTCTGCATGACAGAGTGATCACATTGTCTAATGGTTTTGACCGATGCTATTGGGTTTCCATAGTCACAATTTGCTATGGAGTTGTTTCTTAGTTACAGAGAAAAAGGAGGGAGTGGTTACATTAATACATCTGCTAGTAAAAAGCACAGTGTGAAAGTCTGTTTCCAGGTAGGGAAAAAATTTTCTCCTTGAACCTTATCCTTCAGAACCTGTGTCAATTCTGATGATTTTTATAATTCAAATTAATAAGGCAAAAGGCAGTTCTGCTGTGAACAGTCAATGCCATGCCCCCAGTACAGCAGTACAACCTGGACTTCTAGGACTAATCAACTCTCCTTTCTCTTTGTCCTTTACCTACCCAGGAAGACAGCATCTGTCCAATGCAGATGCTCCAGGAGAAGTTGAACCTGGATCCACTGCCCCTATTGGACAGCTTCTCTCTGAACGTGATGTCCTCCTTTTCTCCAAGATCACTCCTAGCCCCACCCACCGTGTTTTCTCCCAGCACCCTCCTTTCCAGAATGTGTTTGAACAGTCAGTACGACCTATTGCTTAGCAAACATACAATTCTTTCAATTCTTGGCTGCCTACACACAGGCATGTGTCACACACAGTACATGTGTTAGCACTATTAACTAAGAAAAGCTGAAAACAGAAAGATCAATAATTCATACTACACTCTTAACAAATAAAGAACACAGAGCTAAATTTCTCTTTACCTGCAATAAGTGTGGTATAGATAGATGACTGATAGATAGATAGATAGATAGATAGATAGATAGATAGATAGATACATAGATAGATACATAGATAGATAGGTACATAGATAGATAGATAGATACTAGATAAATAATATAGAGGGATGATAGATAATAATATATAAGAAATAGAAAAGAGCTAGATGATAGATAAATAGATAGAAGATAGAGAGATGATGATGATAGATATATAGATGATGATAGAAAGAAAGAAGGAAAGAAAGATAGACAGACAGACAAAGATAGAGAAAGAGAGAGAGGCAAAGACAGAGACAAACAGATAGACCAATAGGTATTTATTGAACACTTATCAAGTAAGTAAATTTGGTCATAGAAGATTATATGAATACAGTCCTTTGTATTGAGGACAGTAGGTTGATTCTGGACAGGGAGGGATGGTGCGCAGATAGTGATAGCAGAGTCTAATTAAACTCAAAGTAATATGTGTGCACAGAAGGTCAGCTTACCACAGAGAGGCTTTCGTGGAAATAGAGCCCCACATCATAAAAGTTGCCACCATGATGAACTGGGCATGTTCTTGTCTTCAGCTGCTCAGTTTGACACCACTGGGAGACACAGCTACCCAGCTGATTGAGCAGAGACACTCTGAGGAGGTAAGAGCCCTGGGGAGCCTTGTCCTTGAGGCCCCTGATACATCTGATCTGTATTTTTAGACGAGGCAACTGAGGCTGCTCACCCTACATAAAAGGAGGAGTTCTTGAATTACACAGGAACTGAGTAAAACCAAGCAATTAGCAACAATGGGCTTTTCAGAGGGTAAAAAAGGTAGACAATTATTTTTACTCAACCTGTAATTGTTAGGTATTAGCAATGATAACAGACAAGGACCCACAATGTATAATTAAGAGGTCAAAAAAGCAAACTCCCCGTTGATGGGAGGGAAAGTTTAACTAGTGTTTAAGCATGGTATGTTAATAAGCTATGCCATCAGAAACCATTAATCTATTATAGTAAGATGGAATTAGCTGGAATCTAACACGTCTGAAAACCACACAGCAGGCCTGCTAAGATATTGGGGAATGGGAAACCCCAGCAGTGAGCCTCACACATGGCATGAGAAAGGCGGAGATCATAAACAATACTAATCACAGATAATAACGCCACATTGGTAAGTGACCTGCAAAACATGTAAGACTTATACCTCGCCTGATCCAACATGCTTTCAGCATGTCAGCTTGACTCACAGGCTTCCAATGAGAGCCCGTCCCACAACAAGAGAGGGAAATATCAAGGTCTGAATCTCCGTCCATGGCATGTAACTGAGACAGGACTGAATGTTTTATGGAACATTCAGGTTTCGTTGTTCATTCACAGTTGACTGGGGCAGGCCATTTCCATGTTCAGTTACTGCCAAGAAGTTTATACAAATTAATGATTTTAGTGAACTATTGTTTCAGATTAAGTAAACACTAAAGCAAGATTGTTGAGAATTTGGATATCATTAAATTTTATGTATGGACTCACTCACAAGTCCCTGAGTAATTCAACCCTGAAAAATTCACTGGTCCTTTATCCTTCAATCACAAATAATGTCATGTTTAAGGACACATTACTCTTCCACCCAGGATATGGATACCACCAGGTTAATCTACAGTTGACAGGAGAGAGATTTCTTAATCCTGCCAAGAATTTATTGAGATAATGCATATTTCCATATAGATAATGCTTCTAGAATTAAATAAACAAAGAAAGTTGTTCAATTTCTTTTGTTTCCCATTCAAATCATCCTTAAAAAGTAATCAGAATAACAATTATTTTTGGTTTAATTAGAAACTCTTAATTAACAACAAAGACTTAACCTTAATATTTTGGTTTCCAAAAATATTTTTTGAAAATTAACACCATCTGAATAAATAAGACAATCTTTTTAGACCTCAAGGCAGGATTACTGAAGCAGGCAGACTGAGTTATTAAACACATTCTAAATTAAACGCCTCTATGAATTTTATACTGAAATACATTGTGATAGTTTTGCATGCCAAATGTGACATTTTCTGTTTTAGATTCATCTTCTATAGTAATTTTTTTTTGGAAATGTCATACAAACAAAGATTTTGTCATTTACCAATAGAATTACTATGCATGGTCGCCTAGCCATCTCTGTGCAGGCTCTTGTGGTTGTTTCAAGTCAGCAAGCCATAAAGAATCTTTATCTCTCTGAAACACAGCAATTTGGAAGATAATCGAATGGTGACTAGGGGGCAGACGTGCCAGTCTGAGGAATTATACCACAATCTCTCTTGCATTTACAACCTCTGTCATGCACATGCAGGCAACATGGGAGAAGGGGAACGAAGATTCATCAAATCTCATGCCTGTGTCGTTTGCATGTTGGCAAGCCTACCTCCACGGATGGCTGAGACTGTGCCTGGTCAACCTGGCACCCTGTGCCGAGGAATGTCACTGACATTCCATGAACAGCATTTGGCCTGTGTATGGTACTAGCATCAAACACGTTTAGTAAGCCCTGCTTTCTCCCAAGAATCCCTCAGGAGGAAAAGAACAGGTAATGGCAGCCACACACTGGATGTCTTCATCTGACATTTTGCAGTGGGAGAAGCCAGTTGAGAGTGCTCACCTTCCAGCAACTTCCTTCTGCTCTTCCGGATTCTTTAGTCACTTCTGGAAAAGAGCACTGCTCGGTGTCACTACATTTTGTAGAAGGACTGTCATCTGCAGTGCACGGCTGACTCAGAGCTCTGCAGCAGGTATGAAAAGAAAGTTTAAAAAAGAAAGATATTGAAAATGGAGCATGAAGAAAAAGCCTTGCTTTCAGATCCTCAGTACAGTCTGATGTCTTTTTTTTTATTACCTAGGTATTAAATAAACAGCACATTGTAGGTGATGCATATGATTAAAGCATGGTTTTTGAAGTACAGCCCCATAAAATATATGACATGCTACATAAGGTACTGAGCCCTCAACAATTAAAATGTCAATTGTTTGAGAAATGACCAGGAAATCAAATACAGTTGTCATCTTTTATCTGAAAGGAATGGGCTCAGGGACTCTTCATGAATACCAGAATCCACAGAGGCTTCTGTCCCTTATTGTAACACATCATGGTATATACATAAATTCTATGCACATATGCTATATTTTTTCAATACTTTATTTTAATGTTGTTGTGTGCAAATATGCATGTGCAAATATAAGCCTGTGACTACTGAGGTCAGAAGAGAGCATCAGATCCCCTGGAGCCAGAGTTACAGATAACTGTGAGTCACCCCACATGGGTGCTGGGAAGCAAACTCTGGTTATCTCCAAGACATGCGAATCTTCTAAACCCCTGGGCCACCTTTCCAGCCCTATTTCTTACCATATATTTTAAATAATCTCTAGAGCAGTGGTTCTCACCCTCCCTAATGTTGTGAACCTTTAATGCAAGTTTCTCATGTTTTGTTGACCCTCCAACCATAAAATTGTTCTTTGTTATTTCCTACCTGTAAGTTTGCTATTGTTATGAATCGTGATATAAACATCTGTGTTTTCTGGTACTCTTAGGCAAGTCCTATGACAAGGTCATTTGATCTCCAAAGGGGTGGAGACCCACAGGTTGAGAACCACTGCTATGGCTGGTTTATTAGTATGCTTAATAAATGTAAAAATTATATAAATAGCTGCTATGCCACATACCAACAGAGCAAACATTCACGCAATGGCTAAAACTATCATAGATCTAACTACATGTTTCATCATCAGTGGTTGAACACATAGATGCACAGATGCCACAGATATAGAGGGCCACCTATATTTGATAAGATTTCTTGTTGTTTCTTTTTTTTCCTACCCATTCTTCTTCGATCCTACAAATTGTTCATGAAACCTTGAGAAAAGGCATTTATTTAAAATAGATGCTTGGCCGAAATGACGTAATCATTTTCTATCTTTAATGCAAGAGCCAGAGATCAAGCATCATTTCTCCCTCTAAAATGCTCCCGGACTCCTGTCCTCTTATGAATATGTACTCCCTTTATTCAAGACTCTTCTTCGTTGTTGATTTTTTTTTCTTTGTTTGCTTCTCAAACCCTGACATCATCTGTCTGCTTTCCCAAGCTCATTTGAATTGCGAAGAACTGTGTCTCCTACTTCTCCTGACTTAAGCTTAATTCCATCAGCAGGGCCATCTGTGACAATGACTGTACCCCCACCAGAGGAATAGCCTTTTGGGGTCTCACTGCTGATTCAGTTTCTATGGTACAAATTATCTCCCTTAATGTGGTTGGAGCTGCATTGACACAAAGGTTCATTAGGACACCCATTTGCTGGCAATTCAATTTCAAATTAAATACACTTTGTTGTAAATTTTATTACTTTTAAACTACTGTATCTATTGTCTTTAATGGCCCTATTATACAGTTATGAAGGTAAACAGATTTCATTAGTAAACATCAAACATCTTATGTTAACCACAGTAAGATGGTTCCTCTCAGTTTCTATCTTTGTCCCCTTGGTAAAAATTACAAGGTGCTCAGAAATGTCCTAAAATTTTAATCTGAGTACTAAGATGTTGCATTCTCTATTATCAGCAAGAAAGAACAAAAGAAAGAAAGAAAGAAAGAAAGAAAGAAGAAAGGGAGAAAGGAAGAAAGAAAGAAAAAGGAAGAAAGGAAGAAAGGAAGAAAGAAAGAAAGAAAGAAAGAAAGAAAGAAAGAAAGAAAGGAAGGAAGGAAGGAGAGAAGGAAGGAAGGAAGGAAGGAAGGAGAGAGAGAGAGAGAGAGAGAGAGAGAGAGAGAGAAAGAAAAACAAAGAGTGAGCTAAAAGAAAATATGGCCCCTGATAACAAGCCCACTCTTTTTCTAAAACTTATTTCCTGCGAGTCAAAAGAGTGAGGGACCACCACCCATCTCAAAATTTTTAACCCAGCATTGTTCCTGTCTAAAGGAAATGCAGGAACAAAAAATGGAGCCGAGACTGAAGGAAAGGTCATCCAGAGACCACCTTATTTTGGATCCATCCCACCTGCAGACATCAAACCCTGACACTATTGCTGATGCCAATATGTGCTTACAGACAGGAGCCTTCTATGGCTGTCCTCTGAGATGCTCTGCCAGCATCTAACTAAAACAGCTGCAGGTACTCACAGCCAACGATTGACCTGAGCCCGGGGACTCCAATGGAAGAGTTAAGGAAAGGACTGAAGGAGCTGAAGGGGATTACAATTTCTTAGGAAGAACAACTATATCAACTAACATGATCCTCCAGAGCTCCTAGAGACTAAGCCATCAACCAAGGAGTACACATGGAGGGACCCACGGCTCCAGCTGCACATGTAGCAGAGGATGGCCTTGTCTGGCATCAATGGGAGGAGAGGCCCTTGGTCCTGTGGAAGCTTGTTGAACCAGCGTAGGGGGATGCTAGCGGGGTGAGGTGAGAGTGAGTGGGTGGGTGGGAGAGCACCGTCTTAGAGGCAAAGGGGAAAGGGGATAGGATGGGGGTCTGTGGAGGGAAGACTGGGAAGGGGGACAACATTTGAAATGTTAATAAATAAAATAGCCAATTAATTTTTAAAAAAAAAATTAAAAAGAGTGAATACAAGGGAGCAGGTACCCAGAGACATTGTTGACTTGAACTCCTGTAAAGCAGTTGTTGTCAAGGTCAGAGGCCAGGGGCAGGCATGAGATCCTGTCTGCGATGGAAATGGTCTCCATAGATTCAGAGGAAGTGGCACTGCTGTGCGGTATGGCCTTGGTGGAGGAAGTGTGTCACTAAAGGTGGGCTTTAGGGTTTCTGAAGCCCAAGTCAGGCCCAGTGGCATTCCTTCCTGCTGCCTCTGGATCTGGATGTAAAACCCTCAGCTCCCCCACTAGTACTAGGTCTGTCTGCATTGTGCCATGCTTCCCACCAGGGGAATCATGGACTAAACCTCTGAAACTGTAAGCCAGCCCCAATTAAATGGTTTCCTTTAAAGGAGTTGCTATGGTTACGGTGTGTTTTCACAGCAATAAGAACCTAAGACCAGACAGGAAGTAGATCATCATTTCTGTCTCACTCGCGGATCAAGCATTAATTTTATGTTGATGGAGGTACAGCCGTCTTCCATATACACTGGAAGGTATGTTCTAAGACACCCATCCCCCACTCCCAGAGGCTGAAAGGCAGAGATGCTCAGGAACCTTATCTATAATGGTGTGGTACTGCATGGAGCTTATACATGCAAGCTCCCTTATAGGTGAAGTCATTTCTACCAACCTGATTTACAACACTGAATAAAGTGCAAATTCTATGCAAATAGCTTCTGTGCTGGGTTGTTTAGAAGAGTAACAAGGGGGGCGGAGAGACTGTCTTTAGTGTATATGTTGTGTCTGTTTATTTTTTAACAAATACTTTTTGGTTAAGATTTATTTCATTGTAAATTATGAGTACATATGTGTGTATATGTGAGTATGTACATGTGAAGACATACTTGGACCGTATCCCAAGAGCTCCAAAGAGGATATCAGATCACCTAAAGCAGTGGTCTTCAACCCATGGGTTCTGATTCTGTGGGGGTATCTTAAATATCAGGTATTTACCTTATGATTCGTAACAGTAGCAAAATTATACTTATGGAATAGCAATAAAGCTAAGTTTATGATTGGGGAATCACCATAACATGAAGAACTGTATTAAAGGGTTGCAGCATTGAGAAGGTTGAGAACCACTGACATAAAACTTGAGCTACAGATGGTTTTGAGCCACCCAATATGGTGAACAGGGACTAAAGCTAAGCTTTCTCTGAAAGAGTCATATTTGCTCTTTAACTGAGCCATCATTCCAGCTCCTATAAATACTCCCTGTCTAAGGCTGCCTGAGACTGTGACGAAGTGAACATCATGATTACAAAAGTCCGGTTGTAGTTGTGCTCCATTGTGCATTGTCAAAACCCTTCCCAAAGCCTACAGACTAGATATAACCTCTGCAAAGTACTGGCTTCTCCATGACTCAATAGCTAAATTCTCTATCTTTAATACAAAGTGAAACTGATGCTATAAATATTTTCTAACTTCTATTTTCTACTTTGTTCATCATAAGCATATTTTTTTTATCCACTACATTTAGAATTGTAGGTACCTCTAGTGTTTAATTCTGTCTACTGCAACTTATTTAAATGGTCCCTTATTGTTGGCTATTTAGGTTAGTTCCTGTTTTGGCTGTTGCAAGTTAGCCTGGAATTAGCTCTCTCACGTGTAAAGTCTTACAGACTTCCCTGACAATTTCCATAATACAAGGTCCTATCATTAGAAACATTGGGCATGGAAGGGATGCTATTCTATGTTCTACTGGTCTCTAGTTGAACATAGAAATGACACCTTAATGATATATAATCCTAAGTGCACAGCTAGCGTCTCAGACACTACGTGGTCTTCACAGGGAGACAGGCTGCACTCTAGTGTTTACCCTATTTGCAGTTGGAACACAAACTAAGGGAAGTAGCAATAAAGAGAAAGCACCTATGCACAGCAGTCTTCTCAGTTTCAGCACCATTGACCTTTTTAACCAGGTAACGCTTCATTGTGGAGGCTGCTCAGTGCCCTGCAAGACTATTTAATGAATCCTGCCCTCTGCTCATCGAGTACTCTTAGACGACTTACCTAACGCCAGCTTCCATAATCAAAATGTCACTAGATGTTGCCAAATGTTCCCTGAGGATGACACTGATCCTTGCTGAGAACTGCTCATGTTCTCAGCATGATGTAGCATTGAGTTTTCAGCAAGCTTAGAGAAACTCTTTCGGACGTACTTTACTTCTTACCCCGTTCAACCCCCAGGATACCCAACAGGTGTTATCACTCCTGCCTCACTGACAGGCAAGCTGCTGCTGAAATATGCTCACAGCCTTGTTCAAGGACAGACAGGATGGGTAAATGCTAATGCTCCAGATGAGACTATCCCAGCTGAAAACTGATTACACACACACACACACACACACACACATACATGAAAATCACACACACACACACACACACACACACACACACACACACACACACACAAATTCTGGGCGTGCTGGCATGAAGTGACTGCTTTGCCCAAACCTTGGAAGTTCCTGTACTGGTCCAACAAACTGAATGTTCTCATAGAGGTCAGTCATACACAGCTCCCAGTTATACCAGCAAGGCTAGCAGACCCATCAGCAACATCTCAGAGATGAAGAACACTGATCTATTCCAGGATAATATGGGGCCACAGTTCCCTAAAGTCTGGCCTTCTAATTAAATCAACCTAAGGGTGCCTATTAGCTGAAATCCATGCACTCTTAATTTATAGGAAGACAACATAGACAACACACACACACACACACACACACACACACACACACACGCACACACACACACACACACGAACACACACACGAACACACACATGAACAAACAAACACACAAATACACTACAATGCACATTTCTTAACATTAAAGAACATACTTCTTGAATGCTTTTTCCTTCTTTAGACATGACATGGGAATGTCCTGGCTGAGTCCTTTTCTTTCAAATTTCAAATCCTGCATGGAAGAAGAGAAAAATGAAAGCAAAATGTATAAAATTTATTCAGCACACACTTGACATTCGTCTTTGGAGCAATTGGATGCTCTAAAACGAGAACATGCCAAGTCCCCAAAGTTATGATTCCCCAGGACAAAGAAGAACAATGGAATTCTACCTAATGTGGCTGCAGCTTCATGAAACCTGACTTTCCTTACTCACATAATTGCTGCCCAGGAAGACACAGAGACCAAGAATGACATCGCCAAAGAGGAAAAATGGTGGATGATGATAACACAGATTCCTGTGTCTATTTCTAGTTCTTACTAATCAAGCCTCATCCCAATCTCAATCCAATCATACTCCATGTATATATTCCCTTCCCTCCTCTCTCTTCCATTTTACTCTCTGTCTCTCTGTCTCTATCTCTCTCTCCTCCTCCTCCTCCTCCTCCTCCTCTTCCTCTTCTTCTTCTTCTTCTTCTTCTTCTTCTTCTTCTTCTTCTTCTTCTTCTTCTTCTTCTTCCTCTCTCTCTCTCTCTCTCTCTCTCTCTCTCTCTCTCCTTTCCACACTCTCCCCTAACATAATATTATGTGGTTTTCCAGCATGAACATGGACATATGACTAAATGAATAGAGCACAGGAGATACTATAGTATTTTAGTCATGTACCCATTTCCAAAGTAAAAGGAGAAATAATTACACTGAACAATAAGTCTATTAATATTTGTATAGATATAATAATAGTAATTCACACGGGCTTACTCTATAGAGGAGGGAGTGCCAGACACAGGGGTGAGCTGTTGGCTGGGATCACAGGTTCATGTAGCTGTGAAATCCAGACCAGCAGATCTTATATGCTCTTTGTTAAAGTCTGAAGACTGAAAATGGGTCCCAATGGCTCTGTGCATCTTCCCCATAGACATACTAATTGCTGTATTAATGAGCGGAATTCCCTTTGATATTACTTCCATTGGGTTATTTTGTCATTGTTGTTGTAGGTTTGGACATCTCATGTCTCTGCCATTTGGTTCCTCATCCTGCTTCCTGCTGGTGAATCTAAGAAGTTTTCGATATATCCTCATCTGATGGTTTCTATGGTTCTTTTAGTTGAAGCAGAGGTTTCTTGGCTTTGTGAGGTTCCTGTGGGTTTTATTGACAATTGCTTTCTTTGGCAAAAATGAGACATTGAGTGTCTCAGACTTCCATGACAGGAAGTGGGAAATGCTCAGCTCTCCAGGAATCGTTTGATTGAGAGGAGCTGGGCACCCTTTCATCACTTCAGAGTGTCTTTCCCTCTCCACAAACAGTACTCTGGGGCTTTGCTTCTGATACTTCCGTAGTCCTAACGAAAGCTTCAATGGTGACTCTCTTGGCTTCCTGAGCCACAGTCTTCATCCAGGAGCCTATTTGATGTTGCTTGCTGTATGAGAGGCGAAGAGTGTCACAGCCTTCAAGACCGGATCGTTTGACTCCTGCTTCTAGTTGATTGCTCTCTTTCATCCCATTTTTCTACCAGAAGCAGCGACAATCTACCAGGCAGCATGAACAGGCCTCAAGCTTGGAATTTTCTTATCTCTACTGTCCGTTTGCTAGCTACAGTCTCTATTTTTCTGAGAATTGCAGCAGGCAGCTGGCTGCTAATCTCTCTGGCACACCCTCAGAAGGATTTTATTTTCCCCATTTTGCAATGAGATTTTGTTCTGTTTCTCACAGAGGAAGGCTTCACCCCATGTTTGAAAGACCATGAGGATTCTTGTCACATTTTTCTTGAGACGATTCAAACCTTCATTCAGGTTCTCCTTAAAGTTTACTGTGCATCTTCAAGGTCCCATAAGATTTGGGGCTTGTGATAAACCATGTTCCAGTGTTAGAACCAACACCTGATTAGAGTCATTGCCTCAAATTCAAGCATGATGTTCTCTAAGACATGCCCCCCCCCCAGGGCTGCCTAAGACTAGACACTGAAGGGAATCTTATACACAGATTTTCACCCATGCACCTGCATGGGAGATGAAGCTATAGATGATACACGTCCAGTGATGTCTGTAGAAAGGTCATGATTGAACCCATTATTTCACATAAGTACTACAAATGTTAACAAAACTCAGAAGGGTACACACACATCCATTTAAAAAAAGGTAAGAAATTCAGAAGTTTATAAATTGTTAAAAGAAACTTCTATCATACATATATATATGTATGTATATGTGTGTATATGTATATATATGTATATATATGTGTGTGTATACATATATATATTGTATATATACACACGTGTGTCCATATGTATTCATTTAAATCCAAAGTCTATAAGACAATATCTCATTAAAATTCCATATATCAAATTTGTAAATTCTCAGTAACAAAATTAAATTATTAAATATTATCCTTGCACATGCCAAGTCTATATGTGTATGTGTGATATAATTAATAACTGTACTCTGATCATTGAAATAAATGGCACTGAATTAAAGTACAGTTAAAGTTTTAAATAATGAAAAATAATAAAAATATTACTCTTTAAGTTTTATTTTTTGAGATTATAATATAATTACATCATTTTTCCCTTCTCTTCCCTTTTCTTCTAGACTGTCTCACATACCTTCCTTGCTTGCTTTCTAGTTCATGCCCTCCTTTTTAATTAACTATTGTTACATATATGTATATTCTTAAATATATACATATATATTTTTTCTTAAATATATGAGTACAACCTGCTCCGTATATACAATGCAACCTCTATTATGTTTACATGGCTAATACTTGGCATTAGATAAGCAGTTTGTGTGATCTCCTGGATAAGACTATTTCTCCTGCTCTCAGCATTTCTTAGTTCCTTGAACTTCTTATGTAAGACTGAGGCCTCCTGGACTTTCCCATCCACAGTAGCATGTTTACTGGTATTATCCCCATTCCACTATATTTAGGCATGCATGCTGGTAAGACTTCATGAGTGTAGCTTTCGACATTCTGAGGAGGCATGATCTCATAGTAAAGTATCTGTTCCTCTGGCTCTTACAATCTTTCTGCCTCCTCTTCAATAATAACCCCTGAGCCTTAGAAACAGGAGTTGTAGGTGTATCCATTGAGACTGAGCTCCACAACTCTGCATTTTGTTTGGTTTTAGCTTTCTAGATTATATATGAAGGCTATAACCTTACTAAGAAAAAATAAGAGTCTATCTTACACTTGTCGGAATGTCTAAGATCAACAACACGAGTGACATCTCATGGTGGTGAGGATGTGAAATAGAGAAGCACTCATCTCTTGCTGGTGGGGTGCAAACTTGTATAGCTACTATGAAAATCACTGTAGTGATTCTTCAGAAAGGTAAGAATCTAACTACCTCAAGATCCAGCTGTACCACTCTTGGGCATGTACCCAGAGGACTCTTTGTCCTACACGTGCACTTCTTCAACCATGTTCATTGCTGCTCTATTAATACTAGCCAGAATTTGGAAATAACCTAGAGTTCCCCAATGGAAGAATGGATAAAGAAAATGTGTTATATGTAGTGGCATATTACTTGGTTTTTTAAAAAATGACATCATGAGCTTGTCGGGTAGATGGATGGAAGAAGAAAACATCATCCTGAGTGAGGTAATCCAAACCCACAGATAAATATGGTATGTATTGACTTTTATGTGGATATTAGGCAATATGTAAATGATAACCAAACTACAGTTCATAGGCACAGAAAGATTAGGTACAAAAAAAGGGTCTAGAGTAGACACGTGGATCTTCCTGGGAGTGGAAAATAGAATCGATTTTATAGTTGGTCTTAGGGCAAGAAGACAGAACAAAAATATCAAATGAGGAGTGGAGGGGGAGATAGAGTTGATAGAAGAAATGCAGAGAGAGACAGATAAAATTGAGGGCATCTGACAGGTGTTATAGCAACCTGGTGAAGTGGAAACTTCCTAAAATATATGAAGATGATCCTAATGAAGTCTCCAAATAATGGGAGAGAAGAAGTCCCAAATGGGCATCTCTTGACACCAAATGAAATTTCTATTACTGAGACTAGGTTACATCCAATTGAGTTGTTGGCCAAAGAGCATCTATGGAAATCCCCAAACATTCCAGGCAATTGCCAAAACAATAGGCTGTTCTTCACAAACTGACATCAAGGCCTTATTGCTGAGTACAATAACCACACAACTCATTAAACATGGAGATACTGAGCTGGTGTCTACATAGACCTTTTATACCCATATTAGAGTATCTTCATGACAGGAACATACTCTGCATATTATCAGAAGAGAAAGGTAAACACTAAGTCAGCCACAAACATTTATCCACAACTGGGTACTAACTACAAAATATGCTAGGGTGATGGTGGCACAAATCTTGTGGGAGTAACCAATCAATAACCGATTTGTCTTGAGGCCCATTCCATGAGATGGAATCCATACCCAATGCTGTGTGGGTGACCAAGAGCTGGAGACTAGATAGCCTATAAACCTACAGTAAAACCAAATACTATTAGTCCTTAAAAAAAATAGTGATAAAATGACTCCTAATGTTATTCTGCTACACTCATAGATCTGTAGCTTCTTTAGCCATCATCAGAGAAGCTTCCTTCTGAACCAGATGAGAACAAAGACAGAGACACACAGTTACACATTACTCAGAAAGATAAAAACATCCTGTAACACTCAGCTCTAAATGGGTCATCTACATCAAATTCTTCCCCTCAGAGTCCAAAGAACCCTGGAGAAGAGGAGGCAGAAAGAGTGTATGAGCCAGAGAGGATAGAGAACATCAGATCAAGGCCCTGTAAATCAACTAAGAAAAACTCGTATGAACTCACAGAGACTGAGACAACAAGCAAAGGGCAGGCAGGGATCATCAGTACCAGGTCCTCTGCAAAGATATTATGGCTTTCAGTTTCGTAATTTCATGGGACTCCTAAGTGTGAACAAGCGGGTCTCTGATTCATGTGTCTTCTCTTGGGCTCTTTTTCCTTCTGTTGGGTTGCTTTACCCAACTTTGATGCGATGTTTTTGGCTGTATCTTATTATATTTTATTTTGGTATATTTATTGTCTCTTGGAAGCCCATTCTTTTATGATGATAGAAAAAAAGTGGATCTGGATGGGAGGGAACGTGGGTGGGGGAGACTAGGAGAAGTCAAGGGAGCGGAGACTGTAATCAGCATATATTGTATGAGGTTATCTATTTCCAATAAAAGGGAAAATAAACTAAAATGATAAAAAAAACCTTAAATGTGTTAGATTTTTCCATCACTGTGAAATAATCTTTTGTAAAGTAATGAGTGGAGACAGGCAGTTTTATTTTGCCTCACTCTTCAAGAGGTTCCAGTACTTAGTGACAGAGTAGCGCAAAGCAGAGCAGTTGCCATCCTGGAAGCCAGAAAACAGACAGAACAGGGATGCTCTGCTTGTGCTGACTGCTTTCTCATTGTTTATTCAATCCAAGATCAACAGCATCCTGGGAAGTGTCAAGGCACGAACAAAATACAGATAAGTTATTTGCTATAATTTAATACAAGTGATCTTGGTTACAGTTCCCAGACAATCCCCTGACTCCATCTGAAACCTGTAGACCACAGTTTTTGCATCCAGTCATATAAGTATTCTAGTCTTCTGAACTCCCACCATAATTATTCATTAAGCCTTTAAACTGTAGCCATCTCCAGCTTTCCTATCCTGCATCCCTAAACTTTCCAGATTTCTTGTACAAACTAATTATAAATCTTTTTGAATTGTTTTCAGGAATACTCAGAACAATAACAGCACTCTTGGTACTAATTTTCTTGGCTAATTAGACTTTCTGTCACTGTGACAACATAGCATATTTATATTATGGAGAAATATTTATTTTGATTTGCAGTCTCGGGGATTTCTGTTTATGGTTGGGATGCTGTGCCAGCCCAGAGCAGCTCACTTCATAGCATCCAGGAAGCAGAGAAGGAGAGTGCATCTGCTTGAATTAACTGACATTTTCCTCTTTTCTCTCGGATCCCAACCAGGCTCCCAGCCTATTGGATGGTGCCACTCCCATTCAAGATGAGTCTTGTTCTCTTACTCTTTTCTAGAAATGTCCTCAAAGCTATGCCCAGAGATGTGCTTTGCTTATTTTCTGGGCATTTCTCGATCCAACTATTTTGACAGGAAAGACTAATTATTGCATACATGTTTTGTGCCATACAATTAACAGCCCATAGAAAATGATTTAGATTGAAGAATTAACCTTACAGGATCAAATATCGTTTTAAAAATATGTGATAGTATGGATGAACAAACAAATAAATCATAGACATGAGCCCTCCACGAGGGACTTACATTATGACAGGCATTGCCTGGCACATATTATCTACAATGCTATTTCCTAGTATTATAATTCTATTTCCTAGTATTGATTTTGATTATCTTTAAAAAACCAGAAACTCATAAAAATTCCAAATTAATTAACTATAATGTATAAAGAAATATTATTTGCAAGTTCATACCATGCAAGTTATCTTTAATTCACTTTTTTTCATACCTTACTTCATTCTCCTTGGAACTAATGAAGGTCCTATCCTCTAATCAAGAAATGCTCTTTTTATTGCTGGTTTGTGCTGCTGTTACAAAATGTGCTATGCTTATAAAGAAAGATTTAGTTTCACTCACACTTTTGTAATTTCAAAGTCCAAAATCTCTTTGCCCTCTGGCAAGGCTTCTATTAACTCTATTGCATGGCAGAAAAGTGGGAAAGGGTGGTGTCTGAATGCAGAAATGTCCATGATAGTAGGGCAGGTTGGCTTTCTAATAACCCACTCTTTCAGTTCTACCCTAGTCCCAGGAGAACTACAACTCCAGTGGACAACGTTATAACCCATCCTTGGGTGGTACCCATGTTCCAGTTGCCTCCTAAGCAGTTTCCTATCTCAGTGATTTTGATATCACTCAAACCCTAAGGACCCAGTACTCTGCACATAAACGTTTGGGATCTCAGTCAAATAACATTCTAATCACAACAGTGCTCTATCAGTACATGCGGGAATATGCAATACGACATAGATCAGGAAAATACATAATTTGTAATACAATTCTCAGAAATGTAAAATCAGATGCAAAATTAATAACTTGAGGTGGCACAGAGAGGTGTGAAACCTAAGGATTGATGAGCATATTACAAGTTCACAAAAACCTGAATTCCTGGCAGATTGCCCAGATTTATTAAATCTTTAAGCTATTTAAAAAAACAACTGCTTTGTGGGACATACCTTAGGGCCGAAAGGGAGAAAATATGTTTCTAATGTTAAACATAAAGTCACGCTTTCTGCCTTTCAACTAAATAATGTAACTACCAATGACCTAATGTCATCTGAACTGTTTCTCCACATATCCTGTCTTTTTTATAGACACGGTATCAGGGAAAACAAAACAAAATATTCAACGATGAATAATTGCTTCCAGGAGGAAGCAGTAGACAAGTGTGTCTATAGGATGTCTGCAGCACAGCTAATCCAATTGGTATGTCAGGCTCGCTACAGCTGCGGTACCTGCTTCTGATTGGGTCCTACTAGACAAACCTGTGCTAAAGCATATTTAAGGGACAACTGGTGAATATTACATAAAATGACTATGAATTTTACTAAATATGTGTTGTTACTTGGGTTAGATTCTTCTACATAACAAAGTATAAGCTTTTGGATGTACTCTGCATGTGTTTTTATAAAACTAACAGCCAGTCATTAACTACTACTCTTCCTCCTCCTCCTCTTCTTCCTCTTCCTCCTTCTCCTCCTCCTCCTCTTCCTCCTCCTTCTCCTTCTTTAAAAAACGCCAGAAGTTTCTTATTAAGCAGCTACAGGGACCTTCTTCAGAGGCCAGCAGTAGACCCAGTTAGAGGAAATAGAAACCAGGCAGAATAATATAGGTATTTCTAACAACTTTTCAGAATTTATTTTTAGAAATAAGGTATTTCAGCATGTCACATTCAGTCGGGATGTCACATAGCTTTATCATCTTCATCCTCACCCTGCAGTTCAGCAGTTTTGCTCCAGTCATATTGCTCTCCTCTCTGTATTTCTTCAACGAGGCTGTACTACATCAATTCTCTTGCTTGCCCCCTGCCCACCCACGCACCCCACCCCTCCACCAAAGGAACACCCTACAGCTCAGAACCTATTTGTGCATTTGGAATACTGTATGTGTTTCTTTCTGTTTCATTCTGGTTTTAGAAAGGCTGCCTCATTGAATCCTGTCCTGTCTTCTGCTTCATTTCCACACTGTCAGGATTATAAGCATACATTGCCATGGTTTTCTTGAATATATACTTTTAAACACAGATTTCATAAAAATATTTCAAGTTTTGATTATGAAATGAACTGATGGGAGATGTAATTGAGAAACCAAATGAGGGATGGATTGAAGCGAAGAGAAACGCGAATGAAGAAGCATGGATAATATTCATAAGTAGCTTAAATCTAATGTGTGTTACCTGTGAGAGATGCCTTGTTAACACTTGCATAGTGAACATTGGCTATATTCAGAACCTATTTTTATATTTAACATTTATATATCAATAAAGAAAAATACTTAACCACAGCTACAGCTTCCAAAAACTCTAGGACATGATTAAGAAACAATGAGGAAGAGAAAGATGAGGAGGAAGAAGAGGAAGAGGAAGAAGAAGGAGAAGGAAGAGACGAAGAAGGAGGAGGAGGAGGGGGAGGGGAAGGGGGAGGAAAAGAAGGAGAGGGGAAAGGGGAGGGGAAGGAGAAGGAGAAGGAGAAGGAGAAGGAGAAGGAGAAGGAGAAGGAGAAGGAGAAGGAGAAGGAGAAGAGAAGGAGAAGGAGAAGAAGTGGTCTAAGAATGAATGGGATAGAAGTAGTTCAAATAAAAAAGATGAAGATATAGAAAAATCTTATTTAATAAAAATGTAGGAGGAAATGACAAATCTGAGGTGCCGAGTGAGGAATAGACATGTGAGCACAAAGAATGTAAAACTCCAAATAGCAAGACCAAACAGGAACTCATCCACAACACACTGTGGGGAAAGTGACTGAATTACATCTATTGAAGGCTCCCTGGAAATAGCAGGCAAGGTGGCCCAGTAGGCTGAGTAGGTAAAACACTGGCCACCAAGCCTGACAGTCTAGTTCCATTCAAGAACCTGCATGGCAGAAGGTGAAAAGTGACTCCCACAATTTGTCCTCTACATACACACAGGTGCCTTGGAACATGTACATCCCACACACACACTAGCTGTATAGGAAATGCAGCTTGTTTGCAAAGAAAAACATGTCCAAGTGACATCAGTCTACTGAAAGAAACCCTAAAATCCAGGAAAAAGTAAAATTATCTATTTCAAGCCATAGAAAGAAAAAAAACTGCCAATCAAAAGTTATATCCAATAAATATACCTTTTACATAAAGCAATGGAAACATAAGACACTGTATAACAAGTACAATCCAAAATGATTCAGGACCACGAGTCATTATTACAGAAAAAAATAAAGAAAAGAAAAAAAAGTCCTATACACACAGGATGTAAAGAGTCTCAATAACAAGGCCGCAGGAAAGAAGAAAAGTTATGAGAGCAACCAGCCTGGCAGGGTACACCTACTGGCACAATCACAACACTAATGTGAAGAGAATAGCAAACACATTATGAATGGGTTTGGAGCCTACTTTACATAGGCTCATGGCATGCCACTAGAGTCACCAACATGTGACTAGATAGGTCATCGGCTCTAGGGCAGAACCTACTACCCTAAATCTATTAAATAGGCATAGGATTAAGCTGACTCTTGGTGACATTGGTGACATGTTATTTTACTCTTAGGTTAGTGCATCTCTCAATCTTCATCAAAATAACTTCTTTTAACCCTTAGTTGGAAGTTGACACAGAAATTCACTACTGGGGTACATGAAGAGAGTAAGAAACTGCTGAAAATTAGCCCTGAATGTGTGTGTACATCACAAGCCTTCAGGGATCCCTGAGCGGAGGCAGCAGAAAGATTGGAAAAGTCAGAAGGGGGAAGGACTACAATGAAACTGCTTTCTGGACAGGGCAGTTGTACTCATGAACTCAGAGGTTATAACAGCATTCACAAGATTAATCTGAACAAATTCCTAGAACAGAGATGGAAAATGGGCACACAGTCCCACCCTAAATGAGGAGCTATTGGCAGTGGATGGCCACTGGGAGAGAGTTGTTTTTTTTTAAGAACATGGCCCCTGAGTGGCTATCCATGCCCCAGTACACTTTCACTTATGCATATACTAGTGATGCGGAGCCCCAGTGGGTTTAAACAAAACAAAACATGAAGTTGGGAGGAAATGGTAGGGGGATGATGAGAGAGGGATTGAAGGAGAAGGAACAGGAGATATATTTGATTTTATTTTAAAAAGGGAAAAATGACAGACAAAAAAGAAAGGAAGGAAGAAGGGAGGGAGGGAGGTAGGGAGGGAGGGAGGGAAGAATGAAAGGAAGAATGGAAGGAAGGACAAAAGGAAGGAAGGAAGGGAGGGAGGGAGGGAGGGAGGAAGGAAGGAGCAAATGAAGCCCCCAAACAAGTTACAGATATATCTGACAAAACAGACTTCAAGCTAGAATTAGCCAGAAGTGATAAAAAAAAAAAAAAAAAAAAAAGACTACTATACGCAACTAGAGGAAACAATCTATCCAGAAGGTATAAAAATTGTGACTATTGTGCACTGAATATTAGGGCTCCCAATTTCACAAAACAAGTACTTACTGGACATAAAGTAAAAGAAGAGGCCATATAAATAAGCAATGGCTTCACCCCACTCTCTCATAAAGAGAGGGATCATACAGATAAAAATTCAACAAAGAAACTTCACACAGCAAAAGCAGCACAGCTCAGAGGATCTTAAACACCTACGTTCTTCTGAGTATTCTATTCAACAGCTGTGGAGCAAACATCCCTCTCAGCGGCCCGAGAAATGCTCCCCAAAAGACAACAACTTTAAAACCAGAAAGCAAGTCTTAGCAACTACAAAAGAATCAGAATAACTCTCATGTTACCATGGAATAAAATGAGAAATCAATAGCAAGGAAAATATCAAACCACATAAAGGCCTGGGAGCTGAATAAACCCTTCATGAGCATTGGGTCATTGAAGAAAACAGTGAGGAAACACACACACACAAAAAAAAAAACCCACCTAGAATAAAAGGAAAAGGAAATCACAAGTGATCAGAGCATTGGGATTCTACACAGCAAAGATGTCTGTAAGATGAAAGTTTCAAGCTATCAGTGCAAGCATATAAACAACAGAAAATCTCAGATGATTGATCAAAAATCAAAAACTCTTGAGATAGTCAATCTCAGCTAATTATGTACCTAATGGTCTTAGAAAAAGAAGAAAAAGCAAAAGTCAAACTCAGTAGACGAGAAGTGAGCAAGGAGGGAAGGAGCAGAAATTAGTGAAATGGGGAATAAAAGAGCAATGTGAAGAATCAGGGAACAAAGGGGAGATTCCCTCTAAAACAAAAAGAGACAAACCCTTTACTACATTAACCAATGAGAAAAGACACAAAACAATGAAACTAAATATGAAGAATAGATATAAATGAAATCTAGAGGATTATTAGGAAGTATTCTGAAAACCCATGATCCGCTGAACTGGAAAATCTCAAAGATAAACTCTGAGACGTGTATAAGCTACAAAGTTAATTCAGTAGGCTGCAAATAATTTTTAGAAGATGCATAGCACACCCCAAGGTTGAAGCAGTGACAGTCTCACAGGAAAACAAAGGTCAAGCTGGGACAGAAAGCCTGTTGGATTCCATGACACTTTCAAAGAATGCACACAAGTGCTCTCAGGTTATTCTACAACAGAGAGGGAGGGAATAGTAGGAAGCAGAGTCTGTAATGCCAGTACTATCCTGATGCCAAAACCAAAGACACAACAAAAACCTCTAGTCTGCTTTCTATGGTGAGCATAGGAGACCTGTAAAGAGAATTGAACAACACATTTAGATGATCACACGCAATCACCAGGAACACAAATGTCATTCCACAGATGCCAACTGAGAAATTTAACACAACACTTAAGCTCGGGGTTAGAAATCACAGAGTGATTGTAAACGGGTGGAGAAAAGGGCTTAGAGAAGCTTCATTTTTTTTTTTCATGATAAGTCCCTAAAGATACTAGGACTACAAGAAGAACATCTCAGTGTAACATGTTTGTGTGTATTACGTGCATCACAGCTGTACATGCTACAATCTGAGCCAGTATTACACTCAATGGGGAAAGTGAAATCTTTCCCCCTCAAAACCAAGAATGAGGTCTGGTACCTGCGAATGGCAACTCTTAAAACATTACAGCCTGTGAAACCTATAGGTGACGGGGCAAGAGCAAGTAAGAAAAGGGGTATAAGTGGGAAAAGTCAACATATCCCCTTTTATAAGATGGTTTTTTATTGAAATGTTCTGCAAATGTGGGGCTGAAGAGGTGATTTGCTGTTTTTATGGATTTTAAATCCCAGTACCCATATCAGTCAGCTCACCCTGCCTGTAATTCCAACTCCAGGATCCCATAACCTCATCTGGTCTCCACAGATACAGAACATACATTAAGTAAAAATCAAGTGATTTTAATAATAAATAAATAAACCCTCTGAAGTCTATCAGAAAACTATTAAATATAACAAGTACTATCAGCAGCAGGACAGAACATGCATTCAAAGCAAAAAGAAAATCAGTAGCTTTTCCACATCTAAAAGCAAAGATGTGGAGAAGAAATCAGGAAAACAAGCTCATTCACAATAAACTAAACTAAAAAAGAAAACCAAACCAAAACAAATGATAAAGTTTAGGAGTAAATCTAACCAAGGAGATTAACAACCTATGTAATCAAAGATTTAAGAGCTGTAGAAAGGGAGAGATTAAAGACCTAGAACATGGAGAGGCTTTTGTGAGTTCAGAGACTTAACAAACCTGATACTTAACAAACTCAGCCATATTTCTGAAAGCCATCTATGAATTCACCACATTCCCCATAAAAACTCCAATGACATTCTTCACAGATCTAGAAAAAAAAGCCTTTAAAATTCACAAGGAAGAGTCCAAAAGACCTGGAGTAGCCAAAAAATCCTAGGCAGAGAGAGCAACACTGCACATGCTTCACCTCAAATCATACTATGGATGTAACAGTTTAAGCATCACGGTCCTGACAATCAAAACACAAGCAACCTCAACTCACAGCAGAGAACCAGAAATGCTGTCTGAGCAAAGTGGTAGTGGCCCAAGTTGAGCAATTGTCATGGGAAGTCAGAATAGTGAGGCGTGTTAAAAGAAAAGCTAAAGTGACATTGTCAAAGACAAAGGAAGAAAAGGCAAGAAATGTGCACACTCAAAACTATGTGTGTGGGGATATTAGCTTAAATACTTCATATCTAAATACAACTTTTTTAAGGAGATCATCCCTCCCCCACTAATCTTTGTGCCCAAAGGCCTGAGTTTCCCCACCCCCAACAGCTGGGACATGTGATCCAGAATGAGAAAACCAGAACGTTCTCAAGTTGTTTCTCAGATTGGAATTCAGGTCTAGAACACCTGAGCCATGATATTAACCAGGTAGAAGCACAAGCAGATAACAGGGAATCCTAAAAGATCACATGTGGGTTTTAATAATCTAAAAATATTTGTTACACACTCATTTAGGAATCTAGTATCTATCTGTTTGGCGGGGCACTGGGTGTTGAGAAATTTGAAATATAAACTCAAAATAAAGAGATGAGAGGTGGCCCCAAGGAGGTATGTCATGGTTCCATTTTGGATCTCTCTTGACTTTGTGGGAAAGGAGTAATCAGTGGTAGCAGGGACATGTATTCATAAAGGAATAACCCGATGTATATGAGGCAGCCATTTCTCAACTCTGAAGCTTTAGCCTTCTGTATCTCTCCTTCCCTGGGGCAGCTCACCTGCACACATGCGTCCAGAGTGAGTTTCAATGTGCTGCCCAGTCAATGTGATGGCCTCACTCTCCCAACTGATGCAGCCTTCAAGGCAACTGGCCAGCTCTTCCATGATCTTGTCCTTCTGACTGTTGCCCAGGAAAGGTGCAGAGACCACTCTCTTGAATGCTGCTGTTGCTGCTGAAGTGTAGGGCCAGCTTACCTACTCTTGTAACAGGGTGGGATCTTTTTATGAGCAGTAAGACAGACAGACTGATATATCTGTCTACCTCTATCTCTATGTTATCTCTATCTCTATCTCTATATCTCTATATCATCTATATCTAATCTCTCTCTCTCTCTCTATATATATATATATATATATATATATATATGTGTGTGTGTGTGTGTGTGTGTGTGTGTCTGTCTGTCTGTCTGTCTGTCTATCTATCTCTATCTATATTTTGATTCCCAGAATGACCTTCACCATGTACTTATAATGATCTAAGATTCCTTGAAGTCTTTTACTTGAGTTATTTCTCTGATCATTGTGTTTTAATTTGAACATCTCACCAACCCTAGTTACAGATTTATGAGAAATTAGCTTCTCCCTCATCACATAACAGAGCAACTGGAGTCCAAATTCTCTAAGTCCCCAGAGTCAGTATACTCTCCTGTATGTGACACTTCAAACAACCAAATAGCTCCCACAGGGGACAAGTGAGTACAACCCAAAGTGAGGATTTAATTATGAAAATATCAAAATAACTTACTTTTATATAGCTCTTCAAGTTACTTAAAACACTTGATGACTCACCAAACTCTCGTATTCCTGACCACTGTGAGCAAACGCAGGTTCTGCTTCCTCTTCTATACAAACATGGAGCCAGAGAGAAGTTAATCTTAATCAAGGATTCACAATTGGAACGTGATGTACTAAGATTCCCAAGAAAGAGCACTAGTTTATAACTTGGTGAATATAATTCTTGTATTTTTAACATGCGGCAGAGAGCTCTTCTGTCTTGCATGTATTTCTTAAAACAATAAAGAGAACTGCCTTTAGCTGTTTAACCTAAGAATAAAACACAAACTGACTCCCACAAACTTTTCTGGGGGTTTGTTTTGTTTTGTTTTCAGGCTAAACTGCATTTCTAATAGGGGTAAAATTTTGAGAGTCATTTCCTAAATACAAGTCCCTCCCCTTCAAAAATCAAGCCTAGAACATCCCTGCTTTGCCAGGTTACGGTACACAGAGGGTGGAGAAAAATGGAGTGTTCACACTCACCAAGGAAAATGAAGCACAGAGAAACTAACATTGATTCCTGTGATTATATACTTCATTTAAAAAAACACAAAACCAAAGTCAAAACAAACAAACAAACAAACAACAAAATAAAAACTGCTGAATGATCCCTGAGCCTTGGAAGCAGGAATGTGATGTCCCATTTAGAGCATTCTAAAGTAAAAGGCATAAGTGCCACACCTGGCACTGGACAAAGAGTAACCTTGTTGGTGGTGTTGCTCTCACATCAGTCAGGGACAGAGCAGATGGCAGTCCTTTGTTCATTCTAACTTGATGCCTGGCTTGGTGGCCAAAACTGTTTTATGGCTGACACTCATCAAATCAACTCCAGGCAGTGTATGTAGCATGGGAGGAGGAAGACAGACTGCCATGCAGGGACCAAAGATGTCACCATGGGCCTGCCAGCTGTGTGGCCAGCTTGCAGTGGGAGCCACCTCAATGCGTGAGTATGTGGTGGTCAGGTGGAGGAGAAAGAGAAAGGGAGGAGCTTGAGCATGATGAAGAGAGATGGAACTGGAGACTGGAGGGTGGAGAGGAGTAATGTGTTCTGAGTGGCCAGCCTTGTAACCTGGGGCCATGGTAAGGTTCCAGCTCGAGCTGCCATTGAGAGCCATATCTCAGTCTGTGGCTATGCAGCAGCAGGAGTGGATATTGATGTCAGTGGCTCATATTTACACTAGAGAACATGGGACTTCCTTGGTCGGATAGTTGTTGAGGGATCACATGGATGTTTAGGGGCTGTACAGAATTGTCCCCCACCCCACCACCTGCCTCCAATGGTTGTGGGGCTTTGGAGACCTAGCCCCACCTCTTACTGGTGGCAGAACTGCAGAGAGCAGGCCCTGTGCCTCACACAGGCAGCACAGTGGAGCTGACCTCTGATGGAAAGGGTGTGGGTGAGCTGTTCCTAACAGTGTGAGTGAGAAATGACCATGCCACTCATCTGCCATGGAGTGGCACCTGTGCAGAGGTGATGTCTCCTCCCAGTCCCCCATTCCCCCCACCCTCCCACTCCTGCCATCTTGGGCAGTTGGGAAAGCTGTCTACAGGGTCAGGAGCAAAGGAGAGCTAGCCCTGCCCCTCACCAGCTGAGGCACTTGGGGAAAACAGACCATTGTACCTCAACTAATCAGCACAGCAGAGCTGACCCTGGTAGTGGGGATTTGTTCAGGTAAGCCAGTGCCAAGGGCAAGAGGGAGGGCAAGGAAGAGCTGGCCCTGACATTCATCTTCCTTGAGGTGGCATGGGGGAAGGGTAATGCCTTCCCCTCTCACCCCTCACTATCTGCAGTGCTTAGGAGAGCTGATCCCGGGGTCATGCAAGCAGGACAAGAGTCCCTGGCCCTCTCCAGTTGGCAGAGACATCAGTGTGCTAGCCCTCTTCATCCCCCTTGCCACCTGCAGTAGTCAGAAAAGCTAGCCCCAAGAGCATTAGGCTAGGAGAACTAGCCCTGCCCCTCACTGGCTCCAGCACTTGGAAGAGCAGAGCTGGCCCTGCACCTCACCTGGGCAGCCCAGTGGAGCTGGGCCTAATGTCCCAAGTGAGCCAGCCCTAAGGGTGTGAGAGCCTGAGAGCTGGCCCAGTCTCTCACAGGTCGCAGCCCTTGGAGAGTGGGCCCTGCGCCTTGCCTTGACTGGGCAGCACAGTTGAGCAGGCTCTGGAGGTATGATTATTTGGGTGAGCTGCCCCAGGGCATGAGAGCAGGGAAGCTGACCCTACCTCCTGCCAGTGGTGAAACTGAGTTGTCTAGCTGGACCAGTACTGGAGAGTTTGCCCTGGCGGTACAGATAATGGAGAGCCATTGGGCTGAATAGCTCAGCTACTCCCCAGGCTTATAGATCCAGGGTTCTGCGTTGGCACATCCCAAAACCTGTAACATCTTCAAATGTCTGGGACACATGCAAGGGCCAGTCCTTCTGATTTAAAGCTGATGGATTTCCATGACACAGGGCAACAACAGGATACTGGAGGAGTCTTGATAAGGATCTAATGTTGATGGTGTCACATAAGCCAAAGATCTCAAAGCAAACCAATGACTCACTGCAATGAATAATTGCAAGTGAAGATGTGTGGACAGAGGGGTAAGCTATAGGACACACTGTGACACACTGCAGCTTTCACCATGAGATGCTGTCTATGCTTTGGTTTTTGTCTGTCTGTTTGCTTGTGTGTTTTTATTGGGGGGGGTTACAAAAGGGAATAGTGGATATGAGGGATCAGCAGGGCTGGGGTGCACGATGTACAAGGATCTGTGTTGTTTCTGTTTACCATCACTGTGACTGAATACCTCAGACTGAATGATTTATGAAGATCAAAGGTGTAACTGGTGTGCGATTCTGCAGGTTTGGAAGTTCAAGGTTAGGTAGCTGCATCTGATGAGCTGGTTCTTTGTGGTGGGGATGCAGAGTCCCTGTAGCACAGGGCATCATTCGGTGAGACAGAATATCTCCTATACTACACCTCTGCTCTTCCTACAAACCCACAGTCTTGGCGATGCTTCAAGTGCTTGCTATACAAGCGTGAGGACCTAACTTCAGATCCCAACACCCGAGTTAAAAAAACAGGCATAGCAGCTCACGTCTATAATCTCAATACTGGAAGGTAGAGACTAATGGAGAGAGGAGTCCCAAATCTTGCTAGACAGATAGTATAGACAAAGTACTGCACTCCAGATTTAATGAGAGACGTTGTCTCAGGCACTAAAGTGAAGTTTCATATAGTAAGACACCTGATGTCATTGCTTACCTCCGCATACTAAGCTTAGGTGTGAGCACCAAAATGTGCATGATCCCTTTGAACCAATGCCTCACCCTTTTGGCCTCCTTAAACCTGAATTGATTCCCTAAGGTCCCTCTCACAGACACCATAGTCAGATTATGTGTCCCAATATTTAATATCTGACAGAGCAGATTAAACTTCGAACAGGTGGTTGGTGTAGGCTTTTATAACCCAGTAGTCTGCTTTCTGGTGACTCTGAAAGACAGAAAATTGAAGCTCCTTCTCACAGGAATTAAACAGTTCCTCAGAGCACCAGTTGGAGACAGTTTGCATCCAAATCATCTTAGAAGGACAGTTTATTTGAAGTGTAAATTTCTACTCGAATTCCAAACCAATCAAAGCCTACACACCCTGCCCAGCCAGGGTGTTTCAGGTATTACAATGCTTTAAACCTTCAATGGTACCTTCCAAAAAAGTATAATTAACTCATGAAGAAAATTATCACCAATTCCACTGGCTGTGTCATAAACTGGAGGGCTCCGTGCTATTATTTATTTATTTATTTATTTATTTATTTATTTATTTATTTTTGCCATTGGTGTTCTGTTCAGGAACTTTTCCCCTGTGCCCAAGTATTCAAGGTTCTTCCCCACCTTTTCTTCTATTAGTTTCAGTGTATCTGGTTTTATGTGAAGGTCCTTTATCCACTTGGACTTGAGCTTTGTACAAGGGGATAAGAATGGATCGATTTGCATTCTTCTACATGCCGACCTCCAGTTGAACCAGCACCATTTGTTGAAAATGCTGTCCTTTTTCCACTGGATGGTTTTAGCTTCTTTATCACAAGATCAAGTGACCATAGGTGTGTGGGTTCATTTCTGGGTCTTCAATTCTATTCCATTGATCTTCCTGCCTGTGTCTGTATCAATACCATACAGTTTTTATCACTATTGCTCTGTAGTACAGTTTGAGGTCAGAGATAGTGATTCCCCCAGAAGTTCTTTTACTGTTGAGAAGTTTTTGCTATCCTGGGTTTCTTGTTATTCCAAATGAATTTTTCAAATTACTCTTTCTATCTCTGTGAAGAACTGAGTTGGGATTTTAATGTGGATTGCATTGAATCTATAGATTGCTTTTGGCAAGATGGCCATTTTTACTATATTAATCCTGTCAATCCATGAGCATGGGAGATCTTTCCATCTTCTGAGATCTTCGATTTCTTTCTTCGGAGACATGAAGTTCTTGTCATATAGATCTTTCACTTACTAGGTTATATTCACACCAAGGTATTTTATATTATCTGTGACTACTGTGTGATGGATTTTGAAATTTCAAAAGTCCACACCATCTCAAGATAGCCCGATCTACCTGTCTCTTACTCGTGGATAAGAATTGGAAGCTCTCAGCTACTGCCCCAGAGCCATGGCTGCCTGCTGACCTACTGCCATAGGTCACCATCATCACCATAAAGTCCCCTTCAGAAACTATAAACCCCAATCAATCCTTTCTTCCTTAAGTTGCTTTGGTCATGGTGTCTTATCATATCAATAAAGTATAACCAAGACAACATCTATTTTCCAAAATACCTTACTGTGTATTTACTCCAAAGAGGGACCAAATTTTCAGCACAGTCTTCAAAACTGGAGAATTTACTGGGGTCTATTCTCATCTCCTTATACTTCTATGCAGGCTTTTTAAAAAAACAAAAAACAAAAAACATTCTTTTAAATTGGATATTTTATTTACATTTCAGATGTAATTTCCTTTCCCCATTTCCACCCACCCACCCAGGAACCCCCATCTCATCCCCCCTCCTCCTGCTTCTATGAGGATATATCCCCCCCACTCACCCTCCAACTCCCACCTCCCTACCATGATTTCCCCACACTGGGCCATCCAACCTTCACTGGACCAAGGACTTCCTCACCTACCTATGCCTGACAATGTCATCCTCCCCTACATATACAGCTGGGGCCATGAGTCCCTCCCTATGTGCTCCCTCCCTATGTGCTCCCAGGCTGGTGGTTTAGACCCTGGGAGTTCTGGTTGGCTGGTATTGTTGCTCTCCCCATGGGGCCGAAAACCCTTTCAGCTCCTTCAGTCTTCTCTCTCACTCCTCCATTGGGAACCCCATAATAAGTTCAATGGTTAACTGTGAGCATCCACCTCTGTATATTTCAAGCTCTGGCAGACCTCTAAGGAGACAGCTATATCAGCCTCCTGTCAGCATGCACTTCCTGACATCCACATCAGCATCTACCTTTGGTGACTAAACAAGGGATGGATACCCAGGTGGAACAGTTTCTGGATGGCCCTTTATTCAGTTTCTGTCTCATCTTTTGTCTCTATATTTGCTCCCATGAGTATTTTGTTACCCCTTCTAAGAAGGACCAAAGCACCCACACTTGGTCTTCCTTGTTCATGAGCTTCATGTGGTCTGTGAGTTGTATCTTGGATCTTGCGAGCTTTTGGGCTAATATCTAATTATCAATGAGTGTATACCATGTATGTTCTTTTGTGATTGGGTTACTTCACTCAGGACAATATTTTCTAGTTCCATTCATTTGTCTAAGAATTTCTCGAATTCATTGTTTTTAATAGCTGAGTAATACTCCATTGTGTAAATGTACCACATTTTTTGTATCCATTTCTCTGTTGAAGGACATCTGGGTTCTTTCTAGCTTCTGGCTATTATAAATAAGGCTGCTATCTTTTAAAACTGTATTTCAGTAAAAAGGGCCATTAGACTTCCTAATGGAACAGAGCCTTCTGTGGCCAGCAACCCAGCTTTCTGTGAGAATGTTCTGACCAAGGTCCAGTTTGCTTGCTTGTGAGTGGTCTCCCTTTAATCTGGAGCTGCTCCACCTTTCAGACTCTAAATTTAGCTTTCTTACCCTTTGCACACAGGGGTCTTCAGCCTATAGATCACCATCCTCCCTGTCCCAAATATGAGGATCTCTACCCATTACAGTTGGGATATTTGTTTGTGATCTTATCCTGCTTAAAAAAAAAATTCAAAGAAACCAGAACTGATTTCACTACAGAACTTCAAAGTACAATCTCTGTCTATAGCATGTAGTTAGGTATGGAGTAGCTGCACACTGCTGATGCTGATTTGGTTCAACAGAAGTAGGATTCCTGCTGCTTTTCTCTCCTTTCTTAGCTCCTATAAGGCATTAGGTTAGGCATTAGCTTACCAAGACTTTGCTTAATAGGGCACAAACAAGGCTTTAACCCCTGGTCTGCCACAACTTCATTTTCCTGTATACTCTTCCCACCAAAAAAGAAAAAAAAAAGTGTTCTAGGAGATTGCTATTAGAGTCATTTGCTCTGCCTGGGGGCTAATTACTCTATTTGGTTCATTTTTGAAAATATTATGTTACATCCAAAGGCAAGAAATTGATGGTGGCTTGTTCCAGGTTTGCTTATGTAATTTCTGAGAGATTAAATTAGTTAATCAGAAATTATGCAGGCTAAAATAGATCTGTCGGTTTCTAAATCTACAGTAGAAAATTGCTTTTTTAAAAAATAATTTGAATGGTGTGTTGTTTAAATATTTTTTTAGTCTGTTCGCTCAATTACGAGACTTGAGTTTTAACAGTGCTATTGAAAAGCAATGAGCAAGGAACAAAGCCATGGAGAATAGAAGGCAAGCACCCATGTGTGACCTCCTAGATATGAGCCGATAGTATGCATGCAGGTTAAGGAGTGGGCACAGGGGCTCCTTAGGAGGTGAGGTGGAAGCGGTACCTAGGGATTCTTGGTGAGGAGAAAATAAAAGAACATCTCAACTTCCATTCCTTCATCTGAATCATAGACACCTCATGCCTACCTTGTGTATGTTTATAAAAGTGAGAGGAAACTTGAAAAATTCTAACCAGATGCTAGACACAGGCTTCATGTTCAATACACTGAAATTCTACTTTAGTATACTTGATCTCTGGTCTAGTTAGCTAGCAAGCAGTTATACCAGCCTGGTAGGGGGTAGTAGGGAGTGACTAGGAATCTCTGGCTTCGGGAAGACAGCACCACTATGGATCAACTTTCTCTATATTTAGAAAATGGCTAATAGTTATATTTCTGTATTTACAGGCATCAATAAAAATCATTCATTAAATCATCTCTGTGCACAAGGGGGTGAGGGCGGTGGGAGGGAGCCTACAAATGCCATCGTATGTGTATGGAAGACAGTTTGAAGGGATGGGTTCTCTCCTTCTGCTATGTAGGTTCTGGAAATCAGATTCAAGTTATCTGGCTCAGAGGCAAGCCCCTTTACACTGAGCCATCTCCTAGTGTGTGTGTGTGTGTGTGTGTGTGTGTGTGTGTGTGTGTGTGTATACATATACGGATAAGTATATGTATATGTGTATACACACAGAAGCTGGGGATGAAGCTGTTACAAGAGTGATTTTCAGCTTTTGATGCATGTTGATGCTTCTTTTAAAAATGTGGGTGCCCAGACCTACTTCCTCTCCCCTACCCTGGTCTGTTTCATTTCATACCAGATTGTTCTCCAGTGTGAGAAGCCCCAGTGTGAGTGGTCTAAACTGACAGACCATGATGGTGCAGGGCTGGGGTCTCAGCATCAGGGAGCCTGAGTAAGATGAAATGGCAAGAGTCTCCTCAGCTCAGAAACACCAACAAAAAGAATAAATACGTGAAAAATATATGAAAGAAAAAGATTACAAAATGAAATTACTATACAGCTATTGTCTAACTTTAGTAATGGCTAGCTATTGCTATATAAATATTCATATACATTTATATTTATAATTTACACACTTATACATGTATAAACGCAAGGCTGAAAAGCTTAACCCACAGACATTTGACATTTCTCTTTTAATTAGCTCAGTGTTTATCTCTCAAAAAGACATTTTCTTCATGATACAAAAGTCATTATCACTCTACAAAAATTGGTACTGACTTTTTTATAGTTATTTTTTATTGGATGTTTTATTTACACTTCAAATGTTATTCCTTTTCCCAGTTTCCCCTCTGCAACCCCCCTATCCCATCCCTCCCCACCCCCACTTCTATGAGGTTGTTTCCCCACCTACCCACCTACTCCTGCCTCACCCACCACCCTTACATTCCCCTACACTGGGACATCAATCCTTCATAGGACCAACGGCCTCTCCTCCCAATGATGGCAGATAAGGCCATTCTCTGCTACATATGCAGCTGGAGCCATGGGTCCCTCCATATGTACTCTTTGGTTAGTGGTTTAGTCCCTGGGAGCTCTGGGGGGGGGGTCTGGTTAGTTGGTATTTTTGTTCTTCCTATGGGGTTGCAAACCCGTTCAGCTCCTTCAGTCCTTTCCCTAACTCCTCCATTGGGGGTCTCTGTGCTCAGTCCGATGGTTGGCTGTTAGCATCCTTCTCTGTTTTTGCCAGGTACTGGCACAGTCTCTCAGGGGACAACTCTACCAGGCACCTGTCAGCAAGTACTTCTTGACATCAGCAATAGGTCTTGGTTTGGTGACTGTATATGGGCTGGATCCCCAGGCGGGGCAGTCTCTGCACGGCCTTTCCTTCAGTCTCTGCTCCGCACTTTGTCTTTTTTTTTCTTTTTTTCAAAAAAACAAACTTACTGTTTGGGGTTTTGATTTTGTTTGTTTTTCACTTTCAGAGGGTTTTTTTTTTTTTCAGATGAGTTCTTATGTACTTCAGGCTGGCCTTGAACTCACTATGCAGCCAAAAATATCCTTGAATTGTTGACTTCTTTCTCTGCCTCCCAGGAGTTGAGATTAGTCACCACACCCAGCTACATAGTGACTGTTTTTATTGCAATTTCAGGTTGACAGAGAAACTGAGCAGAAAATAAAGGTTCATAAAAAACATTCCCACATAGTCCACGCTGGCCCTGTCCCAGGGGCCACACACCCAGCCTCCTCTGCCGTCAACACCTGCAAGCAGTGTCACACATTAGTAAGAAGTGATGACCTCACACAGACATGTAGGCATGATGCCAAGGCCGCTGCTTACATGAACTTTACTCTGGATGTTGTAGAGTCTGCAGGATTAGACCGATGTATCTGACAATAGAATGCCATACAGTGTAATTTCGTAGCCTTAAACAGTCCTCTCTGTTTCCTTATTCCCTGCTCCCTGACCTCAAACACTGACAGCCATTGATCTTTCTACCAGCCCCATAGATACTGTTTTCTAGAAGGCCAAACAGTTAGAATTACAATGATGTAGCTTTTCCTGATTGATATCTATTTCTCACTTAATAAGAAGCATGCTGGGGTCTTCATGGGATCAGGTGGTTTTGAAAACCTCATTTCTTTTTAGTGCTAAAAACTGTTCCATTGTCTGAATGTACCAGGGTGAATCCATCCACCTCTCGAGGAACATCTTAATTGCTTCTGAGGTTTGGAATTAGGAATACAGCTAGCTGCATCTGGATTAGGAAATGGTCAATTGTGACATACATACATACATACATACATACATACATACATACATACACACAAAATCAATTGTGACATACACACACACACACACACACACACACACATGTCCATGGTGAGATTTTTGCACAAACAACATGAACAATAACCTTTTTATGCCACAACATGTCAAAGGTTTCTGTGAACACTGGAGAAGTTATTACGCATGAAGTACTTACTATCCGGGGCTCAGTAAGGGCAACAGAGTGTAAGCTATGATTATGAGACAGGAAAAGGCCTTGAGTTTAATGTGTACATAAATTTCCTAGAGGGTTTGCATTAAATTATACACTTTAAGGTTCTCATCGCAGTGATTATGAGATGTTGTCTGTATTTGTACTCAGGAGTATACACTTTAATTAGCACCTCAGGTGTCCCAAGAGAGGGTGATGAGCCATATTTGAAAAGAGTAGCAATGTTGGATTTCATCTGAGGAGTCCCAGAGATAATGATATGAGAGGCATGATGTACTAGAAAACAAAATAGACATTATGAAGGAGGTAAACAGCCAGTCAAAGAACAAGGGAGTCAGTCTTGAAGGGCTGCTATGAAGAAAACGGTTACACATTAAGAACTGGGAAGTGGAGACACAGATTCAAAATGTCAATTTCCTTGTTTGCGTGTCTGTAGGTGTGTGGAATGTGTTTGTGTGTGTGATGTATGTGGGTGGTGTGTGAGTGTGGTGTATGTGTGTATTCTGTGGGGGGCATATGTGTGTGAGGTATGTAGCTCCGTGTATGTGTAGATGTGTGAATGTGTGTGTGTGTGATATGCATGTATATGAGGGCTGTGTGTCTGAGATTTGTATGTGTGTGTGTGTGTGTGTGTGTGTCTGCACCCTTGCCTGTGTTCACACAAAGTAGATAATCCCTGTTCTCATTCCCCTCCACAGGAGCCCCCAAGGCGTAAGCCTTTGAAATTTTAAGTGCCCATAACACAGAGAAGTCATGATGTGAAGAAAAAAACTTTGTGCCAGTAATTCATGAGTTACTTCTTTGCAGACTCATTTGGCAGACAGATGTGATCTGCTGTCTCCTTCAACGTTTTGAGCCAATGTATTGCTGGTGGAGCCTGGTGCTCTGAATCTGCAGTTGCCTACATTGCGTGATACTCACCTCGAGTCCATAAGATTTCCATCACCTCAAACATTCATCATGTCTTTGCATGAGAGCACGCTAAGTCCTCATACTTAACTACGTAGAAGCAATAATCCATGATTTACTGTTTCCTATGTATCACTTAATTGGAAATAAGTTGGACTTTGAAAAAAATTAAGTTTATGTTCCTAACCTCCATTCATATAAAAACTGGAGTCAAGTATGTCTGTATTATACATATCCTTCAAAATCAGTGGATAGTGGAGTGCTTACACCTAGATGACTAAACAAATTACACACACACACACACACACACACACACACATACACACACACACACACACACACACTATTGATATATATTATATATTTATATATTATATAAAAATATATTGTTATATGTTATTATGTTATATATTTATATGTAATATATTATATTGCATATTATAAATATGTATGATTATATAATTGTATAATATATAATATACACAATTCTTTATTATTTATATTATTTATTGTATCTTTTTTAAAATTTTAGAGTGTGATTGTGTGTGTGTGTGTGTGTGTGTGTGTGTGTGTATGTGCATGTGTGTGTGATGTAGTATACATGTGTCCCTGTGAGGATGTATGCATATAAGCATGCAGGTAAACACCCTGGGTCCATTTCAATGTCTTCTTCCTCCTTTGTTTTCCACTGTAGTTTTTGAGACAAGGTCTCTCACTGACCATGGTGATCACTGATGTGGGTAGATTGCCTGTGCAGTAATCAGCAGAGGTCGGCCTGACTCTGCCTCCCCGGAACTGAGATTACACCCTCACACTGCTGGGCTCATTCTTCTGTTTATTTGTTTGTTTGTTTGTTTGTTTGTTTTGTGGTGCATCTACTCAGTTCCCCATGTTTTATAGGGCAAGCGCTTTAGAGATTGAATCACCTTGCCCGTTTTTAAACAGTCTTCATGGGGAGTTGAATATAGCTCTCCACCATGAAATAGAAGTAATAATTCAGAATAAGAGCTAAATGAAGATCACTTATTTCCAAGTGATGCTGCTCACAGCTCCTCGCCAGCATCTCAGAAGCTATTGGTTTCTGCTGAGCACAGCTTATCTTTGCTCTAATTATCTGGTTAATGTGTCATAGCCCTGATTCTGCCCAACCCTGAGTGACCTTGGCATAGTTTCTTGAAAATACCTCAGTTTCTCTGTTCGTCAAATGAGAGTAGTCATTCTTGACACCTTTATATGTTGCCGAGATCTTTCAGAACTTAATGAGCCGTGAAAGCTCTGAGCTCTACTGATCAAAATCATGATGGGACTGCAAAGAGATATTTTTATTTACTAACGGCACATTTTTATTGTGCCACTAATGAGCACTGTGCTCTGCAATAACTCACTCGAGAGGAAAGGCAAAACCACAACAAACCAGGAGGGAGATGTGAAGAAAGCTGTCTTTCTCTGTATTCAGAAATAATTCTTGTTAATATTAATTAATGTTATATAGACATTGAGGAAACAAGGCTTTCTGGAATAAGAGTACTTCGTGGAGGAGACTTTGTACATAACTTCAATGTCCTGTGTCTAAAGGTTTGTGTATACTGAGAATTTTCCTTGAGGTCATATACTGTAAATGAAATTCATATGGCAGCACTCTCTGTGAATTGGTCACACAGCCAAAATGTGGACATTAAGATAATGTTTGCAAAACCTTCTTTTTTTGTTTGGTAGTTCACGTGGAGTTACACTAGCTGCTCTTGCATACACTGATACATGTAAATTTCATCTCCCTGGGCTCTGGGACTGAGGGAATCAAATTTTTTTTCTCTAGAGAAGCTGAAAGACAGTTCATCAATGTTGCTGGAGCTTTACAACATTGAATCTGAGTTTATTCTTGATCCCATTTCAAACTCCTGCCTTTTGCTCCATTGGAGAATGTCTGACACATTACACACTCAAAGTGCGCCATCTAAATAGCCACAAAGGTTCACATTCACTAAGTGTTTGGAAAGACACCACTTCTTCCAAATTGATCAATGGCACGGGATAAGCAGGGAACAAATGACTGGAGAGGAGTTTATAAATATTTAGCAATAAAATGAGGAGTTTTATTTTACTTTGTTTCTCCTCAAAAGTGCATGTCAAAATCTCCCAGGAAGACAGAGAATCACTTTGTTGCCTCTGAGAGCAAAAAGGACAAGCTCTCAGGGCCTGGCCATGCCCCCACCTTTCAGCAGCTCCTCAGCCCCAGGCCTCTGTCCTGTCCAAAGCTTTAGCCTAAAATAAACGAAGCACTCAGCCACAAGAAGCACTTGAGCTAAAACACTTGTAAAATAAGTACACTTCCCAGTACTCAAGGTAAATGAATTTTTCATGACCTAAGATCTATGTAGAAAAGTTGCATGAAAATGTAGTATTTTCAACAAAGGATGTTACGGACTGACCTGGGCACTCGAATAATTCATTTGTTGAAGATGGCGCTTTTGCCAGATTATTAGGTTTGGATGAAGCCATGAGGCTGAATTCTTTGGATAGAATAAATGGCTTTATGGGAAGAGGAACCAGAGGACCGAGTCTCTGTTTCTCTGCCCATCATAGGAGAGCACAGAGTGGAAGGTGCTGTCTACTCACCAGGAAGAGTCCCTTACAGAAACCGCCCACATTGGCACCCTGATTTCAAACTTGCAGCCTCCGGAACTGTATTTGGAGCCCTCTTAGCTATGGAATTTTTATTACTACAGTCCAAGTTGATACTTAAGAAAAGCAATTCTGACAACAACTATAACGACAAAAGAAAGACCAGTAGGAGACTCTATTTAAAATTGACAAAGAAAAGTCTAACTGGATTCATGACCTTGATAGCTTATTGTATTTTTTTTTCTTTTTCTTTTTCTTTTTCAGTATAGTGTGTGCCAAGCACTTACTCAATACATATCCAGGAATTAGCTATTGAATTCTAGGTTGTTGTTGGAGAAAACTAGACACACTCACAGAAACAAATTAAAGTTTTAACTTTTCAAGGAAAACATAGTGTGAAAAGGAGGTTTGATAGAGAAACTAAGACAAGATTTCAGAAAAGAATCATCTGAGATTGGATTTCCAGCAGAAAAGGACTTAAGGACTCAGGCATTGGGGAGAAGAAATGTGAGGTTTGTTTTGTATTATCTTAATGTGGTATCTATTTTGAGAATAGTAGGATTTTTTTTTTCTAGAATGGGAGAATGCGCGTAAGCTAAGTAAAGGGGGGCTATTTAAGTTTGTTAAATGAATGTTTTCCTTAATAAATAAAGGAATTGTATGAGTGTGGTGGAGGAATGAAGGTTCTCCAGCTGTACGCCTCACTTCCACCTCACACATATCCAGCTAGCAGTGATCCATAGGCAAAAACAACAATATGAATACTCCTAAAATCGGTGGTGAGGTTGAGTCACCCACATAGACCACAGTATGAGAACACATATGATTGGACAGATGGAGGGCTGTGCTCTTGATGCTGTCCTCCCCAGTTTGGCAAAGAATTGCCCCAGAGTCACGGTTTCTACAGTGAGAAAACAAAGGTTGGAGACAATCCTTAAGGTTCCCCATCTTCCCAGGGCCTTTACAGAGGGCCTCATTCCTGTCGACCCACAGAAGACGTTGGGGCTGGCAAGACTATGATGTAGCTCTGCCCACTACTCAGACTCATTCAAAAATTCTGAGAAAGGAGGGGAAAATTCCAATTTCATTTTAGGAGGTGCTCTCTGGTAACAAAGCCAAAGAAATTATAAGGAAAGAAAATTATAAAACAATATCAATACAAATTTCCTCAATACAATATCGCAAATGCAACTGAAGAACATATGAAAAGAGTTTTTTACGTGATCAATTAGAACTGATTCCTGTGATGCAAGCATGTGTCAACATAGACAAAGCAATATTTACTATACTGTTTGTAAAAAATATACAATGCAATTTTATAACCATCTCAGTAGATACTCTCAAAAGTCATCCTTAAAAAGCCTAAAGTGTTTCACAACAAAAAGCTCTCCACATTTTAAATACCATAAAGGTCATATATGACAACCTCCTAGTTAACATTAAGACAAGATAATAAATAATAAGTTCTTGTTATTATTTTTCCACTTAGAATTTCCACTGGCAATCCTAGCCAGATACAGAGAAATAAGGACCAGTGAAAAAAGTATTTCTATTTTATGAAGACTTTCCCCTGCATAGAAAATAATAAAAGCTGGCAAAAACTCGTAGAAATGATAACTTATTTTAATGAAATTTCCCAATACAGAACCAACCTATAAATATCGGTGGTATTTCTACATGCTAACGAAGGACCACCTAACAAGCAAATTAGGAAAAAATAGCTTCATTTATAATGGCACAGAAATAGTTGAGGATAATTTTTTTTAAGTTCTGCATTCTAAACACTCTAAAGTGCTAAGAATTAAAAAAATAATCAAAATTAGATCATGCCAATGCACTGGAATAACTATCATTGTGAAATTATCCATACTGCTCAAAGAAGTCCATAGATTCATGTGATCTCAAACAAAATTCCAATGGTGTTTCCCACAGAAATAGAAAATTCTAATGTTTGTGTATAAATGACCAAACTAACTTTGAGCACAAAGAATCAATTTAGTCACCATGGTTTCTGGTTTCAAGACCTAGTATAGAAGGATTATACTCCTGACACAATCTAATAAAACAAATGCATTGGCCAAGGGAATGGGCTATGAATCCAAGAAGTAACCATACATTTGTAACCCATAATGTGGCGAAATTACCAAGCAACACAGAGGGTGAGGATATCTCTTAAGTCAGTGGTCGTGGGAAATGGGATAACCATATTCAAAAGCACGAAATTCTATTATTACCTGATACCATATCTGAAAATCAATCCCAAATGAATCAAGACTTAATGAAAGAAATGAAAGTAAAAATTCTAGGAGATTCAAGTGTCCCCCTGGGTCCCTCTTGTTACTTAGCTTCTTTGGGTGTATGGATTGTAGCATGGTTATCCTGTGCTTTATGGCTAATATCTACTTATAGGTGAGTATACACCATGTTTGTCTTTCTGAGTCTTTGTTACCTCACTAAGGATGATCTGTTCTAGTTCCAACCATTTGCCTGCACATTTCATGATGTCTTTGTTTTTAATAGCTGAGTAGTCCATGCTGTAAATATATCACATTTTCTTTGTCCATTCTTTGGTTGAGGGACGTCTAGGTTGTTTCCAGTTTCTGGCTATTACAAATAAAGCTGCTATAAATGTGTCTTTGTGCTATGGTGGAGCATCTTTTGGGAGCCAGGAGTGTTATGGCTGGGTCTTGAGGTAGATATACTACCAACTTTCTGAGAAACCACTAAATTGATATCCAAAGTGACTCTTCCTCCAGCGGTGGAGGAGTGTCCCCTTGCTCCAGCATGAGCTGTCACTTGTGTTGTTGATCTTAACCTCAATAGGAGAGGAACCTAGTCTTACAGCAACTCCACATGCCAAGGCTGGTTGATGTTCCTGGGAGGCCTTCTCTTTTCTGAGAAGAAAGGGAGGAGAGCTGGATGGGCCGGGAGATGGAAGAGAACGACTGGGAAGAGAGGAGGGAGGAGAAGCTGATGTAAAGTAAATCAATAACCTAATTAATAAAAAATTAATTCCAGAAGAAAGCATCTTAAGGAAAATCTGTTTCACTAGTCTCAGCACTGATTTATCTCCATGTGACTTTAAAAGTATAAACACCAAAGGCAAAGTTGATGAAGATTTCATGCAACTTAAAATCCTCTACATTAAAAAAAAAAAAAAAGAAAGAAAGAAACAATGAATGGAAGACGCAACTTACAGAATTAAAGAAATCATTTGTAAACCACACGCTTGACAAAGGGTTAATATTTTAAACGTCCAAATTCACTTAATACCTTAACATTGTAAAAGCAAGTGATCCAGTCTAAAAATAAGTAAGGGAATCTCAAAAGACATTTATCAAAAAAAGACCGTGTGTGTGTGTGTGTGTGTGTGTGTGTGTGTGTGTGTACAGGAAACGCTCGGTATCACTAAATCAACAAGCTGTCTTCCTTCTGGGAGGCTTCTATTTATAAGGATGAAGAGCAACAAATGCTGAAAAAAGTGCAGCTACACCATAGATGAGAAAGTAGCAGGAGAGAGAGGGAGGGAGGGAGGAGAGATGGGAGGGAGAGGGAGGGAACTGAAAAATGAAACTTCTATGTGACCCAATGTCCTGTAGCCCCGTTCCCAATAACTACAACATGAAAATAGTCAACACATCCATCAGTGGTCAAATGGATAAAGAGAGTATGCCACAATATATACAAGTAAAGAGCTACTCAGTCTAAGAATGGGAAAATCTGCTTGTGACAGCATGAGGAAGGCTAGAGTAAGTGAAGGAAACCAGACCGAGGGGCAGAGGATAGAAAGACACTCCCCACTATTACAGTAAATAAATTTGCTTCCACTTCTCACCCAGCTCCCAGAGTCTGTGTTGTTGATTCTATGCCTTCTTCCCCTCTACTCTCAAGGACCGTCTTGAGAGGCCGAGGGCTAGAGTAACACAATATACTGTGCAGCAACGCAACTATAAACAATAATAGTTCATTGGATATCCTAAGAATAAATTCCAAATGCATCATCATAAAGGAGATGTAAGTAAGCAGGAGAAAAATCAAGATAATTAATTTGATTTAATCATACATACAGTACACATATGTGGGGAAACATCACATTCCTCTCAAGAAAATGTACACAACTGTGGTCAATTCAAAATAGGATTTTTAAAAGTTTCAAAAATAATAATTTTTTTCTTGACCATTTTTTTTATAGCTTAGCTGCTATAAATGCCACTGGCTCTTTGACCTGTTATAAGCATGTCTTAAGTTTTGTTTTCCTTGGTCTGCAGTAATAAGTTTTACTTGGCAGGGTAACTGGGTTATGGGATGCCCAAGGAAGGAGGAAGAATTGTCTAGAAAGATCTGTGACGGTATTTGCAGAAAAGCTTCGCATGAAAATTGGAGCCAAGCAGGAAGTCTCTGAGATCACAAGGGTAGGTTGATACCATCTAATCTACTGAGGGCGAAAGCACAACGTAAAGAAGGAGAGACCAATTTCACTCTCTAGTAAAGCTAAGACACTCATAGTGCTATCAGCCATGAGAACTCCTGTTTGCACTTTGAACCTCGATGTATACCACTGCCCCTCCCAATCCCCCTGGCTCTCAAGCCTTTGAACGAGATTCATGATTGACAACATCAGCCGATGCAATGCAACCTGCAGATACCTCTGTGTCCATGACTTTGTGAGCCAGTTCTCACTGTAGGTCTTCATGTGTGTTTATGTTTCTTGTGTGTAGGCATATATGTGCATGCGTCTGTGTGACCTGTTCTATTTCTCTGGAGAACCCAGGTATGTATCATCAAATATAATCTGAACTGCTGTGATCATTTGTCTCACAGACTGTCTTGGTCTGTATTCCATTGCAGAACAATTTAAATGGTGGCAATAACACTCCTTTAGTCTTGCATATCACTTCCTTTGAAATATAAAGTGCTAAATGAAAGAAAGAAGAGGTTTCCTATGAAGTTGTGATTAAAATGCCATATGCTATTATTAGCATATAGCATATAATATTAGCAATGTATTGGGGTGGGTAAAATTACCTAGGTTTACATCTTAGCTCAACAACGTATTAGCTCTAAAACCGTTCTCAAGTTACTCAACCTGTCTATGCCTTTGATTGCTGGTCTGCAAGATGGAGACCATAAGACTCCCCATTCAGATGGCCCTGTGGCTGAATTACACACATTGCTTAGAATTGTGTCAGTGGATTAATGTACACTATTGCTTTATTAAAAGGTTTAATTTTATGCTAGTTTAAATAATACACATGAAGTATCAGATCGCATCATAACCCTCCACATAATGACACCTCAACTGGATTGGGGAAAATTAATACAAAAATATTAAACATCTGTTTCTCTGTGGAAGCCTGTGAGGCTCTAAGAATACCCAGCTTGGAAAGCCACCCCACCAATCCTCTCCCAGTCTGGTTTATCTGGAGCATAGCTGGGAGAGAAGCCCATAGGGGCCCCAAGAACTCATCAATCCCTTGCTAGTGAGATCCACCAGAGGCATAACCAGCCAGGTCAGGTCTCCTAACCTTCGTTTTCTGGCCCACAACTCCCCCCTCCATTCCCAAGAAGTCCTTTTGTCATCAGGATCATTCAGCTAACACCAGGGAAAGTCAGATGCCTAAAAGACAGTGTAAGAACAAAATCAAGAGCCAGAACAATATGGCACCACCAGAGCCCAACTATCCTGCTACAGGAAGCCCTGGATCTCTGAAGCACAAGAAGATGATCTTAAATCCAATTCTATAAAGATGATAGAGGTCTTTAAAGAAGAAATGAGTAAATCCCTTAAAGAAATATAGGAAAATACATTCAAACAGGTAGAAGCATTAAAAGAAGAAACAAATACATATAAAGAAATACAGAAAAATACAATCAAGTATTTTTTGAAGGATATCAATAAAACTGTCCAAAACCTCAAAATATAAATAGAAACAACAAAGAAAACACAAGCTGAGGCAATCCTGGAGATGGAAAACCTAGGAAAGAGAACAGAACCACAAACATAAGCATCACCAACAGAATATAAGAGATGGAAGACAATATCTCAGGCATAGAAGATACGATAGACGAAATTAGTACAGCAGTCAAAGAAAGTGCAAAGTCTAAAAAGTTTATGACACAAGATGTCTAGGAAATTTCAGACACTACAAAATGGCTAAACCTAAGAGTAATAGGAATAGACAAAGGAGAAGAATTGCAGCTAAAAGTCCCAGGAAATACCTTCAACAAAATCATTGAAGAAAATTTCCCTAACATCGATGAGATGCCTACAAATGTAAGAAGCTTATAGAACACCAAGCTGATTGGACCAGAAAAGAAAATCATCTTGCCACATAATAATCAAAACACTAAATGTACAGGACAAAGAAAGAATATTAAAAGCTGCAAGGAAAAAAGGCCAAGCAACATATAAAGGCAGACCTATCAGAATTATACCTGGCTTCTCAACAGAGACACTGAAAGCTAGAAAGCCTAGGCAGATGTCTTGCAGACCCTAAGAGACCACAGATGTCAGCCCAGACTATTATATTCAGCAAAACTTTCAATCATCATAGATGGAGTAACCAACATATTCATGACAAACCCAAATTCAAACAATATCTTTCCATTATTGTAGTCCTAAAGAGAATACTAGAAGGAAAACTTGAATCCAATGAGGCTAGCTACACTTAAGAAAACACAAGAAATAAATAATTTCAAACAATTAAAATCTATAGATTTAGATACACATGCATACAAACACAAAGAAACACACACTACCACCACCAATGTCAAAATAACAGGAATTAATAATCATTGTTTATTAATATATCTCAATATCACTGGACTCAAGACTCAAGTCCCCAGAAAAAAAGACACAGGCTAATAGAATGGATGTGTAAACAGAATCCATCATTCTGCTGGATACAAGAAACACATGTCAGCAACAAAGATAGACATTACCTCAGAGTAGAGGGCTACAGAATATATACAAAACACACACACACACACACACACACACACACACACACACACACACAAAATGATTCTTCAAAGTGAGAAGGCAAACTTCCCCCTCTACATTCTACTCTACCTGGAAATGTTTTAGGGATCCCACAGAACAATGCTTGATTAGATAAATGTTTTCTGGATACGCAATGGATCTTTCAACTTGCTTCTCCATGATGCTCAATGGTCTGGATCTAAAGCTCTAATGGGCTTTGAAGTAGGAATTTTTGTATCAGACAGCACCCAGCCTCTCCATCCCTCGTCACCTTAGTAAAGAATCCCATCCCTTTTTCTCATAGTCGCTCTACATCTCCCACTACAGCCTTCTGTGATGAGAAATAAGAGTAAATCACACCAGCCATAATAGGAGTCATCAGTTACAGGTAGAGACGCAAGAGAAGGCGCCCACACAGTCCCCACCTCAGCTGGGACTCATTCTACTCCAGAGCTCCATCAAATGCCTGTTCATTATGAGTTCACCATTAAAATAAAAAGGTACGGCTATCTCCTGCCTTCGACAAAGGTGTAAAATGGAAGATGTTAATTCCAGACACTTGAACATCTAACACCCTTACTACAATGACTGCATGGACCATCAGAACTAAAGATGTAACCCAATTGCAGATTTCTTCCTCTATGTAATACATCCTTCCACATCCACGGGACTCTTGATGCAATGAACCTGAGAACAGTGCATAAATTGGGCTCAGAGAGGGCCCTAGAAACGTTTCTCTGTACCGTCCCCTGCCATTTAATCAGAACCTGCTTTGCGAGATTTTTTAGAATTGACATTCCTCATATACAAACTATCAAGTCCTCAAGTTCCAGATGAAATTACTGAGACCAGCAAAATCAAGTGACTCACCCACAAACCAACACCCTATAAATGGCCTGGCTATGTCTCTACAAGAGTTCTGACTGCAAAGTTGGCATCTTTTGCCAACCTGACTCTGGCTATGATTTTATAACAACATTATTTCCTCCACAGTTATTTAATCAATCACCTTAGACCAACTTACATAGAAATTATGTTGTTTCTGAGACAGGCATCTCCTGTGGCCTAGGGTAGCCTCAGACACACTATACAACCTGTGACCCTCTTTCCCTCTACTTCCCAAATGCTGAGATTTCAGTATGTGCCAACACACCTAACTCTTTCATGCAAAAGTTAAGGCACATAGATTAGGAGAAGATCATAGGATTTATTAGTAGAGGGTTCAGGAAAGAGCCACATCTATGACACATTCTGTTCCTCGTGAATGTGTTTATGTCTTCTCACTATAGACAGGTGGAAGCCACTCAAGCTTCAGTTCTGTTCCTACAAGCCCTGCCATATGTTAGCACTTTTTATAAAAAGTCTTGCAACAAGCTTGCACATGGGCACTGTGATCCTCAGTTTACCTCTCCCAGTTTATACACATAAATGACATCTTAAAGGATCAAGGTTGCCATCTTGAGAGCCCGAAGTTCTTTGGCTCACCTAAATTGGTACTATATGCTACAAAAATAAAATTGAAATGTGAGCTTTTGACCTAACACAATGTGCGTCTCCAAAAACATCGTGTTAAACAAGTGTCAAACACAATGGAAATTTTTAATGTTCCATTTTAATGTTTTCACCCCACTGCTCCTTTACCAATGGTTCTCAACCTTCTTAATGCTGAAACCCCTTAATACAGTTCCTCATGTTGTGGTGATCCCCAACCATAAAATTATTTTGTTTCTACTTCATGACTGTTAACTTTGCTACTCTTATGAATCTCTCTATATATGTAGATAGAGATACAAATATATATATATCAGATGTTACCACTGGAAAAGGGTCATTTAACCCCTAAAGTGATTGTATACCCACAGGTTGAGAACAACTGCTTTATATCCTAATTCATAAAGACATGTGCCACTGTTATAAATCATTGAAGAGGCAGTTTCCTTCATGGGATCTGTCAGCTTAGAACATGGGTTATCTGCTGCTTCTTTTCAAGACTATCTTGGCCGAGTCAGTAAAGTGCCTGCCATGCAATCTCAGAGACCTGTGTCCAAATCTCTAGAATCTATGTAAAAATCTACATGTGGCTATGCATGTCTGTAACAGACAAATCCCTTGAATTTCATTGGCTAGACAAATTGATGAACTTTGGGTTCAAAAATTAAAAGTAAAGAGTAATTGAAGAAAGACATACAGGCTAGACTTCAAGCCTCCAAGTTTACAGGTGCACACACCTCGCACACATAACAAGATAGGCACACATGTGTATTCACAAATTATCACAAACTCTTTGGTTTTAAATGACAGAAATTTATTGTCTCACAGTTAAGGCAGCAAGAGATTTAAAATCAAGGGATTGTAATAGCTTCCTTCTTAAGACTATTGGAGAAAAATTTCCCCACATCTTGTAACTTCTGGTAATCGATGTCCATTCATCACTTTCTGTCTTAGTTTGGGTTTCTATTGCGGAGGAAAGATACCATGACCATGGCAACCTCATAAAGAAAAACATTTAATTGGGACCAGCTTAGAGATTCAGAGACTTAGTCCATTACCATCATGGCAGGAAGCGTGGCTGTGTACAGGCAGACATGGTACTGGAGAAGGAGCGGAGAGTTCAACATCTGGATCTACAGGTAGCAGTTCTTGTTGTAAATGTGAGCCACTGAGTCTGCGCTTGAGCTTCTGAGACCTCAAAGCCCGCCTACTAGTGATGCGCTTCATCCAACAAGGCCAAACTCTCTAATAATACCACTCTTTTTGGATGAGACATTCAAACACATGAGTCTTTGGGGGTTATTCCTACTCAAACCACCACACCTTCCTTTGCTGATAAGTATATCACTCCAGAGCTTTTCCCCTGTGTGTGTGTGTCTATGTCTCAAATCCTTTCTCTTGCCCTTAAAAGGACACCAGTCATTGGGTTAAGAACCTACCTTAAATCCTGTATGTCTGCTTTGCATTAGATCACATGTGCAGGTACTGGAGGGCAGGATTTGAATATACTCTTAAAGGACACAATTCAACCCACTACTAGACTCTTAGGAGGCTCTGGATGTACTTGTTAATTCAGGTCACTGACATGAGAAGGCTCAAAATAGACATATCCTTAATGGACCCAGCATGTTCAGCTCTAAGTGGCACAAAGGAATAAATTAGACACCATTATGGAATTGCCACACTCCTGATTAGAGAATACCGCCTGCCCACTCCAACTAAGATATGCCTTTGACTTTTAAAGTCAATGATATTTCAACTCATTCACTATTATTATAAAAGACATTATTGAGAAAAATCTGTCTCACCTGATGAAATGTTTGAATCATTATACATTTTACACACACACATACACAAGACACATATGGGACTCTTGTGTCTTTGTTTGAGATTGATAAAGAGACTAAAAATAAGCAACATTCTCTTCTCCTTCATGGACAAAATCCTGCCATGAAATACCATTATTCATCTATAAAAGGATAGACATGGAAAGCAGAGCAGGTGTCTCTGAAGTTACAGAAATTAGAATGTTCAACTTAAATCCCAACATGGCAACCTCACAGATCCTAGAACATTCAAGTCTTAATGCTGTGTTGTACAAACTTTTCCAAGTAGTTTTTTTTCTTTTTTGTTGCATCCAAATAAGTTTACCCCAGGTAAGCTTCTGTTGCTGATATTTCCAGCTCTGCTCGAAGTGACCACTTCAAGACAAACTCAAACCAGATGAAGTACAACTAAATCTGGCAAAGGCCAGGGCAGCACTGGTGACTGTTATAACTTCTGCCTGGTCAAATATGTGTGGAAAGATAGGAACAAAGTCTCAGAGAATCACATTCTAGTAAGGTGTGCTAGGAAGGAAGGCCAGTGGACACTATGTAGGGCTGAGATTCTAACTTGTCATTTTAATAGCAGATCATCAAATGCTTTAGAAACAGTTTCATTGCTGACCTGTCCCGACGGAGAACCTGCAAGCAGAATGGCGCCTCTCTGAGCTTGCCTCTTAGACTCCTCAGAATACGCAGGATCAGCTTCCTCACCCTCTTTGCCAGTATCCAGGTTCTCACTGGAACATCTGAGTGATTCCTGATCCAGCGTCTCCTCCTTTGACCTTCCACCTGTTGACCACAAGAATATGTGGAATTTCATTCACCGTCATTGTTTTGGCATTGACTAGGTACAGAGAACTCTGAATTCATTTCTTCCTTATATGGAATAAGAGGGTTTTATTATCCACAATTCAATAACTTATTTTTTACATAATATACTGAGAAAACAGAAGTCTTACAGTTTAAACGTTAAACCACCTTTGTTCCTCCTGTGATCCTTCAAAGTGACAAAGCATTGTTTGCTGTCTTCCCTCTTACCTAAGCATAACCTGAGACAGTCATATGGCTTTTGTCCGTGTGTTAAACGTTATAGGCTGTCTTGAGCGTCTTGCCTTGCACTGGATCTGGTGCTAATCCAGCTTGGGATGTGACTGTAGGTAGGAGAGGCAAAGGGACCTTGGTCACTTTAGCCATTCCAGGTCTCTGAGACAAAGCCTGATCTCTGCACCCACAGAGGCACTTTTTTTGGCTCACCTTGTTTGGACAGAAATGCCCGCATTTGTGTAAATACTACTCACACTTTAGGTCTAGGCCATCTGAAAACAGGATTCTCTACAGCATACTCTATCCAGCTAGCTTGATACACACTAAAAGCAGAAATACACTTCCATCTTCAAATCTTAGAAAAATACTGGAAAGTGTAAGAAGTGTAAGACTTTATGCCATTGCATAAATACATACATACATAAATACATATAGATATAGTCACCTTTAAGTTTGGACTGAGGTAACCACAGTGTGGCCAAAGTGACTATAATGTACTGTATACCTATAAGCCTTACAAAGGAAAACCCATACGTAGTGCATGCTAGTTAGATGTTCAGATAGATTTGGGACATTAAAAATTCTTAAAGAGAGGTTAAAATGTCACCTAGGTTGATGTCATTACCCTCATCACAGAACTAGAAAGTCACACACATAGTCAGTGTGTCAACCACAGCGCTCTTCTTCTAAGGACAAACTATGTGAAAATTTTATTGTGATGTTTTTAATTCGACCCTTCTGGTTCTGTTACTTATCAATCCCCTGTCCATGAGTGGGGCAATTCTGAAATGACTTATTCTAGAGACTCTTCTGGATTCTCATTCTCCATGCTATTTCTAGATCTTCCCTTTCTGTCTATACCTGAGACTCTTTGCAAACCAGGGTTAGAAAAATATCCAGTGTAAACTATGACAGGAGACTTGGGATACTGAGATTGCCAGAGTCGCTGGAATGTTTGAGAGAATGACATAGAAAAACCTATGGAGTTAGCAGCTCCTGCTCCTTACACACTCCAGATGGCTTGACCAAGTACCAGATGACCTACAAATTTTCTTTCCTTGCCATGAGCTAGCACAGACCACAGCTGAGGGAGACAGTCTACTTTGTAGATTGCATGTTAGGGAAGCATGTCTTCAGACAAGTATTGCCTGACACTTTATAACTCTTAGTGGGACAGTAACAAAATGTATAAAGCTTATATATAGCTCATAAAAAAATCTTATGTGAAAGTTAACAGTGAGCTCTATCCGACACAGAGATGAGGAATTCCATGCCAATGTACTTAATACCCTATTGAGATTACTATAGATTCTTTATCTTCAGAAGGCACACAGCATGGCACAGGCTTGGTAAGAGCAATATCTACATCTAAACCCCAGCACTGCCTCTTTGTAGCTCTGCACATTTTGGAAGCAGTTTCTTACACAAAATTCAACAACTCAATACCCTTACCCATGAAGAAGGAATGTTGTGAGAGTAACATGGTAACCAAGCATCCTGCTAGCTTTGCAGGACCCACTCAGCAAAGGATGCTTTCTTTTTAGTTGTTTGACTTGTTCAGTGCTTAGTAATTTTCTTACATGCAGTGGGTGTGCTAAGGGGACAGAGTATGTGAGCTTTCGTTAATCTTTACTTTCATAAAGATATATTTCATGTCACTAAATAGACATTGAGCATCACCTGAGAATCAAGTACAATGCCAGATCCTAAGGCCACCTAAGGGCTAATGGAAAAGAAAACCAGGAAACAAATGATTATGGCGACCAATGTGCATCTAATAACTTAGATAATGACCAAAAAAACAAGGAAGTGAAAATAGGCTCCAAGGTCTGACATTAAGCATGTCAAATCTACAGATCTCAGCACCTTATGAGGTGTCATTGTAGTGGAATGATTACATGCAACCTGTGACAGTTCGTTTTAAGTGTCAGCTTGACTCTGGTATGCAGTTCCTTAGCCAGACTGGTTTCTCTGAAGCTGTTTTTTTTTCCCTTGGATACTTAACAGTTCACTTTGATGAGAGGCTAACGTTTAAACTCTAAGGGAACCAAATGGCTCATCAAAATATGGTGGACCGATTAGGTGAAAACCTTCATGGACCAGGCTGAGCTTTCTCTGAGGAATTGTTCTCTGTAACAGCAACACAGAAATCGCCCTTCAGATTCCAGCCTGCTGCACTGCGAAGGCAGATCTTGACTGTGACATCATCTCCTACCTGAACTTCAGAGAAATGCTCATCCGTGTTTACAACCTGTCAGCCCACACTACAAGCAAGTGCAAGCTTCTACAATTGAGTACATTGCCCTCCACAGTTTCCTCCCTCCACCGTTTCACACACACACACACACACACACACACACACACACACACACAATCATATGCATACAAATGCAGTCATTTCGTGTTTACATGCTACTCATTAACTCTTATAGCAAATACAGATCACATAACTTTTAGGTTGAGACAAAGATGGTAAAGACGTACCGACCACACAAGACACTGAGACTTTGCCCACACAGAGCCTCCAGGAACATTTCCCTAATTGATGCCATATGAGCTACAAAATTTAGGATTAGGACTGCGATGTTCATGATATATGGACCCCACAGTCAATCACATTGGGCAAAGTTAAGTGACTAAGAAGGGAGATAATGTGACCCATGAGACCAGGATGGGGCCAGAACAGTAGAGCAAGCTGACCCTGTAATCATCACTTTTGTGCTACTGTGGCCTAAAATGACCCAGGAGACAAACTTCTGGGTGTGGTTGATAACAAATTTTTCTTGATTGGTCTGATTTTGGCAGGAAGACCCACCCAAATGGTGGGCGGCACCTTTCCATTGGCTTAAGGCCCCAGACTTAATATAAGAAGGGAGAAAGCTGGAGAGTGAAGGGCATTCATCTTTTGATGCATCCTGACAGCAGGTGCAGTAGCAGCAGCACTCAGGCAATGCTGCAACTTCCTCCTCCTCATCTACTGGACCCTCAAACTGTGAGCATAACAAAGCCTTTCTTAGTAGCTTCTGTCACAGCAATGAGCGAAGTAATTCATATGGTAGATACAAAATGGCCTGTCTGCTCTATGATACAGACTCCAGAACAGCCAAAAAGGCTAATGCAATATTAGCCATGAAGAGAAGAGGGTGATTCATGTTGAACATCCCCAACCTGAACAAATGAATTCCTAAATGTACTAAAAATTAGGACTGTCAATTGTTGACACAATAATACAAGTACAGCAGTCTTGGGCATGAAACCCATGCACAAAATCATTATACAAGTTACCTCCCAGATATTAGGAGATGTGTACAGAAGAAAATGATGGCTTAAACTTCACTCCCAGAATATTCCATAACACATATGCAAATATTCCATAATCTGAAAAATGATCAAAAATATGATACGCTTCTAGATCTAAGCACTCTAATAAGGGATGCCTGGCCAACATCTTGCTTTCCAGAACTTACCTGTCTACAGTCTGTTCATCTAACATAGTGTATGGAGACACAGTTCCTAACCAGAGGATTCTTACACTCCCAAGGTTTATATTATGCTCTGTAAGGGATGAAAGACAAGCTTAAACTAATGACTCAGTCAACTTGTCTCCCTAGTGGACACTGGGGTGTACCCTAATCTCTCAGGTGTACTTAGGAAATTAACAGATTTTATAGGTTAGCCTGATGGTGTTTTATTCTTTTCTGTGAGTGCTTTCATTGTGACATTTTCAGTGAGATGAGCTGTTGTACATTCTTCCAGCTCACCACACTGACTCTTGAGCAACAGGGGAAAACCTGTCTCTGATTCCCAATTCTCAGTCCTCGTCTTGACACTGTGTGTTTTGGTGGCATCGGTGATTTCTGCGTCATGAAAGATAAATCTGCTTCACTGAGAACTGTTTTGTCAAATAATCTTTGCTTTGAATTTGAACCTTGTGATCTGTAAGAATTTAGTCCAGGCTTCCACTAAGACATACACTCTTGATATCCAGTACACAGTTGTAGTTTATGTCCTCTGGATTGAGCCTGACTTTAAGGGACAGAAGTGACTGTCATTATCCCCAGACGAACTTTCATAAACCCTGAGTGTTTTGTAAACCATCTTCCCAGCGGTAAGGATCTAGGGAACAATTTTACATTTATATTATTTTTATTTACATAACCACAACCAGATTCAAACTTACAAAAATGGACGGAATTAAAGATCATTGTGATAAGCAAAATAAGCCAGCTTCTGAAAGACATATATCACATTCTGCCTCTCTTCTGCTGAATCTATACTTTTGTGTCTGGCTGGTGAGGGTGATGATTTGCTTTCTGCTGCTGTGATAAATCATTGACCAAAGTCAACTTGAGAGGGAAAGGGTTTACCTGGCTCATATTTCCGCATCACCATCCATCTTTGCGAAAAATCAAAATGAGAACCTGTAGCACAAACTGAAGCAGAGGCCATGGAGGAACCCTGCTTACTGGCCTGTTCCCATGGTTTATCCAGCTTGCGTTCCAAAAAGTCCTCCCTGTCCAGGGGTGATACTGCCCACTGTGGACTGGACCCTCTCCCATCAATTATTAATCAAGAAATGTCTCCAAAGAAATGCCTACAGGCCAATCTGATAGAGGCAAATCCTCAGCTGATATCCCTTCTCCAGGTGACTAGATTGTGTCAAGCTGACAAAAAATAATCAGCACAATGAAAGCACTCATACACACATACATACACATACAAACATACACACACATATATACACACATATACAGAAAAACACATAGACATATACACACATATACAGATAGACACATATATACACACATATACACACATGCACACACTCATACACACATACACACATATACACACAGGCACATGCACTCATACACACACATACACAGAGATACACACTCATACACACATGTACACACATACATACACACATGTATACACACACTCATACACACACATACACAGACACACACATATACACACAGATACTCATACAGACACATAAACACACACAGAGGGGGCAGACAAAAGGCAGAAGGAGACTACGATGAAAGCCAAACAATTCTAAAGGGGAGAACAAAATAAGATAGTAAAGAGAAAGACAAAATATCACATATTTCACACTATTTGGGAATGGGAAAGGATGAACACAAATTGAGAAGGGATGGTGAAATAAAATGAATATAAAATAAAACTCCGTTATTTGTTATGTTAAGAAATTAATCTTGAAAATCCCCACAGCGTAAGAAGTTGTTGCCATGTCTCTGTGCTTTCATGGTTGCCAGCTCAGTGATCATTTCCTGCACTGGCTGAGGAACCTGAAGAGGACAGACAGTGTGCTGCTGACTGGCCATGCTTGACTGCAGAATTCTCCTTTTAAATTCCAAGAGAAGCATTTGCAAAGTGCCACTGTCTCCGGGACACATCACAACAGTCTCAGAATGGCACCAAGCCATGCACAAAGCAGCAGATGAAATCCGATCCTGCATCTTTCATCCCACAGGCTAGCTGTCCTTGAGAGCTCACCTCCTCATCTTCCGCCCATCACGTTGCGTGCGTGACTGAAACCTACCATTTAAATTGTAAGTTGTGAAACGAAACTGGAACCGCACGCGTGATCTTTGCCACCTCATTTTCATGAATGGAAGAGAATATTCTGACACAAAAATTACATACTTAATTCTAGCTCACCCCGTCTGCTGACCTCCATCCGGTACTGCCTTGAGTTTATTTCCTCCTCCTCCAGTGGGTCAAAGTAATTTCTGCTGTATTCATTTCCTGTGGAAAGTCCACAAGGTAAGGGTCAGTGAGTATTTTAGAAGCACATGAACCAAATGTTAATTTTGAAATCAACACCAGCATGAAGGGATCGCTTTAGCTACTTTACAAGCTTAAAATTTTAACAAGTTTTCTAGGCCCTTCTCTCTCTCTTTTTTGTAATTATCATTTTGTAGAAGGTCAGAAAAAGTAATTCAAGAAATAAGTTCCTGCTGACTTTCTGTTGCTAAAAAGTTAATGAGAAAATTATCAAATGGAAGCTTAGACAGCAATAATTTAAAAGAGTGGGAAAAATCAAGCTAACCCAGGTTACATATATACCCCAAAAAAGGGCATAACTGGAAAGGAATGATTTTGTTTATGGGCTTGTGTCTTATTAAACATATGATGTTTTGTACAGATGTTTAAGACAAACCTAGCCTTGTTTTAATTATGAGAACGAGTCCAAGTTCCATGTAGAAAGAGAAAGGTGGAAATTAAAAGAAGGAAGAAGAGAAAGAGGAAGGGAGGGAAGAAGAAGAAACAAAAGAGAAAGTGGATTCTGAGGAAGTGGCCTGGTCAGAGAAGCAGCTGCTCAACAAACATGAGAAGCAGAGTGTGGATCCCGGCAGCCATGTGCAAGCTGTGTTTCCGTCTCAGCACGGGAAGTAGACACGGGAGGAGCCTTCCGGCTTGCTGGCAAATCAGTGTTGAGCTTCAGGGTCAGTGAGAAACTGTCTTAAGAAAACTAAAGTAGAGAACAACTTAAGAAGACACACCCAACATCAGACCATGACCTCTGTGTTTGCGTGTGTACATGTACATGTATACCAACCAGTGCAAGCCCATACATGCACATGCATATACATACATCACGGAGGAGGAAAGAAATGAAGATGGAAGGAAGGAAAGAAGGAAGGAAAGAGAGAAAGAGGAAGGGAGGGAGGGAGAGTGGGAGGGAGAGAGGAAATAGAGGCTTGTATACATATATTTTATGTCAATTTGAGTGATGTGAAAGGGGGTTAAAATAATTTATCCAGAAACTTTATTCAGCATACAGCAATAAGTTCAGCACCACGCCTCCAAATTTCTCCGTCTGTTCTCCACTTACTCAGTCCTCAATATTCACTGTAGCATCAACCTTGACTGTAATACAGAGAAGGACGCATTGCCACATTTCCAGATCTAGTCTCATCCTTGCTACACACGTCTACTGCTAGTAGTTGGCACTCAGTAGCCCTGAGGAGAATTCAAGGTGACTCCAACACAGCAAAAGCCATAGTCATCGTAGGATGGAAACCCCAGCACTGACAGTATGATTTACAGAGAAAGAATATACACCAGGCATGCTGGAACACACCATGGTGCATTTGCTCCTATTCCCAAGGGAAAAGAAAGTTCTCATGTGGACCCCAATTGCATCTCTGTTTTCAAAGCAACACTTTTGCTTGCTTGCTTGCTTGCTTGCTTGCTTGCTTGCTTGCTTGCTTGCTTGCTTGCTTTTTGACCATCAGTCTCTGCTCTTTCCATTTTTATAAGGACAAGAACAGGAAACTTTGCTTTACTGTGTGGTCTCAATAAAGATGAATAATTAATGTGCTCCAATTTTGTTAATTTATCCATCAACAACTACTAGCTAGGATAAAGCTTGGAGATTTGTTCCTGGGTCTCTCTCCAGCCATTCTTCACTGGGATGGCAGATTTGTTGGTTATTTTGTTCATTCACTTGTTTTTCTCAACCCAGAGAGCACTGGGAAACCACTTCTAAATGCCATCAAAACAACTCAGCTCTCCTGAAGCAAAGTTAGTGGCATGTTCTACTCTATATTGTCACCCCAGCACAGTCATCTAGTGAGAACCATCACATAAATGCTTCCCATACTTCACAGAACTCAAGCTCTTAGCCTATGAACACAAATAGTGAGTTTACGATCTCAAGTTATTCAAGGCCTTTGTAAATCAAACAAAATTATATCATTTTCAACCAATGATCTGTAAGAGTGTCCAGACGGTGTCTGTGTCTGTGGCTTATACACCTGCATATTCAACCAAAATATTAAAGGAAAGAAAGAAGGACAGAAGGAGGGAGGGAGGGAGGGAGGGAGGGAGGGAAATGAGGAAGGAAGGAATCTGAAAAATAAGTGCATCCACACTCAACATGCCCAGGCCTTCTTTTTTTTTTTTTCCTTTTTCTTCCTACTGAATAATAAACTATAGCAGTTGTTTATGCAAGTGTCTATAATATATAAGATATAATAACTACTCTAGAGAATATTTGAATGCCTGCAGAAGGATGGTAAAGGTTCACATGGAAGCATGATAGTATTCTGGATCCAAGGCTTGAACAACTTTGGATGTAATCTGGAAAGTTCTGACAAACTCCCTCAGCAGTCATGGAATGGCTGCATTGGCACTGAGCCCTCCAGCCATCTCCACCTTCCTTCTGTGTGTGATGATGGCTCTGTCCAGCTGTGCATGAGGGAAGCCTGTACTTACGGGGTGTCAAGCTGCTTCCTTCTCACTTGAGGATCGCTTACACGATTGGGAGAGAATCATCTTTATGTCTACATGGATTGCTCCTGTTGTGTTCCAGGTCAGTGGGTAAACATGTGAATTATATACAGTAATTCCCTTAGCAGTTCCCATTGTGGAATATCACATGTAACTTCGTGGAAGTAAAGACATATGAACTGTCTTGCCCATACTAAGAGTTCTTACAAGCTTAGAATTGGTCCCCTTCATATGCTTTTGTATGATATTGAGATATTGTCTATAAGATAAAAGCCCTGTGGGTCTTGTCTGCAAAACACGGCCCACTGGTAGAGCTGGGCTTACTGAAGAACAGCCACCTGAAGGAAGTTTATGATTAGAAACAGTCAGATCAAGACCACAAGGAAAGGGAAGCATGGTCAAAAACAAACAGCACAAGAGCCTACATGTATACAGTAAGCACATTTTCTTAGTAACCTCAGTATTTCTGAGGTACCTAGAGTTTTAATTTAGCAGAGTAATCTATGGAAGCCAAACTTCTTCATGCTGTGTGATATCTGTTTTCTTATGTGATGTCTATCCAATTCCTTACACCTCCAATGCCTATTGAATACTTACCAGCTCCTTTCTGCAATTTAAGTCAATCTTTAAATCAAATAAGAATGAACTGCCCTAGGTGGGCGGTGGTGGTGCATGCCTTTAATCTCAGCACTTGGGAGGCAGAGGCAGGCGGATTTCTGAGTTCGAGGCCAGCCTGGTCTACAGAGTGAGTTCCAGGACAGCCTGGGCTATACAGAGAAACCTTGTCTCGAAAAACAAAACAAAGCAAAACAAAAAAAAAAACAAACAAAAAAAAAGAATGAACTGCCCAGTATTAAAATGGTCACTCTCTGCCATTGACTACCCTTCGTTTTTCTAACAAGTCAAAAATTTTAATGTAGTATAGGGAGTGAGAAATGTGGCTCATGGAATCTTAAAGTTTTGTCACAGTTCCAGCACCCATTGCTAGTGTTTCACTGGACAGCATCAGAATTTAATCAAGTGGGGACAGTTTTAGGATCAGGTCGCTATTTCCAGGAGCTAGGTTACTAATAAGATGAATTATTCTTCAACACATCCTCATCATTCACAATATGCTTTTGGATATAACTAAATCATCTCACAGGGAAATTAAGAGACCCACTGAGAAATTCAAAGTAGGCCACTTAGCAATACAAATACAATAGGTTTTTATGTGGCTGGTAGTTAACTCTCTGTGATACCCAGATGAAGGAGATGACAAGCACCCCGTATGTGTGTTGGCACGCTCATATATATTGAGGCAACTGGATATGACATGTAAAATAACACATGGGTAAAGTGGTTGTGTGACACTCTGTATCCCAGCATCTCTCCCAGTTTCCTAATGGTAGTTGTTCGGGATTGAGAATCAGCAACAGCTAGATGTTGTTGTTTTTCTGAACTAGAGGAAGAAAGCATTCATGCTTGCCGTCTTCCCTTCCTCTCGTATTGAATTTTCCTATCATTTATCTCAGAGTATCACAGAGCAAAATCAGAGCTCTCAAACTACACCACAAGTGAACTTTGCTCAGGAAGCCATTCTGTGTGCACCCAAGCAGTTCCTCGGGAGCTGAAAGAACGAGAGTGAAATTACTCAGGAGAGGATGGCTTGTGCCTTGATGCAGTGATGCAGTCAGTTCCTCTCCCATCAGGTGCATGAGTTCCAAAGAAAAGAAACTCTGAAGCAACTGTCTGCTACTACTGTGTGTGTGTGACTGTGCCTGTGCCTGTGCCTGTGCCTGTGCCTGTGCCTGTGCCTGTG
>JANHMN010000006.1:22368621-22379930 GCA_030674055.1 Rhabdomys pumilio | reverse complement strand
CTGTGCCTGTGCCTGTGCCTGTGCCTGTGCCTGTGCCTGTGCCTGTGTGTGCATGTGAGTGTCAGCAGGGGTTAGTTATTGGCTTTACTCTGATGCTTTGCCCATAAATCCACCTGCTTCAGCTTGATTCTTACCATCAGCCACTCTATTTTCTACAATACACCGTAAACTCAACACAAACAAGGTCGTCTGTAACTACGTAACTAAAGACTTTATGTTCTGTGATTATAGCCACATAGCAACATTTTACAAATTAGAGCACTTTCTTAAATGTTAAAGGAATGAGGCCTAGAAAACCAAAGTTTAATTTGACTCCTCTGGGCTTTCTAAAAATATTTGAGATCATATTTTTGCGTCGTCATTCCTTATTTTTTAAAATCTCATATAAAGATCTTAGCACTAAATTTTTGATGGGGCTGGGCAGGTTAACTGTATCTATGAAATACAACTGGAAATTAAGAGACAACAGAACAATATAGGCTCGCAGGAGGTCTGTCAAATTCTATTATGATAAACCCACTCGTGATCTTCATAAGGCCAATGTGCAAAGCTTTTTAAATGAAAGGTAACTCATGTTAAGAGGCTCTTTATCTTCTGTTTCTCCTTTGATCATCTCTCTCTCTTTCCTTTCTGCCTTCCTTCCTTTTTTCTTTTTAACACAGGGAATGAACGCAGGGCCTCACACACCTTAGTTCAGTACTCTGCCTTGACCCACCTTACCACTCAAAAGACTATGACTCAGTCAACTGAAAAGAGATCTTTTCAAATCAAGTCCTGACCACACTACGTGTCAAACAAAACAACAAAAACTCTAGGAAACGGATACAAAGGTAATAACAAACATCAGCCACTGAGATGGCTACCCAACACCCTTGCCTTCGTGAAAGTAGTTAAGGTGAAGATAAGAACATCTTAGGGTTACTATTACTAGGACGAAACACCATGACCAGAGCAATTTGGAGGGGAGAGGGTTTATTTGGCTTATACTTTCATATCATTGTCCATTATTGAAAGAATTCAGCACAGGAACTGAAACTGGGCAGGAACCTGAAGACAGGAGCTGATGCAGAGGCCATGGAGGGATGCTGCTTACTGGCATGCTCCATAGGACTTGCTCGGTCTGCTTTCTTAAAGATACCAGGGTAGATGGCACCACCTACCATTGACTGCCACCCCCCCCCCATCAGTCACTAATTAAGAAAATGTCCTACAAGTTTTCTCAATTGAGGCCCCCTCCTCTTGGATGACTTTTGCTTGCATCAAGTTGACGTAAAACTAGCCAGCACAAAGGAATATCTGAGATAAAGTTACTGAGAAGTTTATGTTGTATAATTATAATTTGAATACAGTATGATTCTGTTCCATGAGAACATTGTAGAATTGGAAAATGCTGTTAGAACAAGAAAGATGTTACTTGAATAATGTACTGATGCATAGATAATTATCAAAAGCCATTAACTGTTACAGATATCAACTCTACCGTGTCCAGGACTGTGGTGAACAGCCAGGGAAGCGGCATCTGCAATCATAGTTCCACATAGCCTTCAGAATTGATTCATAAATATTAGTGTTTTCTATCAGTTCTTCTACAGACATCATGATTATTAACCTTCTTCAGAGACCACAAAAGTAAGACGAGTTTTCCTCTTTCTTCCTTCTGAACATTATGATATCGTTCATTCTGTACATTGTTTCTATATTAAATTACATGTCCATTGATGAAAAAAATTTACCCTAATGAAGCCTTAAACTTAATTCATGCAGCATTCATTGCAAGAGCTTTGAGGAAGAGAAAACTATTCAGTTAATGAGGTGTTAACCAGAGGGTGAGGTCTGTGGTTAAAGTCTAATGGCAGCCAACATTTCAGAGTCTGAGAATGCACACAAGGGCTAGTGTCCCGTTAGACAAATCAGCTTACTTGACTGCTCAGTCTCACTTCCTTTCCAAATCTTGTGGGGATTTCATCTATCAGTGATTTGAAAAGCTAAATAGGATAATGGTTGGAGTTTGCTAACAGGTTCTAATTAATTGAGCCATATTCTTCCTTCCCCCTGAGGCCCTCTCTAACGGGTAAACCACTAGAGTGACATGAAGTGCATAATTGCTGAGGGGCTCTCTTCTGAGTCCCCCAAGGCAGAAAAGCATCCTGTGCTTGCTGGACCTGCAGTCCTCCATAGAACTGAAGCGTGTCCCTAAGTTCCTAATGCCAAAACAGGACGGAGCTTCCTGTGTGTAAGTAACTGTGGTGATTCAAAGGTTAAGTTTAAGTATACCTTATTCCCACACATATAAGAGACCTTCTGAAGTCATACCAAAGAAAATGTTCTTTCTACAAAGTTTGAGGCTTAGTAACATTCTCCTATGGTATATTGCTCCTCAGATTCTGAAATCCTCTTGTCCCTCACCCTTCTGGTTACATGTTCATTAATTTTACCTTCCGTCCATCCCAGAGCTCTAGGAATACTTATGTTTATGGAATACACTTAAGGCTTCATTGGGATTTCTTCTTTTTTTTTAATCAGTGGAAGCTTACTTCAATATGAAAACAATTTATGTAATGAATTACTAGATTTAATTTAGTCAAAATTAATAATTCGGTGCTGGAGAAATGGCTCAGCAGCTAAGAGCACTGGCTGCTCTTCCAGAGGTCCTGAGTTCAATTCCCAGCAACCACATGGTGGCTCGCAACCATCTGTAATGGAATCCGGTGTCTTCTTCTGGTTTGTCTGAAGACATTGACAGTATATGCATATACATAAAATAAATAAATAATTTTTAAAAAGTAATCTTTAAAAAATAAAAAAAATTCATTGCTAACAAATCTGGAAACTCATGGGTAAGCATACTTCTGATGAAGTAAAATGACTGGGTCTTTATACCTTTTATAGGACTTCTGATCAATCATCACATAAAGGCTAAGAAATGCTTTTTTTTCTGTTAAATTTCTTTTAACATGTGATAAAACATAGCCCAAAGTAATTCTCAATGAAATTGTTTGAAGACTAAGACATAATTTCGGGTGAAAACTAAGGTTATAGAACCTGCGTATTAAACGTTTTCCTAAGATGGAAGTATAGCTGTTGAATTTAAGTTAAAGCTCAGACCTAATAAAGATACATACAGAACTGTGTTGGCATAAAATAATTTGTATATAAAATAATGTATATAAAATATAATAATGTATATAAAATAATTTTAAATTTTACATCAAATATTTCAGGGAATGTAGCTAACGTACTTGGCAACCTGTCCCACTCCTAAGATGTTTGCTGTTACTTCAGCAGTGTGTTAGGAAAAAATGATATTTTTATGGTTCTGTTTATGCCACATAGCTGATCTTGTGTTAGACAAATCCCTGGATCTCTGTGCACAGCTCTATGGTCTTTATTCTGGCATCTCTGTGTTGGTGAAAATTCCTAAGCATCTTTTTCACCATCCTGTGTACTGATTCTTAGGTTCACATTTTGTAGTAAGGAGACAAATTTCATTGGCACATAAGTCAGTGGTTTCATCTGTCACCCCTGAACTGAGTAGATACCTGACCACTGAAATAAGTCTTACAATATCCGATCTTTAGCCAACAGTCTCTGACAGGTTTTATACAATAGTTTCAACCTTACATCTTGATGTTTCCCTAACATGAACTTGAAGAGAAGGTACAGAGGTGACCCTTACTTGACAGGTGGGCTTCAAGTGTCACACCTAAAGAAGCTGAAAAAGAGGGGCTGGAAAGATGGCTCAGCAGTTAAGAGGACTGGCTGCTCTTCCAGAGGCCCTGAGTTCAACTCTTAGGAACCACATGCTGGCTCACAACTATCGTAATGGGATATGATCCCCTCTTCTGGCCTACATTAAAAGAGAGCACTCAAATACATGAATAGATGAATAAATCTGAAAAAAGAAATAGAAAAAGAGCAGGAAAGGAGGCTGAGTGAGGAAACTGCTTGCCGTTAAAATGGAAGTGCTTGAGTTCAGCTCTGACACGAACATGTATCTATGAACCCCTTCACTGGGAGGACAGAGACAGGCAGATCCTGGGGGCCCTCAGGTTAGTGACTTTTTCTAGAAGCTAAAGAGGAATGAGATTGATGAAGAGAGCAAACCTCTCCTTCTTGCCCTAACAATTGTATACAGAGGCAAGTGCAGCTGTACAGAGACATACAAGGCTCTGAATACACACACACAAAATAACAATGGACCCTTTGTTTGTTTATTGGGCAACTCTGTGTGAGTCTGTATAGATAAGCAGTGTCTTTTGAGAAGAAAATAAATTAAAGTTTTGCTATTTTATTGACATTCTCAAACTTCCAATACTTGACTAAAATAGTCTTTCCAATTAAAAACTTTTCTAGAATTCTGTGATTCATTTTTAAAAAAAAAAAAAAAACCACCCAAAATAGGAAAAGGACACTTAAATTATTTATATAAACTAATCAGATATTTATGTCAATATTATCTCTGTAAAAACTTGGTTTGTCTAAAACATTAGAATATGTCATCCTGTCTGTCAAATATCTATGTAAAATGTTTCTGTGTTTCAGTGAGAAGGGTACTTTCCTGAGTGTTTATTTTTAGTTCTCTAAATCAATGAAAAAGATTAAAATCACTTAGGAACTAAATGGTTTCTAAAGACACAAATTCAGGTTAGTTCAATAAACCTAAAGCAAATGATTTTCCTATATATTTCCTTTTTCTTAATAAGAGTTGAAATGTCCTGAAGCAAAAAAAAATTATATATTTTTACACGTTCTATAAATTTTATACAATATCTGTTCTCCATCTTTAGGGAAAAACAGCTCTAAATGAGAACAATGTAAACCATTTTATACAAAAATCATTGCTGAAATCACACAGGTTATGTACACTACAGAGGAAATGGTTCCTCTTGTGTGTGCTCTCCATTCAAGTTGGATACTGAACACAGGTATCTGCGTGCTATTTGAATCACAAACATTCATATTCATGTGTAATGAAGGCAAATTGAGGATGACAATCCTAAAACTAACCCAGGATTCTCTAACTAACAGTCACCATTGCATATCCCCTGTCCTTCATTCAAGAGAACCCCCTCACTTTTCCTGGAAAGATCTTCAGCAACAGATACCCAGTACACACTGTTTTTACCTTCTGTGGTATGCCTATCATTTTCTGTCCTTACCATGTGGCCTCTGCCTTTCTGCCTACTGTTGATATCCTACACACATAATAAACCTCTCCAAATCAAATGACCACACATCCATCATGAAATCACATCATGAAACATCTTTATAAAGCCACATAAAAGAGGGGCTGAAGCAATGGCTCAGTGGTTGGGAACACTTGCTTGTCTTCCAGAGGACCCAGGTTCAATTCCAGGTACCTACATGACAGCTCACAACTGTCTTTTACTCTTGTTTCATGAGATCTTAGACCCTTATACCAACTTACATTCAGGTAAAACACCTATGCACATGAAATATAAACGAACAAACACATGGAAAAAAAACACTTCCTGCTATTTCTCTAGCCATGCTAGCTCTCAGGACATCTGTGACTTCCAACATTGATGCCAGCTGATATCCTTTCTGGGTCAAGCCATGTTCTGTCTAGTATCTCCTTTGGTTTGGTCAAGTCTTGAACTCATGTCTTTCCATGCATGTTCCATGGTAGTGTCAAGGGAAGAAATGTGACTGTCTTCTAGTTCAGTGAGGGCTGACAAGGATGCTGCCTATTGTGGGTAGTGTGGCTGGAAAGCAGGGTTTTCCTCCAGGCAGGAAGTTAGGCATAGAGGCTGTGGCTATAGCAGCTCATTAAAGGCCTTCTACATAGTTCCTCATGGTGTGGCCCCAAAGACACAAGAAAGACCTTGGGTTTCTAAAACCTTTATTGGCTTTATTGGCATGATGGATGATGGTTGAATCTGGATGTGCACCCCCGTAAAACTCAGGGCAAACCTGAGTTAAATAGGGAGGGAGAGAGGAGGGAGGGGCTGGGGAAGAATGCTTAATTGGCTTTGTCCTCTGGCCTTCAGGCATCTCATTAGTATGTAAATCTCTCTAGGGCATAGGTCCTGTAATCACGCCCTCTACCTGTGCTCTTTGGTCGGGGCTGCATTGCCCTGAACGTGACTGAACAGTGCAGGTCAATGGAGTTCCACTACACTTGTTAGGAGCCTGGATTCTGGGAGCTCGGTAGATGCCCTGTCCCTTACAGGCAATGGACACCTGTTGGGTCTCCAGGCTTTCCAGCCAGCTCTTCGACCAGAACCAAGACCCCTTTCAAGGCCCTATAGCCTACAGTCTGGTCAAGGATCTTTCCCTAAACCTCAGGAAGAAATGCCTGAGATGAGACTATAAGGCATGAGCAGTAGACAGCATTATAAATGAATGGAAATCACAGAACTATAACCCTAAAACCCTCTTGTCTCTGACCCTGAGACACTAACACAAGATCATGTCATATGCCTGACCCTTTTCTTAGCAGTCTTTCCCTGGGAACATAATGCTGTTCCCTAAAAGGAAAGGCTGAATTCAATGTAGAATTCCATCATGACTGGCAACTTTTTACTCCAGTGGCCAAGAAATATTTCCTAGGAATTCACCCAATATCTAGAAAAAATTATGTTTCTCTTTAAAAAAAAAAAAAAGAAAGAAAGAAAAAAAAAGCAATTCTTGTCTAATTGCTCAGATGCCAAATCATGTCATTGTTTTATGAAAACCTATTTTTCTAGCTCATGTATTCTTCCGTTTGAAGTCTCTGTCCACAGTAGGCCACTCTAGCAAACAGATACTTAGACATACTCAGTCTTAACTCATGGTTTAACTTAATCAACTCGCCTGGGATCAGTTGTACCAACTGTGTCGCTTTAATCCACAAAGTGTTTGGCTTGGGGGCCCAGCTCAGTGGCACAGTCATTGCTCAGCATAAGATTGATTATAGGTTTAGTTCCCAAAACATAAAATAAACAGGTTTTAGTTTTCAGAGTTTCTCACATTTTAGACTATGTACATATATTTTATAAAATATATTGAGAATGCAACCCTAATCTAAACATGAGATTATTTTATGTTCTTTATTATACAGCTCTATTAAAATTTTATTTTGCATATTATTTGAATATTCTGATTGAGAAGGTCAGTTCTCTCCTTTCACCATATGGATCTCAGGAATAGAGCTCAGATTACCAGATGTGCCGACAAGCAGCTTTGGTTAATGATGTGTCTCTCCATCCCTTAATTATAATTTCATGTAATACTTTTAGAAAGTGTATATTTTTGACAACAACCCATCATATTCAGATTAGGTATTCTCAATATTATACTTTATGATGAACACACACACATACACATACACATACACATACACATGCACACACACAGGCACACACACATGCATGTTCACACACATGCACATACATACACACACACACACACACACACACACACACACACACACACACACACATTTTCTTGTTTGTCTCATACTTCTAGAGTACCCAACTCAAGTACCATTATTCATAAAATACTTATAAAACTGGATGTAAAGAAACATAGCCTTTGCTTTTGAAAAGTGTTCAATTAACTGGAATTAGCCAGTTCTAAACTACACCATTCCCACAGTCTGATCTTGCTGCTGGAGTATGTCTGGGGATCATGAAGGTCCTATAAGTCTACTTCTTCACATCTGTTCCTACACATGAAATAATGCCTGGAGACTAGAAAATATCCATAAATGTTCTCTTCAATGAATGAGATCAAAATCAAGGAATACATATAAAAATTTAGTAAGAGATAAATAAGGAAGTATCCATAATTTTAAACAAAGCAGTACAGAAGTAATGTCCAAATAATTAGGCCTATACCATGTCAATAGTAAGATGTGTTCAACAGGTAATTCTGGCATATGAACTACAGTGGATACTAAGTAAATTCTTGATTAATTCATTTATTTTTTTCTTTGTCTTGCTTTAGCTTCTTGTCACCAATTACATTATAATTTCTTGTTCCCATTGTACATAGTTTTGTTTTTGCCTTTCATATGTATGGGTGTTTTGCCTGCATACACTACCTGCATGCTGTGCCTACGAAAGCCAGAAGAGGCCATTAAATCCTCTGGAACTGTAGTTACAAAAAGATGTAGGCCACCATGTGGATGCTGGTAACTGAAGCCACCTTCTCCAGAAAAGCAGGTGCTGTTCTTGACTGCTTCTGAGGCATCTTTCCAGGCTCCTGTCTTGTGTAGGCATGATGGGTCAATAACTCCAGAGGCCTGTGTACCACTGAAGAAGCCAGGAGGGCTTAAAAGAACCTACCCCCCTTACCCTCTGTCATAAATCCAGGATGCAGGAATGTAGCCTAGGCAAGACCAATGGAACGCTCTCCCCTAGAGCATGGAGAGAACAAACATGACCACTCATCACAGTGGGGAAGGCTCTATCGGAACATGACTGTGCCACCTTGACAGTCTCTGTACTTCAGACTTCCTAACCCTGCAGGCAGGTTGGTTTCTGTCCAATGACATTGTCGATTCTCTGAGCTTATGAAATCCCTCTGTCTAAATCAGTCGGGAAGTACTGGTGTTGTTCATCATCATGAAACTCTCAGTATAACATGCTCGCTTGAGTACTCTGACAGTCAAACTGCCTCTGAGGGAGAAGCCATCCTGAGATGTACAGCAGAGGATCATGGGAACACTGTCATTCTGGATGTCTGGGAGAGAGAACAGAATGGGAAGGGTGTTCTAGGCATCCCAGGAGCTGCACTTTAACAAATAGAATAATTTAATCTGCCTGTTTATACACCAAAGTAATCTTAGTTGTTTCTTTTCCTCTCTTCCTCTTTCAAAAGTCTAGGTGAAAGCAAAGTATTAAAAGAAATGGGAAAAATAAATAAACCTTCCCATTTACAATGGTATTCTTCACATTAACTGAACTGCCTGCTATTTACTCTCTCACTTCTTACTCTTCCTCTTTCCATAGCCCTTTCTTGTACCTGCTCAGATTTCATTTTGCCATTTAGAATGGTCATTAACTGCTTTTTTAGTGTCCCCATGTTATATATTCATAATGATAAAGATGTCCTTTCTAACTACCCAGCCTCGGGTTTAACTGGCTTAGGAACCTGTGCCAGTACCTTGCACTCTTTAAAAATCATAAGCAGCTGTGGCTTCTCTACCTCTCTCCTTTTTCAACATCTGGAATTTCTCAACCTCTCTTCCTCAGACTCTAGTTATCACCAGGCTGGCACATCACCAGCAGTGAGCAAAGAGGATGATGGACAAGGATGCTGGGACCTGAACAGCAGTGTGCATAGACAATGCTGAAGACAGGCAACCTCAAATGACATGTGTGTATTTCTCTGGAAATTTAATGGTAGACTAGCACATTTATCAACTGCCTATAAAGGAAAGTCCACTAGTCACTGAAAGAATGTGAAATCAGCTTTTGCTGAAAGCCAATATACAAAGACAGAGCAGCTCCAGGTGCAGCAAGAGCAGGCAGGAGTGTCTGAATGGCCCCTTCTCCCCTGATTTACTTACCATTCACACCACAACAAAATGCCTAATACAAACCTAGGACATACTTCACAACACATAGTAGCTTTCCTTGAGAAGATCTCAGTAGGAAGCTTATGAGGTTGTCTTCGCAATGGAATGCACGAGTAACTAAGGCAGACATCCAAACTCTTTTAAAATCCTAGTGGACTATCCAGGAGCTGTCCATTCCATCTGTTTCTAAAGGCAGATATCTTAGCGACTTTGCTACAGCTATGACAAAACACCATGACCAAGACAACTTATAAAAAAAGAAAGCATTTAATTTGGGAGTTATGGTTCCAGAGAGTTAGAGTCCATGGCCATCATAGTGGGAGCATGAAATCAGGCAGGCATGGCACTGGAGCAGGAGCTGAGAGCTTACATCTTGAGACTAGACCATGAAGCAGAATAAGCTAACTGGGAATGGAATGGGCTTTTTGAAACCTCAAAGCCCACCCACAGTGACATAACTTCTCCAAGAAGGCCACACCTCCTAGTCCCTTTCAAACAGTTCCATCAATTAGACATCAAGTATTTGAACATATGAACCTCTGGGGGACATTCTCATTAAAACTACTTCAGCAGGTGTGTACTTACTCATGGCTCTTTTTACTCTGCTTCTGAGTTCAAGCCATAATAAATTTAAGATCTTTTTATATAAAGCTTATTTTTAGAAAAACCCTCTTCTAGACTTTCTCTCTCAGACACTATTTTTAATCTAATAATTTTATTTATTCTTGAGATAGCCCATGTAAATAAGTAGCATTGGAATTCTGCTGTCATTTACAATGGTTTCCTTTAAAATGCACCTTTAAGGGGCAAGTGTGCTGATATGCACTCGTAAGATGATAATTTGTGCTAATTACTACAATATCATGGTGGGAATGTAGGCTCTTCTCCTTGTCTAAGTAATCGTATTGGCAGACGGTCTAAATGTTCTTAAAGTTGTTTAAAAAGAAACGTTGTGTTCCATGCTATCTGGCAGTTTCTAAATTCACATATTTAAAATATTCTTCCTTGTTCACAGACCATAAAATCGCACATCTCATTTGCAATTGAATTTTTAGAGGCTCTCCCAAAGTGGGGGAGAGAATGCATCAAATGTACTTTTTCTAAGTTGGCTGTGTTCCAGGACAGACATGGTAAACCCCTCTCTATTTCACTGTCTGACTAGATTGGTGCAGATGCTAAACATTTCCTGGATTTCCCTATAAAACTCTTTTCATCTTTGGTTGCTTCCACCTGGCTTTACTTTGGGTTATAGCTTTTCTCTGTTTTCCAGAATCAGGCCAACTATCACTCATGAAAATTACTACTTCCCATGCCCATTCTATCTCACTGAGAGAGATACTCAGTTCATGGACAATTCCCAGAAAATTGAAATGGGGACTTGCTAGTTTTGAGATCTGAAATTATATACATACTTTTTGACAAAGGGCAGGGGACATAAAATACTGGACATTTTACCTTGATTGTGGGTTGATAGTATACTATCTTGGTGATTTTTTTTTAAAGTTAAATCATTTTACTAAGATAGCTCTAAGAAATTTAAAAGTACTATAGTGACTCATGTTATATGGTCTATATATTTTTTTTCTTTTGGCTAATGCTTGCTGGTAATATGTAATTTTTTCTGAAGTATGTATTTGCCTGTTTCTGAATTGGGTAGCAATTTCTTCCAAATTAAAATATTCCCTCCTGGAGGGAGAAAAGAGACCAATGAGACTTGGAAAATAAGCATCTCTCAAGTCTCAGGAAGTTCCTGAAACTGACAGTAATCACAATGTCCCAGCCT
>JANHMN010000006.1:22353621-22363621 GCA_030674055.1 Rhabdomys pumilio | reverse complement strand
TCTTCCAAAGGATCCAAGTCCAGCCCCTAACACTATGTCAGATGGCTAAACCTCCTGAAACTTCTGTTCCGGAGGACTCAATGCTCTAGACTCCTTGGGCACCTAACACACACACACACACACACACACACACACACACACACACACACACACGATTTAAAATGAAGGGAAACCTTTCTTAAAAGAATTCTGAATTCCTAATATTTCTTCTCTACGTCCATAGAGTATGTGGTGCATTTGGGCACAGTTGCTCTGTTTAGAAGATGTGAACAGCATCAGAGGGTTGTCATGGAATCTGGTACAGATCCTACAAATTGTTTAGATAAATGGAAATGTAGTTGGATATCAATTAACACAGGCTTGGACTGTTGAGATGGCTCAGCAGGTAAAGACACAGGCCATGCTAACCTGGTGACCCGAATGTGATCCCAAGAATATGCATAAAGGGGGAAGGAGAGAAATAACTTCGAAAAGTCGCCTTCTGACTTTCACACATGTACCCTGGTAAACACACATACACACACAGCCACACACACTAATAATAACAATAACAATAATAATAAACAATAAAGATAACATTCTAGAGATTATAATATGATGTAAGTTACACAACTGACGTCATTTCTGTTTTAATTATAAAGCAGTAGACCATACTCACTTAAAACTAGGTAAACTCCTAGAAACATGTAGTTCGCAACATGTTCTGACATTTTGTTAAGAACAAGGTTGAAGTGTGATTTCTTTTTCACAGCCTCCTTCCGAGATAGCAGCAGGTACTAGTTTTCCTGACATGGTTCAGTAAATTTGGCACTTCAGTCTTTTCCAATTGAGTTAAACGCGCTTTTAAATAGAAGGAAGTGGCCCTGTGGATAGACCTCGTTTCCTTCTGAAGAACTTCACATGAAATCACAGGCTTGCTCTTGAACATTAGAAAGGTCTCAAAGATCTTCTGTCAAGTTCATGTGTCGTAAAGGGATTCAATGTCTGGTTGCACCCCACCCCTACCCCCCAGACGGGTCCCGCAGGAAGGTTACCAAGTGACATTCTGTATTCCGTGACCTCTTAGCTGCTAACACATGTTTAAAAGGAAATGAAGAGTGATTTCCGACTTCTCTCCACCAATTTCCTGACTTTTCTCTCCTTTACACATGGGCACCTCTACGTGGTGTGAACTGCGTTTGTCTATACCCTTTCTCAATTCAGACCTCTCTCCTGGTGAGATTTCCATCTCTGTACCTCCAGGAACAGCAGCCTTCTCTCCTCATCCTCCCATCCATTACCATTTAAGGAAATGGTATCATTGTAAATAGATTCTCTTAAACCTACTAAATAATCTGTAGTGTATATTTCAGAACTCAGATAAATTAAAGGAACAAGATACAGTTACCATCATCTTCCTGCTTCTCTCTGATAACAATTAAGTTTTGAAGATAAACAAAATCCTCTAGAAATCTGGGCTAAATCTCCAGTGACTATAGCCCAGGCTGGTCTGTCTCCTCTCTGTTCAATTGGTGCTGAAATGCAAAGTGGATTTCGATGTCAAATCAGCATCAACAGTTTTGCATCTTGTATTTTAACCCTTTTTAATTGAGGTGTGAAAAGATAGCAGGAGACTAGTCTTCTTAAATGTTTAAATAGCGTGGTGCTACGTACATACTGTGCTGTTACATACTGTGGTGTAACATACAGACTGTGATGGTATTACATACTGTGGTGTTACATATATCCTGTGGTGTTACATACATCCTATGCTGTTACCTACATACTATGGTGTCACATACATACTGTAATGGTGTTACATACATGCTCTGTTGTTACATACATACTGAGGTGTGGCATACATACTATGGTGTTACATACATACTGTGATAGTGTTACATCCTGTGGTGTAACATACAAACTGTAGTGTTGCATACAAACTGTGGTGTTACACACATACTGATGGTGTTACATACTATAGGGTAAACCATAAGCACAATGTCCTATAGAGCTCCAAAGCATTCATCTTCTAACATATTTCTGTCATGTATATTCTTTGAAAAAATTGATTTTTCTTTCATTTTAGAAATACTGTACACACTGTGGAAGAAAACAATGATTTTTGATCTGTACAAAGAAAAATAAAAGGAACACCATCTGAAAATGTGAATAAGTGACGCTTCCCATGATATCTTCTTTCTTTTCACTAAAAAGCACCGAATACGTTTTGATGCCTGCACTCTCAACTGGAAAGGAAATCTCTCATGGAGTAAGCCAACTTGAGCAACAACAAACTCATTTATAACCAGTGACAACCCAAATCCATAAGTTTGTAAAAGAATGTGATCGTTGTCGGAAGGAATCCGTCCCGGGGTGAATCCATCCCGGGCTGCTGCTGCTCAGCTCTGGTTGCACTCAGCCAAGGCTGTAGAGTACGAGGAGGACTTTTCAAGGCTGGTGGGCACAGACCAGCCAGAGAGAGAATTCTGCATACTGTACGGATCATCGCTCAGTTCAGGGCAGTCACATTGCATCTGGGATCAGCCAGCGTGCTCTATGAAACCGTCAGCCCTCATTTGTGTCTGGCTGTTTTCTGTCCAGCTGTAAACAAGTTGTCTCGATGCCCTTATCCACATGGGCAGATCCCACAGTCAGAGGAAGTCAGAGGCCTCAGAGCTCCAACGGCTTCCTGCATGCAACAGTTCTAGGGCACAGAGGGTAGTCACAAAGAGTAGCCACTTCGGGATGACAGGGTCCCCAGTCCCTTTTCAAAATGTGTGCCTTTGATTCCTACAGAGGCTGGCGTGGCGTGTCTCTTCTATGAAATGAACTTGGGTATTCCTAGTAGAACGAGTGTTGTTTTTCGACTGACAAGCTCAGCAGATTCATTTTCCAATTCTGGTTGGGAGCTGGGGGTGGAGATGAGGCTGCGCACACTGTTGTTTCACTGCTTGGGGTTTCATGTGAATCAGACAAAAAAAAAAAAAAAAGACCTGGATAGCATTATCAGTCTGGTCCAGCTCCTGGAAGCTAACCATGCTGAATTGCTTTGGGGGGGCGTGGCCGGGGATGAAGTGACGACAAAGATCAGGTATATTGGATTCTGATCTCATCCACCTTGGCTTTTACAACACATCAGAGCCAGAGACAGGTTCAGCAGGGCCTTTCCCCGCAGTAAGGAAAAAAAGGCAGAGGGGAAGGACACTGGAGGGCCCTTCCTTCCCTGGCAAGTGGCTTGGAGGTGCGATTTAGCAGGTCACTCTATTGAACCCCCCCTAGCCAGCTGGCCTGTCCCAGTTTAGACTTCCCTTCTTGAACCTGTTTTGTTCCCCGGGCTCTATTACTTTGTCCATTTAAAGAAAAACAGCCACAGTGAAAAGCTTGCAATTTGCACCTGTCTGCTCTGAGCATTCTGTGTCAGATCAGGTGGGGAACAACAGAAGCGTGAACTGAGACTATCATTTGGGGGGTTGGGGTGGGGGCTCCTGGCTATGAGGGAGAGGAGCTTATGGTTTTAATTCTGTTGTGACTGATCTGATAACGGCCTCTCCATTTTCTTGGGTCAGAGTCCTTAGATTAAGCTAATACAAGTTTTTAAAAGTGACATTATGCAGTCTTTAAGGAAACATTTCAATCCCATATAACTTAGAACTGAGGCTTAGCTGAATGATTTCCAAGGTATCAGACCTCTAAATGAGTTATGAAGATGTTTTTGCTTAGAAAATTAGCAGTGAAAGAAAGTAACTTTAATTTTTTTTTAAACTTGTTCCAGAGGCAGAACTAATTTTGGAAATAACGACAAATGTCTGAATGTAAACCTTGGGTATTCTGGTTTACTGAGAAAAATAAAATACAAATGTTTGACTCTAGAATTTCATCTAGGTAGAGGTCGATGGATTTATCCAACTCACTGTAAAATTTGAGGAATATGAGTTCTCTGCCACTGCAAAATGGACAGCAGGTAGCATTTCCCTCAAAGTCCTGTTCCCGTTAGCCGTGATTATTTCAAGGGCTGTGTCTGAATTACCACCTGTTTTGAAAGAGTTTCAATTAAGTTCACTAAGGAAAAAAATCGCAAGCATAGCTTCTTAACATTTTTCAAAACCTCATTGGTTCAACGACACAGTCATCTTGATATTCGAATAGTTTGGCACATCCCCAAAGAGGATTTGAAGTTTAGTAAACTAAAAGCCAAGCGCAGGGGACCTGCCGATCCACCAAGGCCCCTCATTGGCACTTCCTGATGCAATAATAACGGATATGACAGAGGGTTAAATGAAGCTGAGGTGGTAGCAAAATGTGTGTCACCAGGAAGGGAGGTAATTGAATAGAGTCCTTGGCTGGCATCTCGCCTGACAGATGACGTTCCAGCTCACTAGGCGATGACCCTTCCGTGCAACTTTAGGAGCTGCGCCAGCCATGGCTGAGCCTGCTTAGGTCAAAGGGCTGAGCCATGTGTAATTCAGAGCAGAAGAGGTCCCACGTTCGCTCCACAGAAACAATTACACTACTTATTTCACTTCAGCCCTGGCCCAAAACTCTCCAGCCTCCCAGCTTCAGCGCAGTCAATCTAATTCTGCCCCGGGGCGATAAGCCACATGAAAATATGTGGCGCTGTGTTTATAAATCTAATCAAAAATAGAAACAGTGGACAGGCGCAGTGAGGTCCTCTTATGGATCATGGGAATCCTGAAATTCTGAAGGCACTTTTGTTTAACGTCTATAGACTCTTTGCCACCGTGCTCTTTGCCCGACTCGTTAATCACTCTCTTTACTCATGAGCTCTACAAAGAACGCTGGAGTTCTGCTCCGTCCTGTACTTCCCGGGCATGAATATTATGAAAAATCAAGCTAAAAGGGCTGCTTTAAAGGGGAAATATCAAAAAGGAGACTACTGTTAACACGAATCTCACCTCTCTATCCATGTTGTCCGCTCTCTGCCCCTGGCGATACACAGATTTAAATCAAGTTCCTGAGGGGGGAAAAAGCCAGAATAAATTGGCCTGATCAAAAGATACATGGAGAAATTTTGGAGTCATGATGTCACTTAATAATTTCAAGAATTCTAATTATAACGTCATCGGGATCTAATCTGGTGTCTTCTTGTGGAAATTTCCTCTTTCAGTCAGACTCCTAAAACCTTGAAGCAGTACACACTCATAAAACATTTAACAGAAACAAGCTCTAGGAAAAAAAATGCAGACTCCATTCAGAGAACCAAAATTTCTATCTCTGGCCTAAAGGCAAAAACTTCACTCTTCATTCAAGATTCACTCAGTGTAAACTTGTCTCACCTTAGGGTGCTGGAGTGTTTATCTTTAAAAAAAAAAATCTAGTTTTTGCAACTACCATAAATACAAAAAATCTGATAAAGTCAAGAATAAACATGTGTTTTGAGCCAAACAGATATCTCTGCAAATATTCAGCAAAGATACAGATTATTAAAATTTTAATGAGGGGAAATGGGATTTTAACACTCTTAAACCTCCTTGGGGTCATGCAATAAATGACTAATAATAAGTCCCTAATAAGTTAGCAACTTCAAGCTCCTCTACTTGAGTTATTTCAGTTGACAAAAATATTGCCCTCAAATAGTCCTGGTGCCCAAATGATTACAATAAATGTAAAATCTTAACAAATGAACAATGACCTCAGCATTTATTAAATTGTTACAAAATTTAGCAAAGACACCTTTTAGCCTTAGAATTGGCCCTTCTGAAATGACTGTCACTGCCTAGCACTGAACACAGACCACATGATATATGATTGAACTGTGCATATTTCACAGAACCATTGTGGAATTCGTACAAAAAAAACCCTTGTGTTTCTTGAATTTTTTGTCTTAATGTTTACCTTTTGAAATATTTTTGACATGCAAAGTGGTTGATTTCATTGTCTTCATAAACGCGCTTTGCAGATACATAATTGGAAGTGGATTCACCCAAAGAACATAGTCATGTCACCCCTGTTAATATCCATAGAATGTTCACAAAACATTGACTCAAGGTGATCTCGCCTTGCCTTTGCCTTTTTTCTTTTTTGAAGGAGGTTACTTTAGTCATCTGCCTACACAAATATCCAGATAGAACCTCAGCACAGTGTGAGTGTAACTTTGAAATAGCATCACTCATTACTTCATAGAACATATATACATGAATCTGAAATGCGACATCAAGCATTATGTCATTTAAAAGCTGCAATCATGAAAGGAGATTGAAAACAGCCTTTTCCTCATCTCATGAGCAATGGGCGTGGCCCGGAGCAGCTCCCTCCCAGGGCTTTCTGGAAGCTTGAGTCAGGTAATGTTTGCAAAGAAAGAATCTCAGCTCCCAAGTTTCTGTGAACTGGAATTTGGGAACTGTAGTCACATCACCCAAAATTCTGTGGCAAAGATCACTTTAAGGCCAATGAATAATAGCCCACCTTGACCCTAAGGAAAATCAGAAAACCTCTGACTTGATTCGGGGGGGCAACAAAAAATTTTGACAAGATTGTAGCCCAGATAGAAATATTGGTGTGTGAAAGCACATCCTTAATGCAATTCTTGGAGTTTGATTTGAGGCCCTTCCAAGTCAAGGACAGTCACTGACTGAAAGACAGGAAGGGGCCTTCAGCTGCTAAGAGATGGTACAAAGTGAAATGACTGAACAGAGAGTTCTGGAAGCTAAAGAAAGAAGGCAATCAGAAGAGACTCAGTGACCCCTGGAGAGGGATTCACATGACTCTGAAAAACCCTGGAGAACAGATGGACAGACTGCATAGTCAGGTGACAAAGGAAAGCAAAAGGGACACGAGCAAAGGATGGGGCAATGGGAATGAGTGACAAATTGACAGGATGGTGGGCAGGACTTGCCAGTCAGTAAGAAAGTCAGTGACTCAGAGGTGAATACACAGCCACCATGCTTTCCACAAACCCTGGCCACTCAATGCTCACCTCGATCAGCAGCCAGTCAGAAAATGTTGCATTTGCTAATCCATCTAGAAAATTGACTCTATCCAAACTATCTTTGCTTTGTGAGATGAAAACAGATACAATGTAACAAACTATAATTTATAGGACAACCCCCTGCCTCAGTATGGACATTTTGGGGAACTCTTACCTCAATAACTAATGAGTCCATTCTATGACACACACAGATTTGGAGTCCAGCGTGGCTCCTGTGTTGAAAATCTCATCTTTTTTTCTTTCAAAACCAGTTTCGAATGTGACTATCAGATTCATGGCAGTGGCTCTGACTGGGAAGTCGCCTGCCCACTGTACCCTGTGAAGTCTAGGTTGAATAATCACAGCTGATTTGTATGGTCACTTTTTTGTTTGTTTTAAGGATGTTTCTCCAAGTAGAATTGTTAACTCGTGCTGCAAATCAAGCCTTGGCAGGGCCAAATCTCTGCCGACTGGCTCATTGCTTTCAGAGAGGGATGAGCATAGGGACTGCTGTCACTCCACTGCATTTCTCTTCTCAAGCAGACCAGCAAGGACAAAGATGGAGTTAGACAGAGGTCACACACCAGAGCCTGCCTACAGACGTGTTTTGTTTAACGGTGCACAATAGTTTTGAAAATATCGAGACCTTGTTCAAAACTGAGAAGATTTCAATTAAAATTCCAGTGTTTTGATCCTCTGGCAATATGCAAAGCTTACTGATGAAGGGTGAACAGTTGGCAGTTGAGGGGCTGGGGGTAGGCAAACTGAACCAGCAATATACTCCAGGCTGATAGTCCCTTCCCTCCCTATGGCTGCCCACACACGGAAGTATAGTACCTTAAGAACAAATAGGGTTTGTTGTGTTCATAGCTGTATCCTCAGAGCCTAGGGCAGGGCCAGAAAAGTACTGGGAGCTTGATACATAGTTAATATAAATGAAATGTTCTAAGGATAAATAGGTCCCTTTAAAGAGTAACTTTAAGACAATAGAATATGTGCAAAAGTATCATAAGACACATACCATTTATATCCAGACAGGCCAAATAAATTCTCTAGATCCTTAGGCAGAGAGAGTGCTCACAAATTATTTATCTCTGTACCTGGCACTAAAAGTAGACACAAGTCAGGTAAAATACAAGCAAATAGACTGAGCAGGTTCTGCTCATTCATCTTCTTTTCAGAACCCCACAGGCACCAAATTTGAAAACTCTTAAGGAGCGATGAGCCTAGGCCTGGTACCGCAATGACGGACCTCTCAAGTTCCTTCTACCCAAGTGTTTTCTACCGTCTAAATCTATATTGAGGAGTAAGTAAAAAGAATCATATAAAACAGACCTTGGAAGGGCATGAAGACTTGGTGACTCTCCACAGTGTTGGTAAGAACTCAGGACACAAAGTGACCAGTTAACACAAAATCTAGAGATAATTCAAGTTCCTACAAGAAGTAACGCCAACCGTCTTTATCAGGCTCATGCACAAACCCTTCATAAGCCAGGAAGAAGAGATCAACTGAAACTCTATTAACGGGTTTCAAAATCTGAATTTGACAGCCATGATTTTCTGTCCCCTTCTCTCTTTCCCTTCCATCCTTCTCTCCTCCCTGCCTTTCAGCTGCCACAAAGATCACATTCTCTCCAATAATATACCAGGTCACCACATGCCTAGTCAACCGCACTACGGACCACAGGCCGAGGCCTCTGATAATGTGAACCAGAGTAAAATTTTCCTTCTTTTAACTTCGTTCTCTCAGGCGTTCTGTTACAGTGTGCACTGACTAGCACAATGGCCTAATGTGAGAATAAGCGCCAACAGGATCTTCAAACCCAAGTGGGATTCACTCTCACGCCCTGGCTTTCCTACACTGTCTCCACGGATCCTTGGAAGAAAGAGGAGGCGAGATGAGTCAAAGAAGTAGTTCTGAGCAGGGAGCAGTTTTGCTCCCAAAGTTGGCAATGTCCAGACGTATTTATACTGTCACAGCGCAGATAGCCCTCTTTTATGTGGTCATTAGAGATCAGAAAGTCATTAAACACCCTGAGATATATAGATTCTCCTTTTTCAAAGTACCGTGACAGAGAAAAAAAAAAGAGATCTTAAAGGCGGGGAGAAATAATGGAATACATGTGACACAAGATCGCAGGGGACTATTGAAGAGGGGGAAAAAGGGACCAGAAAGCACGTGGAAGGGAGAGTAAAACAGAGCCATGCAGAAGTGATGAGCATCAAAGTATAATAACATAAATGTCAGAGAATGCCAAAATGGGACCGATTCTTTTGATTATCAATCCTTAAAAAACTTAAAAAAATAAAGAACCAAATCAGGAAGTAAATAACCAAATGAATGTATGAACAGAATCCATTGTTACCCAGATACTAGAACTAGTGGATAATTTAATATACGGTATGAAATGCTCTCTACATTAAAAAGTGGGAAATATACATGAATAAATGGGAACCTTTTGGAAAAATATATTAGGTATATGTACTGACTGGTTTTTGTGTATTAACTTGACACAAGCTGGAGTTATCACAGAGAAAGGAGCCTCCCTTGAGGAAATGCCTCCATGAGATCCAGCTGTAAAGCACTTTCTCAACTAGTGATCAAGGGTGAGAGGGCTCATTTTGGGAGGTGCCATCCCTGGGCTGGTAGTCCTGGGTTCTATAAGAAAGCAAGCTGAGCAAACCAGGGGAAGCAAGCCAGTGAGTAACATCCCTCCATGGCCTCTGCATCAGCTCCTGCCTCCTGACCTGCTTGAGTTCCAGATCTGACTTCCTTTGGTGCTGAACAGTCTTACATACCTATCAACCAAGTACAGGAAGAGGAGAGAAGAAAAGAAGAGGACCTGCCACTCAGAGAGGAAGGTACTTGGCCCTCTTGAGCTCAGTGAGAGACCTTAGGCCAGCCAGAAAGCTGGCAGGGAGAACCTAAGGGTGAGCCAAAGGAGACTGAGCTGAATGTTCCAATGGATCCTGCATGATAACACTGCAAGGAAGGCTCGGAGGGCCTGAGCTCCTATACCACCACCACCACCACCACCACCACCACCACCCACCACCACCCATCACCACCACCACCACCCACCACCACCACCCATC
>JANHMN010000006.1:22341993-22353611 GCA_030674055.1 Rhabdomys pumilio | reverse complement strand
ACCCATCACCACCACCACCACCCACCACCACCACCCATCACCACCCATCACCACCACCACCACCCACCACCACCACCCATCACTACCCACCACCACCACCCATCACCACCACCACCACCCACCACCACCACCCATCACCACCCACCACCACCCACCACCACCACCACCATCACCACCACCTCTATACCACCACTTTCACCACCACCACCCACCACCACCACCCACCACCACTACCCACCACCACCACCACCTCCACTACCACCACCCATCACCACCACCATCATCACCACCACCACCACCACCACCACCACCCCACCACCCCTTGACTCAGATGCTGTGCAAATATGCAAACTACACCAAACAGAACAGGAGAGCACGAAAGAAAGTCAGCAGTGAACGTCTGAAACCTGAGTATTGAAAGTGCTCTAAATCCCTCACACAGACCTGATAGCAGAGGAAAGAAAGAAAGAATGGATGAAGGAGCCTCTGCACAATCCATTGATGACTCAGGCGGTAAAAGCTCTTACGACACAAGTCTGAGGATCTACGTTTGAAGACTAAAACCCATGATAAATGGAAAGAAACTATCTTCAAATGTTATTCTCTGACTCCACATGCACACTGTGCCATATGATGCCTACACACACACACACACACACACACAGAGAGAGAGAGAGAGAGAGAGAGAGAGAGAGAGAGAGAGAGAGAATTAGTAACAGCAACAACTACAACTTAATTATTTAATATTGACAAAAATGAACTGAAATTTTGACATCAGCAGCCACACATCACAGGGAAGACACTTAACAGGTGCAACCCTTTATTAAAATTAAAACAAGCCAGACAATAACACAAACAAAAGAGAATAAACAAGCCTTCAAGGAAAACATCCAGAATCCTATTTGTTACGGTGTGTTGGCTAAGATGTCCCATTTTCAGCAAACATTTACAAGACAAAGACAGAAAAATAAGTGTGACCTATATTCTGGTGAGGAAGCTGTCAATAGGAATTAACCCTGAGCCAAGCCGGTAAGGTTTTGTTCACCAAAGTCACCATCTTGCTGATGAACAAATGGAAAAAACACAGCTTGAAAAGTTAAAAGAAAATAGAAGAGAATTTAAAGTATAATTATAAAAAATATATATATATCTTTAAAACTAAGAGTCATACCCCATTAAAAAAAAAGTATCCTCTTTTAAGACTGTACTGAAGAAATAACCATTAGAAGTGAAACTATTTGAATTTTAGAAGAAACATTTTTATAGCCTTGCTAATCTTTCATAGTTAGATACAACACCAAAATAACCATCAACAGAAAATGAGAAATAATACGTTGACTTTTCAAATTTAGAAAGCTTCATCTTTAAAAGATACTCACACTGATTTTCTATTGCTGCAAACCACATGATAAGAAAACTAAGATGCAGAAATACCTACAGCTCCATATTTCAAAAGTGATGTGCCATGACTGACTTCGCTCAGAGTGAAATTAGGTTGGCTACACTGTCCCAGGAAGCACAGAATGCTTTCCCATGCTCTTCTGGTAGCACTTGCAAGACTCAACATGATAAAACCTGTCTGGCCTGGAGAATCTGCCTCTTTAGATCTGGTGGTGTGGGGTTCTAATTCGCCTAAAACTCTTTCCCAGTAGTACTTAGATTTATAAGAATATCTAGGGGATAGAAACTTAGGGGGGTTGGAGCTTGAGGGACATTAAAAGTTCTGCTCAATGAAACACATGAAAATGGAAACAGACAAACAAACAAAACTACCGATTAGGAGGAGATGTTTTTAAGTTTTATATCTAATAACTGTTATCCAGAATTTAAAAACAGTATATGTAATTGAAAAGTAAATTGGCGCCGGGCAGTGGTGGCGCACGCCTTTAATCCCAGCACTTGGGAGGCAGAGGCAGGTGGATTTCTGAGTTCAAGGCCAGCCTGGTCTACAGAGTGAGTTCCAGGACAGCCAAGACTACCTGAGAAACCCTGTCTCGGAAAAAAAACCAAAAAAAAAAAAAAAAAAAAAAAGAGTATACCACAGTAACCTACATCCTTTAATGGGTCCTCCCCTCCCCTCATAAAGTCTTCACCACTTTCAAAAATTACACCAGCAACTAAGGACCAAATATTCCATATGTGAATGGGGGACATTTCCTATTCCAATATAAGAACAAATTACAAAGGACAATATATAAATGGTTAACGGATACATAAGATGTTCATTTCAGGAGCCAATGCCTCTTCCATGAATCTCTTAAAACAAGACTTACATTTTTATGTACACAAAAATTCATATGTTAATGTTTACAGTGTATTTTCATTGCTAGAAAGCATAAACAGTCCACATGACCCTCAACCAACACATGATTTAATACACAGCTAAGCTCCATCCATGAAAAGGGCTAAATAAATCTAAAACGTGATTGCTAAGAAAAGAATATAGACTCAAATCCCACACAGTACATTATTTTTTATAGATAAAACTATAGACAGGAGTTGCTATGTCTAAGATGGAGAGAGGAGTTGGCTGCAGAGGACTGCAGAAGGTGTGGTGGAGGGGTTGATAAGGTTTCCATGTCTTAGTTGTGGTTCATAAGTGTAGTGCATTTATCAAAATCATGTTAATTATATTGCATATTAATTATACCTTAATAAGTCAAGCCTACAAAAGAGAGTAACAGAATATACATATCTTGAAAGCAGAATAGAGAGAGTATTTGGGGGAAGAAACGAACCAGCAGGAGAGGAAGGAAGGACATGGAAATGGAAATGTGAACAAAATATAAACAAATGATAGGTAGGTAGGTAGGTAGGTAGGTAGGTAGGTAGATAGACAGACAGATGATAGATAGATGATAAAAATATGACCCAGTGAAATTTGCTTCTCTGTATGCAAGCCAAAAATACTAATTAAAATGGAAACAGAAAAATTAATATATAATACATACAAATCAATTGCTTATTATGGAAGTTTGAGTAAGAATGGCCCACCTCATATATCTGAATGCTTGGATCAGAAAGTGAAACTACTTAAAAAGGATTAGGAGGTCTAGCCTTGCTGGGGTGGGTGTGGCCTTGTTGGAGGAAGTGTGTGACTTGAGGGTGGGCTACGTTTCAAAAGCCCAAACCAATCCCAGTGGCTCTCTCTCTCTCCTATTGCCCACATATCCAGATGTAGAACTCTCAGCTACTTCTCCAGCACCATTCAGCCTGTTTGCCACCATGCTCCCTGCTTTGCTCCCCACCATGATAATAATGGACTAAACCTCTAAAATGTATAAGCAAGATCTAATTAACCGCTTTCTCTTATAATTATTTCCTCAGTTATGGTGTCTCTTCACTGCAGTCGAACACAGTCTAGGACTCTCATAAAATACAACAAAAGAGTTCATTCATGTCTGTTCTCCAAGATTTATCTATCCCAATCTGTGACTGATAAAGGAGAAAGAATTTAATCTATTTCAGTTTTTGTGTCATATGTTAGTTAGGTTCATTACTGTAATTAATGTAATTATATATATCTTATCATTGATGGCATATTCATATATTATATTGAAATAATAAAAATGAATGAAATTAAATTGTAATTTCTTATGTTTTAAAATATCTCTTATGATGTTTTCTTTGCTTTGTGACTTCGTGTGTATACGTGCCTTTGTGTGTATGTATATGTGTGTGTGTGTGTCTGTGAGCACACACATGCAAGCACACACATGCCTCAGCATGCAATTGGAGGTCAGAAACCAATCTTGGGTGATGTTTCTTACCTTCTACCTTGCATGAGTCTGTGTTTCTTTGTTGTTGGTAATTGCATAAGCCAGTTTAACCAGTCTACAAACTTGCAGGTACATGCTATCCTGCTGGATTTATGTGGGTTCCCAATACCTGAACTCAAGTCATAGAGTTTGTGTGACAAATACTTTACTGTAGCCATTCCCCCAGCTTTTCCTTTGTCTTTCATGATTTTGCAATGTGTTTTAAGTTGAAAGAGTTCCCTGAAAGTGGACATATAAAGCCCAGTACCTACAAAGAAGGCCTTACTTAGAAAGTCCTCACATCTATTGAAAGCAAGATGAGATCACTAAGATGGGTCTAATTGAATTTTTTTTTCAGTTCAAGTAGAATTTGAACACAGATAGAGACATGTACATGGTACATGTACATGGTACATGTATATGGTAAAAACACAAGTGTACAAGAAGGAGGAAGCTGAGGGCATGCTTCTATAAGACAAAGATTGGCTTTGGAAGCTAGGGAGAGAAACAGTGCCCACTGTCCTTCACAACACTTATAAGGAAGCAGCCTAGCTGGCATCTCAATTTAAATCTTCTAGTCTCCTATAGCCTTCTAGGATACTGGGTAAAATAAGTTGTTATCAATATTATCAGGATCCTCAACAAGAAAGCTTCTTCTTGGAGTAGATGGCAATTAACACAGAGATCCCTAACAGAACAATGTGCAGAAAACGAGAGACTTTGGTGTACTCAGTCCTACATGGGATGTCTTTATCTGTTTCTTCCCCTCAAGATCTATGTGGTGGAGGAGGAGGAGGTGGGAAGACTGTAAAGACCCAGAGGAAGAAGACAGTTTCAAAAGAACAGCATCTTTCAGAGATGTCGAGGATGACAAGCATATAGAGATCATGAACAGCACACACAAGACCTGCACAAGTCCAAACCAGACAAATCCCAGCACCAAGAACAGGAAGTGAACATAAATTCCCACCCCTAACCAAGAAGCCATTTGAAACTGATAACTCCTGAGAGATGTAAAGTCAGTTTTCTTCAACGGAGTGACATTGAATACATCAGTCACATTCCAGGAGTAGTTAGCTAACACAAAACGGACTCTGTGCCTACCTACTTCTGTGTATGCGTGCGTGTGTGTCTGTATATGCACAGGGTTTGTTGTTGTTGTTTGTTTGGTTTTTGTTTTGGTTTGGTTTATTTTACAGGGGGAAATATCATAAACTTAAGTAGGTAGAAAGAACTTGGGAAGACTTGGAGGAGGAAGAAAGAAATACTATTAAAGCACCTTACATGAGAAACATTTTTTTTTAACTTCAAAGCAAACTTCTAGGCTACAGAACTGTTCTAAAACCAACAGTAATGTTTTTGCATATTTGGGGTAGCAGGCAGATATGTCCATTTCAAGAGTTGCCACCAAACAGAAGGAAGAAAAAAACCAGTCACTGCGTTCTAAAATAGATCAATTTCAGAAAGAAAAGACCTGATCAAACACACGAATTCCAAAATTTATTTCTTTAAAGCTAATGGCTTGAAGACCTTTGTATCATTTTATATAGAAAACTAAATTCTATATATGTATGCAGAAAAATATTGGTGTTTATTCTGTGTGTGTGTAGGGAAATATTGGTGATATGTGTGTGTGTGAGTGTGTGTGTGTGTGTGTATAATATATATATTATATATATATATATATTATTATATATATATCTCCTAGACTTTGTGTGTGTGTGTGTGTGTGTGTGTGTGTGTATCTCCTAGACTTGTTTGGAACTTACGATTTTCCTGCCTCAGCCTTTTGAGGGCTGGAATAACAGGCATGTTCTACCATACTAAGCTTACCTTCAGCTTTCAACTAAACACTGGAGCCTTCGTTTACAGCTGAGCTCTGCTCAGCTTGAGAACTCTGCCATCTCGCTGAGGATGCTGCCCCACCCACTCCACCCCCACCTCCCTAAGGCTATCATTCTTATTCTCCTTCATCACCCAATGCTTATTCAACTGTGTTTCATTTTCCATAAATTTATCATGCTCTCTCATCCACACTTCCTCCCCTCCCGTTACACAAACTTTGTAAACTCTGAATGAAAATTCAAGAGAGAGCGGAAAGAAAGAAGAAAGGAAGAAGGAAAAGAAAGAAAGAAAGAAAGAAAGAAAGAAAGAAAGAAAGAAAGAAAGAAAGAAAGAAACAAGTATGATCTTAAAACCAAAAATTCAAAGAAAGATCTTATGGTCATTTCTGTGAAGTAATCTAATTTTATCGCTCACCATCACTCCAAGCAGCAAAACAAAGATTCTCCCTGAGTGAGCTCAGCAGTGCCCAGCTTTTCCTTCCCATTTCCCGATTCAGATGTATAATTCACGGTGTTCTAAGAGGCAGCGTGTCCTGACTAAGTGGTAGACTTACAGTCTCTGAATTAGAAACCCATACCTGCTTTCTTTAAGCGAGCATTTCACTTTTGACTCCCTAGCACCAGAAAAAAAAAGAAAGAAAAAGAAAAGAAAAGAAAAGAAAAGAAAGGAAAAGAAAAGAAAAGAGAAAACCTTAACCAGCATTTATAAGTTGGCTCCAACAGGGGAAAACAGATTGCCCTTGGCAAGCACATGGCTTTCGAAAACACACCTGTTCCTTCGTTATTGATGGTGTGATTAATCGATCCCTGGAATCTGATTGAAAACATTGGGACATAAATCATGCCATATGAGTGGTCCCGGAAGCATCCCTGCAAGTAATTCAAAGCATATTTCAACTGCCCCTGGCATGCATGTCTGGATTAGTGTCACATACCGGTTCATGAGAAGCAACAGGGGCTATTTGTTTATATGGTCACATTTCTCCCCTTTATTTTTACTGCATATGCAACTTGACACCAACTATACATAGCAGGACACACAACAGGGTAGGTTCCCAGACTTTTGTCAGGTAACTAATAATAAGACCTTGGATCAAATTGAAGGGAGAATGATGTTCCAGAGTGATATTTTTTTAAGGAACACCATTACCTCACCAACGCACCCAAGACCTGGATTTTTGTCTAAGTGAAAACATTCTTCATCATCAAACCAGTGGCTGGGGTAACCTTGTCTTTTATCTCCAAGGCCCAAGCTTATTTATCTATCCTTAGCACAATGAAGGAAAATGTTCTCTGTCCCATTTTCTAGGACTAGGAGAAAAATCTAGCGCTTGTATGAGCAACGAGAAAGCTGCCAAGATGAGATCAAAGCAATCACAGAAAGACTAGTTAACCACTGACCAAAGCCTAAAGTCCTCAGAAGCAGGAAAAAGAAAAGACGCCATATTCCTTGAACTCATACGCTAAGTAAAGGCACCATATTCCTGGAAAGCTGTATTAGCATAGGCCGACTGCTGAGGAGTATTGCTTTCCTCCGAGGACCGCAGTTTACTATTTAGGGGATTGCACCGGTTGCTTTTTCAGCTGAGGCTAATGTTGGAATCTCTATCACATTGAACTACCAAGCACTCGAAAACCTTTCCCAGTAAACTAAAGGAAAGTGCAAATGCAGTTATCGCTCGTTTTGAGGAGGTTGCACTTCCTGCTGCATGGAAATAAAAAAGGGGGAAAAATCCTTTACTTTAGTGTAAGACTGTACAGTCCTTATTAGAGACTTCGTAAATAGTTACAAATATTCCATGTCCAAATATTCTAACTGCTCACAAAGAAGACGGCTTAAACAAACCTTACAAAACAATAGTGCCTTTTGAGTTTGGAAAAGAGAGATTCTCTACAACTTTTTTTTTTCTTTTTTCTTTTTTTTTGGCCTGGTAATGAATCAGCTTCACCAGAAAGCAAGCTACATTGATAGCGTCAATTATGTGCCACACCGCTGCGGTGCTGCTTTAGACTCGTGAAGAATGAGAACCAAATAAAAACGTTTTAAAAAGCAGAATGAATTTTCAAAGTTATGCCGAGCTTTTTAAAAAGTAGATGGAAGCCGGGCAGTGGTGGCACACGCCTTTAATCCCAGCACTTGGGAGGCAGAGGCAGGCAGATTTCTGAGTTCGAGGCCAGCCTGGTCTACCAAGTGAGTTCCAGGACAGCCAGAGCTACACAGAGAAACCCTGTCTCGAAAAACCAAAAAAATAAAAAAAAATTAAAAAAATTAAAAAAAAAGTAGATGGATAGAGATGTTCAGATTTAAATAAATAAACATAAATGAAGCATCTGAATAATTCTACCAAACTAATGGCGCTCCCTATGTAATAAAATAGCTTTGGTGGGGCAGGAGCTCAGTGTATAAGTGTTTACCCCGTAATCATGGAGGCTGGAGGTGGGATTCCTGCACCCACACAAAATCAAATGCGGTAGCCATACTTTTCTCTACATGCATGAGTCCATGGTGTACTGAGTGGAGGGAAGCTAATAAGGGTGAGATACAGTTTAACATTGGAGATGCTAAGAGAGTTATAAATTGGAGATATTTGTATCAGGAGTTTAATCTAAGGATTGGAGTGATAGACAGTTTCCAAGAAGAGACAGAGAATTTCTTTTCATGTTGCCCCATTGGCTGAATTGTTCAACCTAGTAATGCCCGTTTTTATTTACACTCTCGTCTTTGTGTCCTTTCGCTACATCTGTACACTCCTCCACCTCCTCCCTGCATGCACTCCTGGCCTCTTCTGCTTCTGAGTCCTGTAAGTTAAAGTAAGACAAATCAGGAAAGGGACCTCGCTGTAGCACTTCTGGTGAAATTGAAGATCAGTGATTATCAAATATAGTTGCTCTCAGAAAGATCCACCAAAGACCTCACACAGACACTACATTTTACTTCCGGAGGACCTCATTTGCTTGGGGATATTGGTTGTAGTATGAAGTGAAGATTAAAGTCTACAGATGTGATCCTGTAACTTTAAGAAGCAAGCTGATGTGTGAGGATTCTGGTTTACAGTAGGACCTTGGGATCTACTGTGTGTGTGTGTGTGTGTGTGTGTGTGTGTGTGTGTGTGTGTGTATGCGTGCATGCATTATGAATGTATGGAGGTGAGTGTGAGAATGTGCATGCCCTTGTACATGACTGCAGAGACCAGAGCAGAGCGTCAAATGTCTCTCCTATCACTCTCCGTCTTGTTGGCTTGAAACAGGGTCTCACTGAACCTGAGCATTCCTGTTCCATCTGTGCTGACTACCTTATAAGCACTCAAGATCCACTAGTATCTGTCCCCACACCCCCAGTGTTGTAGTTGCAGGTGTGCAGAGCCAAGCCTGACTTTTACCTAGAAGCTGAGTTCAGACTCAAGTCCTCATACTTCCATAAAGTATGAACTCTCGCCACCGAGCCACCTCCTCAGCTCTGATGTTCTTCATTCTTCACAAGCAGCAGATGTACAAGTCAGGGAAATGCTGATCCGAGGACCCCAGAGATCCAATGGTCTCTTTGTCCTGTCATGTTTTACTACTCACTCACTACTGTCGGCTTGTTATAAAGGATTTGAACAAAGAGCTCAACAAAGAAGTGTAGACTTCCAAGTTCAGAATAGTCCCAAGTAGAGATGGCTCGGTTTCCATGGAGATGGGAAATACCACCATCCTGCTGATACCCACACTTTGCTCCATAAACCCGCTGCCTCAGTTTCCTTATGTTCTATATAAATTAGAGTAGAAAAAATGGATTTACTTAGAGAGTTTGGCCAAATTACAAGGAGAAAGAAATCTAATTTCCCCTTCACCATCGCATGTAACCACCTTAAATTTTATTGGCAAACCATAAGACAAAGAGTAAAGCATGGCAACTTCAGTCATGAGACAGGCTAACTGTTTTTTTTTTTTTTTTGATTGATTGATTGATTGATGGATTGATTTTGGTTTTGTTTTCTGGAGAGGAGGATCTGGGATGTATATTGCCTCCACTCTCTCTGTGTTATTGTTTGTTTTTCTGTTGTTACAGAGATGGTTTTTACTCAAGCCCTGGCCTAAGAAAAATGAGATATTAAGATCCCCCACTTTGAGCACCTTGGCGGTTTTGCGAGGTGTGAGATCCCATGCCACTCTATACCTATAGAATTCTCTTCCCCAGGTGCTTGCTTTCCCTGGGGGATTGGCTAACTGTATAGCACTCCTGTGACACCTCATTGATTTAACAAGCTTCAAGCATGCTAATTTTGCAAGTGACAGTCCGATAGGCAAAGGAAAGGATAATGTACCTATCTATTGCTTCCTCTCCTTGGAGCTTTTACATGAGATCACAGTTACACTGTAACAGGGTGAGTTCTCTAACCAAACATCTCTCCAAGCCTTGCATGCAGCTTCCATAGATTCCTGGATGGGCTTACTGTAAATAACCTCAGCACTACTATTGCTTCATCTAGGATTTAGGAGAACCTTGTGCTAGGAACTGAAGACTACTGTGATGGCACAAATCCTCACTCCTTCAGGGTTTCCTGGCCAAGTGACACTTAAAATTCCTGGAACTACCTGGTTAGTGTCACCCAGAAGCCAGAGAAAAATGCAAGTCTTGGGACCACACCCTATATCTGATTAATCAGAAACTCATTTCGTGGGATATAAGCAAACTGTTTAAACAGCCATGCGATGTTGCTCCACTCTCAAATTTGAAAATCAGGTACCTTGCTCACATATTGTGGAACCTTCCTCGTTCTCTTTTCATGATTCTGACCAATGTAAATCAGTGAGCTAGTCTCACAGGGGAAATTGTCATAACAAATCTAGGTGACTTCCCAGAATCTATAGGTAGGTATGGGCCATGCTCTCATTCCAAAGGTTTCCTGTTGATGGCTAGTGTACTACTACAGCTGAGGTCATTGATATAAATATTCTCCAGATAACAACTCTGGTGACAACACAGACAACTGCATCCACTACTTGAATCATATGGCTGGATAATCTTCAAAGTGTTAAGTACCAGAACAATATACTATATGGCTAAGTTACAACTAGGCTTCTTGAGCTCCTTCCAATATGACACATTGTCACCCAACAGATTTTTATGTGAACTCAGACATATACAGATAGGTAGGTACATAGGTGATTAACCAATAGATAGATAGATGGTGATAGATAGATAGATGATAGATGAATACAAATCCAACATCATCAAAAATCAATCATAACAAGATTTATAAAATGTTCTCTGCTATACATGTCATTCATTTGTTAAAGATGAAAACAACTTTGCATAGTAATTAGTGAAATCAGTGTATTTATTAATTTTTATATTAAAAATTAACTCTTGGATGTCCTGGAAAGATAGCTGATTAGAAGTTTTTTTTTTTTTTGTGACACAGCGAAAGAGCAGAGACAAGACATTAGGCAAAGGAGTGTTCTTATGAGAGAACAAGCTAAAGAAAATAGAAATCATCCTAGGTAAAATCTCCTCCACAGAGAAGCAGCCAGCAGTGGCCGCCAGCTGGCACCCAGCTACATTGCTATGATTCTTGAGCTGAGCCAGATTCAGAAAGATCCTTCTCCTGAAACTGGCATCACAAAACTAGTGAGCTGCAAAGACTAGCCGGGTTGTGGAGATACAAGCAGAGTCTAGGTCTACCCTAGGGAAAGAGATGGATGAGAGCAAGGCAGGCTGGGAAGATGGAGGCAGAAGTCCTTCAAAGGGAGGCTAACCGAGTCCCAACCATTGCACCAGAGAAGAGTATTCTGAAAAGAAAACACCCGGGTCACTGTCTGGGCATGCAGGAGCATGGAAGGTAAGCAATGTGCTTAAAAGTCTTGCTAATCAGCAGAAGAAAATCAGTAGCCAGAAAGAAAACGCCCAGCAACTGCAGTAAACACAGATGGTGAGACCTTTCACACACACACACACACACACACACACACACACACACACACACAGAGAGAGAGAGAGAGAGAGAGAGAGAGAGAGAGAGAGAGAGAGAGA
>JANHMN010000006.1:22278278-22332815 GCA_030674055.1 Rhabdomys pumilio | reverse complement strand
GTTCCTCACCAAATTAAACATTTCTTGTCCTTCATTGTGTTGAGACTGGAGACAAGACACACATAATTAACGTGTGCTCACATAGAAGTCAGAGGAAACAAACAGAGAAGCCTCAAGCAGGAGGCATGAATGCGGTGAAGAAGAAACAAATTGTAAATGCCAGAATCTTAGAAAGAGGGGACTGTCCTCATGTTATTTTTAAACTAAGTTCTGTGGGCTTTATTTTTTTTTCTCCCCAAACCAAATGGAGTTTAAATTTTTCTCTCTCTAATAATATAAGCAAGGACTCTGGGCCGATATAGGCATAATGCTTGCCGTCTGCCCGTTATGACACAGACAATGATAAGTAAAGAAGAAGGTTGACGGAGAGCTGATTATTGTTACAAGAATAATATTTGAATCATCTTTGTTTCCTGAAGACTGAATTGGGAGGTGAGAAGCCATTAGTTTTCATGTTAAACGGCAGTTCCAATTGGTGGTTGATGAGGGAGTCAGATCACTGTTTACATTGAGGAACCTGGGACCAAGACTCTCCCTCCGCCCCCCCCCGAACCCCCCCACCCGGGCCACCCCTCACATGTTGGGAATATGCCATTTCACATAACAGTCAACACAGCATTTTCTATCAGCAATCTGATCTTATCACACATGCATTGGTTTCAAAAGATTGCGGGTTGGTGAGCAGGACCTTTTAAAGCAAGTAGAGCTCAGGCAGTCCTATTTCCAAAAGCTACAGTATGCCAAATTGGTGGGGAGAGGCACGCTACAGAATCTCTTGCCTAAAGCTTCTTTTTCTAGAAATTATGAAAGTAGTTGCTTTGTAATGTTCAATTGAGGAACTAAGATAAGAGGAAAAATGAAAATCTGCCCCGCGGTTGTCTACATCAAGAAAACAAGGTTGGATAGGCTGTCACCTCTGCTAATGTGTCTGATGATGTAAGAATTGTGCTTGGATATCTCTGATGGGACACAGTAAGTTCTCCCTGTGGAACTTGAGTGCACGCTGTAGGTCAGGTCACTGCATCACCTACAGTCACCATTACCACTGGTCAGCCATACAGGGACTTCATTTTCGGCCCAAGAAAGGAAGAATTGTGGCTTTTGGCAGAGAATTAGAAGGCAGAGTGACTAAGGTTGTGTTTACAGGAACTTCAAAGGAAACACCCAAAGCCTGTTGTCTGCCTCATCACCCTCTGAAACTCCCATTGCATCAGAAGGCTAGCTAGAAAGTTGAGCAAGACTCAGAGCACAGAAAGCAGCTGGTACTTTTGCTATTATTCTAAAACTCGGCCTTTGATGAGTGTGTTCAATAGTATCCTCATTTGCATAAGTGAAGGAACAGGAGTCAGGAGAGGTTGACTTCCTTGTCTATTGCCATCAGAAGTAAACACAACCAGAAGGTGGGCTCAGGTAAGTAACACCTGGGAGTTAAACAATAAAATGGGGGGGGGCAGTGAGCAGGTGGGAGGGGTTGTTTGTGTGTGATGGTGGGACCAAGGGGCTTATACTGAGCTCCTAATTAAGTCCAGTCTAACACAGAGAACACTGTTGTAAAAATAGCTGGAAGGATGGAGAACTTGTGCTTCATTTCATCCTGAAATCCCAATAATTTTCAGCTAATCTTCTCGCCTGTGGCAAGCATTAATGAAGAGCTATGCCAATACCTAAACCAAGTAGGCCAAATTGATGCTTCTTTTCAAGATACCAGGGCACGCTGGGTGTGGTGGTAGACACCTGCAATCTCAGCACTTTGAAGAGGAAGGAAGGGATTCAAGGACAGCCTGGGCTACAGGAGATACTGTTGAAAAAAATAAAATCCCACTGCTCACCTCAGAAACACTAGTCAGCAGCAGTGACAAACATCTTTTCCTTAATGCTGATTGGAGGGCAGTCTCCTCAGCTCTCGAGGAGCACAGATAATGGAGTCGACCTGAGGAGAAATGCTACCGACAAGCCTCTAATTCTTTCAGTCCCACTTCCATGATGTATATAAATTGTCCCTACATAGAGTGCACGCTGTGATGACCTCATACATGTGTACAATGTCACAAGCCAACCCAAGTAAGAAGCATTTCCATTGTTTACCAGTTTATCATTTATTTGCATAAGAAAGTTCCCAAATCCTCCCTTGTAATTCTTCATAAAACACACAATAAAGTGTTATGAACTAAAGCTGCTATAATGTTCCATAGCACATTAGAAACCATCCATCCTCTCTAGATATGAGTGGGTTCCCATTATTAACTTGCCTCTGCCTTCTCCATCATCCCCATCATTGACCACCATTCTACCCTCTATTTTTATAAAATCAACTTCTACATATGAGTAAGATCACATGACATTTGTCTTTCCAAACCTGGTTTATATCCCTCAGTGGTCTCTAGTTCCACCCATGTCATTATAAATGATAGAATTTCATTCCTTTGTGGCTGAGTGATATTCTATTGTGTATATTGTCTTTTCCCATTCGTCTGCTTAAAGACACCTTTTTTGATATCATGATCTTGACTACTGTTATGATGCTACGATAATCAAGAGACTGTAGCTATCCCTTTAATTTATTGATGTGTCCGTTGGCTATGCAAACAGTATTAGGCTAGCTGGAGCACATGGCAGTTCTATCTTTAGTTTTGAGAGAGAGATACTGATTCTATTTTCCCTTGGTGCACACTTGTGTTTTCCCATTTCTATGCTAAAGGTACACGTGGGAAAAGAAATAACTGCGAGGAAATTAGAAAGGCACAGTGCAAAGTTTTGAAAGCTGGATAGAATCTTCCTGGATAACCTACCTGCACTTTGAAAGCTTATTATCTTAGCCCCCAAATCAAGAAAGCATGTCTTGTTTTCTGAAATAAATGCAATTAATTTTGAAACCATAAAACAGATTTGAAGCAATCTCAAAGCCTTGACAAGTTTAACTAAACTCCTTCAAACTATTCTGTCACCCAAAGGGCATACAACGAGAATCAGTGAGTAAAGTGTGCATAAGTGATTCATTAAGTAAGTGGGATTGGCAAGAGCTTTAATCTACTACCTTACAGCGCTAGGCACGCCCTCCAAACAACACGAGGGATAAATAGAAACAACATGGAGAGGTTTCAGCTCACGCCACACATCTGTTCACTTAGTTGGATCTTGTTTTAGATTTGGGCATAATACATTTTGATTGTCTTTATGTACAGTGACAGCAGGCTAATGAATGCTTTTTGAACATGAATTGTATAAATACATAGACATGTTGATTTGAGAAGAGAAAACAAAGCATGTGAAAATTGGCAAAATACCCACTTCCAGAATTATACATAGTCTTCTTAAGGAAAAAAGACAGGCACTCGGCTGGCAGACCACCCACAAAACGCCATTAAAACCCAAACAACATGAAAAGAGACCATGTTCCCCAACCAGGGCAGTTCCCGAACGTATTGACTTCAAAAGGCCTTCAGTTTAAACCAGTGGCCTTGAACTGTTTCCTGAAAGCACTGACTCCTTCTATGCATGCAGTAGACATGAAATTCACTGGGGAAATAGGAAAGGTTAATAAAACTACTAATAACAGTACCCTCTGGCATCTGTATGACACCATCTAAAAAAGATATGGAAGTGTCTGGCATGTCATCTTATGGAATGCCGTCATCATTTCTGCAAGTGATATAAGTGCACATTATATATATATATATAATCAAAAAATTATATATATATTATATATACATTATACATTAATATATATATATATATTCAAAAAAGGCCACTGGAGCTGGTCTGCCTGGGACAGCCTACAGAGGTGAGTGGCACAGAGTGCAGTCCTCTGAGTGTCACTGTCTAGATCTGGCCTTGCTCCTTTTTCAAAGGAGCCTTGCTGGACCCCAAGAACGTCCCTGGGGAAACTTTCGGAAGCCTATGAAAACCCATAGAAGAGAAATGCCCATGCATATACCTGTGTGTGTGCATACACACAAACACAAAGAGAGAGAGAGAGAGAGAGAGAGAGAGAGAGAGAGAGAGAGAGACTCAACCTCCACCAACATCAAAATAACAGGAATTATCAATTATTGGTCATTATTACCTCTCAACAGTAATGGATTCAAGTCTTCAATAAAAAAGACACAGATTAACAGAATGGATGCATTCTGTTATAATAGAATACATCATTCTGCTATATACAAGAAAAACATCTCAGCAATAAGTATAGACATTATCTTAGTATAGAAGACTTGAAAAAGGTTTTCCAAGCAAATGAACCCAAGAAACAAGCTGGAGTAGCCATTCTAATATTTAGTAAAGTAGACCTTCAATCAGAAAGTAATTAAGAGACAAGGAAGGATGCTTCATACTCATTAAAGGAAAATCCCACCAAGAGGACATCTCAATTCTGAACATCTGTGCCTCAAATGCAAGGGTACCCACGTTGGTAAAAGAAACATTACTAAAGCTTAAATTATACATCAAACCCCACACATTAATAATGGGAGACCTCAACACCCAACTCTCACCAATAGACATCGAGACAGAAACTAAACAGAGAAATAATGAAACTAACAGAGGTTATGGTTCAAATGGACCTAACAAATATTATAGAACATTTCACCCAGACACAAAAAAAAAATATACCTTTTCCTCAGCACCTCACAAAACCTTCTCCGTTAATTGACCAAATAATCACAAAGCAAACCTCAACAAATACAAGAAGACTGAAATAACCCCATGCAGTTTATGAGATCACTATGGATTAAAGCTGGACTTCAAGAACAGCAGAAACAACAGAAAGCCTACATACTCATGGAAACTGAACAACTCTCTGCTCAATGATCACTGCTTCAGGGAAGAAATAAAGAAATTAAAGACTTTCTAGAATTCAGTGAACGTGAGGGCACAGCACACTCAGCCTTAATGGGACACTATGAAAGCAGTAGTAAGAGGAAAGCTCATAGCACTAAGTGCTCTCATAAAGAAGTTGGAGAGTTCTCATACTAACAACTAAGTGTACGTCTAAAGACTCTAGAAAAAAAAGAAGAAGAAGCAAACACACCCAGAAGGAGTAGACTACAGGAAGTAATCAAACTCATGGCTGAAATCAATCAATTAGAAACAAAGAAAACAATACAAAGAATCAAAGAAAACAAGAGCTAGTTCTCTAGAAAATCAACAAGATAGATAAACCCTTAGCCAAACTAACTGAAAGGCAGAGAGAGAGAGCATCCAAATTAACAAAATCAGAAATGTAAAGGGAAAAAGAGAGAAATAAAAAAAACGGACACTGAGGAAATTCAAAAAATCACTAGGTCTTATTTCAAAAGCCTGAACTCCACAAAATTGGAAAATCTAAATGAAATGGATGATTTTCTAGACAGATGCCAATTACCAGAGTTAAATCAAGATGAGGTAAACTATCTGAATAGTCCTATAATACCTGAGGAAATAGAAGCAGTCATTAAAAATCTACCAACCAAAAGAGTCCTGGACCTGATGAACCCATCAGTTTTTAGTGCAAAGCTCTACCAGACTTTCAAAGAGTCTGCCATACTAATGCTAGTGCTAATAATACTCCTTAAGCCAGTCCACAAAAAAGAAATAGAAGAAACACTGTCAAACTCATTCTATGAGGCCACAGTCACCTGGTACCCAAACCACATGACCCAACAAAGAAAGAGAATTTCAGATCAATTTCCCATATGAACACTGATGCAAAAATACTCAATAAAATACTTGCAAACAGAATCCAAAAACACATCAAAAACATTATCTACTATAGTAGGCTTCATCTCAGGGATGCAGGGGTGGTTCAATATAAAAAAAAATTAACCAACATAATCCACCATGTAAACAAACTAAAAAAACAACAACAACAAAAGCATCATCTCACTGGGTGTCAAAAAAGTGTTTGACAAAAACTAACACCCTTTCATGATAAAAGTCTTGGAGAGAGCAGTGATACAAGGGCATACCTAAACACAATAAAGGCAGTATACAGCAAGCCAATAACCAACATCAAATTGAATGTAGAATAACTTCAAGTATTTCCACTAACATCTGGAACAAGACAAGGCTGTCTACACTCCCCATACCTCTTCAATATATTACTTGAAGTTCTAGCTAGAGCCATGAAACAACTACAGGAGATCAAGGGGATACAAATTAGAAAGGAAGACATCAGAGCACTACTATTCACAGATGATATGATATGTGACCCCAAAGATTCTACCAGAGAACTCCTGCAGCCAAGTGCATGTGATAAACATCTCAGCAAAGAGTGAGCATAGGCTAGACCTAGCCCCCTGCAAATATGTAGCAGATGAGCATCTTGGTCTTCATGCAGGTCCCACAAACAACTGAAGTAGGGGCTGTCCCTGAGCCTGTTGCTTACCTGCCTACCTGTGGATCCCACACCCTATAATGGGAGAGGATGTGTCTAGTCCCTTAGCAAATTGATGTGGGGGGTTGACACCCAAAGGGAGACTTCCCCTTCTAAGGGGAATGGCAGAGAACTTATGGGAGGGCGTACTAAGAAGAGAAGAAGGCTTGATGTTGGGTCACATAGTGAATAAATAAATAAATTTAATTTTTTTAAAAGGCCACTGACTAAAAACATTACATAGCAAGATTCAAATTGAAGCTCATCTGAGTCAAAGAAACACGATCATTTCACTCTCATATCCTGATTTAAGGACACCTTCCTAGTGTGGAGAAAATTGATATGTAGTACGCCAAATTCATTACTAACAACCAAAAAAGAAACACATATTCTTGAAATAAAGATTATGCTCTCAGAAGAAAGTTCGATGACACAATCTCCTTAGGAAATAAATAAGCAACTACACTAGGCAAATTTAAAAGAAACGAGATGATAAAACTTCAACAATAATTCAAAATAACCCATCTTAAGTAATAATGGAGTTCTTGATATTTCTGAGAACTCTCAGAGAGAAGAGGAGGAGGAGCCAGTCTACCTGGCTTCAGAGAGACTCTAATTAAATATGAATAAATATTATTTTCCCTTATTTTTTCTCTGCTAATCCTAATTACCAGTGCTTTTCTAATTTTCCCTCTTGTATTTCATACCATAGTGTCTCACAAGCTTCTTCATTTGTGTTGTTAATTTCATTTCCTTTTATGGGTTTGTATAGCTCTCCACAATGAGATAGAAAAAATACAAATATTCCTTTAGAATCTTACTACATCTTATTCACCTGGACAAAGTGCACTCAACTTACCCATGGTTTATTTCAAGGCAATAGACTCACACAACTTGGCAAACAGTAGTATAATGTTTATGGTTATCTTGACTGCCTTTGAGATCTTTTGTATTTTCAGGAAAAAAAAAATGTTTTCACCAATACTTCATAAGAGAACCTGTCCCTATCCAGTCCATGTGAAGGTCACACAATCACGAGTGCTGGCAAAGCCTGCATTTACAGGGCAGTTCAGTTTCTTGAAGTCGTAATTTCATTTTAATTTCTACCACAGATGGACTTACCTCGGGTACTCTGTAGTGTAACAGATCTACCTTTAACCAGGAAAGACTACAAGTACCTCAGAGGAAAGAGGATGGATGAGGATGAAGAGAACTTTAACTCAAAGACTCAACTAGGGCCATGGATTAGGGGTTGAGGAGTGGGTGGGAGCAGAGTCAGGGGTGAGCTAGAGAGTGGTAGAGTGTTTGCCAGAACCCTGGATCCCATCCCAGAGGTGAAGAAAACGAATTAACCAGGACCATAAGAGAAAGAAAGTATTAAAACTAGAAAGAATGAGGCAGAGTGGGCCAAAGCATTAGGATACAGATGTTGAGTTGAGATTTGGGGTGATCTATTAACATTTATTAAATGACTAGAGACCGCAGAAGCTTAATGACGGGATAGTAAATGTGGGCCGAATGTCTAAGTTAAGATCTACTTAGGAGATAGACAATTATGCAGAAACACTGAGTGCAGTTTTGCATTACCTTTGAGAACTCTCAAATTGCTAAAGGTTCATGCTGGCTACCAACCAAGTGTTTGGAAACTGGTGAGTACGTTATGAATCTCTGCATCTCCCAGACAGCTACATGAGAAGGGGGTTAAGCATGTAGCAAACACAGCAACAGTCTCCAAGGTGTGAACTCTGAAGTTTCCACATTCCATGGAAGTCATATGTATGCTTCTCTGTTCACACATGCACAGTGAGCCACTGACTTCCTCAGATAAGTTGCCTAGACAGTTCCATACCACAGCTAGATGGCAGCTAGCATCTTCAGAGGACACTGTACCAGCTGCTGGTGACTGCAGTAGACCCAGATTGGTTATGCACTGTAGTCTTTAAATGCTGCCTGCTTTTTAAAAGTCAGAGGCTCCAAATAATGCTGGAGGTAAGACATTTACCAAAAAAAAAAAAAAAAAAAAATGGAAAACATGCACACCTTGATACTCAACTGTGTCAAGAGATATGGAGGCTTTTCTGAAATGGAATTTCTGGTTGTGTTATATGATACAGACATGTGGTATTTTGCTGAGGTGGGACCCATGAGAGAACACGTAATGTTAGAAGAAAATGTAAGTAGGACTCAACGGACAGTGATGGTGATTGCATAGCTAGGGTTGCAACATTTCACTGATCTTGTGTCTTCATTAATCTTTACTTTGTTGAGAGACACACTGCAGAGAACTTCTGGCATCCCAACTGGTTTTGGTCACTCCCACTAACTAGAGTTGATAGGGACAGGGGTGGAGGAGGAGGCCTGGTTGTTTCTGCTGGATGGTGCCATCCTGATTTATGTTTGAAATAATGACACTACTGAACTGGACTGCTAGTATTCTAACAATGGAGATTGCAAGTGCCTTCAAAACACTACATCTAAACAGGGCCCCATCCCTTTGTCTTATTTACCGTCTTTTCTCCCCTACCTTTGGATGGTGGGCTAGAAGTGGGATCAAAGTATTTGAAACCTTTTATTAAAGTAGGTTTGGAAAAATCTAAGACTACATTCTTCTCTTCTACAAAATGATATTGTTCACTTGTGTTTTCTAGAGTTCAAAGCATATGCTCAGGTATAATTACTCAACAACTCAGACCAACTTCCCCCTCACTACTACATAAAAAGGGTATTTGATTGCACCTAGGCTGTGGTAATGGGACCCTTTTGCCTGCATGTTCCATTTAGCTGTGGAAGTAACATATTTTAAATCACCATCATCCCAATTAAGAAAATAAAATTATTGGTACAGACCTCACTGTCTATCAACATTTAAAAACTCTAAGATCAACTACAGAATAAAGAAGCCAGTGTGAAATGCAAGGTCCTCTGTTCAGAATTACTGAGAATTTAAAGGTGGAAACATCAGAATCACAAACCATGCCCCGAGTCTTGAACTCAGGAATTCAGGTCACAGCTCATACCTTCATAAATATGTTCTAAAAATTACCTCTGCTACTACCCAGAGAGAGCCTCTTATGCTGAATTTTCTAAATATGGATTCCACAGAATTAAAAGGCTTTCCTTCCTACATACATATTCATTAAATACAACATGTTTAAGAATTGTGAGTATGCTACAAATCCAACATCATGATTTTAGAGTCATCTGTGCTTATCTGTAAATTGCCATCCATTCACTTTTATTGACTATATTATATAAATAAATGTACCACAAGTTGTTGAACTATGTCCACACTAAAGAACATATAAATTGTGTTCAGTTTTCTTGTGGGTTTTTGTGTGCGTGTGTGTGTGTGTGTGTGTGTGTGTGTGTGTGTGTGTGTGTGTAAAAAACAATACTTGTGAAGACATTTGTGGATGTGTCTCTTGGTTCATGTACACAAAATTTCTTGATTTAGGTTTGTCCCTTGTAAGCAGCCACTGACAGTTTGACAATCAGCCTTGCTCCTGGTAAAAATGGGCCATTTACACTTAGTGTAGCTACTAATTTTGATTCGTTCCTATTACTCTCATCCAACGTCTTATTCTGTTTCACCCATTTTGTTCTGCTTCTTAATTTTCCTCCTAACCTGTCTTGTTATCACTGTGTTCCTTCAGCTTTAATTGAATTACTTTCTCTTGGTTCCTGGAAATTTAGCATTCCTTCCTATCAAACACTCTGGCCAGTCAAAGTAGAAACCATTACATATTTTAACCCTTGTCACTCACCTCCAAACTTCTCAGATACTATCATTCAACATTTCAGTTCTACCTTGTTTTGCCTTGTTACCCTTAGTGTCACTATTATAAATACTAATATGATAATGTATATAAATAGAAATTTAATAAATGTAAATTTCAGTCAGTCTTCTTTTGAAAACTAAGTTGTACTTCCCAGTTCTAACAACTCAAAATCTATAATCAAGTCTCTTCATAATCCTGCTATCTCCTAGGACTCAAATGTACCTTATATTCCAGTGTCTATTGTCAATCTCTTTGTGATATGTAGTCTGTGGTCTATACTTCTTCATATTTATTTTTCTACTTTACCAATCCTCTCTTTATCAGTATCTAATTATGGCTAAATTATTCTTAATTTGTCATTGCAACAAGTAGATATTTTCTTTTTAGGGGTTTATTGTTTGTTAGAACCCAAATTAGTCTAAAAGTAAAAGAAGTATATATATGTTGACTTTGCCAAATTCCATAGTTGACCCTGGAGCAGCAGGCCAAGGTGACCATCCTCTTTGTATTATGGTCAAATAGTTCAAGGACAATAGGCATCAATTCATACTGATAGAAGGTCTGTTGTCTTAGATGATAACACTCGGTGGGACTGATCCTACCCAGTGTGTTAGGATGGTCTGTGGTTCTTTTGGTCCTGCTTTTGCTTGTAAGCAGACAATAAATAAGACTGTCTTAAATCTAGCCAATGCTAAAAGGAAAACAACCTAGTCTTTGTAGTCTAGGCTATGTAAACATAGTTGCTTAAAGATGTTGATGTAAATTAGGGTAAGATGAATACTGTGAAGGAGAAAGAAGGATGAGAAATAATGGAGGCAAGATAATGATAGACTATTGACTCAGTCCCAGTGTCTTGGGATCAAAAAATTTATGCTGAGGCCATCAAATTGAAAACAATCAGGCATGGACATTATTAGAGAACTCTGTGTTCCCATGGATTACATGTATGTGTGTCTTAGAATCAATTTTATACACATGACATGCATATTTTAAGTCTGAGATACAGGATATATCATATCACTTTCTTTTATATTTAATGTCATTGTGTGCATGCTGTGATCATGGTTGAGACACAACCTGCCAATTACATTTTTAACACACACACACACACACACACACACACACACAAATGAATATTCTTCAAGGGTTTGCTTTTCATTCCTTTAGTGGGAAAAGAAGGCTATTGTCTGAAAAGGCAGTTTAAGGAGATTGGGTGTTGTAAAGAACCACCAGGCTTATTATTCGTGACATAAACAGAAACTTTTTAAGTAGATTATGTTCTGACATAAAGGGCCCCAGTTAAGACACCAGATGTAAGGCAGAGACACAGACAGCTGCTGCAGGCTTGAAGCCATGCTTACTGCTCAGTGGTTCAAAATGTTTACATCTAGTTTACTACTTTCAAACTCTCTGCAGACAAGTGGCAGGGATGTGTTACAGGCCCTGAAAATGGTTTTAGAAATAATCAAAGGCTGATATGAAGCCAGGAAGTGCTGAGCAAGCAGGCCCTGGTTCCACTTCACAATGCAGTGAAGCCTTCCCAGCAAAACCGTGATGTCACCGAAGGAAAAATAGACAACCAACCTGAAGAGAAATAAAAAGGTTTAAGTAGAATAAAATCACCATGAGAGTTACAGCGCCGGTCTCCATTGAATCAATAAGCAATTAGGTTTCCAGAGAATATGAATCCTACTTGCCAGAGAGAGTCAAGGAGACCAATATTCTCTCTAGCTCAGTCTCTGCTAATCCAGAGCCTAGTCATTCTGCACACTGAGATCAGCTCTCATCTGTCCATAACATCATTTCTCATTAACTTTTCCAAAGGACCACGGCAACTGGGACTCGTCTCCAATCATATTTACACAGCCACACTAAAAGGCTACAGTACTGTGCTGGTTACTTTCTGACAACACAACACAGACCTAGACACACCTAGAAAGAGCTCTACAGAGGAGCTGTTGCTGTCAGACTGGCCTGTGGGCAAGTCTTTGGAACACTTTATTAACTGTTAATTGATGTAGAAAGGGCCAGCCTGATGTGGATGGTGCCATCTCTGGGCAGGTGGACCTGGCATACATATATATATATACATATATACACATGTACATATAGACATATAGACATATATATAGACATATATATGTGTCTATATATATACATGTGTGTGTGTGTGTGTGTGTGTGTGTGTGTGTGTGTGTGTGTGTGTAGCTGAGCATGTCAGGAGAAGTGAGCCAATAGACAATGTTTCTCCTTGGTCCCTGCCTCAGTTTCTGCCTCCAGATTCTTGACTTGAGCTTCTGTCCTATCTTCTTTCAATATTGGAAACCTGTACGCATGTAAATCGTCTGTTTTCTGGTTGCTTTTGGTCATGGTATTTTATCACAGGAACAGTGAACCCAGACTAGAGTACACAGGAGTCGAGGAGCATCCTGAATGTAATGGTGCTTGTTTCCCCTCACTCTTCACATGAACCACATAACCATGACCCTCAGAAAATCCCATTAGGATAACTAAGCTTGCTGATACACTACATCTCACAGTTTCAATAATGTGATGGTATCCCAAAGCACAATGACCCTGTCAGCTCACACTTGGAAGACTAAAGGGAGTCCATACTATTGTGAGTACATTTCTATTTTTGATGAAGATACCACAACTCAATGGTATTTTCAAGTTTACAGGGTATATTGTTAGGATTCTATCGCTGTGAAGGGCCATCATGACCATGGCAACTTTTACGAAAGAAAACATTTAATTGGAGCTGGCTTACAGTTTTAGAGGCTTAGTCTATTGTGATCAGGAAGCATGGCAGTGTGCAGGCAGGCTTCTGGAAGAAACAAGAGTTCTACATCTTGATGCACAAGCGTCAGAAAGAGACTGAATGTCTTTTATACTGACCATAGCTTAAGCATGTAAGACCTCGAAGCCCTACATTTATGATGATGCCCTTCCTCCAATAAGGCCATACTTTCTCCAATAAGCCCACACCTCCTAATAATGCCACTTCCTATGGCCAAGAATCTACACACATGAATCTAAGGGAGCCACACCTGTTCAAACCATCACACACAGCTAGGAAATTAGACCTTTTGTTTCCAAGCTCAGAGTTCTCTCCATGGTCTGCCTCTCACAGTCTTCCTTGATTTTACATACACACAAGCACAAACACAATCGTACGTGATTGCATTCTTACATGTATATTGTTATGTGATCACTTGCAAATACTCTCTCTTTCACATGCATATAGTGTTTACATTGTCACACACACACACACACACACACACACAAGACACACACTCAGACACAGCTGACCTCCTAGATTAAAAATCTCTGACATGCTACAGTGGTGTGACAAGCCATTAAGAACAAGCTTACAATGCAACTATGGGATTTAAACAAGTATATATTCAATGATAAACATACAATATTATCTTGAGAGATGATTAAAGTAAACTTCAATAAAAAATCAGATCAGCACTGAAGTCATATACATATGAGTTAATATGGATATGACTGAGCCAGCTACATTTATGTAGCTAAGAAAAAAAAAAAAAAAATATATATATATATATATTAAATAAAAAGATGCCATGAATTTGAAATGAAACAGGGAAGGATACATGGGAGGGGGCTTAGAGGGAAGAAAAGGAAGAGGGGAGATGATGTATTTATACTTTAATTTCAATTTAAAACACTTTTGTGTCTTCTTACTTCTTAGTGTTGTGTTGTGTTCTTCAGAGGTGATTTACTGAAATGAAGAAAACGAACAAAAAATAATCCACAACCAACCTGAAAGGAAGACATAAGTCAAAAGAAACCTGAGGGTGCCTGCACACTGCCCCCTGGGACTATCTGAGAGAATTCTGTTTCCTTACTCATGAGCTTTGTGTCTGTGGTTGGAAAAGTGGGGATCACAAATGTATGTACTCACTTCAAAATGTCCTCCTATAGTCTTTCAGATCTCCAATCCTCCAGCCCCCAGTCCCAGTAAACTATGGCTCTGATGCTCAATCCCTAGAACACTAACTAGTCACCCTGAGTGCAACATTGAGGAAGCTGCTCTCTTTACATCCTCGGGTGTTGGTACCTTTAGCATCTGTTAATGATACTCCTCGTATTTACATAGAAATGTACCTTGCAGCCTTGTGGAAGCTCACCATAGTTGGTTCATGAGATTCTCCAGTTGCTGTTGTCCCATGTGATGACAAATAGCAGATTAAAAAAAACATATTAGGTAAGGGTTGCTAATTAAACTATTCTATTCTGATTCATCATGGTCTTCAAATTAGCTGAGGAGGAGCTGGAAGGGCATCACAGGTGAGTTCAGAGAGAAAGATGAGAGGACCATCAACCTCAAGTCCAAACTCTCTGTTCTTAGTGTCCCTCCCAGACCACATCAGCTGCTATGGTATGTGTTTACGATTCAAAAACAAAATTAATTCAAGTATCTAAAGAAAAGCCAACCATTCCAGATTTCTTATACTAAGGAAAAATCCTTTAGAAGTACAGAGATTGCTTACTGACTACAATGTAAGCCAAAATAAACTCTTTCATAAGTTGGTTTTGGTCATGGTGTTTTATCAGAACAACACAAACTAACTAATACAACTGGTAAGTACATGAAAAGATGTGTAATTTTACTGCCTGCCAAACAAACACAAGTGAGACCACAGGATGACAGTGTGCATGCATTGGGATTAGCTAAAAACCAGAGCTGGCAAGGCGATAGAGGAATAAAAAGCTCCAACACAATGTCTGTGAGGACATAAGATGGGATGGACACTTTGGATCGCAACTCAACCGTTGTTCGAAATGCAACTGTAATGTTTACTTTTCATGCTGCTGTAGAATACCTCACAGCATCAGTTTCATCGAGGAAAGATTTGCTTTGTTTCACAGTTGGAAGAGACATCACAATAGAAAAAGCATTATGGCAGACAGCTCTATGGTGCTGGGAATATGTGGCTACCTCACCTCCTCACATCTCTGGGCAACAGGAAGTATGGACAAGGCGGGACAGAAAGACAGGGTAGCCTGAAAACCTCAAGACCTAACCCTCAGAGATCATTTGTGCTTTTTTTTTTCTTCAGCCAATCCCCACCTCCCAGAGGGTCTACAACTTTCCAAACCAGCATCATAGCTGAGAAAGACACATCTACATGTGACAGTCTGTGGGTGACATCTTACGTTCAAATCTTAAGAACCCATGTGGATACAATCTCTCCATACTGGTACCAGCCCCTGACACGTGAGAGAACAATCAATGGTGTGACTTCATTCAAGATGAGAGCATTCATAGTGCTTCTGTTTCTAGTCATAAACAAATGAGAGAAAACATATCCATGTAATGGTCCACAACACAGAGAAATGAATTATTAATGTATGTAATAATGTGGATGAATCAGTGAAAGAGGCTAGTCAAATGGTAATACATACTAAGTGAAGCCACTTATGAAAACTCTAAAAGGTAAGTAAGATCCAACATGTACAGAGTGGGAAGCTGTATACTCAGTGGTGACTAAGTTGATGTGTATTTCCAAGAGGCATGAGGAAATTAGCATCTGACAGGAATATTTGCTCTCTTCACTCGATGTTGCCCGTTAGTAGCTATAGTTTCAGTTTAGTGGTAGAGCACTTGCCTGCCATCTGCAAGGCCCAGGTTCAATTCCTTATACAACCACACCAAAAGACAAAAAGAGTGTATGTTTGTAAACTTAAAATACATGTCGTCTTTTCTTGGGTCAGTTATAAGCCAACCAAATAAGAAAAAGCAGGTTTTATGAAAAGAAAATTGTAATCTGCCTCTTAAAAATCAAGAGAGAAGCTACGGTCCACCTCCCAAGCCCTGCTATTACAAAGTAATGTCATAATGGCCATAATGTGGGGCAATTTGCATAAGTTATATGTTGCGTGGATACCCAACCCATCTCGTAGTTGTGTTTGGAAACCGGTCTAGCTAGTACATCTTGCCATTCAGGACAGGACGTAAGACCACACACATATGCCTACATGCTCATAGACCATTGAGTACACAACCCATTCTAAGCAAAACCACACTTAGCACCGTTGCATTCTGTTATCCTATGACTTTTGACTTTATTTACAATTTTGGTTGGAACCTAATTAATCTTATTTTTAAAGAAAGTTATATGCTTTTACACCATGAACTCTTTGAGTTGGTCTTTTCATTAACTCTTCAACCAATGCCACATGCTACAAGCATTTAGAAATTTGGGAAATGCACTATTTCTGAACTCTGATATTTTATGAACAGAGAGCCCGAAACTGGTACAAACTGATGTTAAACTAGTGTTGGAAATGGGGTGAACTTACAGTAGCAACACTGGGGTCCAGGGCCACTACTCTAAGCTAACTCAAACAAGAAATACATACAATGCTACTTAAGTCACAGTGAAAACTATGTAGTAATAATAATAATAATAATAATAATAATAATAATAATAATAAATAACAACAGCAACAACTCAGTCTCTCATTGGGTAACTTGGGACATTTTGCTTTACCTGAAAAGAAAACAAAACCTATAGGACTGAGGTTCCTAAATTAGAAGTAGAGGACCACAGCTCTCATACACACTCATTGTGATGGCCTTGTATCTGATGTGTCTATCACAATCAGACATCATGTGGGTTTGAGAGGAACTTACCAATTCTGAGCAGATCAGGCTTCTTCAGCAGAAATAGAAGAATGTGTGAAATCAACATTTTCAAAGAGAGTTGGCCTCCTTCTATCCCAATGTCATATCTCGATGCAAATGATGGTGCAGTATAGAGTAAAGCAAAACAGAAATGAAGCTAAAGAAATAATAAACGTTAGAATAAAGGAAAAGAAGCAATCTATGATAGAAGGAAATAAGAACCAAGGTGAACCACACAAAAGTCTAAGGTCAAGAGTGCTGAGGATGGGAGGTAATGGTCTGCTCCTACGGAAGAGAAAATCACCTGCGACCCAATACCATTGGTCAGCCATAGATATATGTACATACATATACACATACACATATACACACACGTATATATACATACATATACATATGTATGCTATAACATTACACAGACTGAACAAGTCGTATTTATGTATTTAGGAATATACACACATACAGAGAGATATAGAAATATAGCTATATCTGTATATATAAGGACAATTTTTAAAAAGAGGACAGTAACTTAAAAGAAAACGAGGTGAGGTGATTCATGTGAGGGCTTGGCGAGAGTAAAGAAAAGAGGAATGATGCTCGATATTATAATATCAAAAAATACTTCAAAAAGCATGCAAACCAGGTATGGTAGAACATGTCTGTAATCTCAGCACTGGGGAAAGACTTAAGTTTGGAGCTACCCTGGGCTTTATCTCAAGCACATGAGCAGTCATAGCTATACGGCAAAATCCCGTGTCCGACAACAATAAAGCAACCGATCCAGGTACAAGTAGATGCCATAGAGTTAGGAGCATGAGTGTCAAGGAAAGAGACTCAAACAAGTACAAGGGAGCTCATCCTGAGTAGTTTTTCAAATGAAAGCAATGGTAGGTAAAATAAAGACCTTTCTCTCTCCACCACAGACAATCAACTTTCTTATCCTGTGATGAGCTCCTTTTGTTCCTCAATGGGAATCTCTGAAACAGCGCAGTGGTACATGACTTGACCAAGATCACAGGATAAATCTGTAAGCTATCACTCTTACAAATATGTTGAGTTAAAAAGCAATGGTTTTTGCAGATGTTTTCAAGTCCCTAATCCATCAACTTTATGCAAATCAAATAAAGACCTAGTCACGTGACATTAATAGAGTTGTGTGATCAGAGGTTGGAGACCCCAGAGAGGCCTGAAGAAGCATTTGCTTCCTGCTGAAACAGCAAACACGGAGGGAGGCCTATGAGTTTAGTGGCCTATGAGAGCAGAGGGCCACAATCCTGCAAACACAAAAATTAGGATTCTGCAATAATCTGTGAGTGAGAAGAGGAAGTCATCCCCAGAGGAGTGGATCTTTTTCTGCCAAGATTCTCAGCAGAGAACCCAGCTAAACTACACCGGGACCCCTGACCTACAGCCAAGATGAGATAGTCACTCATGTTTTTTTAAACCATGAGTGCCACAGTTTGTTATGTAACAATAGAAAATGTAAGTGCTGCCTTTAACATGGAAAATGTGTTTATTTCTCCTGATTTCATTCAGATTAATCTATTTATGACATCATGTGGGCCCTCTCAGAATCCTCTTCCTTAACAAGAAAGCTACCAATTTGTGACTTCATTGCCCTATTATATGAGTCAAAGTACTGTAGCTATTTCTCCAACTTCTGATTCTGATCCATATGCCACTTGGATTCAGCTTATACCTTGATAATGTTTATCATTTTAAAGATTATAGTATCTACCAAGCATTATAAATACTGAGGCAGGAAAAAAAAAAACTCATACCTCTTTGTTCAGATGACTACAACCCAAACTATCACAAACATTAGATTCAAAGATCATTCAAAGAGGAAGATAAAATGTCTCTATAGCAGCCAGTATCCTATGTCCACTGTCCAACAGGTCATATCGAACGTCATATCTCAACAGGATCACTAGAGTCCGTTCTTGCCTGGAGAGAGGAGTTTGTTCTTTGTGTTGTAAGTCATTTAGCTGTGTCCTTGGGTTCTACATGACGGTAGCATACCTTTTCCCCAATTATGATAACCAAAATTATTCCACACATTGGTAAATGTTCCCTGGGAAGCAAAGCATCCCAAGTTAAGAACCATTATTACAAACCCATAAATGTCATGGTAAACCCTGTGGCTATTTGAAATCAATGTGTACTGCAAGCAAAGCCCTGCTTTGCAAATTGTGTGCCAGAAAGGGAGCCATCAGCAGTGTGAAATAACTGAGCGATTTAAATGACAATATTCTGAACTGAGACCTTCTAGAAGTGGGGAACAAGAACAAAACTTCAAAGGCGTTATAATGATGAAAAGTAAAAGATCACATTAAAAGATTAGCATCAGACTGGGGATAAATCACTTATCATGGAAGCAGGAGGATAGGAGTTCAAATTCCTAAAACTCAGCTAAAATTTTGGCAAGTGTGTCAGTCCCTTGTAATCTCAACACTCAGAAGCAGGGGTGAGGATGCCTGGGGTAAACTGGTTAGCTAGATCAGCTAGAACTGGTGATCTCTATACTCAGAGAGAACCCCTACCTCAATAAAGCAGACCAATAGAAAAGAACATCTGAAAAGGAGGCCAATTTTGGACCTTCACATGTACATGTGCACACACACAAGTATGCTTATGCACATGAAAACATGTATACACACATGTAAACTATATATACATACATAAGAAAAACAAATAATATATACCAATGTTGATTAGATGGTGAAATAAAATAAAATATTCTGGGCAGATGAGTGTCTTAGTTAGGGTTTTACTGCTGTGAACAGACACCATGACTAAGGCAACTCTTATAAAGGACAACATTTAATTGGGGCTGGCTTAGAGGTTCAGAGGTTCAGTGCATTATCATCAGGGTGGGAGGGGGCAGCATCTAGGCAGGCATGGTGCAGGCAGAGCTGAGAGTTCTACATCTACCTGTGAAGACTGCTAGTGGAAGACTGACTTCCAGGCAGCTAGGATGAGGGTCTTAAGCCCACACCCACAGTGACACACCTACTTCAACAAGGCCACAAACTCTAATAGTGCCACTCCCTGGGCCAAGCATATACAAACCTTCACAATGAGGTTGTGTGTAATATACTATTGAAGTTAAACATGTGACTACCTGAAAATTTGAAATTATACCTGTGGTTCTTAGAAGTGACAGAACCTTACATGTGAAAAGTATTTATAGCTCTCTTTTAAAGTGATGGTATTTAAAGAATGCCCACCATGTATGCCTGGGACTATGTGCTTTTGACCATATTTAGATGAGGGGAATCAGTTCATGTTAGCTGACGTCATTTGTTTTACAGACAGAAAGGTATATGAGTCCGGATAAAGCATGTGTTTAGCATAAACAAGACCTTGGGCTCAATCACCCACTCCATTAAAATAAAAAAAATAAAAAAATAAAACACAAAAAGTCAAGAAAAAAATAGAACTCAAAGACAAGTCCCTAGGGCTATTCTTCCAACTGCAAGGCCAGGACTAATTAAATACAACCCATTGCCCCCGTTCCCAAATAGTTTTTAGTCAACCAGCATGCATGTCTTCAGAATCATAGTATGTTTTCTCTGTTATAATTATGACAGAGATACAAATCAAATTCCAAAGCAAACAATTTCCAGACACCTTCAGATAATAAAGGCAGCAGTTGTTTGAAGAAGAAACAAAAGCAAGATGGGAGACTCCCAAGGCTCTCCTTTGTATAATAATTTAATTAATGGCATGTTGAAAAGAGAAAAGCATTTTCCTTCATGTTTTCCACCACTTTTGATTCTTTTCATGAAAACTTATGCAATCCGTTACGGTTGTTACGGTTGGTGCAGGTTCCCTAATATTTTATGCATGCTTGATTTGCATATGTGTCTTGAGTGTCTCGTGGACAATAAACTAAGATCAACTGAGTTAATTTGCTTTCTTAACTCTGGTTTAATTGTTTCATGCCCACTAAAGTTAAGATCAACGGAGTTAATTTGGAACTTAACTCAGAAAATTAGAATCCTGATTACCAGATCTTCCGTCAAGCATTATGTAATCAAGATTGTTTGACTAAGTAGCTGTCAACAAACTTGTGTTTACTCCTGTACCCCTGTTTTATAGTTCCTTTGGTATGGGAATGTACTCTGTAGACTATCAAAAAAGAAGCATAAGCACCGGGTAGCCACCATCCTTTCAGTCTGACGTCCGGCCTGCAAGGAAAGCAATGACCGTTGCTTGTAAGCAATGATGGCACAAAGCTTGTGGGGCAACCAACCAATATCTGATTCTATTTAAAGTCCACACTACAAGATGGAACCCATACTTGACACACTGCTTAGGTGACCAATAACCAGAGACTAGATAGCCTAGGGTCCTAGAATAAAGCAAAATACTGCTTGTCTAAAAATAAACAAACAAACCAACAACAACAGCAATAACAAGTGTAGTGATGAAATTTCTCATAATGACATTCTGCTGTACGCATAGATCAGTGCCTTGCTCAGCCGTCATCAGAGAAGCTTCCTCCTGCAGCAGATGGGAACAAACACAGAGACCCACAGCCAGATGTTATACAGCGAATGAGAGTCTTTGAAACACTAGGCCCTAATGGGATGTCTCCATCAAATCCACCCCCATTCCCAGAGGCCACAGAATCCCACAGAAGAGGAGGTAAAAAAGAATGTAAGAACCAGAGGGGACAGAAGATCACACACACACACACACACACACACACACACACACACACACATACACACACACATACACACACACACACACACACACACACACACACACACACACACCAAACAGCCTCTTTAAATTAATAGTGGAAGCTCAATATTCATAGAGAGTGAACAGCAAGAACAGGACTTACCCAGATCTCCCTCAGATCTTCTGTTCAGATAATATAGCCTCCAAGTTAGTATTTTTATGGGATTCCTGAGTGTGTCAAAGAGTAGGTCACAGATTCTTGTGCCTTCTCTTTGGCTCTCTTTTTTTCTGTTTGTCTTCTCCAATTCTGATGTGACAGGTTTTTGTTTTATCTTATTATAATTTATTTTATTGTATTTTATTATTATCCCTTAGAAGCCCCTTTTTTCCAAATAGAAGACAGGAAGGAAATGGATTCGTAAGGGAGGGGAAGTAGAGAGGTACTGGGAAGAGTAGAGGGAGGGGAAATCACAATCTGGATGCATTATGTGAAAATCTATTTACAATAAAAGGAAGAAAATGTGTCTATATTTCCTCACTTAAAATGCTCAGCATGATGAAAGAAAGAGAGAAAGGGGGGGCAGGAAGGAAGGAAGGAAGGAAGGAAAGAAGGAAGGAAGGAAGGAAGGAAGACCAACAACAACAAAAAATCTATAAATAATAAAGAGTGGTTTATTTTAGAGAAGCCACAGTCACATTGAATAATAGTACTCTACAGTGTGGCATTGTCTCATTCCTTCAAAACCCAGAGCATCTGAGAAATGCAGAGTGTTCCCTGATGATGAGGAAGGTACCCAGAGAAAAGACACATGCTGCTGGGATTGCAGAACTCACTGCCAAGGACAGCTCCAGGAAGAGGAAGAGGAAGAGGAAGAGGAAGAGGAAGAGGAAGAGGAAGAGGAAGAGGAAGAGGAAGAGGAAGGAAGTTCAGAAGTCTCCGTGTGATTGGGTTTGAAAAGAAGCTTGGCTTCACCAACCTAAAGCTTGTCACCTGAGCCAGGAGCAGGATTACCAACGGGAGTCTGTGTTCACTCATCCTCACCGCACACGCACACGCACACGCACATTTGTTCTTTCATTCTACAAAGTCATGGGTCAGAGACTTTGCCCGAAGTTCCTGGGAGAAGGAAGGGCCACATTGGCAGCTTCTGGCATCAAGCAATACCAGGTAATTACTAGACTAAAGAAGTATCTTTTAACTTAAACTTGAGTACCCACAAAGGAGAATGCTAAGTCACTTACCAAGGCAGCAAAGTGCAAATGTGTCTGAATGTCCCTTCACATTGAAGCAAATACTCCATCGAACCCTTTGTAACAGAATCATTATCTCGAGACTCATCCATTTGTTGTTTTGATAGCTAAGTAATTCCAATCGTTCTCTTGAAGATGGCTAATTAGTCATCAGATTTTCCTGTGTGGTCCTAATACAAGACTCATTGGTCTAAAGATATCTGGAGGAACTGGTTTCTTTTAAACTTGTTTTTTACTTTTAATGTCTATTGGGTGAATTGTTAATTTACAAATTTGGTTTTTGACACCATACAGTCACTGAAACTCCCAAGGACCTATGAGGTGTGCCTCACTGACGTCAGGTGGATGCCAGTGACTCACAAATATGATTATTCTTCATATAGCACATGCGTGGGAATGTTCGGGGGGAAATAACGCTCCTTTCGTAGTTAGGTAGGGTGTTAGCTAAAAGGAAACCTTTTCTAGCCAAGAAATCATCTGACAAAACAAACCAGAGTCTTGCTATTCAGCAGACAGCTCAGCTTTTGAAAAGCCTAGCGAGGTTTTCTTTCACATAGCCTACTGGTTCTGACCCCTCCATATTTTCAACAGCCACCAAATCATTTTAAATTCCATAAATGTTCAAAGAAGCAACTGGACCCCAAATTAGAAATACTACCGGTTTCATCTCTCTAGGAAGCATTTATGGGAAGCCAGACTTTCCAGTTGTGGAGTTTGTAATTGACAGTCAGTCATAAGCAGTGAAAAGGTGGCAAGCTCCAGGATATCAAGGTAGGATTAGATCTTCGGGTATCATGCATCTAAGAAGTGGGGTCCTGTGCAAAATCTGACTTAACACCAATAAAATTAACCCTGGAATTCAGTGCTCAAGGCTCTTCCAGGCTAAAATTCCATTTATTTCAAATTGTGCTATTTCCAATTTCTTTTAGTAATAAAATGCATGAATAGCATGCCCCCCCCCAAGGCTATAAATAGTCAACAATGCTGTGCTGCTTTCATCAGAAGCAGGGAGAGAAGGAAGGGACCGTGGCTCTGTGATGGCATACTCTCTAGCCTGAGGCAAGCCTCCACAATAACTCACTAATCATTAATAATTCCTTTGCCCATTTAGTTTCAATGAATACATCAATCAACTATTTACTCTAGCACAAGACATGGGAAATTGTTTGAAGTCAAAATTCTTTGGGGGCATCAAAAGTATGTAAATTACCTGTCTTCTGTTTGAACTCTGAATAAGGGTGGGAAAGAAGGAAGAGAAGGAAAGATAAGTCAGAGAACCTCTTGGTAAAACTGCTTCCCTGCCCTTGTACATACACAGTCACACCTTCAGGCTGCTCCAGTACTGTGATTAAGATAACGCCCAGGCACAGTTACTGACTTCTGCATTGAGAACACAGCAGGCTGTGTGTGAGTAGAGTGAATTCAATGTTTACACTTTATCCTTATTTTTCTTTCCTTAAGCCATTCAACAGTTCAGGCGTACATTTTTGTTGTTGTTGTTCAGGAAGACAAAGACAGTGGATGTGTGCAACTGTCTTGACTGTCCCCAACAACTAAATAAACAAGCCCAAAAGCATTAGCAAATCAAAAAAGCTCTTGATGCTCTGGCAGGTGACTTACACTCAGTTCCCAATAGCCACATCAGGAGCTCACAAAACCCTGTATCTCCAGGCCCAGGGATGTTGACTTTTCCTTATGGCCTCCTCTGGTACCTCCGTTCACATGGTACCCCCCGACACACACACACACACAAACAATAAAAATAAAGTGAATCTTTTACATAATTTTAAAAGCACAAATAAGAGACCTACAGGGTGGCTTAGCTTGGAGAAACACTGCAAAGCCTGATTATCTGAGTTCAGTCCTGAGAGCCTACAGTAGAAGGAGAGAATTGACTCCCCAAGGTGGTCACCATGGGACCCACACTCACACACACAGAATAATAATAATAATAATAATAAATTGTTTAAGGCAAGAAGATGTGACGTCGCTTAGCCTCCCAATCTCACCACCAATGCTTTTAAAGTAAAAGTTACTGGAAAGAAGATAAAAGCAAAGTGAAGTATTAATAGAGCAAGCAGACACAATACCCTCCAGTACTAACTACTTCAACACTGGACCATCTGACCTTTCAAAACCAACAAGCATGGTGATTGGGCAAAAGATTCTTTGTTCTTCAAAGTGCAGAAATAGCATCTTTGGACTCTAAGGCAAAGTTGGTTTTGCTTTCTCATCTTGATGGCTTCAGCACGCTTCTACACGGAATAACTCTGCAAACCCTAAGGCCACCAAGTAGTATAAACAACTCTGATAGGTGTCAACACTTTATTTTTCCTCTCCCTAGGCAGGTTCCAAACTACTCATATAGATTCCTAATAACTACAAAGTTTAATTTATGACCAAAGAATTCCAGAAAACCCTACCTGTTTCTCTGTCCCAGGCAACAATTCCCTTTCGAAATTCTATCTCTCTCTCCCCACTGTGGTTCCTATGGTGACCACTAGGTCTTGATTTCATTATGGCCCAAGGCTTTTGGTTGCATTCAACAGAAGCTGAAGTAACTCGGGTTCCCACTGGTCTAAGAATCTAGTGCCAGACAAGAAGTCTCACTGAAAATAACATTTCCAATTCTATCATCCTGGGAATAAAAACCACTACGATTTATAAGGGAAATAATTTAGATATCTTTAAATGGGAGGGATAACATAATTCTCCAAAGAGGAAAAAAGTAAGTATGTGTTTCTAGTGTCTTTTATTTATTTTATTGTTGTATCCAAAATTCTATAAATTTTAATGTCAACCATACATAATTACAGATGTCAGATCTTAGAATTCTGCATTCCATTATGAGGCTGGAAGATACCTTAATAAGTATATAATCATGCAAAGAAAAATTTTAAGGAAGTAAATGGCCATTTGTGGAAAAGAATATGCGTTAAGGAAGTGTTCATGATATCTATATGTGGAATTGGCAGAGACGGACATTAAGGAGGAAAACTTTTATTCTCAATTCCAACACATAGACCATAAAAATTAATAGGTAAAGTGTTATCAAAAAACAGATGCTCTGTTGCAGAGACCTTGGGGAAAAATCATACCAGCTGGCTTTCTCTGGGAGCAGGACTTCAGCATCTCACAGAGTCATTGCTACACACACCCAAGCTAAAGCATTTTATTGGACCTGGCTTCATGCTTGAGTAACAGTCCACTGATGGTGATGGGGGATGAGGAGGGAGGGTACCAGTGATAGCCAGAAAATATGGATGCTGTACTTGTAGATTGTGTTCCTTTTAATTTGAGGTTCGATCTCTCTTTCTTTATCTCGTCCTCCCTCCTCCCTCCTCCCCCTCCTCCTCCTCTTCCTTCTTCTTCTTCTTCTTCTTCTTCTTCTTCTTCTTCTTCTTCTTCTTCTTCTTCTTCCTCTTCCTCTTCCTCTTCCTCTTCCTCTTCCTCTTCCTCTTCTTCTTCTTCTTCTTCTTCTTCTTCTTCTTCTTTCTCTTCCTCTCTCTCTCTCTCTTTCTCTCTCTCTCTCTCATTCCTAAGTAGTTAGATGCCCCAACAGTTCCTTCCTTCCTGTCTTATCCTGAGCAAAGCAGTGATAAGAGTCACTTGTGACTTATAGCTCAAAGAATGGGTGTTTAAATGTTTAAGAGGGGCATATATCCTTAAAAATAAATTCAACAAAGGCCAGACCAATGGAATTGAAAATGATACAAAAATGATTCAAATACCATCTGCAAATGTAATTTAAAAAAGAAATTAAGAGAGCAAAAGAAGAGAGAAAGATAAGGAGATGACATCAACCGATGATACCTTATTCATGCCTACCACAGTACACTTTGCCAAATATGGTGGTTCTCAAACTGGGGTCCCTGGACCAGCAATGTCAGCACCAATTGGGCCTTCCTTGGAAATGTGAGCTCCACCTCATACCCATTTAATAACAATAAAAACCAAGCCTGAATGCTACCAACCCTACAGGCTATGGATTATCCTGACAGCTAAATCTGAAAAATCGGTAACCTGCCTTAGTTCTCCACATCAAGTTATAGTTGAGATCACTGGGTCATGTCAACAGTTACAGTTCATCAGGGCTTGCTCACCAGGTCTTGGGTGCCATTATAGATTTCTAAACATGCTCTTAGTGACAACCACCCCTCTCAGCGTCCTGGAATAGGTCCTGTGAAAAGCCTTCTATGACAGATACTTCGTTTGGGGCTGCTCAGCCTCTTGGAGTCTGTTTGTTCATCAGGAAACAGTGACATTGAGTCTCTAGAAGGTTCAGTGTCGGGATCTGATGTTATACATAAAGCATGGTCTGGAGGAATAATAGCCTAATGTAGGGAAGGAAGCAAATAAATGAATAATATTCAGAAGTCTCTAACATAACCAATACTGATTAAAAACACTCACATTTTAGAAATCTCTGGCCCTTGTTGGAATTCAATACCTACTGAGTTGCTTACCTTCAAACAAGAAACCTACTCAGGTGAAATCAGCCGGAAGGCCCTTTCTTTTCGTGGTTCCATAAAAACAAAGCACTTTTTTCTCAAGCAAACAAAACAGCATGGTATTTAAAAGCACAAACTCTGGTTCCAAACTGTATCCGTTCAGGCACTGACTCTTCTTTCCACGGTCTAGCCTTGACGTAACCATATGAACTACCAGCAGTAAATTGAGGACTGTAACAGTTCATTACATCATAGCAGTGTGGGATGCTCAAATTAATTCATACGTGTGAAGGACAGAGAGATAAGCTATGAAGACTGATACCATCTAAATCAATTAAAGTATCATTGATACCAATTTAGTGAACTAATTATGATACATTTGGAATCAAACAAATTTGAAGTTTTACCTTAGTATTTAAACACAAATACGGATTTGTGTAGTGTTTAATCATTAACAAAAGTAGACTTCTCGTTTTTAATTCATTAGGCTTAAGGGAAAATTTTTTAAGGGATGTGATTTTACCTGGATTGTGAGCTTTTTACACACAATGTTCCTGGTCAAAAGAATCATGACAATATTGCAAAGCATCCTTTCAGGTGCTCAAGAGAGATAGGGTCCCTTTAGCACAGCTGTTCTCAACTTATCGGTTATGACCCATCTCAGGATTGAACAAACCTTTCAGTGGTTTCCTAAGAGCACTGGAAATAAGATATTTATATTATAATTTATAACAGTATCAAAACTACAGTTATGGGGTAGCAACAAAATAGTTTTATGGTTAAGGGGCCACCACAACATGAGGAACAGTATTAAAGGGTCACAGCATCAGGAAGGTTGAGAACCACTGCTTTAGTAAGCCAAAATAAGGTCTAAAATCACTATATGGTTTGGGATACAGCCCCCACCCTGCACATGAAGACCTTGGGTTTTATCCCTAGAACTGGAAAAAGAAATCTCTCTAAATGCACAACAAATCATTCTGACTGACTGGGTTTTATTTACATTTTCATTATATTTACATAACATCTAGGAGATAATTACATGAGTAACATATCTGAAAGCAAAAGTACTCTGAGAGCAAGCCGACATGAACGGAAAACCATTTTTACGAAGGGTATATAGCCAGGCGGTAGAGGCACACGCCTTTCATTCCATCACTAAAGAGACAAAGGCAGATGGATTTCTGAGTTTGAAACCAGCCTGGTCTATAGAGCAAGTTCCAGGACAACCGAAGTTGCACAGAGAACCCTTTCTCAAAAACAAAACAACAATAAAAATAAACAAAGAAAAAAGAAAAGAGGAGAAGAGAAGAGAAGAAAATAGAAGAGAGATATAAAAAGAGGCTGTCAAGATGGCCCAGAGGGGAACGGTGCTTGCTGCCAAGGCTGGCAATCTGAGTTCCATCCACAGGACCCACACTGCACTTGGACCTCCACGAGTATATCATGCCACATTTATTACCATAAACATATACAAATTTAATTTTAATTTTTAAAGGAAGATATAGTAGAGAAGGTGGCCATGGAAGAGTTTCCTTTGATGAAAACATTGAAAGCAATCACGAACAACACAGGAAAAGTTAGGCTCATTCTGGTGTCGAAAGCCTTGCATCCCTTCAGAATCCATGTATTGCAAAGTCAACCTGTACGGTTATATCCAATCCACCAAAAGAAGACAACCTCTTCATCTTACCTGTGATAAAATATCTAATAGCCTTTTAAAAGCCACAGTTCTTTGTGCTTGCTTCTCAAACCAAGCAAGTCTTCTTCTACCTGTTCTCAAATGCACCCCCTCGACCCCATTCCACCACTCCCACTCCTACGCCCCCACCCCCACCTCCACCCTCACTCCTCCACCCCATCTCAGCACCTATTGCATTCCACTTCTTTTTTTTGCAAAGGCCACAGAGGAAGATGTAAACAAAGCCTTCCTCTCATCTTTTGTTGGGAAAATTGCAGCCATATCATTCCCTAATGTCAGGTCTTAAAATAGGTAAATTATGGCCTTTGTCACACGGCTCAGGTTCTTCAAGATGTGTTCATAAACACTAGACATTCCAGAAGCATCCTACCCTAAACTCAAAATTCAAGTTTACATTTTAAAAGGAAAATATTTTCTAGGTGTATTTTTTTTCCAAGTGGAAAGATATTTTGAGATTTTGTATGTACTGGTAATGATAAAGTATCAAGGCACAAAGAGGGTTAACAGAAGTGTAGAATGACCCTAAGCTGATACCAGCAAACTCTCCAAACAATTCACATAATCAATTACCACTTTAGGTTAAGCTCCATGAAACTGGAGTTATCAGGATCTGGAGAAATATCTCAAATTTTCAGAGCACTCCCTCCTCTTGAAGAGGACCAGAGTTCAGGTTCCGGAACACACATGGTGGCATAAAACCTCTGTAGCTACAGTTCCACCTCATCTGTCCCCCTCTTCTGCTGTCCAAGAGCACTGCGCTCACGTGGTGTTGCGCTCACGTGGTGTTGCGCTCACGTGGTGTTGCGCTCACGTGGTGCGTGTACGCATGCAGGCAAACACTTATACACATAAAAATCAGTAACGCTAAAGAGAAAAGTGTTAGCAGTTTTGTGATTCGATCTTGGTACTTCCTTACTTTATTTGTTAGACAAAAATGCCTGACACAGTTTATTGGAGGAAAGCTTTTCTTTGGGAAAATCGGTTCAGGGATTGTCTATAGTGGCTTCTCTGCGTATCCTTGGACAGAAGGTCATGGTGGCTGAAAATGTCAAGGAGATGGTTTTATACTTCGAAGTAGCCAGGAAACATGAAAAATCCTGACTCCCAAATGGATTGCAACATGTCCCACTAGCTTAACTTCCAAATACCGTCTCTTTCTCCTCCTCTTCCTCCTCTTCCTCCTCCTCCTCCTCCCCCTCCTCCTCCTCCTCCTGCTCCTGCTCCTCCTTCTCTTCCTTCTTCCTCCTTCTCCTCCTCCTCCTCTTCCTTCTTCTCTTCCTCCTCTTCCTCTCCCCACCCTCTCTCTCTTCCCCTCCCCCTTCCTCTCCCCTTTCCCCTCCTCCTCCTCCTCTTCCTCCTTTTCCTCCTCCTCTTCCTTCTTCTCTTCCTCCTCTTCCTCCTCCACCCTCTCTCCCTTCCCCTCCCCCTTTCTCTCCCCTTTCCCCTCCTCCTCTTCCTCTTCCTTCTTCTCCTCCTCCTCCTCTTCCTCCTCTTCTTCCCCTTTTACCTCCTCCCCCACCCCTGAATCCACCCTTATCTGCCCCAAAGCAACTATTAAACAGGTTTTAAATTGTTAGGAAATTTGGTTTATAAAAGAAGGAAGTATATACAGATGGGCTTTCCAATGCTATATGAATCAAGTCATTTAAGTCCTCAAAACTCTCCATTCTACATAGCTATACAAAAAAGAAAAATTATATTGCTGCAAGTTCCAGGAGGCTTGTATATGTAATGGTATCACTCAAGCATAGGCCTGCAGAGATCCGTCCTCCTTCAGCTGAGGTCAAGAATGATTGGTGGCTGTTCAAATGTTTATGCAACTCGAATACTCTGCCACTTCCTTTCTTTCAGAGCTGCTTTTCCAAGCCATCCTACTACACATTTACTAACATAAACCAGAGATAGTTATATGTTATCCCAATTAAATGTTTCCTTATCAATAATCCAAGAGCCACACCTGCAGTTACTCTATGTAAGGACCACGTGACTGGAGGTGAATGCTGCGGTGTCCTGACTCTTTCATTCAGCATTTCAGTGACTTTAGGCAAGTCACTTAAATTTCTCTGCCTCAGTTTCCCCATCTATACCAAAAGGACAACAGTACTTATTTCACATGGATCCTGTGGAGATTGTGCAGCTTAAGCTAAATCCACAAGCTTTTAAGTACTTAAAACAACGACTGGCCTACTACTACCCAATATGTTAAATCCACTACAGGAACAGATCGAGGAGACAGAGTCCAACATGGGAAACTGGAGCAGCTTTACCAAACATTAAGAAAGAGCTCGTGCTTTCTATAAGAAAATGGTTGTAGAAGTAGAGAAACCACAGGCCACACTGATTCAAAACCTCAGAAAGGCAGAGGTGCAGGATGAGAGGAAAAAAGAAATCTAAAGAGTGTTAACTCCACTTCCAACATGGAGCATGGGGAAAAACGAGCTATGTCCCTTGTGTTGACAAATGAGAAGCCAGAGTTGGGCACAAGCCAGTTCTGAAGCCATTCTCACTCTTCATGCTGTGCTCGAGGGATCATGAGTTCTCATAGACCACTTGAGAAGACAAGGTTCCCATCTCATTGCAAGCTGTTCTGTGGGTGCATGTGTGTGTATTTGTGCCTATGCGTGTACACGTGTGCATGTGCATGCATGCGTGTGTGCATGTGTATGTATATGAGGCTTATGGGTATACATGTTTTGAAGGGTAAACCACAAGTTTGGGAGTGCATATCTGCATAGGGGTGCCACACAAATGTGAAGGCCGGAACACAGTCTCAGGTATTGCACTTTGAACACTGTTCACACAGATTCCTATTTGTCCTGGAGTTGGCAAAAATAGGCTATGCTGGCTGACCAGCCAGCCTAGAAATCCCATCTGTTACCACCTCTCCAGAGCTGGGATTACAAGTCTATGCCACCATGGCTTTCTCATTTGATTTCCTTGTTTCATCCTTTGTTGTGCTAATAACACCATGGTAACTTAAAGCAAGTTGGGGAGGAAAGAGTTGATTTTGCGCATATGTCCACTGTGGCCCACCACTGAAAGGAGCTGGTCAAGAACGCAAGAAGGAACTTGAAGCAGAAACCACAGAGGAACTGGTACTTGCTGGCTCATTCTCCAGCAGGCTCATAGTTAATTAACTTGAATGGTGCTGTCACGGTGAGATGGGGACCTTCTACGTCAACTGATAACCAGTCCCTCACAAATGTACCAACAGACCAACTAGATCTAGAAAATTTCTCAACTGAGGTTTCTCCTCTCAGATGACTGCATGCTCCGTCCAGTTGACAATGAAGCCCCATCAGGACACATGGATCCTGGTGAACAGAATCAGGTCCTCGTGCTCGAAAGGCAAGAAAGCATTTCACCAACTCAAAATCTTGACATCACATGGAACCTGATTGGCTAGGAGTTGCGGTCAGTAACTCATATCTAGGGAATCTGATGGGTCTGACCCAATGTTTCCCAAGGAGGTTCACTTTCAGTCCTATGTCTGGGTTCTGATTAGATGCTGCTCTCATGGCCTCCAAACTCCAAAATAAAAACATCAAGTGGCAAACCAGGTAAGTGTTTCAAATCCTTTCAGTGGGACAGAACCCTGACTGAAAACCCTTGTCACTTTATCCTACCGCCACATTTATTCCCTCCAAAAAGCTTGAAACCTGGGCTGAGAAGATGGCATCTTTGAAGATCTAGAGTACACAGAGGGACCAGCTACACCATGCTGTTTTTTACATAGGCCAGGCTGCAACCAAACAGAACCTTACTAGCCTTAGGGGCTTTGGAGCCTCTGCCTCCTGCATGGGTTTTGCCTTCTAGTGTCTGGTCACCGCAGGAATCAGAGCAGGTGTCTGCTGAGGGGTTCAAGCCAGCCTCTTTCTGGAACCACTCTGATCATCTATCTAAGGGGACACCCAAGCATTTTCTAGGACTTTATTTTCCATGGGGGACTAAGTTGTAGTAGTGAGGAAAGTAGATGGGGGCCATGGGGGTGATGGGGAGTCGATGTAGGGAGGGAGAGAGTAGGGCACAGACACAGGTACTGTGAACAGGAAAAGGGAAAGATGGGGTGGAAGGACTTGAACAGGGAAGGGTTGGGAAGAGTATACAAAGGAAGGAAAGAGGAAGAAGGGACAAATAACACTGAAGATGTTTTTTAAAGCCATAGGAAAACACATTGTATTAGCTTATGTAACAGTGTGTGTGTGTGTGCGTGTGCATGCGTGTATGTGTGCTTGTGTATACTTTAAATGTAATTACACCATACAGGATGAAAGTGCTCACCTTAAGAACCATGAACATCTAGCAAAAAATTCCAGCTCCATCCTTTGGGGAAATCTTCCTTTCAAGTTGTTGGTCATGAGGGTTCAAAATAGTCCCAAAACATTGTTGACTACTGCCATTCCTCTTGACTGCCTCCCAGAATTTGAAGGCAAAACCATATTGCTGAAGACACCATACACTTCAGATACAGGACTTGGAGGAAGTGAGCTGGAACTAAGCTGAAAGCCTCCTTCCTGAAGACTAGCTCTTATTGTATCAGAAGGTGTTATGCAAACTGCCAAGGGAGAAAAATAGTCAATAGTCTGACCCAGCTTTAAAGCATATGAACCACAATGATGGTGAGATAATCCCAAAGGTGCAATAGTGGTACTTTCATCTTGAGGGTAACTAACAGTTGTCTAATTAAATTTAATGTCCTCTTAATAGGTGGATATTCGTGTCTGGTACTCTAAACCTAGCCAAGTACCTGTGGCTGGAGAGGTCTTAGACCTTAGAGAATTTATGTTCTTTTCCTGAACCAATGTAGATTCTAATTTTGACTTTTTAGGAACTGTCTTGTTTCATTAGACAAGGGCAACATTTCATCCATAAAAAGCAAGCTATAGATGCCACAGTGAGATTTGGCTTTAGATACAATTTGACTTCGATTCATTCCAGATTCAAATTTTGTAATAACTTAAAAGTGAGTGAGTGAATTTCCTGTTGTCTCACACACCACACCTTCTAGTAATCTCTGCCATGAAACTTAGTTTAAGTCTCATGTAGCACATACTTAAGGCAGTCCTCTGACAAGTACATATATTCAGCCTTGACTTACAGGAAGCACGATACCAGTCAATAACCAAGCTAGAGAGATAAGGCAGGGCAGGAAGTTTGGTCAGAGGATAGAATTTATGGAGAGGAGTAAGTTGTGAAATGTGACACACTACTGGTTATAATATCCTGTCTACTTGAAAATTGCTGAGCGAGTAGATTTTGTTATCACAAATAGACATGTGAGGCAAATCACATATGATTTAGCTCTAGATGCAAATGTATCATAGTTATGTGTTTGTAAACATGCTCTATACTTGTGCTATACAGCTTTACCTTATTATGACAAAGTACCTGAGGTGGTAAACTTATAAAGACAAAAGGTTTGTTTGGGCTCACGGTTTGAAAGGTTCTGTTCCATATGCCATTGTATTCATTGCTTCTGGAACATTGACAAAGGAATATGTGTCAGTGATAGGGAGTGCACAGCAAAACAAAGCAGCCTACCCCACTGGCAGCCGCCACCACAAGAGGAGAAAAAAGGAGGGAGCTTGGGTCCAGAGCACTCCCACAGTCACCAAATGTCTTCCATTAAGTCCTGTTTCTTAAAGGTTCTACCAGTTCTACCTTCCAGTACTACTGCAGGCTGGGGACCATGGCTGTCATCCACAGTCCTTTAGAGGAAACTCCAGGTCCAGATTATAGTAATATCAAAAGTATATGCAGTGTTAATTTGTCAGTGAAAACTAATTTTGAAATAAGCTTTTTGTAAAGAGGCCAGTTGGCACTTTATCAAGTGAGCCTATGACTGGGGTGTTTCCACACTGGCATTTGCAAAGCACAAGGCACCCGACCTGCTTTTGGAAGCACATGACTAAACTGCTCCTGCGATATTCTCTTTCCAACATTCACGCATCCAGCCTCTGCATCTGGCTCACGTGTATCTGAGCGATGAGTTTGCCCGGTGACTTTGTAGCGGCACGGGGAGCGTCAGGTTTCTTGAGCAATTACCCAGAATTAAACTTCTGGTGGGCCTCAATAACTAGGGGATTGATTTGTTTCCAATTTCACAATTTAGGAAAATGGCACTTTCATAAATTATTTCCCTTTGATCCCTCTAACAATCAGACTAATGGTTTGAGCAGAGTCCTCTTAGGGCACGGAAATAAGCAACTTTTACAAACAGGTGGCTAGAAATGATTATTTTAACTATTGGCCTATTTTATTTAAGCTCCACTACTCACAGAGTAATTTTTAAATTCAGTCATTTGTTCCACTGATTATCTACTGTGTTCAACAGTATACCGGGTTCCTTGGGTGGTAGACGGATACGCACGGAAGGTAATGTGGTAAGAGAAAGGCTGCGTTCTCTGCCTTCTACTTCACTACTGTCTGCTTCTAGAATTCTCCTACACTCCCAAGCATCCAACGCAGAGAGCAATACACACAGGGCGATACTGTAAAAAAAATGTGTGAGCATCCTGAGGAGCTATGGAGCCAAGAACTAAAGAATAGAGTGGACTCACTTTCTTGAACATCATACCAGTCTTGGAAAGTAGAATGTAGGCTGCAGAGATGGCTCAGCAGGTAAGAGCACTGGCTGCTTTTCTAGAGGACCCAGGTGCAAAGCTCAGCACCCACATGGAAGCTCCCAACTGCCTATGATACCAATCCCAGAGAATCAGATGCCCTTTTCTGGTTCCACAACCAAAGTGTATATATGTGTGTGTGTGTGTGTGTGTGTGTGTGTGTGTGTGTGTGTGTGTGTGTATGAATACATAAATACATGTGTGTGTTTATAAAAAGTACTACACAGAGACAGGAACATACAAAGCAACACAGAAATGTACTCACCCAGACACAGACAGACATACACACATTCTTTCCCTCCCCCTCTCTCTCCCCCCCTCTTTCTCTTTCTCTCTCTCTCTCTCTCTCTCTCTCTCTCTCTCTCTCTCTCTCACACACACACACACACACACACACACACACACACACACACTGTGATAATACTGAAGCCTCTCTGTTATAAAACTTACCATCGGAATCAACCTCCAGAAGCACTGGCCTCCTTCAGGAAGAGCAGCTGGAAGCAAGGCTACAGAGCTCATTCCACTGAAGCACAAATGCAACTCTACCTGAGGGTTACAGGGTGCGTATGTCAGAGTGGTGTGGAAGAGAGAAGATGTCACTGGTGGACCGAGCCAGGATGCTCCTGAAAGGCTGTGATGCCCACTCTGGTCTGTACTACCGTCAGATGCTCTAAAATCGCAAGGTTCGCTGGACAAGCAAGCAAGATTTTACAGATGTGTGAGTGGCAGTCAGCAAGTTGTTGTGGGCAACGACCCAGGGTTTTCTATTCCTCCAGGTCATTCTGTTTCAGGCAGGAAGTGAGGTCCCACTTGGCAAATAGGCAGCACAGGCAGTGCTTTGTGTAAATCACTAAATAAATCACTATATCAATATCTAATAATTGGTCCTTTCTACCTTACTCTACTTCCATAGCTGTTCTTTTAAAAACTGAGGAAAAAAAAAACTATTACAGGACAATATGCAAATCATTAATCATAATAGCTAGATAAATAATAGTCTTCCCGCCGCAGGGTGTACATGACCACGCCCCACACAGTGCATCTGAGTACATACCTGTTCGACACAGTGGCATCTTTCTCTACATTGAATGAATGCTCTCTTCATTTCTCTTTATTTAATAATAGACCATGGACATTTTCTAAAAAAAAAAAAAAAAAAAAAAAAAAAGATATTTTAAAAAAAAAAAAAAAAAAAAAAAAAATACAAGTTCTTGAAGAAAAATATCTGTAATGTTTACATGGTAGCATTCAACAAAAATACAAAACCATGATATTCAAAACCATTTTTCTGTTGTGAAATGCAAATATTGCAACATGACTATAACCAAAAAACAAAAAAAAATGAAAAAAAAAACAACCAACAACAACAAAACATGAACACAGATCTAAGTTACCAGACTCTGAGTGGCGTAAACGATGACTTCAGAGACATGTTGTCTCACAGATGATTCTTAAAGATGATGAGAATGTCACATGATGGACTAGGGAGGTCAGGGCATTGTGCACAAAATAATATGTGAACTTCTTAGCAATGACAAGAACAGGCTCTTGTGGAAGAGGAGGAGAGAGGAGACTGGGCCCTGGGTGGCACCAGAAAAGCAGCTACAAAGGGGCTTGGGAGCCTCAAGTACATCCTGTGGGCCTGAGGGAGGCTTCAACACATAGGGTACTGCTGGATTCTGAGGATGAGCAAAATTGAAAATTAAATACATCAAGCACATTGTGCAACAGACAAGTGGCCTTTACCGTGGTTCTTTCTGTACCAGTCCCTTGGGAGTGGATTTGGTGTCATTGCATGTATACACCTGAGTGTACATACATATACATGTGCACTGTATAAACAGACATAGTAAACAGACTACTACATACTAGGTGCATAGATACGGTATGAATATGAGTCCATATATTTTTATCTTCATGGTAGATTTAGCAGCATGATTTATTCCTTTTCTCCACTAAGAAATAAATGTCTAAGTTGTGTGTGTGTGTGGGGGGGGTGCTGTGTAGGTAAGTTTTGTGTGTGTAAAACTAAAGACAATCATGGTCATAGAGACAGAAAAAGAAATATACACACCATATATATACATATATCTACAAAGACACATACTATATAAATAAATATATGTCATTATGTATTTATATTTATATAGTGTACATACTTTAGTATGTGTGTTAAACACTGTGACTCAAGTCCAACGGTAGAGGGTTTCCTTACTTCACTCTCTATGCCTGCATTAGGGACAAGGACACCAGATTTCTGCAAACCTTTCTAGTATCTTCAGGCTGCAATTCCAGAACAGCTGTGTCCTTTCCACAAGGGAGGCTTCCCCTTGTATCCTAATTGGGCATGAAATCTGACTCACCAGCACAAGTTACAGTGGAGCTGGCCAACAGAGCAGCTGCCTGTGAAACCCCTTAAATAACTCCCATCCGGTGGCTGAAGTTGGTGTGGGCTGAAGCATGCAGCCCTGCTCACCTGTCAGATGCTACAAGGGATTCAGCTCACCCGGTCTCCTCATACATCATCGATGTATCACTGGCTTATTCCATTCTTCCTATGGCTTCTAATCAGCCAGAAACAGTACAAAGGTCCCAATATTTTTTTTTAACTTGATAGAAAAATAGATAGAAAAGATATTGGTGTCGTGAGGTTATTTTTCATACAGAAATTTACCCCATTAGAGATCAAAGAGAAAGATCTATTGGAAAAAAAAAAAAACAAAACAAAACAGAACAAAACAAAACAAAACAAAAAAACAACGTGGGTTTGAGAGACAGTGGTCCATTACAGAGTTGAGAACTGGTGTTATGTCGAACCACCTCCAAATGCTAGTGACTCTCATCAAGTCCCTGCCAGGTTCTAGACAAGCATGAATTATTAAAGAATATCCCAAGTAGCTAAGTCCAACCTGTAGCTCACAGGATACATGTCCCAGGAGAGTCAGGAGTGCAGCCCAACACATTTATAAATGACAATGTCATATCACCATGTCAAATGATTGAACACCCCTGCCTGAGCCGAAAACCCCAGGTTTTGGCCTAAGACAGTCTGGGATGAGCGCAAAGCAAACAGTTCTAGTCGATGATAGGGGCTAAGTTACTTAGCCTCTCTGACTGCTGGCTTTCTCATCTGAAGCCGTATATGTTTTTAACACAAGCAATTGCTGTGAACGCATACAGAGAAGACTCAATAACACAAGCTAATACTGCTGACGTGTCTCCCATGAAGACTACCACAAACAAGTGCACAATGGGCCAAAACCAAGCTCTCCCACCCTAACCCTCCCACGGAAACCTCAGGATTAGCAAGACCCCATCTGTGCACTGAAAGAATTTCATTCCTTAATAATTTGTCCCAGCATGTAAACCTCTCTCCTGTGAACCTCAGATAAAGAAATCAGATCATTTCCACCTCAGAGACTGAAGGACTTTTGTTCTTGAGCACAGTAACTTTGAGGAAATAGGCTTCAACAGACCTCTTGGGATTGATGAAAATTATTGATTTGTATTTCCTCCTGATCGATATGTAGAGTTAATGCAACTTAATGTCCCAATTTTCCTCAAAACTAATTAGCAAGTTCAAGATGCTCATGGAATCTACCTTTGCTCCTAGGAGGGAGAAGAGGGTCCATAGAGGGGACAGACCAGTCACCTCCAGAAAACAAACAGACAAACAAACAAAAAAACAAAAAACAAAAAAACTAAACAAAACCACAAGCACCAGGGGCCCAAAAATTCTCCAGCCTATCTAATTGTAATCTTGATAATTGTAATTCTGAAGACCTTTCTACCATATCATATACACAACTGTGTCTAGGTAGCATTAGAAAGCTAATAATTCTTGGCATTATAGGGAACTCAGAGAACACTTAGTCAGATATCTCCTTTCTGACTATAAATAGGCACACAGAATGTTCAGTCTCACGTGGTTGCTTCAGACCAAAGCAGCGAGTTTTAGCTCAAGTTTTCTGGTGACCCTTGTGGCAAGTGCCTATTTTGATTTTTTTTAAAGACCCCTGAGTCTGAAATTACCCAGGGTTCCTAGTCAGAGTCCTCAGCTCTGAACGTCCTGCAGTTCAGGGCTGGCATGGCAAACCAAACAGGCTCACAGTGAAAACACTTAGGTAAGTCTTTGTAGCCTCTTGTTTGACTCTTTCTCATATCCACTTAGTGAAGTCGGTTTTCCAGGCCCCTCGTCATTTCAGTTGTGTGCTACCATAATGATGTGGGACCCATAAGAGTCTCCTCTGTGTTACTGTGCTCCCAATGACTTTCCTGGCTGCCTTTCCCTGGACTGTGTACAACATGGGAGAGTATTTTCCACAAGCAGATGTTTGCCTCAGAGGAGATACTCAACACCTGAACACCCAGGGAATGTTCCAGATGGTCCAGGGCCGGATTTTTAGCTTGAGAGCTGTGTGGTGGGCCAGGCCATCATTAGCAGAGCCTTCTCTTTGGTCAGCAGGGGTTTTTCACGTTTCCCAACCACAGTCTCAGTTGGGACCCCAACAGATATCAAGCCTTGGCCTTCGCTATTATCACCTTATTCCCTCCTGCCTAACCCTATTACCACCTCTCTCTCTCTCTCTCTCTCGTGGGCTAACGAGAAAACTGAATTATAACCTTTCCAAAGCAAGGCTGATGGGGAGACGGCCTACCTCAGAGGATGGACTCACAGAGAAAGCAAGTGTCCATGTTGGCTTGAAATTTAGATAAGAACCAAGGTGTGGATGCCAGGTAACGTTAATAACTGGTCCAACAGTGCAAGTGCATACACACTTACACATAAGAAGGTGTAAGTCTTCTCAAAAACCAGTGACCCGCCATTACCAAAAGAAACAAAACAACAACAAAAACAAAAAAAAAAGATACACAAACTAGTTCTTCCAAATTATGAAATGATTTCCTTATTACTAGAATCCTGCCCCTAAAAGGCAAAGCAAAGCTTCCTCCCCACACATCCACAATAGACTGGTATGGCTCAGACCATCTCTATGTGATGTCTCCTTCCAACCGCCAGCCCTAGGGAAATTTCTCCTGGTTCTTTCGAGTGAGCTCTCCACAAAAATCCCTTGCCCTCTTCACATTAGTTATTAACAAGCTGGAGGAGTGGAGTGGCAGCCCTCCTAAATTAAACACCTCATACTTCAGGCTAATTTTCTGTTTTTTATCACAAGAGTGGGGCGGTATTAGCGGCCGAGCATTTTGTCAGCTTTCTCGTTTAGCAAAGCAGCTTCAATTTATTAACAGTGAGGACCGCGCATGAATCAATATGTTTCATTGGGCCATGTGTCATTTGTTAATCGGATATTGATGAGATTATTGACGCACAGCTAATTAATCTCCAGGCCTGTGCTAGCCTTCATATGTTTCCTTAATTATGTCCTTCATCTTAGTCTGGCAGCCCGAGCAGCAGGCCCCGACCGCAGACAGTGAGTGAAGCAAAGCTGTCAGGGGCGCCTCTCACACATTTACAATCCCTCGGCAGTGAAATTATTTTCTTAGTTGTAAATAGGTATCAAGGAGATATTTAATAACATTTGGCAGAGGACTGATATTGATTGCGGTGGAGTGGTGTAAGATTCTGCAGCCATGGGGACTCTGCCTTGGAAGGAGACTATTAAGAAAGAAATCGCTTCGTTAGTGTTAAACAATCACAGAAGTCAGTTGTCACCTGCTCTATGGAATTTAAAAAAAAAAAAACCAGTTCTACCGCACACATTGTTTATGTACTCCTGGCTGAATATTTCAGGTCATTGTGCTCCGGTTTTTGTCTTACCCATGCAGTCCCATTCCTTAGATACACACAGCAAAATAGGACATTCAGGAAGACCCTGATGTCTACATTTTAAAAATTCATCGAGTCACTGTTGCTCGTACAATTATAATTCCACTGCCTGTGTACTTAAAGCCATGAACCCAGAAACAAACAAAATTTATATTAAAATAGGAGTCCACTTCCCTCATCCCCCAAATTTAAGTTTTCTCTAGGCAGAAAGGGGAGGTGGGGCAAGGCAGGTTCTAATCTGCCCATTACTCGGATGACTCATTTGCATGTAGCAGTCACATTGAACCTACTGACTCATCTGTAAAATGGGAGCAAGGTGAGATGACTTGGCTAACAAGCAGGCTTTTTCAAGGATCTGTGGGAAGAAGGAGTGAGAATACTTAGATCGCTTAGGTGTTCAAAGCATTCCAACACCAGTTCCAGATATGTTTGGGACATGTAACCAGGCACCATCATTACCTTCCTTGTATTTTCTTTTTTAAATATTTTGTATGTGTTTCCGTATTTGTGTATGCAAGTATATGCACGGGACTTGTGCACATAGGTATTTGTGGAGGCCAAAGGTCAGCATCAGTTGTCTTCCCCTGAAACTCTTCAGCTTAGCCTTTGAGACAGAGTCTCTCATTGAACCTGGAGCTTAGACTGATCTGAACAGACCACCTAGTGTCAAGCTCCAGGGATCTGGCTGGCTGGCTCCACCCTGCTGTGATGGAGTTATAGCCATGCTCAACCACACCAGGCTTTTCTAGAGATGCTGGAAACTCAAACTCAGGCCATCATCTTTATACAGCAAGCACTTTACATATTGAGGCATCTTCATAGCTCTGTCACTCTGTCTCTGGTCACCCATCAGTCCCTCACAAGGGGTCACATGGCATGCTAAGGTAAGAGACAGAGTCACTGCAATGGGATTGTCTCTGGGTTCTCCTCCTCACCTGTGGCTTCCTCTTGCCTAAAATTCAAGGGGAGAAATCCAACTGTATCTCCCTCAGCATGCGAATACATATAATGTAAAGAACGATTCTCTCGAAGCAGGGATTTTCATAAGGAGTCCCCTCTTAGAAACAAATATAGTTCAATATTTGTAGCATCCTTATAAATAAAAGGAATGAGGAGCAATTCCCATTGGGTAAGGGGACTTGTGATGGCTAGCCTTCGTTGTCAACTAGACATGCCTGGGAAAATGGAATCTTAGTCGAGAAGCTGCCTCCATTAGACTGGCCTGTGGGTATCTCTGGAGCTTTTTTCTTTCTTGCTGATTGATATGGGAGGGTCCAGCCTGGGCTACACACACACACACACACACACACACACACACACCACATACATGCCATACATGTCTATATGCCAACACTTAGGGGATTGTTGGTCTTCAAAATGATTAAGACCACCCCAGGTATGACTTTGGCTATTTGAATCCATATCCTATATGTGGATCAGAATGAGGAGAAGTCAGCAGTAAAGTATTAGCAATAAAACTTCAGTGTTATACTTTAGATCAGTCTAACTTGATTTTCCCTATGCAAGACCAATCCAATATTCTTTCCTAAGCTTGCTGGCTCTCTGTGATAGGGTAGTGTTGTCAACTGGACAGAATCTTGAATCACAGAATCTAGATGGGCTTTTAGGAAGACCCAGTCATTAAGGGAGTCCAGTAGGACTCCCTAGCTGGACTCCTGGATTGTGGAAACAGAGAACAGGAGCTAAACACAGGCACGCATCCATCCATCTCTGCTTTCTGATTACAGATGTGATACCACTAGCTACCTTAAGCTCCTGCCTCACCGACTCCCCTCCAATGAGCAACTATACCCGTTAACTGTGATCTGGAATAAGTTTTTACATTTTTTGTCCGATTATTTTATCACAGTCTCAGGAAAAGAAACTGGGGACAATATCCCCTTGGGCTTTGCACTTTTGTTCTCTATACTTCCCGTGAGAGAGTGCACAGTCTGGCTTCAGACACATCTCTGTGTGGGTGACTCTGTTGCCTTTATTTGCAGAAAAGACTTGTCTGGGCTATTCCAGACACGTTCTAGAAAATGTCCATTGAAATGTGTAATAAGATTGCAAAACCCTTTTCACCCGTCTTTAAAACTGATCCATCACGATCCCTTGCCTCTTCTTTTAACTCAGTCAAATCCTTTGTTCACTCTCCTTGGTCAACACTAAACAGCTCTCCCAGAACTTCCTGTCTAAGTTACTAGCAGCCCCTTAACCACTCCCATCTCCTCTCTGCCATTTAAGGATTCTTGCCTGTAGCATACACGTTACTCCTGCATTTAAAATATTGATTGTGGCTCTCTGCTCCACGTAAGGGAAAAACCCCGATTTCATCCATCCTTTGATTTGTACAATATGGTGGTCGCTATCTCTCCACGTCCATCTTCAACTGCCCCCTTGATATCTGGCTGACAGTCTTGGTGAATGTCTGTCAGTTTCTTGGCTGCCCTGGGTTCCTGTCTACATTGTTCTGCTTGGGGTACTCCTCATTGTGACCCAGGTTGCTTGCCCTTTATTGTCACTTCCCTTGGCCAATGCTCTGACACCATACACTCTCAAGCCCAAGTTTCAGTTTCATCCTATTCCTATTCTTTTAGGTAATGTTTATAAAGATCCATTCATTCATCTAGAACCTTCTGGCTGGAAAAGAAGTTCTTCCATTGTTGGCCATTTGTTGTTCAAACCTAAGAGAATTCTTCAAATATGTACGTCTTCCTAAACACCTACCAAATGGAGACTGCTGTGGTGTCACACGCCTATAATCCTAGCATGGTGAAGGGGGAGGCAGGACGCCACCTTGATCTGCATGGTAAACCTTGTCTAAAACCCATGTATAAATGTACTTGCTTATTTCCTTACCCCACACCCCCTTCTGAACACGTTTTTTCTTTAATCATGTGCTATCTATCTATCTATCTATCTATCTATCTATCTATCTATCTTACAAGTATGAGAGGCACAACAGGCCCTATACCCTCTATATTCCCTTCTGTTGTGCTTTCCCATGGGTCTCTTTGTCCTCCTTGACAACTTCATTTCCACTTTCATATCTTGTAAGTTTAAATTTTTCTCAACTCTAATTTTAATAATGGTTTTTAAAAGTTTTAACCTCCTTTCTAGATCATCACCTACCAGGAATGGTAGTGGAAAAAAGAAAATAAAGGTTATTAAGACACAGGAGGAAGTGGACCCGTTTAGAAATTATTCTTCGGAGCAAATCCAATCTGCATTGTCAGGAATCCAGAAGTTCAGTTCACAGGTTAACAGCAGCAGCTCGATCTACTTCATGGATACACCAGCAGCCCAGTTCAGTAGTGTTGGGATAGCAAACAGGAACCAGTAGTGGTGTCATGACCTAGCAGAAACAGCCAGGCCTCAGCCAAATCAGCAGGAATCGGCAGGAATGACCAAGATAGGCAGGGATGTCCAGAGAAGATCTTGGCTGTGCCACTCTCAGCAAAGATGCAAGACTAAGAAGTGTTGCAGAGCTAGCTATGCAAGACCCCATCACTGTCCATTGAGTCCTATTATACTTCCTCCAAAAATCACGTATCCTCCATGGGTCTTGCCTCAGCACAAGAGTCATAGCAAAACTCCACATGACTCTGTATCAGCTGGCATCACTCTGCCATTCGGCCCAAGTCAGAGGAAGCTGCAAGATGCCACAGAAACCTCACGAGAAGTTTTTCAGTACTTTTCTCTCTATGGAATTACAACAAACACAGCTCAGCTATGAAATGTAAGGCAGACCAATACATGCGTGTCATTAGCAAAGAATCCTTCATCACGTGTCCTTTCATGTGCTTGCTTTAGCAAAACATCCTTCACCTGTGTCCACTTCAGTAAAACATCCTGCAACATAACTGACTTTCCAAAGAAACTAGAAGTTTCCACTTCAGTATCTTCTATGCATACATGATTTTTGCATCCATTTAAGATCTAGGGACTACAAGTAAGAGGAAAGCATATAATATTTACCTTCTGAGAATGGCTTGACTTCGTTAATATGATTCTTTCCAGTTCAATCCATTTTCCTACATATGACATACTCTTGTTTGTTTGTTTGTTTGTTTGTTTGTTTGTTTCTGGCTGAAAAAACCCATTGTGTAGCTATGTCATGTTTTCTTTATCCATTCATCTGTTGCTAGAAGCCTAGGTTGGTCCCATAACTTGGTATTGAGAATTGCAATAGGCACTGATATGCAGGCATCTCTGGGATGTGCCAACTTAGTGCCCTTTGGGCAGATACTCTGGAGTAGTATAACTGGGTCACGTTACACCAATTCACCATACTGACTGCCCGAGTGCCTGGACTAGTTACAGTCACCCAACCTCGTCACCAGTATCTTTAGTTTTTTTGTTATTTGTTTGCTGAAAGACTGCCATTCCTGCTGGGAAGAGAGGGAATCATAACATAGGTTTGATTTGCAGTTTTCTGACAGCTGGTGGAGCATTTTTCCATGTTTATTGGCAGTTTGTGTTTCCTCCTCTGAGAGCTGTCTGCTCACTGCATTGGCCCATTTCTTTATTGACTTGTTTGATTTCTGCTTGGTTTTTTTTGAGTTCTTTATTTGTTCTAGATATTAATCATTTATCAGCTGTACAGCTGGCCAGGGTTTTCTCCTATTCTCTTCCTGCAATTAACTGTTTCCTTTGCTGTACTGAGGGTTTTTAACTGTTCACTTGTTGATTGTTTCCTAGTGACTTAAGTCTTGCTCGGGAAGTTTGATTAATAAACTTAGATTCTCGATCACAAGAAAGGCTATTTTTTATTTCTCTTTCTCCTCATTAATGATTTGTTAGATTTTTTTTGTCATCGAAACTATTTGTTAAATTTCCACGAAATAATAGGTTGCTTTTACCATGTATAGCCAATATTAAGTTACATGATATGTGATAAAATCTACTACATAAATGTATAAGCCTGTTAAAGAACAACTTTAATGACGACTTATGATTTGAAAAATTAAATTATTGAACTTTTCAATTAAATCCAAAGCAAAAGCAGTTAGTGGTTCAGTTGCATTACTGCCCAACTGTACTATGTTTTGCTATTATTTGTGCTGTTAGGATGGTTTCTGTCAAGTACTATGCTACTGTGTGGCTTGAAATGGAGTATGGTAACTAAGATGTGGATCAGTGGTAGATTGTCTGCCTAGTTTGGAAGACAATGCCCTGGGGTTCACCCTCTGCATGATGGAGAGAAAGGGAAGGGAGAGAAGCAAAAGGGGAGGGGACAGGAGCAGACAGGAGGGGAGGGAAAGGGGAGGGAAGAAGGAGATAAACTACCCATGAAAATAAGTTGTCATAAAATATTTTAAATGCTACAGAACGAGATTGTTCCTTTCCCCTGGCAGAGTGAGCTAAGTGTCTATTCCACCATGACGTCTCCGCTGATGAGATACCTGGTCTAACCTGATGGTTCATTTGCAATCTGTTCTCCTACTTGGACTTCTCCCTGATTAGTCTTCCAATTTATCCAGAATGAACCTTCTAAAGCACAAATGTGATCAAGGCATCCCTCCAGTGAAAGAATGGACAGTTGCTCATCACCTGAATGGGCTATGACCTGTGAGAGCCTCTGCAGCTGCTTTCCCCAACTCTTGCTGTGAGTTCAGGCTCTGGCCCTCTACGCTTGCATTTGTGACTTTTTATGGACGTCTCCCATTGCTCTTCCTATATATTCTGAACACACATGACTTCCTCAGTCCTTCTGAAGCATCCTTCCCTATGCCTCACCCTTGCTGCCTTTACTCAGCAATATGATTATATATGGGGTTTCATGTCTCCCTTCTGCAAACTTGATTCTCTTACCTGGTATCATATAGTGAGTGTGTAAGAAATATGGGCTGAATGAATGAATGAATGAATGAAAGTGAATGAGATTACAATGAAACAAGCTCTCTGGTCATACATATCCTAAGGTTCACAGAAGCAACTCAGTGACAAAGACAGCCGACAGTCATCAATTTAAGGGCATCCTTAAGAGGTCTAAAGGAATTACCATTCTCGCCGTCTCCTTACTGAATGTTCTCACAGAGCTTATGGTAGGTATAAATGACTCATGGGAATCTCAAAAGCTGTGCCTAACTCCATCCTGGGTTTAGGCTGTTGATTCAGACTTCTATTTTTCTTCTGCTTCTCAGCAGTTGTCAATAACAGCCAACAGCAGCATGCTCTCACATGTAACACAGCTTCCTCCATAGAAGCCTCACCTTGCTACACAACAGATGTACTAGTTGCCTAGTGCTGTCTCCTTCCCTCCCTCAGATGGCTCCGCCCACTTGCTGACTGGCAAACTCTCTCGGCCGATGTGGAGATGTGGACCTAACTTGCATATTGAGTCCAGAGGCCTTCCTCTCATGGAGATGTATAGTCACTATGCATAGTCTCTGTAGCAAAATGATTGAGTATTAGAAATTTCTAGGTTTTTTTCTACAGAGTAACTGGCCAGTTGACAAACAAGAAAAAAAAAAATAATGGAGAAATTTATTCACAAAATTTCCTTCAGCTGTGTATCAAGATTCAATCTTCCCCTAGCAGAGACACCAAAGTTTGTTTACTTAGAGACAGATATTGATGACAGGAGCCTGTGCTTGAACTTGAAGAAAAGCCAATCACAGACCAATTATCTCCCACAGCATCCCAAATCCAGTGATACAGTCCTTAGGGATGATATACAAAGGCTCTTGTAGTTATTGGTCCCAGATTCTAAAACCTAGCCTTAGCTATCAGCAAGCAAAGTGGCTGAGAATTATGTGGTAAACCTGGAACTCAGAGACAGTCGAGGTGAAACTGAGTTCTATTCTCAAACAATTTTTCCATGCATTGTGACAGAGAGAAATTACAGCTGTATATTCAAATCCATGAGCTTAAGTCAGTAGAGGGAGAAAAAATGAATTATATAGTAAGTCTTTACTCAGTGCAGTGAGATTCATTCACCAATGCCATGCAGCTCTCTGCTTCATTTTGGTGTTCAAATGCAAAAATAATATTGGAGAATGTACATATTTTCACGTGTGTAAAATCACCAGACAGTACAAATGAGAGCTAACACTTGAATACTTGAGTTAGTAAGACAGTTGTTGATTGCAACATGTAAGCTCAATATATTTGGGATGGCCATGGTAATTTTTGTAGGGTCACTGAGAAGTCTGCCTCAATATGAGAGGAAGAATAAATTTCCATGAGTCCAATTCTAGACAATGATATATTTGCAGGCAAAGGGTGAAGGGCAGCACAATCTAAGAGACACAGAGCCTGGGCCACAACATGCCATGAAATACTCAAAGCAAAGTAATGGGTGGCAACATTGTAATAATATATTTCATTTTGTCTAATCATTCTAAAACATTCCCCAACATATTCAAAGCATTATAAGAAATATGAATCAACCAACATGAAAAATCATCATTGAGTATTTAGCATTTTTAGTTTATGATAAGTTATTTCTCCACCAGTGAAATGAACCAATTCAAGACAGGTTAAAATGTATTTATAAACCCAAGTTTGTTGGGAAGCTGCTCTCAGGTGAGTTCACTGGACCCAAGAAAGGAGGTCAGGGAAGTCACCACAGGAAAGGAGAGAGAGGGGAGGGAGGAGAGAAACAAAGAGTGCATGCTTGAACAATGGATTATATAGGGAAGAGCCTCTGGGGGAAAGGCAGCCCAGCCCCCAGGCTGGAAAATTCAGGGTTGGGTGCAGAGTATGCCAAGTAGGGACTGAGTCGTGCTGGGAGAACCTGGAGGCAAGGTGTGCTTTGGTATGTAAAATATGCATCTTGGTCCCTTGTCCCTGGGTCTGAAACTAAACAATTTGCACATAATCTTCAGTTGGGTGTTTTATTTTCATACTACATATTAGTTTTCATCAAAAGACAATTGTATGTTATGTTTGCCCTATCTTGAAAAATAACTGACAAACAAAAATTCTATAACTCAAATTTACAGCATGAGGGCTTGATGTGCATATGCATTGTGATTCTCACAACTAAATTAACACTATTATAGTATTCTTTATTATTCTTAGTGTGTAGGGGGATGAGGACAAGCAGGATCTATTTTCTGAGCATATTTCAAATAAACAATTGTTATTTACAGTCACTATCCTGTTCATTGGGTCTTCAGAAAATATTCATTTAAGAGTAGAAGGCTTGTGCCATTGACAGGGATGTCTCCATTTGACTCAACATTTAAAGGACCTGTACTTTGACTTTATAAAATTTACCATTCAATATACAAATTCAAAGCCAAATGTGATAGCACATACCTGTAACTTCAAAGGAGAAATAAGATGTTCAAACAGTTTAAGGTCATTATCGGTCTATGAGGTCATTACACACACACACGCACACACACACACACACACACACACACACACAGAGGAAAGAACAAACAAATTCATATCATCACATTTTCCCAATCATAGTTTTACATTTTACAAATCATTGTCTTACAGCTTAGCATTCCATTAACAAGGCCAATTCATTCCTCTGGAAAGAACTTATTTTAAATGAATCAAATGTATATTCAAATTTCAGAATTGTGTCTGTCTAAACTGAGTGGACCCACTAACTTGTGTCAACTCAGTATTGACACTGAAATCAAGAAGGTTTTGCATAAACTGAAAAGCAACTCGAAACTTGTCAACATCAACAAATCCTTCATTTCTTTTTAGCTTCTCAGTCAATCTGCACAATGCAGTTAAATCATAGCTCAAATATTCTGCATATTGATTCCTGTTAGGAAAAATGTATAAGTTCAGTATTATTGATCATAGTCATTGATCTTAGCCTAAATTCTTATACCTGCCTCCTGAGATTATTAATAATTTCTTTCCTTTCTTTAAAGACTCAAATTTGGCTCATTCACATTCTGTGCATTTTGGTGTGAAAATGGCAACCATGCTGCCATTTTTGCTTTGTGTTATTGCACTGCGAGTTCTATACACAGAGTGTTGGTCTGGGTTAAGTGCAGAGTGTAGTTGAGTCTCTATGAAACTCTTCTCCAACTCCGCTGATGAGCACTGGAAAAGAACACACAGCTTGAATAAACGCTTCCCCTTCTACCAGTATGTATTTCTTCCAGCACTCCTACACACTGCCAACGAGTAGCAACATATATGGATTCTCAAATTATTTATTCATTAGTTAATTTAGAGATAAAAATCTTGCTATGTAAGCCACGCTAGACTGCCGTCTCTTGCGTAGTCTAAGCTACACTGCTTACGTGGCTGAGGAAAATGATACCTTCCCCTTCAACAGCCATTAACTGCCAGTTGTTTCTGAGGGAGGAGTAGAACTTCATAGCTCCTTCCACCACCCAGGATGAAAGGGCCCGATCTCATGCCGTTTTGTGTAGATAATCACAGCTTCAGTTTGTGAAGGCAACAGCTGTGTCATGTCCAGAAGACATGTTTTGCTGTACATGTGACCATCTCAGCATCCTCTGGTTCTTCTTACATTCTCCCCCCCCCCTCCTTTTCCATGTTGTTCACTGGGCCTTGGCAGGGAAGTGGTATCCTTTATATCATTCAAGTAGTCCACACTTGAAAAATAATTCTGAGCTTGAAGAGCATAGTTCAATGATAGAACACTTGTCTAGCATGTGTGCAGCCCTAGATTTGATCCCCAGCATAGCAAACGTGTGTATGTGTGCGCACACGCACGTGCACGAGCATGCATAGATGTGTTTATGTATAGATGTGTGTACATATATGTATTTGTACATATATACTGTATATATGTGTGGCTGTGTATGTATGTTATATATATATATAATTTTCTAATAAAACTTAATCAAAATAAAATGTATTTGTAAAACACAAGCTGGGTTATATAGCTGGTCACTATGAGAAACTCAGATACTTGTAGGAACTGCTTTGAAACTGTTCTTTGGGACATTTGATTCTGACTCAGGTACCAAATTCCTTTGATATCATTTGAGTGTTAGGAAGCAAATCTCTTATTAAATCACTATGCGTTTTCTCGAAATGTCTCTTCGTGCTGTCAATTTTGTATTTCTACAGAAAATGAACCAACTCTTCTGATTGGCTCAGGGCAGCCATCTCAAGTGTCATACTCAGTGAGTCTGTTAAGTATCTTCTAATCTTGAGTCTCATTTATTGTCCCTGTCCTACAGCTAGCTTCCAAATTTAACAATAGAAGAATTGCATGAATCACAGTTTCCGCATCTGATTCTGCACCCAATGCTCTTGTCTGAAACTTACTCACAATGTGCATACTTCGTTTTATTCACAGTAAAGTATATACGATGATCAAAATATCAAGTATATCCATGTGACTACCAGCTATTTGTTTCAGGTCATTATCATTGTAAGCTGCACCATCCTCATAAAACATTCAAATAAATGAATGATCATGTTACCTAGGTGAAGTAACATGTTCCGTAGGAAGAGTAACATGAACTGAGGGAATCCAACGACACTGAGTGGCTTGGTGACCATTGCTATGTCTCCACAGCTCTTGTGTCCCAAGTGCTCACCTGCTTACAGCAGCAGCATCCTATACAGTTTCAGCAATCAAGAAAGGTAGTATTGCCTGACAGTAACACTGTGCTGGCAAGAATAACATTTCACGAGTGCAATTGTTTTAAATATGTAAATTGTGCCACACAAAAAACAAGGTGTAAAAACATTTAGCTGTTCTTCAGTCCTGGAAGCTTGATACCTCCAGAATGTGCTAAAGGGGTACCAGTGAGACAATTTGGTGAGAGAAGTGCAGCCGGAAAGACAAAGAAGAGAGGAAGGTTAAGTTCTTAGCTTTAGCCATTAAGAGTAATTAGGCTAAAACAAATGTCTTTACTCAGACACTAATTTAGTGCAGGCCTGGAAGTGAGATAGGGAGGAACAACTAGAATTTAAAATAATTGTCAACAATTTTCAGATGTTTCATAAAACAGGAAGGGATAATTCATAGTAGCAGCATATTGAACTTGCCCATTTTTCCACTGAAAAATTGAAAGTGTATATTTTGGAGCCCTAAGAAAGCCACTGGGACTTAATCCATGCTCTTCTCTACCCAGTACAGTGGCCGCTGCACATCAAGTCCCTCAATAAATAAATGCATTAAATAGATGCCTTTACTTACATTTGCTGCTTGAAATTCCTAAGTATTTGTACAAGTTGATAAACTTTAAATTTACCCAGTGTTTTAAGTACAAACAAAAATCAACCTGTCATTCTTAATTTATAGTGGAGGAGAAAAGACTGTAAAAATAAATTTTAGAGTAAGCGAAGAAATCTGATATCAACTCTTACATACCACATCATGACTGCAGGCCAATCAGATAACATTCTCAAACACCATTATCTTGAGCTATTTATTGATATAAAAATCAAATCATCACTTGCTTTTTTACATTTATCAGAGTTATTTTTTTTTATGGCTTTGTTGAAGAAGACGTGAGAAGAGATTCCTGACCTCTGTTTTTTTCATTTGTTTGTTTTGTGTCTTGGTTTGTTTTTTCTAGTAAGTAGGAGTATTTAAATTTGGATTGAAACTTTAAAATGAAGATTGGATAGCATTTTATCCAGCTGGTGATTTTATTCGTACATGAGAATGTCCACAACATGGTGGATGGAAGATGCAAGAAAGAAAGAGTGAGGACTGATAAAGCAGCAGCTTGTTTTAGTAATGCACAATTTAAGGTATCATCTATGACCAATGACATCATGGTGGGGCATCTCAAGGAGTTGAGTCCTAAGACATCTCACTTTGATCACTAAATAAATCTTCAGCGTCATCCATCTTTGCAAGGACCTTAGATCCTCTAAAAGCTGTTATTAGGAACATCGAGCAAAACAAATGGAGAAGCAAAGGCAAATGTCAGACAACCAGGTCACACTATGGAACCAAGGGGACAGAGACTTAAAGAATGGAAATCTCTTCCTGTGAGCATAACCCATTTTCCCTTCAACTCTATTTATAACAAAGTGTTGTATTGATGGAATCTTCTAGAACAAGAATAAGAAACTCCCAATGGGAGGAGGATAAAATAACAGTAAAGACGTCTAAAAAGGTCAAAGATCATAAGGAATCATACTCTCTTAATGAGCTACCTAGTGAAAAATTGTAATACACATAAGTCTGGGCATATATATATATATATATTAACTGATATTGTCTGGGCTGGCATTGATACCTCCAAGAGCCAAAGAACACCAAACAAAAAGCCTAACATAAGACATGAGAATCCCTCTTTTGAGTTAATGTTCAGGGTTGTCCAAATCTCCTAAAACACTACAGACTATTGCTATTGCCCTTGTTTGTCCTCCTTAGGGGGGACAGCAAGTCCTTATTGTTGAAGATATCACACACTTTAGACACAGAGACTAGAGGCCCCTGATTTGGAGTTGACCTGAATGTCTCCTTCCAGAGAACTAGCTTTCAACAGTACCAGAAAGCACTATGTAAGCTTTCAAAGGAGGAAGGCAACCAACAGTTCTATCAAGATATAATGCCTATGAACCACAATGGCTAGCATGACACAGTATCCCTAAGGGTGAAGTAGTGGCACACATAACTTGGCAGCAACCAACAACTCTCTAATTGGTCTGAAGACCTAGTCAACAAGGGAAAATCATGCCTGTTCCTGGAAACCTAGTCAACTCTCCAGGGCTACAGAAGTCATGAATCTTGGAGGAGAATCTACAACTACCACATTACTAAATTAACATAGTCCCTAACTACATTCTAAATATGTGTCCTTATAACCACAGATAACTTCAGTCCTCACTCCTCGTCAAAGCAACCTCTCTGCAACAGATGAAGGCCAGTACAGAAAACCACAACCAATCAAAATTCAGAGTTAAGGATCCTAACCTAGTGGATACAGTGATGAAACATTCTTACACCTAAGGCTCAGTATACATGGCAGAAAGGGGGACCGATAGATTGTAAGACACAGAGGATTCCAGAGTTTGCTGTGAACTATGTCTCCTAGTAGTGTCAGAAGACACACCCCTAAAGTCTCACCCACATGACTGCTTAAACATGAGCTAACCAAGGAAAGCAAAAGACATGCCATAGTGGACAGGAAAAAGACCAATAGGGCTCAAACCTAAATAAAGAACCCCAGGCAACTAAGAGATGCTAAAAATAAGAAAAATAGTATCATCCAAAGAAGAGCTACCATTTGCTTATCCAATACCAGAGGGTCAACTCTGAAAACATACATACAAGTAACAAAGGTATACAGATTGATCAGGTTATACAT
>JANHMN010000006.1:22262834-22278268 GCA_030674055.1 Rhabdomys pumilio | reverse complement strand
CATATACATATACATATACATACATATATGTATGTATATTTATACATACACATATGTGTGTACATATATGTAGATAATATTGATTTATTATTAATATAAATAATAATTAAATTATCATTTAATATCTTATATAAGATATATAAGAGAGAGAATGATACATATATCTTCTTGTAACAAAAATTAATGAAAAGGGAGGCCATAGATTTGAAAGAGAGTAAGAACTGGTATATGGGAGAGTGTGGAAGAGGAAAATGAGAAGAAAAAATATCATAACCTCAAAAGTAAAAAAAAAAAAAAATTTAAAAAATTCCATCAGAAACTTTTAAAAGTTATGAAGAATTTTTGTTTCACATGGGGGTCAGGAGAGGACAAACTGAGTTGCTTACCCTCTTCTGACAGGGTAAAAACCCCACCTCAGAAAGAGCAAACCCTAATAGTTCCATTACTGACAGCACTGGGGGACTTTCAAGCACTTAACAATATAGGAAGGCAAGGAAAACATGGTTGACCCGGATGAGATGGGTTCACCTAATGAATCTGGACAGGCTGCATTTCCTCCAAGCATTTCATTAGCCGTGTTTTGTCCCTTGGCTTATGTAAAAATATCGTCTTATATAAGTGCCTGCGTTTGGACATGCAGATAATTAAAATAGAGGCTTAATGACCATTTGGCTTTGCAAAGTTATGACATTTCCTATACAAAGTCAAGGGCTTATTTCCTCTCTTAATTCATTTGATAACTTGCCTGGATGGTAATATGAGTTGTGTGTTTTAAGATATTATTTGTTTAGCCTAGGGGTAATGTAAATCCTAAACTGTATAAGCTACAACTCTAACGATCTGTGTAATAACACTCTGTATTTATCCAGAGCCAACTTAATGCCCTTTCTATTTTGTGTTCTCTGTACTTTTGACTAGAGCATTGGGGGAAAATATTCAAAGACGAGACCTCCAACGAGCAATTTTATGTACACAATATCTGCCGACAGCTCCATCCAAGTGTTTTTTTTCCCCTGCACACCACCGAATCCATCCTGTACCCTCACCATTGGAAAAGAGTTTTCCATTTTACATTTTCTTAATTCTAATTAAACAAATCTTAATCTTGACTTTAATGGCCGCAATTATGATACTTCATTATGTTAAATGTTAGTTGCAACATAAGAATAAATTGTATAAACAGTTTAGCTGCAGTCGCATGGTGTCTGAGTGTACATTACTCATTAACAAGATGTGGGTAGCAGCAATTATAACATTTCCTCCTAATGTCCCCATTTATTGAGTCACAGCGGCAAGCCCCCTTTCACATCGCTCTCTGATTGACGATGGAGCTTTTGTGCTGGTGGTAAAGCAGGCACTGTAACCCGCTGTGTGCCTCCAACTCGGATCGATGAAAGCACACATTAGCTCTTAGCCTCGCAGGCCGGAGTTCTTGAAGGTCAACGTAGCCATCAGCATCACTGTAGGGTATAAAAATCATTTCACAAACTGTGAACAAAAACAACACAACTTGCTTTGCAGTGTGATTATTGTTTATAGATACAGCAAGCCAAGAATTAAAGCATAGCCTTGGGGCAGCGCAATTATTTACAGCTGAAGACTCATATCGTTATTAGCATCCTCCTAATTGCTTGAAGTTATATCAATGTTAGTTGATTTAACACATTTTTTATAACATGCATGGAAATTGGGGCCTCTGCATATGGAGTGTCAGTTTAACTGGTAGATGGGTCTCTAATTTATCAAAGTTCCTTTTTTTTTTTCTTTCTTCCTTCTAATTGTTCTGTTTTGAAGGAAGATTTTTTTTTCCTTAGCTGTAAGCAGAAGAAGTTGAGTCTGGGCTTTAGTTTAGTTACTATCTTTTGACACTTGTTTTGTTTTGTTTTGTTTTTTAAAAAGAGTCCATAAATACGCAACAGTATCTTCAGTTAGAAAATGAATCAAACTTTCTTTCCAGTGGCTTGGTTTCATCTTTTCCCCTATGTGCCAATCTTGAACTTCTGTTAAGAGTATAACATGAGAGAAATCGAGGGCTTCAGACATGCCAAGTGATGGCTTCCATCTTGAGATCAATCCATTGGGTCCCTTAAATATACGTAAGGAAAATAACGCCGCCTACGTACTGCGCTGTCCAGAAACAGAGCGTGATATGGAAGAAGGAAACGGATGGGGTGGCGTTTGGAATCTGCAAGGCCAAAATGAATTCATACTCTTTTTCTTCCTGCTCTTTACCTAGGGATGACTTATTTTTTTTCTTCTGTAGTTTCTTTTCTGCCTATAGGTGGCGATGCTTCTACTGCTGTCCGCTAACAGATGGGCACCTACTAAGGGGCCCGAATCTGGAGGCTTTTGAGACCAGAAAAGAATCTTCGTGTAGCCCGCGCACAGTTTCTACAATGCTCTGTGTCTCAGGAAAATTCATCCCTGAGACATTAAGCTAAGTGTTTGCCTTGGCAGCAGTAGTTAGATGCAGCTGAGAAGATGAAGAAGCTAATTCCAGAAGACTACACCAAGACAAAGAGGAGACATAAATAAAAGTAACCTCTGAAGAACAGTACTTCCCAGCATCCGGCTCTTCCCTCTGCAAACAGACGTTAAAAAGTCCCAGTAAAGGGTAGGCTTAAACCCAACCCCACCATTGATTCCTTCCTCATTTCCTTTCCCAATGAATGGTCCTCCGTGATATTATGATAAGAGAGCTAAGAAAATATAAATGTTTATTAAAAAAATACTTCCCAAAGGGAAATCTCAATTTAATGGCTAATGTGTGTTTTCATAAAATTGATCACCCCTTGCCGATAGCAAGGTCTCTGAGGCTGCCCTAGACAATCACTAACGGGGCTTATTGTTTAGAGGTGTGTGAAAACAAACCCCAAGGGCTCTGCTCGGGGTCACTGAGGTTCCCCGGAGATCTTATGAAATTTAAGCTGCAATTGTCAGCCTGTTAAAAGTCACCACGTTACTTAACACTTCTGATCTTATCGAAGAGGCATCTGGTAGAAATCTTTTTCTGATGTCTGTGGACAACTCTGTTTCATCAAAAGGAATAAGGCACGAACCATTCTCTCTCTCCTTTATGGAGGACAGAGAAGATGTTTGCGTTGTATTTTAGATTCCTTTATTTTAGACTGCTTGCAGCAGATTACAGACCCTGTAGCTGTCCTGGTTGGCTGTTTCTGGAAGCACAAATCTGCTTCAGTTCCAGCATTCTTTGCACATTGTCTTGTGAAAACAGAAAGAAGGTAAAAGGCAGAGAGGTTAGGAAAAGTCGCTGTCACTGTGGTGGGTGGCATAGGGTGACAGAGCTATTCCTCCAGAGAGTAAGTGACACCTGCTCTTCCATACAGAAATGATCTTAAGCAAGCAGGAGAGGCTAAATCAGGCACATACAGTAATTGCATGTTGTGGGCTTTTTTTTTTTTTAAGTTTACCTTGTTTATATATAATAATACATAACGATTTTCTTTTGTCTATATTCTGGAAAACAAAAGCAATCAAAATTAATTACCAACTCTAGTGGGACAAATTGAGGAGTTTCAGATACAGGATCTTCACTAAAATACACCAGAATCTTCTTCTCAGAGACAGGCTCATGCTCCGACACACTGGCCGACTTCCCTCTCTTGCCTGCCATAACTTGCAGACTTCCCTTTATGACTGAGATATTTCAGGACCATGTTTTGTGGGCTAAATTACAAGCCTTCACCTTCATATTTGGGTTAAGCAGTTGTCTTTCTTGTCCCACTGGCTGGGATAGTTTCTTACTGGGTGCAAACATAGACATTTATTTTCATGGTACAATCGTTAGATGAAGTTCCCTAACTTTTTGGCCAACAAAGCTTCATTCTTTCACAAAACCAGTGAGTGAGGAAGCTGTCACTTCAGTAACCAGCGAACTGTTAGCCCTGAGGGATAAAAGGAGGGTATTTTGAATGGCACCTTTTAGACCAAAACAAAAATTCACCTATAGTCTGCAGCATGGAGTCAAATAATTAAGACCCAAGAAATAAATATTCACTTTTTAAACTGTGCCAGAAGAGTTCTCCTGGGTTTCTGGCTGCCATGCGCTTAGGGGTCTTCCCTTCCTTTGGGGGTATCCTCTGCTCCTCTGCCTCAGCTCCCTTTTGAGGAATCTTAAATCCAGGGCAGGGGAGTGGGGGAAGGGAACCTGTGAGGGTGGGAACGAGTCTTGGGATCTCACAGGTTACAACATCTGCTGGGCAGATACCATCTGCAGATAATGACAGGGCAGGGGTAAAGGGTAGAAAGGCCAAGTTGGAGAAGAGAGATGAGGGCAGGGGTAGAGCTGTTGCAAGAATTGTCACCTCCCTAGTCACTCTGGTCCTCTCTGGCAGCCTGGGGTGCATTGAAGTCTTGTCACTCCCTGACTTTTGTCTTATTTTGTTTACATACCTTCCTTCCTTCTGTGGGTCATAGTCTTTCCTCTGCGTTATGTCTCTTTTTTTAATGACCTGGCAATTTCTTACACATATATTTATAATGTGTTTTGGTCATTGTCACCTCCCCCATCACTGTTTCTACTCCTCCCCCACACCTGTTGAACCCCCTTTCTTCCCAGAAAACCCCTCTGACTTTCATGTCTTCTTTTGCTTGCTTGTTTGTTTGATTGTTTTTGTGACCCACTAACTTTAGTTAGGTTTATTGCATGATCAAGAATGAGGGGTTGTTGCCTGGAGCCTGGGCAGCTTCCCCACTTAACTGATTTGCCACATGAAGGCACAGCCCCTCCCATAACTTCTCTTTCATTCAAAGAACAAAACAGATACTGGTGTGTGGTAATTTTGGAGGCTGGAGTTGGTGACTCTTGACATCACCTGCCCCTAATACCTTCAGTTTGTTTACCCTGCTGTCCTAGAGGAGCAGGTGCTGGTGTAAAAGACATCTCTACCATCAACCAGTTGCCAAAGATTAGTCAGTCCTCAAAGCAAAGTTGAAAGGCTGGCCACATAGAGACTCCATCTTGAGTGCTAAGGACAGTCTGCTAAAGATGCTCTTCATGAAGCGGGTAGAGCACGAAGACTCTGGGAACAACGTATATCCTCCGAACATGCACCTCAGTCCCTTCACTACCTCCTACAACCACCTTCAAGCAGCCCATTCAGGTTTCATGCATTGACCAGCCACCAGCGAGGGACTAACCATCAACACCACATGGGCCTCTGCAGAGTGCACGTACACTTCACACATAAAGCTTAACAGTGGGTGGTCTCAGCAGCCACACTGTGGGAAAATCTGTCATTGGCTAATGACAATAAGAAGCATTAGGAGACCTCAGCACCCTCGGTGCCTTGTCACTACGTGGTGCTGACCAAGTCCTTTAGTCACTTCATCTCATTCCTGTCAACAGTCTACTCCATTGCGGCACCGTGATGAACAAACAGACACACAGTCAAGTGTTTACCTGTGTGACTGTCATTCAGCCCCATTGGTCTATTAACATGGTCATGTGTTTCGATGGCATCACAACCCTGAGTTCACGCACACAGTTCAAATGACATTAAGATTATATCCATGTCAAACCAGGTCTAGGAGGCCAGCTAGATATCTCAGAGGGTGCACCTGTCAAGCTGACTTTGATGCCCAGAACTCATGCAGGGAAAAGAGAGATCTAACTTCAGTAAGTTGTCTTCTGACCTCTAGAGACACATGGGGAAATAAATAAATAAATAAATAAATAAATAAATAAATAAATGGAGTTTCTAGAACTTCAAAAATGTGTCGTGTCGAAGGCTATGAACAAAGATGACGGGGAAATTCACATTAGCCATCTAAAAATTATGGAGATTCCTGGTGTCATCATAATGTATACACACAAAGAAAGCATTCGTTCTTGTTGCTAAGCAATGTGTATAACATAAATCGTATTCCATGATAGACAAATTAAGAAAGGGGCAAGTAAAAGGTTTAGAAATAATATCTTAAGGAAGTGAGCTCCATGGGGAAATGAAGCACCCTCTCCCACAAGAACCACAATAAAAATATTAAACAGGGCTGCAGGTCAGAGCCCTTGTTACCAGCCAGTCTGTTGCCCCTTTCAGTGCATGCAGTAAGCCTGTTTTTGTTTGTTTGTTGTTTTATTTTTGGGTTTTGGTTTTTGGTTTTAGTTTGCTTGGTTTTCGTTTCCCAAAGCGTGGTCGTATCTTTGTAGATATTAGCATAACTCTTCATGGCTCCCACTCCCTCAAGAATGTGATGGTTTTCTTTTGTCAGGCTGAATTAAGGAGGCGAGAAAGCCAGTGGAATGCACCAGTTATCCCTCTTGGAGTATTCTAGGAGATCTAGACATGCAGGGAGATGGAACTGAACTTTAGACGGCTCCACATGTTTTTTTTTTTTTCTGTCATCTGTATGTGGAATAACCAGCATTCATGTCTCGCACCATGATAAAATTTAGCCAAAGCTAATGTATTGCTAACTTTTCTAGTTGTTGTGATGCAGTGTCAGACAAAAGCAACTCAAAGCAGAAAAGCTCACTGCATTAAGGCAGGAATGTCAGGCAGCTGCACACACTCTGCTTGGTCGGCAAGCAAGCAGAGAGGTGAGAGAAACCTCCCAGCCTGTTCCCAGTGACCCCCCTTCCTCTGACAAACCCCTCTGCCCATGGGTTCCACAAGTGTTCAAACACAAACCTGTGTGCCCCATTCCACATTCAGATTACAGCAGCTGATGGCTTTGTTTTTCTACCTGGGCATTTTGTTTTACACTAAAACACGCTGGTATTTCCAAAGGAATTTGAAAACAGCTCCAGAAACTTCTGGCTATGAAGATAACCCCTAAGGCATGCTCCCAAAGCAGTAGATTAAACCAAAGAGGAATATGGGTAGACCCTTGTTAAGAGGTATTCAGTAGCAGAAATTAATAAGGAAGAGATGACACTTGGCCTCATGGGAGAATTCCAGTGTTTAATCTCCAGAGCAGAAACTGAAGGTGATGTCTCTCATCTACCTACTTAAGCACGGCCTCAGAGGTTTCCACTTCACTCCATCCACCGCCCCCCAGTCCCCACCCACAGACATACACAGAGCTGTCTCCCTGTCTCCGCTAATGAGCACTCTCTCTGCTCTCTGTTATCCTAGGCCATCAACAGCCGAGCACGTTGCTGTTTTCATCTCCTATGGCTGTGAAGAGCTTTCAGATTTAGCTTTAATCGCTCTTCCCTTTTAAGTTAGACTCAAACGCTGTAAGACAATAGTAACCATTAGCCATTACTCCATCAGTGTCTGACGAATGGTGATGAGCCCTCTGGCTTTAGGAGTTATCAAAACTACAACTTCCATCGTGGGCCTTTCATCTGCAGTCCGCTTCTGCACTCTGCCCTGGGTCACTAGGCTGCAGCCTGGAAGTGGCTCCATTTTTAGATGTGCCTGCTTCCTATTTTGACAGCCCCATGTTTGCTATGCCCTAAATATAAATGATGCTTCTCTAAAAATTGAACGTGTTTATATATGTCCATGTACATACGTATGTGTGCGAGCATGTCTTGGGGGTATATAGGTGGAGGTCAAAGGTCAACATCTGAGCATCTTCCTCAGTCTCTTCATCAGCTGATTTTTTGGGACAAGGTTTCTCACTGACTCTGCAGCTCATTAATTCAGGAAGACTGGCTGGCTAGCAAGCCCTCATGGAGCCTCCCATAGTAGTCCCAATGCTGGGACTATAAAAAGCTCATGTCTTCTGAACTCCTCTTTTTATCTGCATGCTGAGAATCTAAACTCAGATCCTTGTGCTTGATGGCAAACATCTTACCCACTATGTGAACTCCCCAGTACTGACTCCTCAGATACGCCTTTTCTTTATTTCATTCCTTTGTGGGTAACTGACACCTGTCCTTCAAGGATGGGCTGAGAGCTCCCTCCAGATGTCATTTTTCCTGGTGTCTCTGCTTCCTCCACTGTGTGTGCCTACATGTAGATGAGGCCCACTGTTAGCTTTGTCACTGGTGTGTCCCACGCACTAAGGGACAAAAAGTCTGGCTCACTTGTTCTGTTTTCTCTAGCAGAGTAAAGGCTCTTGGATGAATGTTTGCTGGTTTTTCCTGCACGTCCTTGTCATGAGTGGATTATCTGTGCTTTGTGCAACTCCTCACTAGTTCTCAAGCACCCCCAAGATTGCTTTGAGGGTCACGTAGTCATTCTAGAGTAGAGAGAATCTGCTCCTCAGGTTTCCTTCATGGAAGGTTATATTGAAGATATTTTAAGTGGAGAAAACAGTCTCCTACAGGAGGCGTGCCCCATGCTGCTTCTCTTCTGGAAAACTACAGCCATTCCTTTGTTCTTTCTCTGAATTTTTTATTACATTTTTGGTTTGGTTTTGTTGTTGGAGGTGGCAATGTTTTGTTTTGAGACAGAGCCTCACATAGGGGCCTTGAAGTCCCAATCCTCCTGTCTCCACTTCTGGGATTACATGTATGTACCACACCATCCCTCACACGAATCCACTGGAACATTTTCTCAGACTCCCACTTTCTCCACAGCCTCTCTCCACAGCTGTACCTTGCACCTGCTGGGTCCCACTGTGCCCTCTGCCCCGCAGTTACGCTTTCTTCTTACCATCATTCAAACAGCTTCCAAAACTGGGAAAGAGGCAGCAATTTCCCTCGGACAGTGGCTCCCACAGCTTCCTCCATGAGGAGCTACGTACCACAGACTTGATTCCTCTGGAGACCAGCCCCTCAATCTGGAGGGTTAAGGCTAGTCTGGCATTTCTATCAGAGAACATTTTGCATCTTTGTGATACCTTCCTTGCTCAAGGAAAACCTGGCCCTTAGTAACGGTCTAAGTGAAAACGAAAAAATGTGATAACACCAATCATAAAGCTATAACTTAACCTACAGACATTGATTCAATAATAGAATATTGGGCTTTGGTTTGATTTGGGATTTCGTTTTTTATGGGTTTTGAGGCAGAGCATTGCTGTGTAGCCCAAGCTGGCTTCTAACTTAAATCTTTCTGCCTTGACTCTAGAGCATTAAGATTAAAGCAAAAGCAAGAGGCACACCTTGGTAGTCTTGGACCACAAGTTTGTAAAGGATGGAGATGAGAGCCTAGGGAGAGGGATCAGTGGCCAAGTGTCTGCTAGGCAAACTAAAGAATGTGAGTCACATGCCCAGAAGCCATGCAAAACCCAGTCTGGTGGAACTGGTAAGCTTGGTTCAGTGAGAGATCCTAGTTCAAATAATAAGGTAGAGAGTAACTCAGGAAGACATTTGATGCTGATTTATGGCTTCCACATTCTCATGTGCATGCATCACACACACACACACACACACACACACACACACACACACCCTCACACACATACACACGTATGCACACATACTACCACTAAATAAGTAAATAATCTTTTAAAAGAATGGACATGCCTAGAACACCGAGGGTTAGTCTAATTACCTTGTAAATTTACAATCTCTCCTAGAACCTACATTTCTTGCTTGTGTTTTGGCAATGAGGCGAGCAGTCCAGATAAACTTAGAATGGTCTATTTAATCAAGCAACCTCTTCTAGAAGGAACACTCACCTCTCTCAGGTGTTCAGCCTCTCAGTCTGGACAGGTGTCTCCTCTCAAAGGTGTACATAAGAGCCAGATGCATGAAAGGGAGTTTACACCGTTCCTGTAAAGGCTTCCTGTCTGTTTTCTTTGCATTCTGGAGACAGGATCACTCAGCACCCCTGCAGCTAGTCAGGACGCTAAAGCTGTAAGGGAATTTTCTCTCTGCAGAATATGATCAGATGTGGGAAAGACTGACAGTTAATTCTAAGGCTTTTCTGACGTGTTCCCGGAGGTCACGCCTTTTTTGTTTTTAAACAGGATGCCATTATTCTGAACATTCACAAACGCAAGTCACCGATCTACACCGATACTCTGTGTGAACACGGCTTTGATCCTGTGCAAAGTTTCCTAGGAACCTGAAAGGGGAAGGAAAATGAGTGGAGAGGAGCCTGGGGGACTATGTTTTACAAATCAGAACTTCCATGCAACCCATAGACTTCACAGGGCATCCTGTGAGAACAGGCAATGCCATTACCATAGCTTAGTGTTTGATACCTAAAATGTGTACCACAAATCATTCATCTAACTGTTAGGTGTTGATATCCTTATTTTTCAATGTGAATTGCATCCTATTTTGTGATGCCTGTAATATGAACATTCGGGACACAGGATGAATAAAATGAAATATAGTAATACATCAAAAATGACTTCTTCCTGGAGACCAGTGAGATGACTCCAGTAGGTAAAGCACTTGCCATAGACACATGAGGAGCTGTGTGTGGATTCCCAGAACTTACATAAAGTATGAGTCAGTAATCCACGTGTTCTATCTTGTGAGATGGACACACGTTATGAGGAGCTCTGGAAATAAAGGAGCCAGCCAGCTTGAGACAGGGACCAATAATGACAAAGAGATACAGCCTCAAACGAGATGGACACCTGAGATTGTCCTCTGACTTCCACATACATGCATAGCACATATGTCCAAACACACACGTGTAGGCATGCATACACACACACACACACACACACACAGAGAGAGAGAGAGAGAGAGAGAGAGAGAGAGATACAGAGAGACAGAGAGTCAGAGAGTCAGAGAGACAGAGACAGAGAGAGACAGAGAGACAGAGAGAGAGAGACAGAGACAGAGAGACAGAGAGACAGAGAGACAGAGAAAGAGAGAGGCCCAAAAATGGCAATTAAGCATCTGACTCATCTCTTTCTAGCAATAAAATGCCAAGTAGGACCTGCTTGTTTGGTATGAATTAGGGTAACGTTTCATTGCAGTTTAGGAATGTGTAAAGTTTATCAGAGCTTGGTAAGGTATACTTTTATTTCTAGCACACAGGAGGCAGACCAGTGGATCTTTGAGTCTGAGGCCATCCCAATCTACATATATTGACTCTGTCTCCAAACAAACAAACACCAAAGGAAATGTATGAAATCGCATACACTTAAATCTTAGTACATTCACGACCCTACATCAAAGTTATTCAGGATTCCTCTTTTTTCCTGTAAGAAGCGTATGAAGGTTAATGGGGATGAGTATTCTCATCTGCACTGGGCAACAGGCTGCTCCATATATACAGCCCTAAGACATGATCTCATTTTGTCCCCAGAGCATCCTTATGAGGTAAACACTATCATTACCCCATTTTACAGATAAAATAAAAAGGACTGAAAAGTCTGTTCTAGCGAAGACCAAATCACTCACAGTTCTAGAACCTCAAATACCAAACCCACACTCACATTCCTCTGTGGCTTCCACAGTTACGAGAAGGGTAATGTATCTGGACAAAGAAAGCCCACCATGTTGTCATAGTGATAGAGCCAACCTTGCCTTCAAAAATTACAACTGTGTCATCTGCCAGCTTTGCACAGCTCTGACAAACCATCCAATCCATCTAGACTTCAGTTTCCTGCTTTGTAAAATAAGATATTGGTCCCTACTAGAACTAGAACAGATGTTGGTACATATTGGGTGCTATATGTGTTTTCTTCATAGAAAATGCCACAGCCCATCTGTGCCATTTCAGAAAAGCACATAGACTTAATGTGATGGGGTCTTCTCTCTTAACTTGACTAGGTTAATAGATATTTAGGGTTGATGAACTACTTGTGTTTCTTTGGAAATCTGTCTGAGAAGGCTTGACATGTAGGACAGTAAGGACATATCCTGATTGTGGGTGGCTTGTCATGGGATGCAAAGGGAAGTCAAAGGAGGTAGCAAACCTGCAAGCCCTTTCTTTTTGTGCAGACCTTTAACTCCCATTGTGGCACCTGCTAACTTGAAGCTCTGGCCTTTTCAGTTTTCTGATGCTGAATCACTACTGACTCTGCAGGAACTTCCAGACTCCCATTGCTGACTTAGGGCTAACAAGGTGTCTCACTTTCTAAGCAGAGAGCCTAATTTTCCACTTCTCCAGCTTGTAGACAGCCACTGCTGAGTTGCCCTCTCCCCTGTCAATAAGCTAACCCTATAAGTCTCCTGTCATTATATACATTCTATATCTATATCTATATCTACATCTACATCTACATCTACATCTACATCTACATCTACATCTACATCTACATCTATATCTATATCTATATCTATATCTATCTATATAATTATATTTAATACACACATGTACATTCTATTAGTTATGCTCCTCTGGAGAATCATCCCACATACAGTACAATCTTTAAGAAAAAAACTTGATTTCTCCCAGGTTTGAAGTCCAATGCTACACCTAGCATGGTATTTGTTGCAGTGGCCTCAGAAGGGACGTATGCTGTGTCAGCACAGAGCAGAAAGAACAGAAGAAAGCAATGCCAACTCTCCAAACCCTTCAGTGACTCTAATATGACCCATGAGAGCTCCATGTTCTGTCTTAATCATCCCAAAGCCACCTTTCCACTTTGTAAGCCTATTCTATCATCCAGTAAGATTTAACTTTCTGTCTTGGAAACATGCCTAGGGCATAGAAAAAACTACTCTGTTCTAAGCAAAGGGTAAGACGTTGAGATAAAACTTCAGTGATTTTCTCCAACCTTATAATAACTTCAAAGATCCAACTAGACCTGAGCTATCAATTTTCCAATCAAATCCCGATACATGATTCAAATGTATTAAAATAATTCAAGAATGTACACAGACAGGTACAAGAAAGAATTTATCTTTCATTTCTAGACCAGATCTTCTCACTCTTTTGAGCATTAAGGCCATTTAATGAATGTGTTGGAAACTGCTATGGACCTTCTTAAACGCATGCAAGTAAGTTTCTCCACAGGATTTCAGGTGCTCCAAGATTACGGATTACCGGAGCTTATGTCCCCAAAGGAGATCCCTGCCTTGGAAGGATATGATTGAGACAGGAGACTAGTGTCTTTATTAGGTCCTATGTGACCAGCAAATATCCTTCTCCAAATAGGAAGACTGAAGCCAGTGATCTCAAAAACTGAGTTTCTGTATAATTCAGTAAGTCTGGATTTCAGATTAATCTCCCAAGTCTTTCAGATGTCTCAATCATTTATTACCCTTTTCTCTGGGGTTCTTAATTACTATTGATCTTGCTTTAGCTAGTGCTGCCAGCTCCAAAGAAAATGGAAAATTATGCTAATCTTTATAGACATCTTCTGATTTTTGAATTCATAATTTACCGCCCGATATCTTCCAAGTTTCTACAAAGGAAATTTGTTGCATGTTCACGAACACTCTGTTGCTTGATTGCTAGTGGACACAGTGGTCAGAGTTGCCTAAGAACAGAACTCATGGATAATATATAATTGGACTCTTTGAGATTCTCATCACATTGTAATCCTGGCCATCTTTAACTCCACACTAATTTAAATGGTAGATTAAAGAGAGAAAGAAATAAAACTATGTAATGTTTCCCAGCTGAGTATGAATATATCACAGAGGCTCCTGGAGCTTACTGAGTTTTATTTTGTTTGTTATTTCTTTTTTAAGTCAAAGAACAGACACTCTGGAAAAATAATGTTACCTATATTGTTATTGTCCCATGTGTCCACAAATACTTGTTATGGGTGATATCTTGTTATGGGTCTGCAAAGTCTTGTTATATATGCTGTCTTGATTGTCATGAACATTTTTTTCTTTGTTTTCCTTTTATTTTGAAAGAACTTTGGATCTACAGAAAAGCTACCAAGATGATACACAGAGGTACCACATGCTGATAAGTCAGCTGCCACCTCCTGTGAAGTATTGCATAAATAATCACTATGTGATTGTCAAAAAAGAGAAAAATCAGTGGCTGGGAAAACAGTCCAATTGGTCAAGTGCTTGCCACACAAGCGTGAATAACTGAATTTGATCTCTAACCTCCATGTAAAAAGCAGAGCATGGTGGGACATTCCTGTAATCCCAGTACTGATGAGGTAGAGTGAGATACATATCTGGGACTCACTGGTCAGAAAAAGAACATAGTCAGGAAACCAATGAGAGACTCTGTTTCAAAAGACAAAGTGAATGGCTATTGAGGAATGATGGCTAAGGTTGACCTCTGACCACACACACACACACACACACACACACACACACACACACAATTGGTACCTGTATGTATATGAACATGCATACACATAGACACGCAAGAAAAATATCAGCACTGGTTCAATACTGTCTACTACAGTGCTCCTTCAGGTCTCAGCAACAGCACTAACGTCCCTCATTCCCTCCTTTTGGCATCTAAGACACCAGCTTGGCTTAGTTCAGTCTGAGTCTCCCCTGGTAGGTGATATTCTCAGAGTCTTCCCGAATTCTCCATGACTAGAGTGTAGACCCAGTACTTAACATATTATTCCTTGGTTGTTTCTCTGGTGCCCACTCATGATTTCCCCGGGGCTATGTGTTGGGAAGAGGAACACTACAGAAGCAAAAATCCCAGTTCATTATGTCATGTCAGGGATAACATCAGAAAGCTATAGCCCACGATATTGCCCTGAATTATTTAGTCAAAGTGAAGTTGAACTGTTTTCTGCATTTCAAAACCTTAATTTCTTCTTTGATTTATGCATTGGAAGCAAGTCATTTTGCTAAACCCTGGTTTTAGAGGTAAGCTTTAACTTCTGAAGCTGTACAAGGCAAGGAGAGGTATAGATGTACCTATATATCTATCATTCAAATAATTTCTGGAGCCAACTACCTATTAAAGCGTACATTACTGTGTCCTTTACAGAGAACAAGACCTCATAGCTTGAGCATAGGAGAATTAGTGTGTAAAGTCAGTTCTAATCTCAGGTCATTTATTTTCCCATGACAATGTAATGTTCACTTAAGTAAAATCACTTCTCCAGTGTTTAATACTTACCCAGGAACGTGCATTTTCATTTTTCCTTGTGTTGGGCATGTAAAACATCTCTTAGCTGATATAATTTGTGACTGAAAAGATCAGTGGAGTTTCTAAAATCTGTTTTAAGGCCTTTCATATAAGACATGGATCCCAAGGGCCCATCCCTTCTTCAGCCTGTGAACCATTGAGCTTGGATTCTCCTTCCAGATCATTTCCTACTGTAAGGGTGTTCAATGGAAAAACACTTTTTTTATAACATTAATGAAAGGTAGGCTTAAAATGTTGCCATTTACCTTAGATAATGAGTCCTTCATCACCTGATCCAGTAGGTAGCCTATCCCAGCGCACACCCACAGGGCTAGGATGCCTAACAGATCAGGCAAATTTTTAAGTGAATTTGCCACCTGCCACGACATCAGCAGCGTCTGCATGTCTCTCTTCCTGCAAGCACCAGGCTTGGGAGAACTATAGGTGTATGATAACTCTCCATTAAGGTAAAAGGAGGCCAGATTGTAACAGATCACACAAAGGAAAGAAAGATTCAGTATCACATTACTAATTCCTAGGAGCAAGTCCAGGTCACTGGACCCTGCTCATGTAAGTTAAGGAATTCAGAGTTTTAAAGCT